>OV815299.1:26476305-27214430 GCA_929108145.2 Limnephilus rhombicus | reverse complement strand
ATGATATTTACTATCAAATTATAATTTTTTGTGCAATATTTACCATTTTCAAACGTGAAAGATAATCAGTTCGACTTCAAAAATACCCTAATAATAAGGAATTTTTATAGTGTCAATTTTTTTGTACTTATTCGCTGATATATACAGTTAAAAGAGAAGCAGATTTTTCCTTGATACTTTTGATTGAAAATATATTTTATTCTTTTGTTGTTCGGCGGTACATCCTCTCTGCACATCCCTACGGGGTCACTTAGTTATATTTTGTGTAATTCAGTATAACGTATTTTCCCTAAAGCGATTGCACATTGTATATAAGTACGCTGCGGACCAATTGTCGACGGATCAACTGTCATGGAACCATACAATATTATGTGAATGTCAATATGCTAGGACCAATACTTCTTCGTATCAGTCGTTAACATTAGTCATCCTAAAATCTAGATAGCTCGAAGCAAAATGTAAAAACTCATACAAAAGTTTATTATCTCAGGACTTGTGACATCTTTGGGGATGCTGTGTGGAGGGTATTGAGTAAACGTTGGTCTTGAAGCGACACAGAGCCTGAGGACTGGAGAAAGAGTCGTAGACCTGTTCTCATTTGACAAATGTACAAATGTTGAGCGCTCCTTTGTCATGTTTCCCGACTATGCACTGGTGCTGAAGGAACAATAAAGCTAGTTCCTCGGAGCATCATCATTTCATCGAAATGGCTACTAACATCATTGGCTACTAACCGCCCAAAGAGATGGTGCAACTAGGTCGAAAATTGAAAATAGATATATTATTGTAGAAACAGTTTTTTTTTTTTTACCAATTACTTTACATTTCTATTTTTCAATATTTTTTTAACACCTTCTTCAACACTTTATCCACCATCAGCGATAAAAAATGCCCTTTAATTCTTAAAACACTATGCAATTGATGTCCAAACACACTAGCGCCATCTGCTTGGAGTTTTTTAAATTACCTGCCATTGCAATGCTTGTTGGTGTTCCCGTTATTCTTAGCTCAAGTAATAAAATATAGAATGTTTTCAGATCCTAATGCGAATGAACAAGTTCTGTGTGCAAGGACGGTCGGCTGCTGCAGAAGGAAGACCGCGCCGACACGAGCAGAGACTCCTGAGGAACATTGGCGTACACAACATTGTCTTGGAATTACTGCAGGTGACTTTGCCAACCATTTTACTCTACTCTTACAAAGTTCTAAATTATAACAAACCTGCATAATTATTTGTTGTCGGATTAAGCTATTATATTTTGCCTATGTTAGAAGTCAATTTGAGTACAATTCTCCCGTCTGGAGCTCACATTATAATATTCATATACAAGCTTTTGAAAGAATACAAGATAATTTCTTACGCTTTCTAAATTTTAAAATGGGTATTCCAAGGGCAGAAATTCTGGGACTAACTACTATATTATGTATTGATCCGATGCCCCCAATACTAAAGGATGAAATAATAATGCTGAGTCAGTGGACATCTTCAATTTATCACTAAATAAATACAAAAGATTGTTATTGAGGCAATTCAGTTATATATAATACTTATAATAATTTTTAGTATGTATTCCTTTGTAAGATCTGCAGGTTAAAAAGATTGCAATGGGCTGGTGAAGTGGAAGTATTCATATAATAAATATATTTAATTCCAGGTTCCCTATGATGCAGAGGATAACCTGATGGAAGAGCTGATGCTGCTAGCGCACGAGTTCCTTCAAAACTTCTGTCTGGACAACCCTCAGAACCAGGCCCTTCTTCACAATCACTTGGATCTCTTCCTCAACGCTGGGGTAATCTTTTATTCATCAATTAACCCCTCAGGCTAATTTGCTGCTCTCATTCTCATGTAGTTACTGACTTTACATTGAACATAAGTGAAAGAGAAAGAAGCGTAAAAGCATATGTGTGGCAGAGAAAAGCGTGAGGTGGGGGCATGCCACTGTTCTGTCCTGAAACTCGGCTATTGCAACGATTTCTAATAAACGTCAGGCCGATCTTAAAGTTTGGCATGTACTATACTTGAGATTTATGAATTGTTAACAGCTGATCACTATTAAAGAATATGCTAGCTCTGTACAAGACTCCCAATTTTTTGAAGCATGAAACATGTCGGGCTTTTTTTTTTTTTTTACAGTGAATACCGCACAAGAATCTCAACTGCTCCCGTCTGGAGCCAGTGAGACTATGGCTTCCCCAATTGGGGTATGTTGTGAGGCTGAAGGTAGTGGGGAGGGGAAGGAGGTGGGGAAGAGGAAGGTTGGGAAGTACCTGGCTATTCAGATCTGGTCACCAAACACGGCTAAAGCCATTTTCAAGCAACGTTTCAATTCTGAATGGTGGTCTTACACCAGGGCGATACTGATAGTATCTTCCACTCTGGAACATGCCGCAAATATACTATATATTATTTTAAATTAATTAATTGTGAAATAACACAAATTAATCAAATAAAATTTATTTGCGCATGCCGGGTTCGAACCCGCGACCTCCGGATTGTGAGTCAAGAATCTTACCCACTGGACTACGGAGGTCGTACAAGGATAACATTCCCACCTGATGCCTGTGCTCTAAAGATTGCAATCCATCTTAAAATGGGAAAATCTATCAAACGGACCGCCCGTTTCTGCACAAGAGTCAAGGGTATTTTTTTGGAGCTCCAGACCATAGGTGGCTGCCAAATTCAACCATGGGGCGCACTTGTGATTTGTACAGGGTTAGCAGTTGTGTAGTCAAGAGTCTTACCCACTGGACTACGGAGGTCGTGGAGGAGAGGGTATTCAAATTATTTTAAGAATAAGACCAGTTGTTCAATTTGGGAGGCGGGTATGGATACCGCCGCCCCGGGAACCATTTATTCGATAGCCACCACCTCTGCCATAACTCACCCCAAGTGACCCACCCCTCATACCCTTTTCCTTCCCAGAACTTCCTTTCCTTCTTTTCCTAAAAAGATCCTCCACACAGCATCCCCAAAGATGACATAGGCCCCGAGGGGAATTATTTTCCTCAGAGCCTCTTGTGTGGAGCTAATGTAAAAAAAAATTCTTCTGATTTGAATAATGTTTTAAAAGAACTATTATCGTTTTATAATTTTGGGGGGTTATCGACCAATTGACCTAATGAAACAGCCGCCTCCAGTAGTTAGGTATATTTGCAATAATAATATGTAAAACTTTTTTTTTGTAGCTGCGCGAAGCCCAGACGGTGTGTGCCATTTTCCGCGACAACACAAAGCTGTGCAACGACGAGGTGAACGAACGCGTGGTGCAGCACTTTGTGCACTGCATCGAGACGCACGGACGCAAGCTGCAGTACCTGCAGTTCCTGCAGACCGTGGTCCGTGCCGAGGGACAGTTCATCCGCAAGAGCCAGGATATGGTCATGCAGGAGGTGGGCTATAGCAGTCACTTGATTTTCCTAATCTAAAATTTCATAACCTTCTTCTTAAGTCGGTTTCTTATTGCTGAGGATCGTGACCCCTACTCCAATTTACATGGTGGACTAGAATCCTCCACTCCTCGCGGTTCTGCACTGCGTGGAGAGCCAAGGACACCCTAGTACCGGATGCCAGTGATACTAGGTCACTCCAGCGCTGCGGTGACCTTCCTCTGTATCTTCTGCCAAACCCTTTTCCACTTCTCCAAGTTGAAGTCATCAGTTTGTCAAGCAACGTGTCTAAAGTATCTTAAGATATCTTTTAGGCAGATAGTTGAGAGTAGAGATGCTACGAATATTCGGCTACTATTCGGTATTCGGCCAATTCGGCTACTTTTTAAACTATTTGGTATTCGGCTGAATATTGCGAACCATTCGGTTGAAAACCAAACACCAAATCAGGAAAAAAAAGCACAATATTACTTACGAAATATTTTATTTGAACCCCTCCGAATTTTCGAGAATATTAGCTTTTGGTGTCTTAAACGAAATGACATTTTACGAAAACTTTTAGTTATAACGGCTTCACAATTAAAGCTCTATAAATGAAACATTTCTGAACGTAGCCGAATAGTAAAAACTGTTTTAGAAGGGTTACAAAATAGGCTTTCAAATTATTATATTACAAATAAATATTAGCATTTGTAAATATTAAAATTTAGAACGCAAACATTAAAAATAGGTAAAAATGACTCACGTGATGTTTTTATGTGAAAACGGTACTAAAATCACAGATTATGCAAACATCAATACTTATTCTACTGTATATATGTGTAATAAACACTTTTGTCACCTCACTTTTTTATCATTTCATATAAAAATATTTAATAAAAATTTAAAATGTGGAGCGCGGTGGAGCTGCCGGTAGCAAATTTGCGCAGGTAAATATTTTTGTCAACTACACGATTGACAGCTGATTCCTGTTATGTATTTCCATAGACAACTTGATAGAAATGTGCAGCTTGATCTACTATCGACCTTTGACGGAGTTATAACGATTTCTATGGAAACACACGCGCTGACGTATAAACACGCTTATTGTACTTGACTGCTGTCCTATTTTTAACACTTATATCTGCTTACGTTGCGGAGGGGTTGTTAAGATGGATTAAAACATTTTTTTCAGCCTTTGTTGATGGCAAACGATTGCACTTTTCCTCATAAATTATACTTGCTTCTGAAAAAAGCCGCTCACTATACGCACTGCTACCGAGAGATGATAATTAAATCTTAGCAAATTCTGCTGGATTTGGATACTGTTTTGCATTTGCTGACCACCACTTGTAAAGATCTGCTATCCAATCTAGGCGAACAGTTTTCATGTATATTTTAAGATATACACACTACAAGTTTCAATGTATTTTTTAAGACATTGACAATATAAGCGACACAATTTGATGTAACAATCTACAAAATTTCTACGTTTCGTAAATTTTAAAATTAACATCCCTTTAGAGCACATAAATTACCCGTTGTTAACCGGTCAAATGCCAGGCCATTTCGCGGAAATTCGCGGAACTTCACAAAAAAACACTAAAAAACCACCACTTTGAATTTTGAATTGAATGTTTTGTTGATAAATTTTGAGCTATTGTATATTTTATTGACTGAAACACGTTCACAACACAATAAACTATCTATTAAAACCACATTACTTGCATTTATTACGTAAATTAGTAGGTTTTACGACGTTTTATTCGCAATACACGCATTTATTGCGACCGTTAAATCCGCGGCTAATTATGACAGCGCATTGTCACGGATAAAATCGTTTTAAAAATATTCCAGGGTGACAAGGTGAATGAAACTTTTAACACCACCTAGAGTAATGATGGCGCAAGCGATTTTGACACTGTTCTTCATACAAATTCTGTACATATAAGGGTTAAAATCGCAGACAAAAGTTTTTCGTCGACAATATTATTCAAATATTTGAATTATTTTCTCGCGCATGCGCATATGACGCCCCCAATTCCGCGTTCCCGGCCTGTCACAGGTTAATGAATATTTTGAATATTCCAACTTTAGAAAACAGACATTTTTATTACAATTATTCAGCTCTAAATTCGACTGTTGGGAACTTCTGCAATTAATAAATCTACGAACAATTAGACAAACATTAACATTTTATATACGTACATCTCATTCCAACTATGATTTGCATTCTTCAATACAACGTTTACATGGTCTTGGTAACAAATACTTACAATATGGATGTATTTGACAATAATTTTAACTTAGCAAACTTCAAACGCCATATGTGCCAACTATGTATTTCTACATATCCCATAAACTAATGTGAACAACCATTTTAAACATTACCTACATTATGTCAACTTCTATATTTTGTTTCTTATATTTTATGTTACCTGTATTTTGTTAACGCTTATATTTTATGTAACCTATATTTTGTTTTTAACATATATTATGTTACTTGTATTTTGTAAACTCATTATTTTCACTGTAATTTAAAAAAAAAAACATGTACTACATTGTATGTAAAAGCCCTATGGGCGTTTAAATAAATAAATAAACAAATAATGATGCTTGGCGTTTCGGCTGAGAGCCTAGCACAAAATTCGGTATTCGGCCAAATCACTATTCGTGTCATCTCTAGTTGAGAGCTTATTGTGGATGCCTACCAAGCTCTTCCATTCACGCGTCTGTTTGTCCATGGAATCCGGTGCATTTTTCTACAGCACCACATTTCGCTATCCACTTTCTTTCGCTGGTTCTAAGTGTGCATGTTTCCACACCATATAGAAGTATGGCTACCTAACATACGTGTTTAACTACCTAACGTACCTAACCTAATCTTAATTCTGAGTAATGAGAGGTGTGATTTGATGATGGTGTAATGCTGTTCTAATGTGGTATTGTGTTATTGGTTGTCCAGCTGGTGAACGCAGGAGAAGATGTGCTGGTGTTTTACAATGACAAGGCCTCCTTCAACCACCTGGTGGACATGATGAGAAATGATGCCAGTGGTGTCGGAGACAGCAGCGCCCTCAAGTAAGTTACTTGCAAATATTTGCCAAAGTTCCAAATAAAATCATGAAAAATTGAATTCTTTAACTTAGTTTTACTTCACACTAACAGATTCTCCAACACACCTTGGAAGGAGATTACTTTTGGGAATCATAGATTCTTGATGATTATCTGTATTTATTTAATACTTCGCATATTACAATAATGTCCACGATAGTCGACCTATCTAGGAACTGGCTAAATAGAATCTGATGTGAGAGTTCTACTGAACACTCTCCCTGAGCTGCTGGACCCTCTGTTGCTTATCACTGGTACTAAGTTAGCTGCCATCTAGCGAAGTCTAAGGACAGTTCTTAGTACTGCCATCTATGTCTAAAAGCCGGAAGCTTTTAGATACACTATTGCCCAGTGCACACTAGGCTAGTATTTCAAGCCAGGACAGCAAGCTAGTATCCTTTCTTACTATTCTGGCTTGGCACAAACTAGAGCGGTTTACACAATGCTAGGAAATTTGAAACCAGTGTCATTGCAGTGACTATGGTAACCTTAGTAGCCGTAGGGAATAATGATCAGATTACATACAAGAAAATTAAATGTACAAGGTCTTTATTACACCGATTGACATTAATTTAGCACAGTTTATTTGTAAAGCTGAAATATGCGTAGCCTTGATTTTGTAAGATGGAATACTAGCATTTCACAGACATTTATAATGAAACAATAGGCCACTTGCATTGAATTCATAACAACTTGGAAAAAATCGTGTGGATAGATCTTTTTATTAAGATTACGAAAATGTTAGTCAAATTTTTTAGAAATGTACAGTTTTTTTATTTTTAAATAAATAAATCCATTATTTGGGCTCGTGACGTCACTACATGAAAATGTCCCGTCTCCGAAAATGTTCCTATTAATTTTGTAAAATTCCACACTTATTTATTTTTTTTATATGGCATCACTTTGATTTCAGGCGAATTTTTGAATTCGTTCACTAGATTTATTGTTTGTTCTCTGTGAACTTATCATTTGGTTTGACTTTTTGACAGATGTTCTGAAGAGAACCCTGTAAATTTTAGAAGTCGGTACGTGTTTTAGAGGTATAATGGTAATGGTGCTGATTTTATCAAAATCAAATTTTATAACTAACTAACTAACTAACTAACCATCACGCCGTTTCCCCGCAGGGGTAGGCAGAGAGGACGGACCGCCAAACAACTCGGTCTTGGCACACACTCTTTGCCTCACTCACATTCATACATCGTCTCATACATTCTCTTCTATTATTCTGACTTTTGACATGACCCGACTCAAGTATCTGATTCACTTGATCGTGCCATGTCTTCCTCGGGCGTCCCCGACTTCTTCTACCATTCACATTCGCGTCGTATATTCTTCTTACACTACTTCCTTCGTTCATTCGCTCTACATGCCCAAACCATCTGAGGGTCCCTTTCTTAATCTTACTCATTATGCTTACATCAGCCTTACATTCTTTGCGGATATCCACATTTCTCACACGATCATACATTGTTTTACCACACATACGTCTCAGGGATCTCATTTCAACTGCATTCAGTTTACTTTCATCCTTCCTCTGCCAGTTCCATGCCTCACTGCCATACATCAGGGTAGGTACCAGGACTCCATTGTGGACTGCTAGCTTCGCTTTTTTTGACAGTTTTTTATTAGCGCCAACGGCATTCAGTCCACCATTAATGGAGTTACCGGCATTCACCCTTCTTTCAATATCTCTTTCAGCCTTCCCATCTCTCGTAAACATACTACCCAGATACACAAACTCATCCACCTGCTCCAAATATTCATCATTCACAACTATGTTGCATACTGTTTTCGTACTCTCCCTTTCAAACACCATGACTTTAGACTTACTTACATTCATCATTAGCTCATTCTTCATACATACTTCGTTCATCCTAGATACGAGAGACTGTAGCTCTTCCATAGTGTTAGAAATCAGCACCGCATCATCAGCATACAACAGGCAACATACTTTCAGATTACTCAATTTCGCGCCCAATCCCACCTCTTTCAATTCTTGCATACAATTATCCATGTATAGATTGAATAACCATGGTGACATTACGCAGCCTTGCTTGACACCTTTTGTGATGTCAAACCACCCCGTAAAACCACCGTTTACCCTAACACACGCAACGCTTCCCTCGTACAGAGACGCAATTGCCTGTATGAGATTTGTATTCACTCCATACTTGGACAAAACCTTCCATAGCCTTTTCCTGTCGACTCGGTCGTATGCTTTTTGTAGATCTACAAAGGCGCAGAAAAGTTTCTGGTTTTTCGCCAGAAATTTCTCAGTAAGCATACGCAAGGAGAAAATCTGGTCCATGCATCCCTTTCCACTCATAAAGGCACCTTGCACATCCCATATTTTATCCTTTGTTTCCATTCTTACCCTTTCAATCAATATTCTTCCGTACAGCTTGCCGACTGAACTTAGCAGGCTAATAGCCCTATGATTTCCACATTCCATACGTGACCCTTTACCTTTGTATAACGGCATGATTACAGCCCTTCTCCAATCTAATGGCGTGTAACCCTCCTCTAAACACTGGTTAAAAAGTTTGCACAACCATGTGAGAATAATATGGCTATCTCCTTTAAAGTATTCGGCAGCAATATTGTTGAAACCAACAGCCTTACCATTCTTCATGCATTTTATCGATTTTTTTATTTCATCCACGCTGATTTTGATTGAATTCACTCCGTCATCGTTCATACCCGATTCACTGCTGGCCTCACTATCACCCGGATTGCTTTCAAAACCTCCTCAAAATATTTCATCCATCTCTCTTTTATTTCTTCCTCATTCGTCAACATTTTTCCATCTTTCGATTTTATGACTTTCCGGCTTCCGTTCTCTGAACCACTCCGGGACCTTTTGACCTCCTTCCAAAACAGTTTAATGTTTTCTTGGAAGTGTTTTGTCATTTTTATTCCCTCTTCCTCTTCCAGGCGTTTCTTTCGTTCTTTCACTCCAACACTTACTCTTTTCTTACATCCCTTATAAACTTCTTTCGCTCTATCTCTCTCTTCGCTAGAATCAGTGCCAGCCGCTATCAGACGTAACCATGCTTTCTTCTTCTCTGAGACAAGTGCTTTGATCTCGTCATCCCACCATGCGTCACCTTTCTTCCTACCTTGCGTACTTATTCCACATACATCATTTTATAATATTCTTATTATTATTATAATTTACAAGTACAAGTATATTACATTGGATTAAGTAATATATACGTTGTACATTATAATGATTTATGATCAATAAGATGGATCAAGGAAAAAAATATTTATGAGATGTAATATTTTTGGTATGCCTCATTATTCTCCTGTGCCATTTGTGTGGAAAACGTTCTTTTTTTTTAAATGATTTTCGGCTACGTAATTATTGTTATTTCGCACCTATAAAATTATGTCCCGTCTTTCCGGTTTATAAAAAAATGGTCTGATTTTTCTGATTAAAATTTTCAAAAAATCCCCAGTGTTTCAAAAATACGATTAAAAACAAAAAAAAATACAGAATGTCTTAGAATATTTGTCTAAACCGGAATTTTTTTTTTTTTAAATGTGATGCAAGTGGCCTATTGTACAAACTTCAAATTAATTGTCTTGTGTGTCAGAAAAAATACAGTGCATCGTCACCATGCACTAGCCTATCATGTACTTGCTTTGGGCGGTCACCCAAAGTCATGATGGAAACTCTGATGGTGGGGGGCACTACTAGCTCAAATAATAGAACCACATTCTGTCCTGTCCACAAACTGTCCTGTCTTTAGACACTAGTTTCTTAGCTTCCTCTAGCTTATTAGGATTACGGTTGAGATGATTTAAATCAGTATCACAATTAACCGTTTGTATGCCAAAGTTGAGCCTTTCACTGAAGTATTGGTCCATAAACAAGTCTTACGGAAAAGCGCATCTACTGATTGGTGCTTAACCCCTCCGAATTTTCGAGAATATTAGCTTTTGGTGTCTTAAACGAAATGACATTTTACGAAAACTTTTAGTTATAACCGCTTCACAATTAAAGCTCTATAAATGAAACATTTCTGAACGTAGCCGAATAGTAAAAACTGTTTTAGAAAGGTTACAAAATAAGCTTTCGAATTATAATATTACAAATAAATATTAACATTTGTAAATATTAAAATTTAGAATGCAAACATTAAAAAAATGTGAAAATGACTCACGTGATGTTTTTATGTGAAAACGGTACTAAAATTATGTAAACAACAATACTTATTCTATTGTATAAATGTGTAATAAACACTTTTGTCACCTCACTTTTTTATCATTTCATATAAAAATATTTAATAGAAATTAACAATGTCGGGCGCCCGTAGGAAATTTGGCGGGATAAATTATGTGTCAGACTGCGCGTCTGACAGAATGTTCTTTTTATGTATTTTTATGGACAACTTGAATAGAGATGTGCAGCATGATTCACTATCGACCTTTCACTTTTTATTTTACGGATGTAATTAAAACAATAACGGAGTTATAACGGTTTCTATGGAGACACACTCGCTGACGTGTAAACAAGCTTATTGTACTTGACTGCTGTCGTATTTTTAACGCATATATCTGCTTACGTTGCGGAGGGGTTAAATCAGTATCACAATTAACCGTTTGTATGCCAAAGTTGAGCCTTTCACTGAAGTATTGGTCCATAAACAAGTCTTACAGAAAAGCGCATCTACTGATTGGTGCTTAATAAAATATAATATGAAAAAATGCATAACTGAAGAAGAATTGGAAATAAGCAAGTGCAAAGTGCAGTTTCCCCAGGATAGCTACATAATATATTTAGAAAAATATCTTTTTTCTCTCTAATGTAATAATGTTTTATTCCAGGTACCATGTCCAGTTGGTAAAACTTCTGACCTGTTGCACTATGGGAAAGAATGTGTACACCGAGATCAAGTGTCACAGCCTCCTACCTCTTGATGATATTGTGGCCATGATTTCACACCCTGATTGCACACCTGAGGTATGTACAACATATTACACTTATGTCTTTCTGTTTTTATACATTGCATGGAATACCATGTAAAAAAATATGGTACCCAGCCTGACAATCTCTGTGGTCGAGAGGTAAGGCTCTCCACTAGTGATCCGGAAGGCGAGAGCTCAAATCCCAGTTTGCGCATGCAAATTTTATTTGATTTAGTTGTGCTTTTCACAATTTATTCATTTAAATTAATATTCAGGATGTAAAAGCACAAACTGAAAGATTTTAGCCTGCGATTTCTGACCATGTTTGAAGTAAAAAGTGTGGAAGTTATTTTGCTATCTGATGATATTTTTTTCAATTGAAATCATTAAAATTACTTTTCTATCACACGTCGTAACTGAGTAGTCGGATACAGTCAAGCAGGTCACGTAATAAGCACTCCGTCTCGTTCCAGCAGTATGGTAACACACGAAACAGCGCACATTTCACTTGATCCTGTAGAGTCATTTAGGAGTATGATCAGTGGCGACGTGTGATTGAAAAATATATTTTTTGTTTTTAATAGAAAAATATATCATCTGACAGCAAAATGACATCTAATTCTTTTACTTCAAATATACTCACTAATTAAAATCCTTCGGGTACCTGCTGTTACACCCTGTGTAGTATATTTGCAGCACAATTCAGGTCGGAAGATACTCTCAGTATCGCCCTGGTGCAAGACCACATTTCAGACTTGATAAGTTGCTAGAAATATCTTTAACTGTGTTTAGTGACAGATCTGAATAGGCAGCTCTTCTCCATCTCCTTTCCCTCCCCACTTTCTTCAGCCTCACTTCGTACCCCAATTGGGGATGCCGTAGTCTCCCTGGCTCCAGATGTTTGGGAGCAGTTGGGACTCAGTTATTCAATAGATAGAGATTTCACCGTAGATATAATTATTTATTGTTTTGTTGTCAGGTAAAAGAGGCGTACGTGGGTTTCCTGAATCACTGCTACATCGACACGGAGGTGGAGATGAAGGAGATCTACTCTTCCAACCACATGTGGACCCTGTTTGAGAACTCCTTCATCGGAGACATCCTCAAGGTCATCGTCATCACCATACCTGCCTCCGATCGCAACCAGAAACGTAAGTCCAACTTACTGTTATGGACTATTCTTAGTTGTTGCCTCGTTGAAGGGTATCCTGACTTCCATTCCAATTTCCCTGGTGAACGAGGCTTCTCCACTCCTCCTGGTTCTGTCAAATTATTAAAAAGTCCATTTTTAATCAGGTCGTAAAAACACGCCGTCAAGTTGGCATTATTGAAATGTTTAGTAGTGACGTCACTGTTCGTCGTGTCGTGATGTCACCGTAAAGTCATTGTATGGGAATGTAGAATGTACAAGCCATCGTATTAATTTATTCGTTTATTTACATACTGTTTATAGAGATTTAGTTGTTGTGTTTATTGAAACATTACTTAGGCCTAAATAATGTTTCAAAAATAAAGGTATCTCGAATTAGGGAACATACCCATACTACGTGACCAACTTTTTGGAATTTTTAACCCCCCGGTGACTAAAAACCTAAGCCCCCCGCCGCTCATTTGTACCAAGCGTGGTATTTTGAAGACCCCCCCCCCCCCTAATTGGGTACGTTCCCTTAGTTTATCTCTATTTTTGAAAATATTCAAAAACTACTGCACAAAAAAATAGTAATGCTACTTCTAGGGAGAATACTTCGAACAATGAAATTCAAAATGGCGGCAGTTGATCAGCTGATTGCCCTATCCTATAGTAACTTTTCAGGAGTGATGAAGTCACACGATTCACCGTACATATGATGGTTTTCGGAGGATCTTGAAAAATTAAAACTTTGACAATTATTTTAACTATTAAAACTAACTCTAAAGATAAAAATAAAAATGCAGTTATTTAAGTTAGAAGGTCATTAATTAAAAAATTGGCTTGAGTTCTCTATTGTCTTGGCCATCAGTAGCCTTGCAGGGCAATCAATATTGGCCATCAATATTGTCATCTCCCATCAAGATTTTCAATTTGGGAGGCGGGTATGGGTAACACCGCCTCGGGAACCATTTATTGAATAACCAACACCTCTGCCATAGGTCACCCCAAATGGTTCGCTGTTTGGGGTGCCCGGGTTTATGGGGTGAGATTTGTCTAGGTCTCGGTGGCAGATACATCTGCCCACTTACTGTGTTGTGATCCGAATCGGGAGTGACTGGTTGAAGGAGACCTTTTGACGTTTCCCGCCGAACTCTCTTGAACCGCACCGCAGTGGGAGGGATGGATTCAAACTTTTTGGTTGTCACTCTTCGACACATTAACCCCAGATTCCTACCCACCCCTTATACTTTTTTTTTCCCAGAACTTCCTCTCCTTTCTTTCCCTAAAAAGACCCTCCACAAGGCATTCCCGAAGATAGTCATAGGCCCTGAGGGAATTTTTTTCCTCAGGATCTCCTGTGTGGAGATAATGTTAAAAAAAACAGAGTGTGCAATACACATGCAGTAGAAGTAAAATCTTCAGAAAACTGAAGTAGACAAGAGTAGGGAGGCTACGAAGCACCGCACAAAGAGGAGACCGATTATACTATCTCATTCTCTCGTAGGCTAAATCCTATAGATGTATGTGTTTATCACTTTTTAGTGTCGCTAATTTTCATTTTATCGAGTTTCAAATCACAACGGTGCTAAAGAAGTTTTCACTTCAAAAAAGTTATAACTTCAAAATACTGTTAATCAGCGATTAATTTGATGGACAACAAATTAGATGATAGTTTCAAGCAACCCAACCTTAACATTTATAAATTCCTAATACTATTTGTCTGATGTGATAATATTTGGTGTTCCTCGTTACAGCGCTCTTCCCGGTATCGGAAGACGGAAGTCAGATCCCGGGGGCGGCGCAAGTGTTCCTGAAGCCCACCGACAAGGCGCTGCTGTCTTATGTCACCGGAGCCCTCATGCACATCATCTGCACCTTCTTCGGCTCCCCCTTCAGCGATCAGTCCACCGCCGTTCAGGTACCACCATAGCCTTAACCCCTGGGGTATTCTGACAAGTTACTTTAACCACTGGAGCATTCTGCTGTATAATCGTTTTTAACATTGAGCCCTCGGAAATTTTACGCCTTCAGTTTGAAAATTTTCCGCTCTCTTTGAAAAAATCATACCCCTGAATTTTAATATGATGGCATATAAACTGCTTATAGTGTTATGGCGATATTTCACACGTCAACCACATTGATGTGATTTGTTTGAACGGCGTATAATTGAAAGGGTGTGCTGTTTAGACGTACTTGACAGAAGTGGACCATACAATCACATTGCTGTAATAGAGTTTAGAATGTCTTCGAAACAGGTCGTGCGCGCGGGAATTATATCCCTCTGATTTAATGTTCCACAGGCTTGGATTGTTCTTAAAGTGCTCTAAGAACAGAGGCGTATGCTCTTCCCTCCATTTAAAAACCATTTTCTATGTTGACAACTCACTACAAAATAAACAGTCACAGTTTGACAATTCAATACGCGCGCTCAGTGCTGCGCGCGCATGCAACGCCGCATTCGCGCATGCGCACGAAGGACAACAGAACCAATCGCATTGAAAATATTAAACAAGTTGAATATGTTCAATGCGGTGGAAAGATGACGCGCAATGACATGGAAACATTCAATGTCTTGTTTACACGGTGCAATTTGGTATCTACAACCTAATTGCGAGGCAGAATTGAAACGTCTAATATGCCCGTTAGAGAGCCATTGAATGCTCCTACATTTAACCTGTCAAAGGCCAGGAAAAACACGGAAATTTCCTAACAAAGCACCACTTTGAATTTTTAATTGAATGTTTTATGGATTAATTTTGAGCTATCGTATATTTTATTGACCGAAACACATTCCTAGAACAATAAACTATGTACCAGAACAACATTACTTGGGTTAATTACGTAAATTGATAGGTTTTATGATGTTTTCGTCAAGTAACACGCCTCGAACTTTGACAGAAAGAATCGCGACAAATTTGACATTTGAATGCCACAGATAAAATCATAAAAATATTCTGGGGTTGCCAGGTGAATGAAATTTTTGCCTCTCTCATGGGTAAATGTTGGCACCAACGATTCTGACCTTGTCCTTCGTACAAATTCTGTACATAGAAGGGTCAAAATCGCAGACAAACATATTTTTTTCAAAATTTTTTCCGCACGCATGTGCACAAACCGCGCGTAGATTCGCGTCTCCGGCCTATTAGAGGTTTACCGTTTATTCTATATTTTTAGGATTCACAAAAATTATACTTATAAATGCTTATTATTTATAAATGCATGAATTCTGTATATTAGTTCCTCTAAAATTGATGTATGATATGTTGTCCATAGCCTAGTTGATAATCACAGGTATAAATTTAAATTGGAAAATGCATTTTTTTTAAATATGTAATACATGTTCAATGATTTGTAAGAAAAAATATTTCAATTATACCAGTTTGCGAAATATCAATTAAAATATTTCAGAAGAGATGCGAGACATCCCTTGTTGAAAAGTGAAACTAATAAGTAGTAGGAGGCAAAATGTATGGCGAGCGATATGTTGAAATAGGCCAAAACCAAATGATCTTTTATCTTTTACTAGCTGGTACCCGGCATGCGTTGTTATGCCATTTAATAAAGAAATTGTTTTTCCCTGCGTGTCCTTTCCATTCGTCCCGTTCCCCTTCCGCCCCCCCATTCCTCTCCCGCGTCCACTTCCCCTCTCACGTTTCCACTCTGCCTCCTCCACCTTCCCTCTTCCCACTCCACTCCCCCCCTTCCCCCTCCCGAGTGCTCCTCCCCTCTCCCAGGTTCCCCTCCCTCTCCCTAGTTCCCCTCTCCCCACCCCCCTCCCGCGTTCCGTAAATTAATGCTGGGTACATTTAGTTTTCAAACAGCTTGCGTACCACCCATTGCAATTTTTTTATACAAATTTCATAATGCCAGAGCTTACTATACAATAACAAACACAACAAAAAAAGAATTATCCAATTTGGTGCATTCGTTTGAAAGTTATGCGCGTACATACATTTCGGCGATTCATTTTTATACAAATTTCATAACGCCGGAGCTCAGCAGTAGTTTTATACAAACCATGACCTGACAATATCAAACACAACAAAAAAAGAATTATCCTATTTGGTGCAGTCGTTCGGAAGTTATGCGTGTACATACATTTCGGCGATTCATTTTTATATACAACGTGTCCGGAAACTCGTAGTACAAGCGGGAAACAGGTGAATCTACAACACGTAGAGAACCCAAAAAACTTATTTTTTTCGATCTGAGCATTTCGATTTTAATATTATTTTTTTTCTATTTTTCCATTTTTTTGGCAACTAAAGGGTTAAAAAAAATTTTTGAGCCCGGTTTACCCTTCGATGCATTTTATAAGTCATTACACAGCTGAAATCAACCCCCTAGTGCAAAATTTTTTCAAATTTAACCAAAAAAATTCCAACTTCGGACCCAATTTACTCGAAAACGAAAGCTCAAATCAAAAAAGTTATATCACAAATCGACTCCGAATGTGATGTAGATTTACCAGTTTCCCGCTTGTACTACGAGTTTCCGGACACCGTGTATAGAGATAACTAAGTCTGTTGGCCCCATGAAACAAATTTGACTGGTTAAATAACTATAATTTAATTGTTTTGCCTTTAATAATGAGCAGCTTTGGAATCTTCGTTTTGCCTCCACCAGCCACCTACTACTAATAAGTTAGACTTGTGATTTATCAAAATATAAGTACAATATGTGGGAACTTTTGAAATAATTCCAATAAATGTTTTAAAATTATATATGTACCAGTTATATTATTTTGTATTCTTTCTCATTTGTAGACTCGTCAGTCAATATTTGTGAGACTCCTGCAGACCACCTTCCGCCTCTACCAGTGGCAATGGCTGTCAGCGCCGCAGATGTTCAACGTGGAGAGCTGCATCAGGACCCTCTGCGATGTTGGTTAGTCGTCCTGCCACATCTTTAATTCTACTTGTTGCAATATCCGCAGAACTTTGTCTATGTCGAATGCCTAAATATCTAAAAATCTCTCGACTCTATGCAGAAACATCTGAAATCTGAAAATGTTCCAGAGTTGAAGATACTCTAAGCTAAGCATCGCCCTGGTGTAAGATGACCATTCAAAAATGAACCGTTGCTTGAAATGGCTTTAGCCGTGTTTAGTGACTAGAACTTCCTCTTCCCCATCTCATTCCCCTCCCCACCTTTCTTCAGCCTCACTTTATACCCCAATTGGGGATGCCATAGTCTCATTGGCTCCAGGATTGCAATCTTTAGAGCACAGGCATCGGGTGGGAATGCTATCCTTGTTCTAGCGGTATTACAATGGAAGACGCTCCGAGGAATTAGCGTCATTGATCCCTTCGGCACCGGTGCATAGTCGGGAAACACGCCAAACGCGTGCCCAACATACGCACACGGTTGACATTTGTCACATGAGAATGGGTCGTTTCTTCGACTCGTTCTTGTGTTCAACAGCTCGCCTGTGGAATGATTTGCCGGCATCTGCTTTTCCTCCTTCCTACAACATGGGTCTCTTCAAGACCAATGTTCATTCCTTCCTCTCCTCACAAAGACCCTCCACACAGCATCCCAGATGAAATAGGCCCTGAGGGAAATTTTCCTCAAGGCCTCCTGTGTGGAGTTAATGTAAAAAAAAGGCGGTTGGGAGCAATTGGAACTCTTGTGCGGTATTCACATAAAAAAAAGCGCCCTTGAGGTGATTTTTTCACGAAAAAGGTACTGTAGAATGATCCAAACATTATTATATGCAATTAATATTTACCACATGAGAATAGATTGGTTTTACGACTCGCTTTTGCAATCAGCTAGAAATTATTAAAAAAATAAAAAAATAAATAGTCAGTAAATCATTCTATTAGCTAGGCTGTGGAATGATTTACTGACTTCTGTGTTACCTCCCTCCTACGCTTGGATCTCTTCAAGACCAAGGTTCACTCCTTGTTTTCTTTAAAAATACCCCCAAATATATCATAGAGTTGTCCCGTGTCAGTGCTGACGGTAACCTTTTGCTGCTTCCAGCCAAGACCAGGAACATCGCCATACCCACGGACCTGGAGACGAAGGTGCAGGATGTGTTCCAGAAGCAGGCCAAGCTGTCCAAGCTCTCCAGGCAGACCAGCAGGTGGCTGCTCGCTGCCAAGACTCAAAAGGTTGAGAAAACTCAGTCACAGGTCAGAATTCTTACATATGTATTCTTTAATATGGCCGATAGACATATTGAAAGAAGGGTAAATGCAAGTAACTCCATTAATGGAGGACTGAATGTCGTTGGCGCTAATAAAAAACTGTCAAAAGAAGCGAAACTAGCAGTCCACAATGGAGTGCTGTTACCTACCTGGAACTGGCAGAGGAAGTACCTAATTAACCATTATGCCATTTCACCGCAGGGGTAGGCAGAGAGTACGGTCCGCCAAACAACTCGGTCTTGGCACACACTCTTTACCTCATTCATATTCATACATCATCTCATACATACTCTTCTATTATTCTGACTCTTGACATGGCCCGAATCAAGTATCTGATTCACTTGTGCCATGTCTTCCTCGGGCGTCTCCGACTTCTTCTGCCATTCACATTTGCGTCCTATATTCTCCTTACACTCCTTTCCTCGTTCATTTGCTCTACATGCCCAAACCATCTGAGCTTCTCTTTCTTAATCTTACTCATTACGCTTACATCAGCCTTGTATTCTTTGCGGATCTCCACATTTCTCACACGATCATACATGGTTTTCCCACATATATGCCTCAGGGCTCTTGATTAAGACTTTTAAAATTACATTTGGGCATTGTAGTTGCAGCGGTATTTAGAATAAGGTCTTCCTAATTTTGATAAGTATTATTGTTTCTTTCCAGATCATATGCACGGATCGCTCCATCATGGAAGGTCTGCAGGACATAGTGGCTCTCCTGGAGGAGCAGCTCCGTCCCCTGGTGCAAGCCGAGTCGGGCGTTCTGGTGGACATCCTGTATCGGCCGCGCCTGCTCTTCCCCGCCACCCCCACGGCTGCATTGCTGTCGGCGCAAGCCGTGGCCGGCCTCAACAACCAGACCAGGGATACCAGCGGTATCTTCATCTCTCGGTAGGTTTAACCGCTCTAGTGTAACCACTTCACTGTTACCACTTCAATGTGACCACTTCAGTGTAGTCACTTCAGTGTTACCACTTCAGAATTACTACTTAAGTATTACCACTTTAGTGTAACCACTTTAGGGAACGTACCCATACTACATGATCTGTTCAGGGGGGGGGTCTTCAAAATACCACGCTTGGTACAAATGAGCGGAGGGGGGCTTAGGCTTTTAGTCACCGTGGTGGGGGGGTTAAAAATTGCAAAAAGTTGGTCACGTAGTATGGGTACGTTCCCTTACTGTTATCACTTTAGTGGGACATTTTCAGTGTAGTCCTCTAGCGAAACCACTTTACTAATACTACTTCAGTGGGATCAGTGTAATCACTTATTAGTCCAGTCTACTCCAGTTTACTGGATTTCAAAGGATGAACATTAAATGTTAGGTTTGATTAATATTTGTTTTCAGATTAATTCGACACACCGAGAGGTTGCTGGAGGAGAAAGAAGAGAAGCTGTGTGTCAAGGTGCTGAGGACCCTCCGGGAGATGATGGCAGTGGATCCAGAGTATGGGGAAAAGGTACAATTATACCCTCAAAAGCGTTATATATTGAACGAATCTTTGTTGCCAAGACTTTGCACGACCAATCCTCTGACAACCAACTAAAATCCAGTTTAATAATTCTTTTAAGAACGTAATTTGATCATCAATGCATTAGACCAGCGATCGGAAATTGGCGGCCCGCAAAATGCTCCTTTCTGGCACAAAGGTAGGTAGGTAGAGAAGTTAGATTCCCCGAACGTACGATAATTCCCTCCCACCATACTTGGCGCGCCATCGGTCACAATCATATAATTTTTCAAGTCTAATTCTTGTAAAGAAAACATAATTGTAAAATTTTGAGAACCTGCAACGGCCGAGTGGGATCTACCATGCTACTAACTAGTTGGGTCATCAATCATAATATTTCAAATTAAGTAATGATTAAATTCATAAAAAATTTTTTGCCTGCGGCCCTTTTTTCGTTGTGGTATCCTACTTTAATATATAAATATTCTCAGAATGTTGAAAATTCACCCACCTCCATCATTATAAGTGGAAAATGTGGCTTGTTGAATGATGGAGGACTAAACCGCAATGCCCACTACCACGCTACTAATCGATTGGTTGCAATATTTCAAATTACGTAACCGTAATTGTGACTTAATTTTTTCGCCTTTCCGCTACGCTTTCGGCGTGTATTCTGTCTTACTTTGTTTTATACAGAGGGGGGGTTGAAGAAAATATATATTTAGAAATTGGGCATTGAACCAGATAAGATTGCACAAGTGCACTGACTGAGCAGACTCGCGCGCGCACGAGTTGGCCCGCCACCAAAACTAATTGCCGACCGCTGCATTAGACGAATAAGTATCACGTATCTACAACTTCGATGTCCAAGTAAGTCTTAGGAAGAAGAATTCATTTAGTTTATTTGCGCAATATTCATTTCAGTCTCTTATGTTTTGTTTCCAGAACTTCTTCATGTGCACGAGAGTAAAATGGTTTTTAAAATTCTGTTTGCAGGGTAACCAGCTGAGGAACAACCTGCTCTCCCAATACTTGGTTGGGAGGAAACTAGAACTGAAGCCCACCGCAGCTCAAATCATTCATGCAGCCACTCATGGACCAGCTCGTAAGCTTTTTTCTTTTAATTTGTGGATTTTTCAAGCTAGGCACGTGACCATGCTAGGCACATGTCCGTGTTATGGTGGTCAATAGGTAAGTATAAGCATTCTTTGATTAGCAACAAACTGGTAACCTTTACATACCCGAAGAATGATTAGGTGTCTTTTGTGTTAAGTCAGGGTTACGAGACAATTAAGATAGTAAGGGAAAACCCTTGGATGTCGGAAGGCGTCCGTCGTGCGTTATCAGCTGGCAAATTTTTGTGTTTTTCTATGGCTTTTAACCGGTTGAGAAAATTTGACACATTTATGGGTCAAACAGCCGATTATCGTTAAAGTAAATTTGACCCTTTTAGGGGTCAGCTCGTTAGGTCTCATAAAAATCGTTATTTCTCCCTTACTATCATGACGAGATATATGATCTAAGCAGTGTTAGAAAGAGAAAACACTATGCTACGATTTGAGCTCCATAGATATCCGCAAAAAAAAAATTATTCGGATTTATGACGTCAAACTTCCTCCAGAACAATGTAAGGTGAAAATTTTTAATGTTTGCATTCAAAATTTTAGTATTTCAAAAATAACATGCTTACTTCTAATAATACAATTTTAAAGCGTATTTAATCGCCTTTCAAAAACAGTTTTTAGTTTTTGGATACATTCAGAAATATTCAAATTATTTTGATTTTATTGGAATGCGGAAATACTCAAGAATTCGCCAGCCATAGACATTTTTTTTATGAGCGGTTTCAGTAATTTAATCTCAAATCTACGGGGGTTAATGGATTGTCTATACCTGTTGTGCATTGATGTCAGTTGGTGTGGATTAATTACCTACTTAAAAATTCAAATTACTGTTTATTCATTATTATAACTTTTTTTATTTTATTTTTTATTTTTTATTATAGCGACTATATAAAAATTTTTTACATACAAAATGCAATGTGAAATTAAGTACAAAATATTGTATTCCTTAGTCCTCCTCACTAGGGGGTCCTGTGCTGAGGCGGACTAAAGTTATTTAAATATAGTTCATTTGTCTTCTATGTCGTTTTTAGCGTCTTCGCTAGGGTTTTCTCATTGACCTCTTTAAGCCATATTTTTATTCTTGATTTGTATTCAATTGGATTTTTTATTAGTTTTATGTCTTGGGGGAGGATGTTATGGAGTTTTGTTGCAAAGTATGTATAGTTTCTTTGTCCAAATGTGGTTTTATAACTTGGAATATTTTTTATATCATTTTTATTCGATCTAGTGTTATGCATACACGGTCTAGTAGAGGATTCATTATTTTTGAAGAGCTTCAATAATATATTTTTGGAATATATTTGTTGTACATTTGGTACGTCAAAGTTATTGAAAATTTCATTTGAAGGCGTTCTAATTGGTACTTTCAATATGGTCTTTATGATTCCTTTTTGAATCGTATTCAGGCTGTGTAGGTACGTATTTGCAGCAGATCCCCATCCTATGATTCCATATTCAATTCGAGAATGACATAACGCATAGTAGACCTTTTTCATATCCTTTTTATTTAGCACGTTTCTTAGATTTTTGAAGAAATATATAAGGCTTGTGAGTTTTTCCGTAATACCTTTGATGTGTAGGTCCCATCTAAGATTTTCGTCAATTATTACTACTTGTATATAAACCTAATAGGTGTTCATTTGATTTCCTAAATTATAGAGTATGTGATGTAACAAACAACCTTCATATTGTACAAAACTCTTGTTTATTACCCCTTTGTGGTGCGGGAGGGTTAATAGCAATTTGCTCTAGCAGCTACCTTACATTAGTTTCCTAATGATTTAATTTTCAATGATTTAATTTACTTCTCTAATGAATTTAAATGTTTTAGAATGCCTTTCTAATGAATCTCAATGTTGTAGTTTGCTCCTCTAACGAATTTCAATGAATTATACTTCTCTAAAGAATTTCAATGTATTAGTTTACTTTTCCAATGAATTTCAATGTTTTTGTTTGCTTCTTTAATGAATTTCAATGTGTTAGTTTACTTCTCTGATGAATTTAAATGTTTCAGTTTGCTTTTCCAATCAATTTAAATGTTTTAGTTTGCTTTTCCAATGAATTTCAATGTTTTAGTTTACTTTTCTAATGAATTTCAATGTTTTAGTTTACTTTATAATGAATCTCAATGTTTTAGTTTACTTTTGTAATGAATTTTGTTATTTTTGTTTTTTTGGTCAAGTAGCAATGCAATAATGGAACAATCTTGTCATTCCACATTGCTTTTGCTAATGAATTCTATCATTTTACATAAGTTTTCAAATAAACATTATTTATGTTTTTTTCATTATTTGTTTTTGGGGTGTTATGCCGTGTTGCGCTACCTCCTCCTTTAGCCAATTATTTATGTTGTTTTCGATTTCTGTTGTTTACGAGTATGTTAACTTTCTGATGAATTAGAATTTGTGTTTAAGCAGTAGTGCCATTTGCAGCCAAGGTCCTGATCAGGACAGGGCAGAGCCTGGCCGAGGTGCAGACCCACCTGGACAAGGAGGGAGCTTCGGAGCTTGTGGTGGAATTAGTCATCAAGAGTGTCAACTCTCCCGCCATTTTCTTTGAAGCCGTCCAACTGGGTAGGTCAAATTATTATTGTTATCATTATTTAAATCCACTATCAACATGAAACACAATCATTAGCATTATTGGATTATTTATATTGCACTTTTTTCGTGGGAAAATCATGTCAAGGGCGCCTTACAACTAAAAACCATTTGAGTGATGGGATTTCTGGGTGTTTGGTTTTCCATTTAATAATTTATTATTGTGAAGGCTTAACCGGTGACAGGCCGGAGACGCGCCGGCGCGCGCGTCGTATGCGCATGCGCGAGAAAATAATTAAAATATTTGAATAATATTTTCGAAAAAAAACTTTTGGTCCGCGATTTTGACCCTTCTATGTACAGAATTTGTATGAAGAACAGTGTCAGAATCGCTTGCGCCAACATTACTCTGTGAGACGCCTAAAAGTTTCATTCACCTTGCAACCCCAGAATATTTTTAAAACGATTTCGTCTATGACATTGACCTGTCAGAATTTGCCACGAATTTAACCGTCGCAACTAATGCGTGTTCCGCGACTAAAACATCGTAAAACCTATTAATTTACGTAATAAATGCAAGTAATGTTTTATTTTTAATTTTAACTTTATGAGTAAAACCTCAAATTGTAATATTTAAATGTAATGTTGTTTTGGTAGATAGTTTATTGTGTTGTGAACGTGTTTCAGTCAATAAAATATACAATAGCTCAAAATTAATCAACAAAACATTCAATTCAAAATTCAAAATCGTGTTTTGTTACGAAATTTCCGTATTTTTCCTGGAATTTGCTGGCCTTTGACGGGTTAATGAGTCTTATTATGAATGAATTTCCCTAATTTCACCATCTACTGTTCATATCACACTAAAATCTATTCAAGGTAGTTCAATCAGTGGAAATATGATAAATTGAGATAATATGAAAAATAAATAAAAACTTTTAATTAAAAATATATTTTGTTGGCAGGTATTGCCCTGTTGGAGGGTGGCAACTCCATCATTCAACACAGCTGTTGCACCAAACTACAGACTGCCGACTTCTCTCAGGCATTCTTCAAGGTAACTCCAAACACCTTCTTATTTCA
This sequence comes from Limnephilus rhombicus, assembly GCA_929108145.2. NCBI lineage: Eukaryota > Metazoa > Arthropoda > Insecta > Trichoptera > Limnephilidae > Limnephilus > Limnephilus rhombicus. The sequence continues at coordinate 27,189,540 of OV815299.1, read as the reverse complement.
TTCAATAATACATCAAGTCAAAAGTGTTGTTTACTAATAATAATAAAGAAATGATGCCATTTTTTTTCATAAAACATCATGAAAAAAAAACGGCATCATTTCCCCGACCTAACGGCGCCCGCCCCGCCCCTAGTTAACGCAAAGTATCATTCTCCAGGTAATAAGATCTTGTGTTGCCATTCCTTGTAGGTGTTTTATGATAAGATGCGAGAAGCCCAGCAAGAGATCAAGTCCACGGTCAGCGTCAACACGTCAGAGGTGGCCGCCAAACAGAGCCAGGACAAGGACGGGAAGGATCTGGCGGGATACGAAAAGGTTACGCGAGGACCGGGTAAATATTACATATTTTAAAACTTGATTACTGACTAATTTAACTTTTTCCACGCGATTGTAACAACAGTTGAACTTGTTACGCTAACTTCGGCTGCCGATATCACAGCGCTCCTATGTCAGAGTTTTTTTTCCCGCTTGCTAGGACATTTGTGTAACTATCACGATGCTGACATCTTCAGGCATATTTCGAAACTAAAATTGTATTTCGTAAGGAACATCTATAACCACTCGAACGATCGCGCGTCAAAAGACTTTTTTCTCCGATTGCTCGCGGTTTTTTAGCGACGATTTTGAATATTTTCCGTCAACATTAAAAAAATCATATCTCCGAATTTTAACATGGAGACATAAAACTGATTATAGTGCTATACAGCCAATAAATTCACCTATATTTTACTAATTATCCTATATTTTTAGAATTGATAGATAAATTATTAAAAAATCTTAAACTTTATAAATGCGCGAAATTTGTGTTTTTGTGATTTGAAATTGCCGCCAGTGGCAGTTTTAAATAACTTTATTGAATATTTTCTACGTTTTTATGTTCTCTATGGCCTGTTTGATAACCACAGATGCAAGAATATAATAGAAAAATAATTTTTTGTATGTTATGATCTCTTCAAAAGTTTGGTCAAAAAATGATTTTATAAAATTTGAGTGCGTGACTTGTCAAAATTGAAATCACTGTATAATACTATTTAATAAACTTACCACAAAAACTGGTATTACATTAGGAAGATAAATTAACTGCCTACAATTATTAATAAGAATAGTAGCCATGTTGGCTTTATTTTATTCATTTGATGAATTATACAGAGAGCCTATTTTACGATGTCAAAATCATGGTCCTACTTTTTAAATAATTGTAAATTAGAACTGGAGATTTGTTACCATGTTTTTATATAACGTGCAAAACAAGGAAATAAGGCTTAAAATGAAATATATATCATAGATATACACATTGCCAATATTTCAGGGGGATACTTTGTAAGTTGATGAAATCCACCAATATTTGACGAAAAATCACTTCTGACAGCTACCTTAAGGTCAAGCTACATAGGGTAAATCAGAATATGTAAAATGATGATGATGATAAAATTGTATATATATCAAACCTTTGTATGAGCGTCGAATGGCAAATAAAATTATAGTGATAATTTTATATCTAAAAGCAAAGGTATCGAAAAAAAATGGTGGAGGGGAAAATAATTGATGGAACCAATAATTGATTTATTTATTTATTAAGCCCTTATATTATTTTAAATCAATTAAATTAATATTACAGTTGTATGGTTACAATGGAAGAGCAGTATATTGATTTAAACATTGGTTATACACTTTGTCATAATAAAAATGTATTCAATTTATATTGGTTTATTCATAATTTAAATATCAAACCTGTTGTATCAGCGTCGATCGGCAAATAAAATCTTAGTGATATTTTTTTTTATCTAAAAGTTGGAATGAAAAATAGTGGAGAGGAAAATAATTGAGGGAACAAATAATAGATTTATAAATTTATTTCCGCCCTAATGGGCTTTTACATTCTTTCAATTAAAATTACACTTATTAATTACATTACAATGGTAGAGCAGCATATTTATTTAAACATTGTTTACACACTTCGTCATAATAAAAATTTATTCAATTGGTTTTTCTCAGTAAATCAATACATAGTTTCATTTTGCCTCGCTCTAGAGTGATACTCTCAGTATCGCTCTGGTTAGAGACTACCATTCAGATTTAAACATTGCTTGAAATGGCTTAGTTTTGTTAAGTGACTAGATCTAAAAAAGCCTCTACAGAAAAAATAACAAAATATATAACTAAGACATAAAAATAAAACAAGTTTGATTTGATATTTTCATGGCCAAAAGTATTAACATGATTTGTTTTTGGGGTGTTATTCCGTGTCGCGCTACCTCATTCTATAACTAACAAACGCTGTCCAAAACGTAGGCTAAAGGAGGTACAGCGAGACGGCATAACACCTCAAAAACAAATCATGTTGATAAAACAAGTTATTTAATGTGTACAATAGCAGGAAAGAATGAGAAAACCTATGCATTTTTTAATATGTATATTTTAATGATCAGAATTGAAATATACATATTAAATGTCCACCAAACCTTATCAGATAGAACTCGTACCTTTGGGTGCTTTGTCGTTATAACATTTTTATGAGATGTAAAAAGAAATGACTTGGTCCTGTCATCCAGGCGCAGGCTATAGTTATTGATGTCCAAAGAAAGTTCATTAAATTTATAAATTATAATTTCACAACTAAAAACAAGAAAAGAAAAAGAAAATAAAAAACCCTCAGTTATTCAATATGGAGAGTGGGGTGGTATGATATGGGACCATACAATCATTGCATAATCCCACATCACACACGTCACATTTTTTTGTAGTTCGTTTGGTAATTTTGTTTATGGAACACCACACACAATTCAACGTTCGCCCGCTATGGACCGAGAAGTGGTTGCCTTCCAGGACAGTACGCAGAATCTTTCCTTCAACTATTTGGCCAATGGTTCTCACAGTCGGAGGCGGGTTAATTTCTCTGTGACAGAACAGCTGAAGGAGATCCCTCGCAACCTCACTCCTAAAGTTTCGATACAAAATGCGTTTATTTTCCTTGCGGAGCTTTGAACTGTACATTATATACGCATTCTGCACCGAAACACTTAGTAGTCTCCTGAAAAGCTTCTTGTACCAGACCAGGTTTCGCTGTCGTTCAATGGGGTAGCCTGACAAAAGCTGATCCTTTCTGTCAACTCCCCCCATTACCTTGTTATAGTCTAGTACAATTTGGGGTTTGTATTTCCAAACCCCAAACTTTTCAAGATTGCAACTTTGCACAGATAACGATACATCAGAAGAAAGAGTTTCATTGTTGGTGAAGTGAAGGAATTTTTTTATTAGAAGAAAACGATTATAACTCATGGCTTTGCTGAAATAAGGCATGGCGGTGACGTCAATTGAAAAGAAGAAGTCTTTTTCAACGGGAAGGGGAGAAATACCTTGATGCATTAAAAGTGCCAAGAATACGTACATTTCCTCTTTATTCGTGGGAGCCCATCTATTGATACGCGCATAGCGCTTGAATTGGGTTAGCGCAATGTGTTGTTCTGCATACCTGTTAGTCTCTCTTACGATCAGTTCAACGAAAAATGCGTCGAAGATTTTAAGAAAGGCATCCACAGGTTTGCCCATTTCGTCGGTGTTGAAAGTTGGTCCCGGCGTACCTGTGAATATCTCCTTTATCCCATTGAAACGTGAGATTTCGCTGGACCAATCGAAAGAGTAACTATCAGATGGCAGAATCGAACGCATTGCCTCTCTTTCTACCTGGTCTTGTCTTAGGTCTGCGGCCATATCGGGCTTACGTGCATTGTTCATACGATGATAAGGTTTTGGTGGCATGCATAGGTTATCCTCGTCAACGTCGCTCCCTTCGTCCAGATCCATTTCTAAAACAACAGAAAACACAAATTAACTTAACATTTCTATATTACGAGTACTTACTCCCTTTGGTACAACGCTTTAAGATAATGAACTCTTGGCTCGATCAAGTTAATCAAATATTTGAGGCGCGCAATGTCAGAATAACACAAGGGCAGGTATAAATGAGTTTGAATGAAGAAAAGAGTGTGAGTGCCAAGACCAAATTGTATGGCGGTCCATCCTCTGCCTACCCATGTAGCGAAATGGCGTTGTTAGTTAGTTAGTTTTATAACTTACGGTCTTCAAATGCCGACTGATCATGGTGAAGAGATGCAGCATCAAATTCACCCGCTCTGTCCATGCCTGGTTCTGAAATGTATATAACACAAATTGATTTAATGTGTCTTTATTTCAATTACGGAATGCCTCTGATATGACGTTTTAAAACAATAATCTCACTGTTTCCAAACACAGACACTTCCTGGCAGAACGGCACGTCCACCCACAGCTCTCTATGGTAGCCATGCTCCAGAGAGTGATCGCCCCACTGGCGTTCCCCATTCCACGATTTTCAAGCAATGTTCAATTCTGAATAGTGGGCTCTCACCAGAGCGATACTGAGAGTATAGCTCTAGAGCGAGGCACAATAAAACTATGTATTGATTAACTTAAATTAGCTTAATGTAGAGAAATGGCGTGAAGGTTAGTTAGTTAGTTTTATAACTTACGGTTTTCAAGTGCCCACTCATCATAATAGAGAGCTGCAGCAACGTCACCCGTCCCCGTTCCGTCCATGCCTGGCTCTGAAATGTACAAAACATAAATTGATTTAATATGTCTATATTTCAATTACGGAACGCCTCTGGTATGATGTATTAAAAAAAAACTCACCGTTTCCAAACTCAGACACTTCCTGGCAGAACGGCACGTCCACCCACAGCTCTCTATGGTAGCTATGCTCCAGAGAGAGATCGCCCCTCAGTTCCCCATCCCGCGATGTCCCAGGTAACGGCTCTGGAGAAGCCGCCCGCGTTGGCACAGCGGGAGCCGTTGCTTGGGTCATTGTGATAGATGGAACGTTGCACAACCACGGTGGGGGAATAGGCGATGGCAGCGTTGAAGGTGTCCCCTGTGAAAAGGGACACGCTACTCTCTCCGGAGATGGAATTCTGAAAACATATACATAAATCATATGAATCGTTGTCATTCACTCGTGAAACAGTAAATAAAAACAATAAGAATTGGAGTAGCGCTGATTTTACTGCATGTGCATAATGCACAGAGCGCTGATCCATCCAACTCTCACGGTGGCAGAAAGCTCTCGGGGAAAAACAATAATATTGTGTAATGCATCTAGAGACGATAACTTACTTTCGTTTAGCTTTTCTTGCAGGCGCGGTGGGGAGCAGGATCCGCGCCGCCTGCTTCTTAAATTTGCGGCTTTCTAGTTCCGCTTGGAAAGAAGCAGACAGGGCCCTAACGTCCTTTAGGGCCCTGGCGCAATCCTCCCGCACCATAACCAGATCAGGGTCACTGTTAAAATAAATTAAAATATATATGATGAGCTCAACACATAGCCACAGCAAAAAAACCTTCTTAAAACACATTAAAAAATACTAACACTCCAGACCGAGCTGCCAGTGCCGCTCCACGTCCAGCTCCCACAGCCCCCCTCCCTCTGCCTCTGCCTCTGCCTCTTCCTCGTCCTCGTCCTCGTCCTCTTCCGCTCGGCATTGGTACACTTAAAAAATATTTCATGTAGATTTTATATTTTGAATCAAATCATAGATTTTTATATATCTTATCATATAAAATTTTAAAAATATATATTTATACCTGGATTGCGAGACTTCTCGATTATTGGCTCTGTGGAAATTTAAAATAAGTAAATAAATTATTTAATTACAAAACGAAACGAAATAATCCCATATTAATTGTGTGATGGTACCTTTACATTAAATTTCATCTAATAAATTTACGATCTTTTTGACATTTCTACTGAGTTATAAAATTACAAATATCTGGAGAAAAAATGACCACACCTAAATAAAATTTATAATTATCTCTTGGTAATGAATCATTCTAATAGAAAAACACTATTTCAAATGCACAAGTGGAGTAATTACGAATTGAATTGCAAAATAAACTTAAAAAACCTAACCCCACCAGAAATAATAGTTTTGTATCGAAAATATGATAAAAAAACTCTGATTTTTTATTCAAATGAGTTGAAAACACATTAATAATTGAATCACGAATACACTATTATATATTATGGCGTTAAAATGCAAAAACTCAATCACTTACGGCATTTTAAAATACGTGTAAATTTATCCAAATTCTCAAACAGTTTTGCCTCGGAGGTGAAAATAAACTGTCACCAACTGTCACTTTAAACCGCGAAATATTCTTTCCAGAAGCACTAGAAGCATCGATGTTGCCATAAATGAAAGACAATTTTACCAGCTTTCCAACGGAATAAATATTGGCCAGGGACTGGTAAATAATTAAATAATTTTTAATTGTTTACGAGTGGTACGTCATAAACGTCGAATTATTCGACGTGGGCAATCCTAGAAGAAAACAAAACGTCGAATTATTCGACATGGTCGCTCCAGTGGATAATCAAGTGAATGTGTCCTTGTGCCTTTGAGTGCCATAGTTCACAATTTAGTTGACAGATGGCGCTAGTAGTAAATCGCAGTTTGCGCATGCGATTCAGATTGACCATATTGGACAAGCGTCGAAAACATTTATTGTCGAGATCGCGCGTATTCTAAACGCTTGTTTGTGTTGTGAAACTGTGATTTTGACTTTATTATATGACAAAATCTATTCGTTTCGTGTTATTTTTAAGTGTTGAGTTTTAGAACTTGTTTATACGAATTAATAATAATAAGTGATTGAGGTACCACTTGTGTCTATCAACGCAGTGTCCTGAGTACAAGCACGCGGATAAATGGCGCCGCCTTTAAGATAACATGGGTATGTTTTTTGTATGGAATTTAATGTTTTTGTTTTTATAAACATCTAGGAGTGTTTACAGACGACGATTTGGTTTAAAATTGTAGATAATAATTTCATCTGTTTATATAGTATGATAAATCATGCCATAATATGCTGTAATTTGACATAAAATTGGATGGATATGTATTTGACATATGACATATACATGTACCGCGTATGGGTATTGAAAAAAACGGAGTAGTTCAACGCGGGGAAAAGGTTAGTAACAAACAAAAATACTAACTTTTCCTGGAATAACCCACATTTCCATAAAAATATCTAATGGTTTAGAAGTTTTGTCGAAGTTCTGTAGAAGTTCTTCCGGTCCATTTGAAAATCTTATAAGGTTAACATATTCATAAATTGCTCGTTCATAGATGGCACTAATTTAATTATTTTAGGACAAAACGCTCTTTGCATGTTATGCTCTAACCCAGCCAGCCCGAAGAGGGGTATACAATATCCCCAAGGTCTACCTTATTCACAATATCTCGATAATTAATCGTACAATTTCATTCATATTTTTTTTAATCCTTACGGTATAATATGGAAAATTAAATTCTTCAGTAAATGATCGTAAAACATTTAAATATTTATCACCAAGCTTCGCAAAATAAAATAAAACACGCTTTTTGGTGTATTTATTCGTGAATAAATCTAAACAGGCTGCTGGTATTGAATGAGAATTTAAACCTTATTGCCATCTACATAAGGAGTGTTATTTGTTAGCAGCCTGATCCTGTGTTTTACACAACAAATTTTACACAACCTTAACTATTTTTATAAAGCAATTGTGTGCCACAAATCGACCCTTTGGAATAACTAGGTTCCATCTGCCGCGGTAACGTCATGCGATAATAAACTCTAAAGTAGCTTACTAAAGATTCCATTATCGCATGATGTTACAGAGACAAATAGAACCTTGTTATACCAAAGGATCGAGATGTCAATTTATTTTTCAAGGAAACTCACTTGGAATAATTTAGATTTCTTTTTTGAAGGTGCAGCCAAATCTGTGATGATGACGGATGACTTGCAGGACGAACTGACCCAAGCGGCTAGAGCTACTGCCCAGGCTTTCTCCACTGTCAGGAATATGGCACCAGGTAGGGGAAATATTACTTATAGTCTTCTTCTTAACCTCTGAGTGGCCAAGCTATTTCACGAAAATTCACTAAAAAAGCACCACTTTGAATTTTGAATTGAATGTTTTGTTGATTAATTTTGAGCTATCGTATATTTCATTGACTGAAACACGTTCCTAGAACAATAAACTATGTACCAAAACAACATTACTTGCATTTATTACGTAAATTAATAGGTTTTACGATGTTTTAGTCGAGGAACACGCATAAATTGTGACGGTTAAATTCGCGGCAAAAGTGACATTTCAATGTCATAGACAAAATCGTTTTAAAAATATTCTGGGGTTGCAAGGTGAATGAAACTAGTGGCTATATCATCTAAGATGTTGGCACAAGCGATTCTGACCGTGTTCTTCATACAAATTCTGTACATAGAAGGGCCAAAATCGCAGACAAAAAGTTTTGGTCGAAAATTTTATTTAAATTTTCGAATTATTTTCTCGCGCATGCGCATATGACGCGCGCGCCCGCGCGTCTCCGGCCCATAAGGTTAAGTCTTATAGTTATTTATTTTTGGAGTATTACGCCATGTTGCGCTACCTCCTTCTGTTATCCATAGTTTTGGACAGCGTTATAGTGTCCATCATCAGGGCATATGTGTAATTGATGGTGGTAAAGTGTGTGCTTATGTATGTAGATGTGATACCGCGTTGCCAGCTCTAATCCTGAAGCTGGTATTATTACAATATAATTTAAACTGGTTCAAAATATCTAAGCATCCCTTTGTTAATATTATTCATTAACCGGTGACAGGCCGGAGACGCGCCGGCGTTCGCGTCACGTGCGCATGCGCGAGAAAATAATTCAAATATTTGAATAATATTTTCGTCAAAAAACTTTTGGTCTGCGATTTTGGCCCTTCTATGTACACAATTTGTATGAAGAACAGTGTCAGAATCGCTTGCGCCAACATTACTCTATGATACGCCTAGAAGTTTAATTCACCTTGCAACACCAGAATATTTTTAAAACGATTTCTTCTATGACAATCACCTGTCAGAATTTGTCGCGATTTTAATCGTCGCAACTGGTGCGTGTTCCGCGACTAAAACATCGTAAAACCTATTAATTTACGTAATAAATGCAAGTAATGTTGTTTTGGTAGATAGTTTATTGTGTTGTGTACTTGTTTCAGTCAATAAAATATACAATAGCTCAAAATTAATCAACAAAACATTCAATTCAAAGTTCAAAATGGTGCTTTTTTTAGTGTTTTTTCGTGAATTTTCGTGAAATGGCCTGGCCTTTGACCGGTTAAGCTGATAAGGCTCTTGACTAGCAATCCAGAGGATACAGGTTCAAATCCCGGTGTGCGCAATTAAATTTTATTTCATTATTTGTGTTATTTCAGAATTATTTAATTAAAAATAATATTTTGTATTTTTGGGGCACATTCCAGAGTGGAAAATACTATCGCCCATATCGGACAGGGCACAAGAAGAAGAAGAAGAAGAAATTGAAACCTAGTAACTTCTAATCTATTTGTTTTTTCCAACAGGATCCCATGGTCTGGAGGAGCTATTGGCGGAAAGGAGAGAGGCGGCAGGTCAGCAAGACTGTCTTCCTGCTAAAGTGGCCGTGATGCAACCGGTCCTGCGCTTTCTGCAGCTACTCTGCGAGAATCACAACCCAGAACTGCAGGTACGCTGTAGTAAATATATTTGTCGTGTGTTACTTTATTGTAGTGAATATGCAATTTGAAGAATTGAAGACCTAAATGGAAAACAATTGCCTTAAATCACAAATCATGGTGTTTTATTCCTTATTTAGTGATATTTATTATTTATTTAGTAATATTTGAGCAACTCGTCAAGGTAATTTTTGTACATCTGCGAATTCTCAGCCGACACTAATTTGAAGATTTTTCCTCCGAAGGTAAAGAGGTTAAAAAGCCGTACATAAATTTAATTTATAAAACTTTGTAACGGGACAAGTAGTAACAATGGATGATAGCTGACCCTTAACCTGTAAACGGCCGGAGACGCTCATTTGCGCGCAGCTTTTGCGCATGCGCGAAAAAAAATTTTTTAAATAAAAAAGTTTGTCTGCGATTTTGACCCTTCTATGTACAGAATTTGTATGAAAACAAGGTCAGAATCGCTTGCGCCAACATCATTGATGATATAGCCACTAGTTTCATTCATCTGACAACTCCAGATTATTTTTAAATGATTTTTATCTGTGGAATCGAAATGTCATTTTTGGTGCAAATTGAAGCTGTCAGTATTGACGCGTGTTCCTCGACTAAAACATCATAAAACCTATTAATTTACGTAATTAACGCAAGTAATGTTATTTTGGTGCATAGTTTATTGTTCTAGGAACGTATTTCAGTCAATGAAATATACGATAGCTCAAAATTAATCAACAAAACATTTAATTCAAAATTCAAAATCGTGTTTTGTTACGAAATTTCCGTATTTTTCCTGGAATTTGCGGGCCTTTGACAGGTTAAAGAGATTTTTCTATTAAGGCTGCTTATATAATATAAACCTTTGTTTCCAGAATCTCTTGCGCAACCAGAACAACAAGACCAACTACAACCTGGTCTCCGAGACCCTCATGTTCCTGGACTGCATCTGCGGCTCCACCACGGGCGGGCTGGGCCTCCTCGGCCTGTACATCAACGAGAGCAATGTTGCCTTGATCAATCAGACCCTGGAGACACTGACCGAGTACTGCCAAGGTGACATACTATATAGAATTACCCTTTTTAGATCCAACGTTAATTGCCCAATCCAATGTCCTCAAGGAAATTTTTTCCTCCGGGGCCTCTTTGTTGAAATGATTAGAATTGAAAAAAGAATTAGTTTCCCAAACTTTGCCTTCTTCTTCCTAAATTTCGCTCTGTACAAACCCTTCATTTTGTGGTGTTAGAGTCTGATTCTGGTCAAAAAAATCTCTTGTCATATAATAATTAAAAAAAACTCTTTCAGGACCTTGCCATGAGAACCAGAACTGCATCGCCATGCATGAGAGCAACGGACTCGACATCATCACGGCGCTCATCCTCAATGACATCAATCCGCTTGGTCGGTCGCGCATGGACCTGGTCCTCGAATTGAAGAACAACGCATCAAAGCTGCTGCTGGCCATCATGGAATCCAGGGGAGACTCGGAGAATAATGCCGAGAGGATATTGTACAATATGAATCCTAAGCAACTGGTGAATATCTTCTTTCTTTAGTCGTTGCTCATTGCTGAGGGTTGGGACCCTCACTACAATTTCCCTCAAGAACAAGGCCTCTCCACTCTTTGCAATCCTGCGCTGCGTGGACACCAACGTTTTGGACGTCTGTATTATTTAATCTATCCAACCCATCGCTGATCTTCCTCTGCTTCTCCTGCCTTCCAATTAAAGTTTAAGTTGTCAGTTTGATGAGCAACTTGTTCAGAATTTCTTGGATTAGGCTTCTTTATAGCGTATTGTGGATGCCTAGCTCTTCCAGAATATGGATATATGATTATATGGTTATCCATGGAATCCTGAGCATATGATATATCTGTCTCTTTATACGAGAAAAACAAATATTAGGGTTCCACAAGGCACCAATTTAGGTCCTGTTTTATTTTAGATCTATCTTTACCAATCCTTTTTTGCTATAATTGTTTTAATATTTCCACACTACACCAAGAATTAGAGGCTGCATTTTTGAGCATGTGTTGTTTTTTTATCATTATTGTAGAAAACATATCCTTTTGTTTTTTTTTGTCACTATAAATAATTTGGTTAGAATTTTTTCTTTTCTCTTATTTTTCTCTAGTTTGCTCTTGTAATATGTAATAATTTTACCCAGGTACTTTGCTTGTTTGGCTTTCATTGATGATATTTTAAGAATAACCTACAGATAATATTAAAATTTGGCATTCCACAAGGTTCCCTTCTTGGTCCACTTCTATTTAAATTGAAACTTGATTGATTTGAAAATGTGATTTTAGGTTGATGTGGCGTGTAGTGCTTTCCATCAAGAAGTATCCACAGAGGATGGAGAGGATGATAGTGAATCTGGAGATGGCGTATCACCCAAAGAAGTAAGGCTTTCCTCAATACGAAATTACAAATTTCTTGCAGTTATTGCAGCGCCTTGACTGTTTGCACCAAAATCAATAAATTCATAATCATCATCACGGCGGTACATACCTTGGGGGAATTTGCTCTAGTGTACAAATGTTCACCACTGGCTTTGGACTATCACCATTTGCCTTCCGGTCTTTGGAATCTACAGAGTCTTACAAAGGTCTCAAGCTCTGTAAGATTTTCAGATCATTAAGTTATCATGTTTTTTATTATATGTATTCATTTTTGTTCAGGTCGGCCACAATATCTACATCCTTTGCCACCAGCTGGCTGGACACAACAAGGACCTGGCCGCACTTCTCAAACCGACTTCTGCCGTGGACCCCAAGAATAGACAAGCCCTCACATATTACGCTTCGCACACTGCACAGATTGAGGTAAACTTAGGCGGACACATTTAATATTATAGTTTGTTTTCCACTTCCAATAGCTGCCTGTGTCTCTGTCCTGTTAATTAATAGTTCTGCTAGCTTCCTCAGTGGGTTACTCTAGAATACTTGCCTGGCTTGCTTGTACTCTTTTTGACATGTTTTGTGTTCTTATCAGATAGTTCGTCAGGACCGCACCCTGGAGCAGATAGTATTCCCTATCCCGGAGATCTGTGAATACCTGACGAGGGAGACCAAAAGGAAATTGCTCCACACGGCGGAGAGGGACGACCAGGGATCAAAGGTGGCCGATTTCTTCGAGAGGACTCCACACATGTTTGATGAGATGAAGTGGCAGAAAAAACTAAGAGGTACCTTTATTATTCTCTTGGAGAGGATTCAGGAAAAAATTCTGAGATTTCTCTTCCTGAAGGGCTATGGCTACTACCCTCGGCTCTACCCTACTGACTCTTGGGTGTGCTCGGAATGAACCATCTACGGGTCATTGCTTCACATTTACTCACATTTCTTCAGACTGATTCATGGATGGTTCAAAAACTCAAATAGGAAGTATTCATTTCTCAATGGTTATCTGCATCACCGACAGCATCGACAGACTTTTTATCTCCCAGCCTGCAGGACTGTTCATGCCGGTGAATGGTCATGCCGGTGGGGAGAATTATCTTGTTATTAAATAGAATCACTTTGGATATTGATATATTACTTAACATTAATAAAGCAGAGTTTAAAAGGCAAGCAATTTGGGAGGCAGGTATGGGTATTGTTACCATTTACTGGCTAACCAACACTTCTGATGTAGGCCACCCCAAGTGATTTGCTAAGTTTGGTGATTTAGCAGGGGTTCATATGGTGAGATTTGTCCCGGTTTTGGTGGCGGATGCGTCTGCCCACCAACTGTGTTGCAGGCCAGATTGCGAGAGATTGGTTAAAGGGAGACCTTCTGACCTTCACCAGGGTTCTCTCGGAACATCGCCTTGCACCGCAATGGGAAGGATGGATTCATATGTCTGTCACTCCTGGACACACTGACCCCCTGATTCCTACCCACTCTTCAAACCATTTTTCTTCCCAGAACTTCCTCTCCACCCTTTTCTTTAAAAGACTCTCCACAGACCGACCACTCAAACATAGGCCCTGAAGGGAATTATCTTCCTCAGAACCTCCTATATGGAGGTAATGTAAAAAAAGAAGCTTTGTTGCTGCTCGTACAAAATCTGCTTCTATATATTTTTTTATTTTTTTTTTATTTTTTATTTTTTTTTATTTTTATTTATTTACATATGCATATATATTACAATACATTACAATATGATACTTTGTCTGTCCAACTGGGCAGAATACCCGTTTCAGGACAGCCAAATTGTATATTTAGTTCATAATATTCTTAACAAAGGAATGGTTTCGTTCAAGATATCACGGGAATTTGCTTCTGTCAAGACAACTTTTGAGAAAATTAAGAATTGTATATAATTAAGGGATGGTTTCTTTAAGTCTTTAAAAGAATCGCAAAGATGTGATTTTTTTCAAGGTCAATTTGGAGTTTTGGATTTGTTTTCTTTAGTGAGATCACAAGTAGGAGATTCTTTCCAGGCCATTTAAGAGAACATTTACAATTGCATAGTCAGAATTTACACATTTATAAAGCAATATTTGACATATGAATTCCCAATGTATTTATAACTATTTAACTTTAATAAAGTACTATAATTTTTAGAATTTCTTAAATAGTAGAAATTACACAATTATAATCCAACTATATGACAAATGATTTTTTAAGCTCGTTTTGTAGAACATTAATTTATTTAGTTGTTTATTTATTTCTTTTATTTTACGCCCAGATGGCTTTTATATAAATAATAAGGCAGTACCTCCATCTTTTACATGAGAAAACAAATTGTTTAGATAAAGTTACGATGGGAATAAAAAGTATATAAATTAAATAAAAATATAGGCAACAAAAATTTAGTACAGTGAGATATATAATATTAATATGTTACGATTAAAAAAATACGTACATAATATAAAAATCCAACCAGCAAATTTAAAAGTACGTGATCCAAGGTTTGCAAAATTGCAACATTAACCGTATCTTTTACACCTATAAGTATGTTTTGATGTATCAAGCCGATGCGATGTATCGATGGTACCGACCTCATGTACCTCTCTATGGAGTTGCAGGAGTTCGAAACCATCGGACCTATCCAATTTCGAATTCAATATTTTAGGTAAAAAAGTTAACCCATTTTTTTTCAATGAAATTACAAATTAAAATGCTAATGTCTATAATATGTATTGTTTTGTCCTCAGGTCAACCATTCCTGTTCTGGATGTCTTCTTACATGTCCTTGTGGAGCAACATACTCTTCAACTTTGCCGTTCTAATCAACATTATCGTCGCTTTCTTCTATCCCTTTGGTGGTACTACAGGTAAGTCTTTCATCATCAGCACCATTACTTATTTTTTGTCCTTTTTCTTTAGTTCATCTTATAGTGTGCTTTGTACCACTGAAATCTATTGGATTGAAATTTTTTTTAAGTTTTCAATATCTTGATTTCTGCAAAAAGTTATTTTTTGTCCTTCCTGAAATTCTCTTGTTCCTCTTGCGGTCTGTTGGATTCTCCTACCTTAACTAGCGGATTGCAATCTTTAGAGCACAGGCATCAGATGGGATTGCTTTCCATGTTCCACCGATGCTTCAATGGAAGTTGCTCCAAAGAACTAGCGTCATTGATCCCTTTGGTACCGGTGCGTAGTCAGGAAACACACCAAACTCATACCTAACATAACATTTCAAGAATGAGTGTCTTTTAACAGTTCGAACTCTGTATTTCCTCCCTCCTACAACACGAGTCTCTTAAAAAAGCGTGTTTGCTTCTTCCTCTCCCTCAAAAATACCCTCCACACAGCCTCCTGTGTGGAGTTATGTACAATTTTTATCTATCATCACCTTTTATAAACAGTTTTTAGTTTTCGGATGCGTTATTGCAAAGAGAAAATATTTTGACCTTCCGACAAAATAGGCGCGAGGCCTGACAGGTTAACACTAATAATTTTTTGTTTATTATCTATTTTTCTCTTAAATGTCGTGGTTGGTTAGGTAATTTATTTTAAGTATTTTTCTTTTACGACTCTCTACAAACAGAGTATGAATCTTCTTATTTCATTTGCAGAGGTGGACACCCGTTTATCCCTTGCAGTCTGGGCCATCACCCTGGGGGCGGGCGGATTGGTGGCCGTGGTGCCGCGGGCGTCCGGAGTCCGCACCCTGGCGGCCGGCTGCATACTGCGCCTTATACTGTCCGCTGGGCCGCGTCCAACGCTGGCTGTCCTAGGAGTGCTAACGGTAATCTAACCTAACTAACCATCACGCCAAGGACGGGCTGCCAAGCAACTCGGTCTTGGCATGCACTGCTTGATTCATTCACAGTCATACATACCCTTCTGTTATTCTGACTCCTTGACATGACCCGACTCAAGTATTTGATTCACATCTTTCCGTGTCTTCCTGGGTTATCTCCGACTTCCGCCATCCGCAGTGGAAAATGCTTCTATTATCATCCTGATAAAACATCATTTAAGGGCAATTTGGGAGGAGGGTATGGGTACCGCCACTCTGGGAACCATTAATTGGATAACCACCACCACTGACATAGGTCACCCCAAGTGGCAAGCTACGTTTGGTGATTTAGCAGGGGTGCCCAGGTTAATGAGGTGAGGTTTGTCCAGGTCTTGGCGGTGGCTAACTGCAAATACGAATTACTTACGAACCATTTGATTAAATTGACAATATTAAATAATGAAGAACTCGTTTGCAATATCCTGGAATACATCTCCATTATTTGGGCCCCCTCTGAACACAACCATATCGATATCAATAAAAAATAAATAAAAAATAACCATCTCTGTGTATGAACACATATGTTTTGCTTTAGTAAAATTAGTAGTGGCCCTATAACAGAGCCTTGTTGAAACCTTAACTATTCCAAAAATCTAATTTATTATTTTGTTCTCCTCTAGGTGATGGTGAAGGGTGTCCATCTCGTCAGCATAATGGGCAACCAGGGAACACTCACCAAGTCCTGGGACAAGATCATCACCGACAGGGAGCTGCTGTACCATCTGGCTTACCTGATCTTCTGCCTGTGCGGGATTTCGGTGCATCCTTTCTTCTACAGCGTTCTTGTAAGTTCATCGGTGCTAATGGTGATAGTCGAAAATTGAATGCACTAAATAAGGATATTTAATACATATACCCCACAAAGTAATGTTATAACTTAGAAAGATTCATCCACTGACTACAATTATCAATAAGAATAATCTCGATTCTTGCTCTATTTAGTTCAATAAAGGAGATTCAATAAAGTTAAATTTAGTAAAGGTTCAGAAAAAAAAGAAAAATGTCACAATTTTTTTATTTACGTGAGTTGAATAACTTTTGACTTGATTAAATAGATAGATTATTCGACTAAGAATACACTGGTATATAAATACATAATAAAAGTCAAATAATACAAACACTTATGAAATTTTAAGAAGCGCTATTTCGAGAACCAACTTTTGTTAACTTGAAAATAAACAATATTGGATTTTAGACTCTTCTAAAAGCGCCTAAAGTAAGTCGATTTGAGACATCTATTGATGAAATGAAAAAGTTTTTTTATCAGCTTTCTTCATACAGTGGAACCCTCTTAAGAAGTTTTCCAAGGGACTGGAAAAAACAAACTTCTTAACCTCTAATGGGCCAGAGACGCGCGGGTGCGCGCGTCTTATGCGCATGCGCGAGAAAATAATTAGGAAATTTGAATAAAATTTTCGACCAAAACTTTTTGTCTGCGATTTTGGCCCTTCTATGTACAGAATTTGTATGAAGAACACGGTCAGAATCGTTTGCGCTAACATCATAGATGATATAGCCACTAGTTTCATTCACCTTGCAACCCCAGAATATTTTTAAAACGATTTTGTCTATGACATTGAAATGTCAAATTTTGCTGCGAATTTAACCGTCACGATTTATGCGTGTTCCTCGACTAAAACATTGTAAAACCTATTAATTTACGTAAATAATGCAAGTAATGTTGTTTTGGTACATAGTTTATTGTTCTAGGAACGTGTTTCAGTCAATGAAATATACGATAGCTCAAAATTAATCAACAAAACATTCAATTCAAAATTCAAAGTGGTGCTTTTTTAGTGAATTTTCGTGAAATGGCATGGACTTTGACCGGTTAAGCAGGGAAACCTTATATGTGGGAAAAATGGGGCCAATTTTGGGCCGAGGGACCGAAAAAACCAAACTTCTTAAGCCACAAAACTTCTTAAGAGGGTTCTACTGTATTAACGCAGACTGCAGAACAAGGAAAAGTTAGATTTTTTTTTTAAAGTTTTACGATAAGTAGCCAAATTTACCATATTATGGCAACAAATCGCTCAAGATGTTTTGCAAAAGTGCCATAATATGCTAAAAATCACTCGAGTGGTTATTACGATGTCTGTTGTATCGATTAGTTGAACAATAATATTTATTATTCATATGGAAATTACCTTCTCTAGCTATTTGACGTGGTTTACCGTGAGGAAACTCTGCTGAACGTCATCCGCTCCGTAACTAGAAACGGTCGCTCCATCGTGCTGACAGCGGTTCTGGCTCTCATCCTGGTGTACATGTTCTCCCTGGTGGGATTCCTGTTCTTCAGGGATGACTTCCTCCTTTCAGTGGATGAGATTGACGAAATTGAACCAGGTGAGTCAGAAATATCTAGATTGGGTGGATTCATCGAATTTTATCTTATAACATTCTAGGATTCCATGGAAGGCACATTAGTCTAGCCATTCTGGTATCCTACAGGGTCAGTTGTCTGTTTAAATGTATTCTAAGAACTATACCAAAAAAAAGGTTTAGTAAAGATCGATGTTAAATAAAACGGGACCTAAATTGGTGCCTTGTGGAATCCTATTGTTTGTTTCTCTCAATAAAGGACAGATTTATCATATGCTCAGGATTCCATAGACAGCCAGGCGCGCTAATATAACATCCATTCTGTAAGAGCTAGCAATATCAACTGTCTGCCTGCAGCATGTATTCTTAGAAATGTTGCTCGCCAAACTGAGCACTCGGAACTGGAGCACCTCATGGGCCCTGTTGAGAGGAAGACAAGAGATATAGAGGGATATCACCGAAGAGTTGAACTGATAAAGCGTTGCAGGCATCCAGAACGGGTTAAAGATTTGTGATAATGAGCTTCACATTATTTTTTCTTACAGTTTCACCCATCTTGCCGGAGAGTGCAGAGTGTTCTGATGATCCTGCTGCCAAGTACTTGAAAGGTATAATTAAAATTCAATAAGTTATTGTTATTGCTCCAATACCCAAAAACCTTTTTGATAAATACGGTTATGCAATATAATTCTCCACTTGACATATTTGTGTAGCTATCCCAAGATCTAAAGATAAAAAAAGGATTGGTAAAGATCAATTTAAAATAAAAGAGGACCTAAATTGGTGCCCTGTGGAACCCCAAAGTTTGTTTTCCCATGATCGTTCCAACCATCAAAATATTGCTACAATTTTTTGATTTGTCTGCAGGTGCTGATCTTCCGTCATGCTCCATTCCCCCCAGCCCAGATGGGGAAGGGAAGGAGACGGACAAGGACAAGCCACCGAGTGGGATGGTGAACGTGGGTGGGGAGCTTCGGGAGCGCTCCTGCGACTCCTTGCTCATGTGCATCCTGACCACGCTGAACCAAGGTCTGCGAAATGGCGGCGGCATCGGAGACATTTTGCGAGCGCCGGCAAGCAGCGTGAGTTACACAATTTATAATATGCATTTCACCTATCTTAGGAGACTCAAATGATGTGTCCCAGATCATGGCTATTTTTATTTTACTAATTTTGCTTTTTTTTTATTACAGGAGCCCCTCTACATAGCTAGGGTGATTTACGACCTGCTGTTCTTCTTCATCGTCATCATTATTGTGTTGAATCTCATTTTTGGTGTCATCATCGACACATTCGCCGACTTGAGGAGCGAAAAGCAACAGAAAGAATTGATACTCAAAAATACCTGTTTTATTTGTGGTAAGTTTTCCTTCAATGTTCGTTTCAATTCGCTTTTACCTAGATTGCATACAGTTGGCAATACTTTCTCAGAAATGCTATATATGTTCAACTGCACTATAATAACATACTTAATACTTCTGCATCTGTTCTGTTGTTTCTATAGCTATTTGGTATTGGTATGTTTTCACCATTTATGAAATAATGAATCATTGTTTCAGGTCTGAACCGGTCGGCCTTCGATAACAAGACGGTTTCCTTCGAGGAGCACACCCTCAATGAGCACAACATGTGGCACTACCTCTACTTCATCGTCCTGGTCAGGGTCAAGGATCCCACCGAGTTCACTGGGCCCGAGAGCTACGTTTATGCCATGGTCAAGGTATGCGACCCTTGCATCTGATATGTTTTGCTTTTAGTTTTTTTTTAAAGAAAGACAACATTCCGTCGTTTTCAATTGATTTGGCAAGGGTTCCCGGGTTCATGGGGTGAGGTTTGTCCAGATCTTGACGGCGGAAGAGGCCGGTTGCGGGAGATCCTCTGACCTCTTCTGTGAAGGCATTTTGGCCAGTCAAGTGAAGAGTTACTCGCCACTCGACTAAACTACTAGTTTGAACAAGTCTCCAGGGCCTCCCGTGTGGAGTTAATTCATACAAAGAAGAATCTCCCATAGCCACCTGCTTAGTGAACATTTTCCAGTTGATATAATATAATACAGTTAAGCTGGGCCCCGGAATATTCTCTTACTGTAAGTATTTGTTGTTGCAGTCAACCAACCTGGAGTGGTTCCCTCGCCTCAGGGCCACCTCTCTGGCCACCAGCGAAGGGGAGGCTGCGGAGGTGGAGCTGAGATCTCTGCAGGGACAGCTGGAGCACACGCAGGCCATGCTCTCCACCCTCACACACCTGCTCACGGACCTCAAAGATCAGGTAATACATGGTGTCCGGAACAACATTATTAACAAATTTAAGTTTAAAAAAAAAAATTGTATTATACAATTTAAATTTTCTTTCCAGATGACAGAACAGCGGAAACAAAAACAGCGCATCGGATTATTGAATTCCACTTCTACCTACATGCAAAACATGAACATGCAAATGAACATGTAATCGGATCATTCTACAAATTTATTGGACAATTCACCGCATTTATTAGACATTTCTTCAAATTTAGGGGACGTTTCTCCAAATATATTGGATATTTTCCAAATTTAGTGAAAATTTCTCCAAATTTATTGGACGTTTCTCCAAAGTTATTGGACTTTCGAAATGTTTGTTTTATTCTCTGAAATTGTAATATGTAGTTATCGAAGCGTTCTCTGATTATCTTCCAATAATAATAATATTTGTGAATAATTGATATTCGCATAAATTAACAATATGTTGGATTTTTCTCACTTTTCGAATAATCCGTGTGGCAAATCTCATAAGAAGTAGAGAATTTATTACTAGCACATACTAGAATTTTAAGGCGGTTGTTTATTTATATGAAAACGTTATGTTTAAATAGTTTTTATGAATTTTCATATTAATCTAATGTAACAATGGAATGTCTCTTTTATCATTTTTTATGTTTGAGATTTTATAGAACACACATTTTTGAGTCAGTCATTTCCAATTTTATTTATTCATTTATATTTTTTAAGAATATCTTTTAATCTCTCTCACTCAATCTCTCTCTTTCTTTCCTATTTTCTTATACAATCACATTATGTTCTTTAAGTTTTCTTCCATAAGTCAGATCTAGTTTAATTTTAAAAAATCTTATTTTTGAATTTGTCTGATTTTTTAAACTTTTTATTCTATACATATATATCATAATTTTCCTCTTTCCCTGTGATATAAAATTGTGTAGTGTGTTTTTAAAGGATTTTCTAATGGGATAGTTTTTCAGGTAATAATGTTCATTTATGAACAAACACTTCAAAATTGCCAATGAAATTTCCCCAAAGCAGAGAAGTTTTTTTCTACCATGATATTCAAACTCATAACTTATTTTTCTTCTCTTGTAAAATAATATACAATCCTTCTTTAATCTATGAATCATCATAATCATGTATCTTTATTTATGAGATTGCAAGACAGAGATGTCTCTCTTCCATTTCCCTCCAGTGTCTCTTATTTACAAAACATAAATTAAAAAGAGTCCAAATAGAAGACCTTGAGGTACCCCCCAGATATTGTGTATTAGGTCTTTGATGATATAGAAATGAGTGTACCCAGGTCTCGAAGAGATGTGAAAATAATCGCCAATAATATTTATGACTAGATTAGTTGTTATTGTGTGTAAAGAAGTGAAAATTGATTTGACAATAATTTTTCTTGAACTAGAATTTGGGATCACTATTGAATATAAATTAACTCTCGTTTTGTAGTGATATAACAGTTCGTAAAGCTGTAGGCATATCAGAAAAGCATACAATTGTTTATTCTCTATTCAATTAATTTCTATTACGAAAGTGCCAAAATTTTGACCATAAATAGATTTCAATGATGGGCAGGTATTGCCAATTGCCGGACAATCACAATAGTTAAGTAACATGTGTAGAAGTACCACTTGATAATGTCTCACATGTTGTCCAGAGCGAGAGATACATTCAGTATCGCCCTGGTGAAAGATCACCTATCCTGAAATGGTGCTTGAAATGCATGAATATCCAGGTTCTCTCAGACTTCCTCTATTCTTACTTCTTTTTGTCCCTCATTATTTTCACCTTACAGCATTCCCCAATATCAGGGGTGCCACCGTGTTATGTTTTAACAAAATCTCTTAACTCTGTTCTTACCAAAAAAATCTCTAAACATTCCTTATTTTAATGTATTTATTAAAACTTTAATTTTTTCTCTACATTATTAATATAAAAATATACACTTTTTATAGAATATCTTTCCGTCAATCTCTATGGTTATCTAATCTAAGTCTTTGTACATTCCTCATTTTCTTTCCTTATTCTTGTCTTTTATCTGTTAATTGCAATTATACCAGAAATTTTTAATGATTATCTCTCCAGAAATCTCTTAACGGCTATCTAACCTAAATCTCTTAACATTCCTTATTTTCTTGCATTTTTATCTTATTCTTATAAAATATTTTTGTATCTCTTATCAGAAATTTCTAATACTTAATGGAAATCTCTTAACGGTTATCTAACCAAAATCTCTTAACCCTCCTTCTTGCGTTTTTTTAATCTTATTTCATAAAGTATTTTTGTATCTCTTATCTGAAAACTTACCAGAAATTTTTATTAAATATCTCTGGAAATCTCTTAATGGTTGTCTAACCAAAATCTCTTAACATCCCTTTTTTTAATCTTATTCTTATAAAGTATTTTTGTAACTGTTAACTGCAATCTTACCAGAAATTTCTAATAAATATCCCCGGAAATCTTTTAACGGTTATCTAACAAAAATCTCTTAACATTCCTTATTTTCTTACATAATATTTATCTCATTCTTATAAAGTATTTTTGTATCTTAACTGCAATCTTACCAGCGGTTTCTATTAAATAACTCTGGAAATCTTTTAACGGTTATCTAACAAAAATCTCTTAACATTCCTTATTTTCTTACATATTTATCTCATTCTTATAAAGTATTTTTGTATCTTAACTGCAATCTTACCAGCGGTTTCTATTAAATAACTCTGGAAATCTCTTAATGGTTATCTAACAAAAATCTCTTAACATTCCTTGTTTTCTTACGTATTCTTATAAAGTATTTTTGTATCTTAACTGCAATCTTACCAGAAATTTCTAATAAACATCTCCGTAAATCTCTTAACATTCTTATGTTTTAATCTTATCCTTTAATATATTTTTTATCTCTTAACTGCTGTCTTACCTGAAATTTCTAATGAATATCTTTCTAAAAAAGTCTCTTAATATTCCTTATTAATTATATATTATTTTAAATGTATGGTTTTCCCTACTGTTCTGTAGTTTATTCTTAACCTAAACATATATTTAACATGCCTTAACTGCAGTCTTACAAAATATTTCATATCAGCCTTCTTTTCACTTTCCTTGTTTCAAATAATGTACATCTCATTTTCCCAAAAAAGCATCTTTAGTATAAATGTGTCTGTATAATATAATCTAATATAACCTCGTAGAAACTAGAGTCAAAAAAATATATCATTAAATTTGATCGAAAATCATAGACAATCATGTCATATCGTTAGATATTTGTTGACAGTTAGTAGTTTGGTTCTCCCTGCTACATAAATTTTTTTTGTCCATTTTAGTGCCATAATGTTGTGAATAATTACAACTGAATGGATTATTGATAATTTTTCATTGGTCAATTTTAGTTTCTTATCCTATTTTAATATGTTCACTGAGAATTTGCAATTTTATTAAATTCATTAATTCCTCAAAAGATTTTTTTCGAATACACACAATTGAATTGAATATTGTTTCTGAATACACACACAAATGAATTGAATGTTGAGAAATTAATCCGAAGATTATTTTTAAATTTAAAAAAAGTTACTTTTGTGAAATTCCTCAGAAGATTGTTTGTGAATACACAAAAATGAATTGAAAAATGAAATGATTCTCAAGTGCCCGAGTGGTCAAGACAAGATGCGTATAATGTGGTAACTTGTTTAATAATTGTGCAATAATATTGATTATGTTTGTTTATTTTAATACATATAAGTTTTAAATGTTGTGCATTCTGATGTTTGAAAATTCTATTTCACTGTGAAATTTTAAACCAAGGTCTTGAAAGAAACAAACCTTGTAAGTGACAAAATAAAAACTGTGCCCTATCCTATCAGAGATTGGCTGTCATCTGGGCAATCTTCCCCTGCAGTTTGTAGCCCGCAATAACCTGCGGAACTGAACCATTCATGTAGATTACTAAGCCGTGAAATCATATCTGAAATAAAAAAGAAAAAATTATTTCTATAAAAATGTCACGCATGAGGTGTCGTTCCTTAACACTTAAACTATTTGGTTTTATGAATGTAAAAAAAAAATTGCTAATTTATGATAAAGATTTTTCTAACTGTTATATATTATTTTAAATCATGATTTTACCATATTTCTCAATCTTTTATTTTGTCTTTCTCTTCAGAAAACATCCCATCACAAATATTTACTTGTACTTTTTTAAGGATTGAGAAAGGGAGGGAATTTTTAATGTTTTAATCTTTTTTTAAAATCTTTCCCCGTTCATTTCAAAATAATTGCCTTCTGTTCCCTAAAATCTTCCTCCATTATTTTTTAAGTGAATCTTTATTTTTTTAATTATCATTTATTTATAATTCTAAGAATATGTCCTTTTATTCCTACACTTTCTTTTATAAAGGCTTGTTTTTAGTTTTTAATATTTGTTTTCGAATTATTATTGTTACACTTTTAGGAGACGTATTGTTTTAAAATTATTATATATTTGTACTTAAATTATGATTTTATTTTTCCTTTTATCATTATCACTCCAAAATTTAGCCTCTTCCACAAATGTTCTCCACAAGCTGTGGTTCCCTCACAATTCACCTCCAGTCCTCAGTCCTTCATGCTCCAACCCTCTTCCTCACCACCGTCTGCCTCTGAGTCACTTCCATTGGGGCACCCACAGACTCACAATTTTCAGTGTCCTTTCATCTGGTGTTCCTTCCACACGTCCAGCCTATCGCACTCTTTTTACCGAATACCTACAGTCTTTATACAAATGTCTACCTACAGAATCTTAAAATGGTTTAATGTTCAAGTTATTAGTTAATCTTTTTCTGCAAGTACAATTTTCTAGCAATATTACATCCCAAAGCGTCCAAACACAGACAAAAGAAAGGATAGACCTGCCCATGAGGGCGAGGGGAAGAAACCAAGTTATGTGGAGCGGAGAGATGGCGTGGGTGTGTCCTTTTCAGTGATTTATCAATATGTAATGAATTCGACATCTATTCCTTTTTACAATGGCGCGCAAATTATTTTCTGCATAATAGGTATGCATAATTGAGAATCCAAAATCAAGTGAAAATTTTTTAACTGCTTTTCAAAATCAAACATTTTGTTACAGTATTTAGACATTTAAAAAAAATGTTTAATAATTTCCTCATTGCAATAAAAAAATATGAAAGAACGCCTTTCGGTCTGGTTGGACTGCGCTATAAACCTTGCTTTAGCGAACTTTACTTTTCTGCGCAGGGTCCGGTCTGTCGCGATTTGCGTTTATCGGTGGTCAAAGTACTACAAATCGTCGCCTTAGTTCGTGTTTGTCCAACAGACCATTAGAAAATTTTACAGGAGGAAAAGGTTTTCTTTCATTATTTCAATGAAACATTGTGATAGGCTTTTAACATAAAGCTATTTCCCTAAAGGTAAAGGTCTCATTAGTTTAAATTATTCTTAGTTAAGTGGTTAACTATAATTTTTTATACTTTATTTTTAATTTTAAAGTGGAGATTGAACAAAAACTAAAATGGTTTGGTCTGTTGGACAAATAAGAACTGAGGCGACGAAATGATGTCATAGATTATTTAAGGCATGCTTGAACCTACCTGGTGTCAAAAAAGATTGTCACATGGTTTGCCTCCAGATCGCTGAAATGATTCTCAGAACTTGCATTAGGGTATGTCTATATTTATTTATTTATTTATTTTATTTATCTTAAAAAAATGGAACATGTTATATTGTTACTTTTCCTCCATTAAAAGCATTTGCTTGTGGATGGAGGAGCTTGTGGATACATTTTAAATATGTACAATTTATACAGTCGGGTGTTTCACATAATATATGCACAGATTCACAGTTAATATACTTTTAATATACCGTTAAAACACAGTTTAATCATATCGCAATCAAGATCCTTTAACTAAAAGATAAAATCATCCACACGTATTCAGTAATAAGTAAAATAGGTGTAATTTTTAGTGTGACATTCATGTGGTGATGAGGGAAGCAGCAATTTTCCCGTTGGTGATTTCTCTAAAATGCTTTTTGATGGAATTCAACAATTGTACTTTGTCACTAATGCTTCTGATTTCTACTGGAAGGTTATCAAAGAAGTATTTTCCTTGATGTGTATAATGGTGTTGGGCAAAAGACGTGTTCAGTTTGGGGCATACAAATACATGTGTAAGTCTTGTCATATCTTCATATGTCGGTGCTTGCTACTCTATTTTTTCAATATTTTCATTGTTTTTATCACTTTGCTCGTTTTTACTACAGTTAAATTATTATGAACTAAATGCTCAATAAATATTTACACAGAAAATTGTTATTACACTGACTGTTAAAAAAAATAAATATATATATATATGTACAGGGTGTCCGGGGGTAAAGTGCATTAACTTCGGGAGGTGATTCTAACATGATGTTATAAGTAAAAAAGATAAATAACTTTTTTCGAAATTCCAATTTTTAGGGGTAGTTTTGTGGTAAAAAGATGAAATTAGACCGGCGTGTGCGGGCAGCATTATTATTACAGAGCAATGTTGCAACAATCACGCCCGGCAAGCTAACGGCAACTTTTCCGAGTAATTTTTACCTTACACTAAGGATTTTTAGTAGGTATGTCTTTTTGTATGGGAAAAAAAAGTTGGAATTTCAGAAAAAGTTGTTAATTTTTTTTACTCTTACCATCATGTAGAATCACCTCCTGAAATTAATGCACTTTACCCCCGGACACCTTGTATATCGATCATCCAAATATTAAGGTTTGAGATAATGAAGAAAGATATATCCGAATGCTCACCATAAATCAAATATTGTCTGTTTTACATATTAAATATGCTATGAAATTACACCGGGAAGCAAAATGGTCCGGTACATTAGTATAACATTTTGAAACTTCCTACTAGTGACCCAGAAAAAAAACAATTTTTTGTTGAATTCACTGCAATTTTTTGTGTATTACATATAGTTGATTTGGTGGCGTTTTTGAGTAGTCTGAGTATTGTACCAGATACAGAGTACACTTTTACATATGAGGGCATATTTAACACAAATTTAAATTTTTCAAAGATCCTGACTTATCTAACGGATGATTGATACATATACATTCTCGTATCAAGAAAGTTTCAAATGTAAAATTAAAGACCAATCTGAATATTATGTACCTATGTGCGAATTTAAAAAAATAAATAAATAGGTAGGTACTTATAGATTTATCAATAGCAAACAAAACTTTGAATTGTTCTTAAAATTAATTAGGGTTTACCTACTAATATCAAATCAATACTAATTATTTTTCTTTACTTTCGGTTCCAAAGTGGTACATAGATACTCTCAGTATTACCCTGGTGAAAGAAAACGGTTCAAAGCGTTGCTCGAAATGGCATTAGCCATGTTTGATCACCAGATGTTGGGGTCTAGCAGAGTGAAATCCATAACTTTACAATATCGGGTCGATAGCATAAGTGTCAATGATTTTATACCGATTTCCCGAGCATGGTTGTACTTTTGATAGCCAGACCGATATTGACAGGGAATAAATAACAAATCAATATACGATGGTAACACTGGCAGATCTACTTATGGCATTGATATATTAACTATAGATTAGCCCTCCCATACCCAATTCCAATCACAAAGTGACACCACCCACGAGAAATTTCATAATACAACTACCTATCGAATTCCGTTGCATCTCTTGCGTGACGTAGTTGTTTTACTAGGAAGAAATTAAACATTTTTTATCAAATTTTACTTTTCTCGATACGCTGCCTCGAATTCATATGTTATGTACATATTTTTTTAGACATTCATATAACTGATTAAATTGTTAAATATTCTGAAATTTGTGTTTTAAAAATGATCTTCGCAAAGCTAGTAATTCCGTTACCGCGAACTTGCTGGAAAACAAATTAGCTCCACGCAGACCAACTAAAGGTACAAACCAAAGCTTCTTGCGATCTTTTGACTGCGAGATAAAGGA
The DNA here is from genome assembly GCA_929108145.2 of Limnephilus rhombicus. Taxonomy (NCBI): domain Eukaryota; kingdom Metazoa; phylum Arthropoda; class Insecta; order Trichoptera; family Limnephilidae; genus Limnephilus; species Limnephilus rhombicus. The sequence goes on along the minus strand of OV815299.1, from coordinate 27,161,201 downwards.
CTTTCTTTTTGATAAATGTTTTCGTAAACCAATATTTTTGGTTCCGGTGTCATTTTTAAGACCTACACGCCCTGTCTAGATATATTTGGTCAAAGATTTATGGATTGAAAAACCGATATGTCCAACGGCTAAGTAAAAATTAAAAATACTAATAAATTATCAATTTCGAATTGAAATACTGACCTTATTATAGATTGGCACTTCACAAGTACTTTTCAGTAAACGGGGATGAGGTCTTTATCATATTTGAACAATTTTCATTTCTCCAAGCTGGAACAAAATCAATTGTTCGCGTCTTAGGTGAATTAATTAAGCATACGGATCGGGTATACGATTTATTTCAATTCTAAGAACTTAATTAGTTCGCCTCCATTCAATAATAAGCCATTTATTTTGCATAATGAACGACATATTCAAAAAGTTGTGTATATTGACAGCTTACCTGACACTCAGGAAGCCATGCCTGCAAATATTACTAACTGAACATAAATGACGGATTTCGTCAATATCGTATTGATGTAGGATTTTATTCATCGATCTTGCTAGACCTGCTGTATAGCCAGGTACTACTTTCCAACCTTCCTCTTCCCATATCTTCCCCATTTCCTTTAGTTTCCCAACATATCCCAATTGGGGATGTCATGCATGTAGGTCCGTGTGATTTTCACAAAAAAAATTCAAAGTAAATAATGCATTATCACAGTAAGTATTATTGTAGGAGAGCTCAACGGAATTTAAAGTGAGATTTTTAAAATAATATTTTATAATCTAATCTTTCCTTTGTGTAAATATATTTATAGATGGTTAATTCCAATATTTTTCCTGTTCATAAAGACAAATTTGTATTAACTATTAAATAATACACGTCATACATAATAGTGAGAATTTTTATTGTATTAGAATTTGTAAATAGATATTTTTAGAAGTGTCAAAATTGAACTTCGTTTACTAAACTTGTAGAAATTTTTCGGTTGGTCTAAAAATATTTGTCTCAAAATGGTAGATTCTCAGTATTTGTCCCTTTTAAAATTTATTTTATTATTTTTTTTTTACTTTTACTCCACACAAGAAGCTCTGGGGAAAATAATTTCCCTCAAGTCCTGTGTCATCTTTGGGGATGCTGTGTGGAGGGTCTTTTAAGAAAAGGAAAGAGATAAAGTTCTGGGAAGGAAGAATATATGAGGGGTGGGTGGTAGGAATCTAGGAATCAGGGGTTATCCAATTGATCAATTAATGGTCCCCGGGACGGCGGTACCCACATCGCCTCCCAAATTAATAAAATACCAGAATCAAAAACTTGCAATGAAATTAGCCAATTTTGGTGACCAGATCTGAATGGCCAGTTTGCTTACCAACCCTCGTCTTTCCCATCTCTTTCTGTTCTCCACTCCTTTTAGCCTCACAACTAATCCAATTTGGGATGCCATTGTCATACTATGGAGTGCGGTTTGTCCAGGTCTTGGCAGAGGATGCGTCTCTCGGAACATCTCTCGGAACATCACCTTGCACTACAGTGGGAGGGATGGGTTCGTTCGTCTGTCACTCCTGGATACACTGACCCCCAGATTCCTACCCATCTCTCATACCCTTTCCTTCCCAGAACATCCTCTCCTTCCTTTTCTAAAAAGACCCTCCATACATCCCCAAAGATGACTTGGCCTGAGGGGAATTATTTTCTTCAGGGCCTCCCGTGTGGAGCTAATGTAAAAAGAGAAAATAATCACATTAAAAAAAAAAAATTAGATAATATATTTTACTCTCAATTTGAAAGCAATTAAATGTTTATATATTATAATCATTAGATCAATCGAATTTCATGCATTGCAGTAAAAAAAAAAATATATATTTTTTGGAATTGTAAAATCTAAACTCATTCAACTATCAGAATATAGTATAATCTTAAAAAAAACACTTATCCTTGCGGTGATTTTTCGCAAAATCGGCGCTCTACAAATTATCCAATTATTACTTTTATTATTTAGTGTTTCTTATAAAATAGTACTTCTTATAAAATGAAAAAAATATATTCTAACCACAAAATCTACTCCAAATGAAATGAAGATTCACCAGTTTCCAAGTTGTCCTGTGAATTTCTGTGTATATATAGTAAAGATATTAATGTAAAGTTTTTCAGGGGGTTCTTTTTGTAAAATTATTTTTAATTTCCACTGGAGTCAAATAACGCCTTTGAAAAACGATGTATGCAAGAAATGCATCTGTGTGCGTGCTGTGTTTGAGTCAAATTTTGCTGCGTTACCTATATCTGTAAGAATGCAGTTTGTAATGTGTGTCAAATTTTATTGTAAAATATGTAAACCTTTATTATGTTTGTAAAATGTGTGAGCCTTTATATTATGTTTGTTTTTATCATGATTCATTTTTGGGTTATTATGCTATGTGTTGCACTTTCTCCTTCTTTAGTCAACGATTCGGACAACTTTACAGTGTCCACCGTCATTAGTATATTAGTAGGGACAACGAGGCTAAGCTTAATAGTTCTTGGTATCGGAAATTAGACGGTTATCAAAAACTGAATGCAGAAAACCATATTAGCTTACATATAAATATACGTCACCAAGATCTACACATCTGTCGATCTGTCCTGATGATGGATACTGTAACGCTGTCCAAACATTGTCTAAAGAAGGAGAAAGCGCAACATGGCGTAATAAAACAAAAATGATTCACAATATGTAATACTTTTGGTCGTGAAAATCAGAAATCGTATCTTTCTATGTATGTTTTTGTTGAAAATGTTGTGAAAACGGTTGTTTAATTCCTACTTAGTAGTGTTCACCATTAGTGAGAAAAATGATTAAATCAATAAATAAATTGCAATCCTTTAAAATTGTTGATTTTTTATTAAATTTAAATTCCATTTAGGCCTCTACTCTTCTTCAACGGAAGCAATCTTCCAAACGGGCCCTCCATTGATGTGCTTGGTGTAACTCTAAGTGACCAGCTCAGGTACGGGGGCTCCATCGAAGCCAGAGTTAAGTTAGCCTCTCAGAAGCTGGGTGTACTGTACAGGGCCCGCAGATACTGCAGATGTACACAACTGATCAACCTGTACAAATCGCAAGTGCGCCCCACTGTTCAATTTGGCAGCCACCTCTGGATTGGATCCCCAAAATACCTGAAAAAAACCCTTTACTCTGTACAAAAGTGATACATTTAACAGATTCTTCTATCTTTACAAGCAAATTGCGATCTTTAGAGTAGAGTCGTCGGGTGGGAATGCTGTCTTGTTCTTGTTCTACTGGTATTTAAATGGAAAATGCTCTGAGGAACTAGCGACATTGATCCCTTCGGCACCGGTGCGTAGTCAGGAAACACGCCAAACGCATGCCCAACATTTATATACAGTCGTCATATGTCACATGAGAATGGTCATTTTTACAACTCGTTTTTAAATAGCTGGCCTCTGTGTTTCTTCCCTCCTATAACTGGGGTCACTCAAGTTCACTCCTTTCTTTACACAAAAAGACTCCTATACAGCATCCCCAAAGATGACATAGGCCCTGAGGGAAATTATTTTTAGAGAGGGAAAAGCATGGAAGATGGAGGGGGAACGCGGGAGGGGAAGAGGAGACAGAAGGGAAACGGAGACAAATGAGAAAGGAAACGCACGGAGAAACAATATTTAATTGGGAACTCGCTAGTAAACAATAAATTTTTCAATTTAAAAAGAATTCTAATGGAGGAAAAAAAAAGATATTATTAATTTGGACCAATTTATTACAAAAAACTTTTCAAATATTCTAATAATTAACACAATTTTTTCCTAAACCTAATGACTTTATAATTTATTTCTTCCAAAAATAAATTATATAGAATACTTACTTTAAAACATTAATTTTATATCATTGTTTAAAGTTTACAAAACGATTTAAAGAATAATTCTTTCATTGAGCTGATAAAATTATCTTTTTCAAAATGCCATAAAGTGTTATATTTTTTAAATTCATAAATACATCAAAAATAAATGATTTGTGATGGCATTAACAGTGTAATGATGTAGTTAATACAATATAATAGAAAAATGAGATAGGCCATGAAATAGTTGATACTATGATTGCTACTACCTACACATCAAATGCACAACTTTCATTGCATAGCTGTGTTGACGTTCCATGTATGTTCCATTTGATAGTAGCTCGGCACTACTCCATGCCATATCTCCTTTGTTTCTATTATTATTGACGGTATTAATAATAAAAAGTTGCAACCACATTAAAAGTTCGCAAATATTTTTAAGAAGGATAAATAAATAAAATAATTCATTGAAGACAATATTAGCGACTCTCAAATGAAAATTAGAAACAGAAAAATCAGAAAAGATTGGAAGAACCCAGAACCTTGGCCTTGCCGGAGTTCGCTCTACCACTGAACTAATTTGACCCCATCCCCTTCACTCATATTCAACTGTAACATACTTCAACTGAGAACTACCAACATTATCTTCATTTTCTCAACACATGTTTTTTATCAGCTGCTGTCTTTATGTATGATGCAAGATTCTTCTCAAACTAATTGCAATCTAGTTAGTGTCTTTGATAAATACATCCATTAGAAGCTTTTACAATTACCGTGATGATTAACGTTTACAGTACTGTGATGGCAAAAAAAAAGGCAACAAATGTTTGAACGTATGTACGTTCCTTATCGTTATAATGCTGCAGCTCTTTCTTATACATGAGACACACAAAATATGTGCGACTGTTTCCTCTAAAGTACTACTTTTTCCTTTGGAGAAAACAGATATGTCTTATTACAGCTCAGCCACGGCGACGGGATTTTTTATTGTTTAATTTTCTTTATACGTTTGAGAGAGATGTACGATAATGATTGTATGTTTTCTTTGGGGGGAATTTTCGACTGTTGTTATTTAGTGTGTAAGAACAGCGAACCCATCGCTCAGGGAGTGGAAACACAAACCTGCAATAGCCATCCCAAGCCAAGGTGTGAGCTACCGTGCTCAGGCTGAATGTCCTGGGGAACAGTGTCACAAACGGTGCCTCCGAGAAACAAGGTCACATCTCGGAGTATTCAGACCTCATTCCAGCACTCAGGACTCTGCTGGAGTAGACCTTCTATTTCCCTGGTAACTCGTGGGACAAAAAATTGGACCATTCGAAAACTAGGGGCCTTTTGGGAACCTAGGAGTGCTGAAGCTACCTCTGTGGATTTCCTTCCTGGGGCTGTCATTTTTACAACTCGTAACTCGTAACGTTTAGGAACCAAGAGGAGAAACCGTGGAGAGGTGAGCTGAGGCCATCTTGGTGAACTCTTCCTCTGTGGGACCTTTAAGGAACCAAGGAGGAGAGATGAAGTTCTCTTCCCTCCTGGGGCCCTAGGGGAACCAAGGTGGAGTGGACTCTTTCCTTGTGGGGCCTTCAGGGAACCAAGGGGAGGTGGACTCTCCATCGTGGAGCCTTAGAGGAACTAAGGAGTGGAGAGGAGAGATGAAGCCCTCTTCTATCGTGGGGCCTTCAGGGAACCAAAGAGGAGTGAAGAGGGGAAATGAGACCTGGAAAGACACATTGTCGAACCAGAAGATATAGCATCGTTTCCAATGACAATCCTGGTGAACTTTATAAAAGAGACTGGGTTACTGTCAAAGGAATGAGGTAAAATGGGAGATGGCCTAAGTGCTCACGGGAACTATATATATGTAAACCGTCTCCGATTATTTAAAAAAAAAAAAAAAATAGTGTGTAAGAAAAGGCTGCAGCATTATATTATGTTTAAGAACAAAAGCAAGACTGTCAGCGCATTGACATTTGACATTTTTGAATTTTTGGAATTCACTCACACCAATGTTATCTTTGTAACTATATTCCATACTTTCAAAATTATCATCACGGCGTGTGTGAGAGAGATGCAAGAAAATTATGACTTTTTTTCTTTGGAGAAAACAGACCAACGTGCATTGTGTATCTCATCTTTTGAAAGAGCTGCAGCATTATTGTGATATGGAACGTATGTTTAATGCCGTCACGGACTGTAACCGTGAATCGTCACAGTAATTTCAAAAAGTGTTCATTTTTAAGATAATAAATCAAAATTTAAAAAAATTAAATAATATTGAAAAATAAATACCTATAACCTTAGTAATATTGTTCACACTGTGTAATGATTTTTAACTAAACCATTTTGATCCAAAATTTCTTCACTGTTTATTAATTTCTGCATTTTTCATTGAATAAAATTCTAACACAGTTTTTTTTTAATATCAAAATTCGAACTTTCACTGAACTTCTGTCGACTTCCGTGGCAAAGCGGTGAACTAGTTTGGTTCTGGTTTCAGAAATAGCTGGTTCCGAAATAGCTGGTTCAGAACCTGAAAAGATCAAGAATAAATAATGCTTTTTATTCTCATGATTTTCTTCATATATAGAGTTTTTATCCATTTTTGTTACTAATTCCAGATTAAAAACATGTTTTCTATTAGCTCTGGGAAAGTGCAATCATCTTTAGCTGTGTTAAGAGACCAGATCTGAACAGCCAGGAACTAACTGATAAATGAAAAAAACCTCATTCATCTTGTGAAAGTGGAATTTCATCAATGTCCTGATGAAATGATGCTATTTATATGGTCATGCTATTTCACTGGAGATATCTGCAGTGATCTTAGCTAATAAACACACTGTCATTCTACCATTGTGTAAATTCATCACTTTTATGTAACAACGGTCCAACAGTTTTTCAATGATTTTGTATTTTATGATCTGTAGGGCTTAGTATTGCCTTTTATTTATGTAGAAGAAGAAGAAGATGAGTCTTTACAGGCTGTCGATTGTCCCGAAATGATGAAGATATACTCTTGATCCACAATTCAGTGGCTTTTGCCGTGTTCACAGGCAGCTATTCCCCCAGCAGCCACACCAGGGGATGTTGTCCTCTCTACGCGATGTAGACATGCTCCGAGGTTTTGAACCGAGACTGAAGCCAGAGTGGCCTGATGAAGACAGACTGTTTGTCCTCTCACGCTCCGAGTGGGATGTGGTCATTTCCTGGAAAAGATAGAGAACTCAACATTAATTTTGCTTCTTAATAGATTTACTAATAGTAAAATCTGAAAGATGTGTAGAAGTATATATTAATAAATTGGAGGTTTAGTTTGTTTAGGTTAAGGAGGAGAAAGACAAACAAATTTATAAAGACGGGATCATACATAATAGAAACAAGGAAGATGGGCCATTGAAACAATAATGGTGCGAAAGTGCGCGCGTAGTACGTGTCGCCAATATCTTTCAAAGTGGCGCCAGTGCTCGAAGTAAGTATATCAGACAGGCTCAAGTATCGGGGCTCCATAGAAGCCCGAGTAAATTTGGCTTCCAAGAAACTGGACAACTTGTAAAGGGTTAGCAGATTCTTCAATAGGGACTCTGGTTAGCTGCTAATCCTGTACAAATCTCTAGTGTGCCCATCAATTGAATTTGGCAGCTATCTCTGGACTTGACCACCAAAATACTTGATACACCTATATGATTCTGTATAAAGGAGGGTGATCTGTGTGATTGAGAATCTGTTGTTAACAGAACCATTGCCATCTCCAATGCACCGACGCAAGAACAGGTATTTTAATGGAGCCTGCTCTAAAGAGCTAGCAGCATTCATCCCTGGTGCACCGGTGCACGTGGAAACTCAACGGACACGAGCGGAACCCCCGCTCACAGTTGATGTTGGCTTCATGAGTATGTTTGGTGTCACTGAAGCTTCGTTCGGTGGCACCAAAAAAGGTAACTTTCATTGCATAGCCGCATTAATAGTCCGTACAATTTAGTTGTAGATCGACGACAATCGGCACGTTTCCATGTCATATCTCCTCGTATTTCTATTATCAATGGACGGGATTGATAGAAGGAAACAGTTTAAGGTGTGAAAATGTTGAAATCCAAATAATTGATTGACCAGATTACTGCAGCAGAAGGAGAGCTAAAACCTCTTGAAGAAATTTGGACTTCTTGCCGCTAAGAACGAGGATGTTTTTGTGTATTCCAATTAGGTTACCTGATAACTGTCTTGTTTGAAATAGCTCTTGGACGGGTGAAAACCCTTCTTCATAGCTAATTCAGCACTCCTATCAGACCCGCTCTTGTGAAGCAAGCAGCCGTGGTGCGGATAGCCCTCTTCCCTCCGGCGGGGCTTGGGACTGCCACAATGGGAGAGGTGCACATGGTTAGAGTGTTGGGGGTAGTTCTCGCGACAATGTTTTGGTTTGCCATGCTTTTTACAGAAAACGGGGGGATGCTGTTTGAATTTCACCGTGTCTGGAGAGTCCGGAGACGAAGATGCTTCTATAAGTTTGTCAGACTCACTGCTTTTAATGTCTATTTCTAACATATCATTTTTCACTACCGGCGCTTCGAGCTCTGTCTGTTCGGCCGTCTCTTCTTTGATGCTTGTCTTGCTGCTGCTTTTGCTGCTTTTTCTTTTGAAATGGATCGAGAACCGTTTTTTCTTTCTCACTAGAGGGCTTTTTGGAATGGTATTCGTGCTAGGGTTCAGGTTTCCTTTCTCCGACGACTCGCTGAGGCTGTCCGCCTTCATGCTGGACTTATGAGCTACTCCATTTGTCTTTGGTGCTACGTCTATAACTTCTTTAACTTCAGGAACGGCTGGTTCTTCAACAACAGCTTCGACATTAACTTCTTCTTTCTTTTCCTCCACTTTAGGCTCTTCAGGAGGGACGTACCGTATTTCATTCTCTAAATTCCTTATATTCAACCGTTTTAATTTCTTTGGCAGCTTTTTAACTGTTGCATAGATCGGCTCATCGGAAACCGTCTCGACGGGAGCCGAATGAGACCGACCAAACAGTGGAAATTTATTTTTACTTTTCAACGGGTTCTTTTTTCTAAACATCATAACGGTGCTGTTAACTTCGGTAGTCGTGTGGGTAGTTTGCGTGAGATCCACATTCCTTCCAAAAACATCTTGCGATCCTAAACTCTCACCGGATAATTCAACATTAGGTTCACAAACGCCATTATTAATAACAGTTTTAGGATAATCGTAATTAAGTTCTATATTCTTTTCAGTCCGGAAGAATTGGCTACCATCGCTGTTTGAGTCTATAATCACAACGTCGGGCGCTTGAGTTAAATCCGTTTGATTAACAACATTACATCTACAATTACACCCACAGCCGGTACCCACGCTATTTTGCACGGTCGTTAATTGTTGGATCACTTTCCTAGTTTTGCAAACAAATATTGAATCTTTCACAAAATCACCACCACTGGAAACGGAATCTAAATCACCCAATAAATCCTCGATATTACCACCATTTTGGAAACCGCAAATGCTGTCCTGTCCAAATGGAATCACTGTATTAGAATACGATAATGTCCCACTGCTACAATCAAAGTTTTCATTATTTGGTATGTCTTCAGTTTGATGGAGTCCCCCACACATAATGACGTTATCACTAAATACCACGGGCGATTCGTTAAAATGAGTTGTTAATTCTTGGCATAAAGGCATAAATCCTTGTTGTTGAGATGTTGCTCCCGGTATGTGAAACATCAACTCTGGTAAATGTGATGATTTGACTTCTGGGGTGTGTGTTAATTCCACGTTGGGAACAATCTGGAACGGTTCTTCGTCGCTGGGTTCGTGTTGTGGCGGTGGCGGAACCACGAAGCCAATCGGTGGAGGCAGGGTGAACCTTTCAAAGTTTTCAAAGGTGTTGTTGTTGATGAGGATATCCAGCCCGGTCTTGGGGAAGACCATGGCCGGAGCCATGGAGATGGGCGGGGGGGTGGTTGGGAGGTGGGCCTCCAAGGGGACCGTGACCACGGCAGTAAAGAACTCTCGCGGGGGGTCGGAGGTGGTGAAGTCGCAGTCGGAAGACTTGAGTTCTGACGAAGTGGGCTGACATCGGCAAGTTGGGATGACCTGGAATAATGAAAAACACAAAATTAATCTATGTTTTGATCTTATTTATTATTTTGTACAAATAATATAAATATTGTATTTTTTTATACTAGATGCACATTAGGGTGGTCACAAGAAATCAATGTTGGAATTTTTTTTGGGGCACCCCCCTAAAAGTTGCCAATTGGCTAAGAAATGAGATTGGTGAAGTTTCAGCTCAATTGGATAAGGTTAACCCGTGCCTCATATCAAGGTTGAAGTTTTAACTTTCTATAATTTTTTTTTTTTATAAAATACCTAACAATATTGCAAGATTTAATTACATATGCTGTCCAGATTTTGCTTTATTTATTTTCTCAATTGGTACATAAAAAAGGGTGTAGTTAAAACTGTTTTCAAAGTAAATACAGCACAATACAAATTGAAAATGATGGATTTAGGAGAAAAGAAAAGCAAAAAGGTATAAAAAACAAGAAAAAATAATGTTCAAAATTTTATTATTTAAAATATAATATAGAAAGCATTATAAAAGAAAGAAGTTATTATTATTATTATTTACATTTACAATTAATTGTCAGATTAAGGTGGTAACGGCTTAGATAACATGGCTTTTGAAGAGTCAGGAAAATTTTTGACATTCCGATACAACTTGTAACAGAAACTGTCGTTGTTCTTCGTCTTTTGTCAAGCAGGAATTGAAGCCTTGGATTAATTTTACCCCTCTTTCAGCTGTGTCATTGACAACCTTGAAACCGTTCACTATTTTTTTGCTTTTAAATGATGTGCATTTTCACACCATATATCAGGATCCGTATTTAAAAATTCTGTTTCACTTTCAAGTCTTTTGAAAAAATTTAGAGTTTGATGAGAAACAAAAAAATCAATATCTTTTTCCAATAAATTATCCACTTGATGGAGGCTGAATTTTGCTTTCACATCCCTATCATCACATGTTTTTATTCAATTGGAATTAATTGTAGACGTTTTTACAGCCTTGCTTGTTTTGACAGTTTTTTCAAAATTTTCATCGAAGAAAGAAAATGCGACTTGCTCAGAATTGAGGTACCACAGATGATTTATCATTTTAGACAGTGCCTTGTCTGCAAGTTCTTTATCGATTTCTCCATATTTTACAAGAGATTTTAAAAATTGTAGGTCTTTGTTGGGGGCGTTAAACCACGCTTTTACATAAATGTTTATTAAAAATAAACAAATGTCAGTGATAGCCTTTTTTTCTAAATTTGTTAATGTAAATTGATCCCTGAAAAGATACATTTTGATACAATAAATGGCCTTTGTCATCCATCTAGCGTGATGAATGGCACCAGGTACTTTGAAAAAAGTGTCTTTTGGGGGATTACGTCCTAACACAATTAATGAAAGTTGAATTAATTCTTTGTAATCATCCCTTGGCTGTTGGTTTTTTAATTGTTCTGTAAGAAAAATTGATATTTCATCTAAATTCCCTATTTTATGTCTAATCTTCAATATCAGTTTTGTATTTTGTCTTGTCTAGTTTCGACCATGCAGTCTGAAACTTTTTAAAAATAAAAAACTGGAGTAACAAAAACTGCTTGTCTTCTTCAACTGTGTTTTTTAATGCATCCTGATGAGCAATATCAAAAAGGCCATCAAGGGCTGACTTGAAAGCTTGTACTTTTTTATTTTGAGCTGAGTTTTTAGATCTGTTAAGCGTCGATGACACAGGGCTAGTTTACAAGCTACTATCTGGGAAATTCACTATCTGTTAGTAAACTCGCCCAGTGTCATCGTGTCACTTGCTAACTAGCAGCAACTAGCAGATTGTTGACAATCTACGAAAAAAAGTTGAAAGGTCGTCAACTTTACTCGCCTACACGCTTGCTCCGCTTGCTCGTGATCGGTTTATTTACGTTTCCAACATGGCTTCCGATAAACAGCTGATTTCGACTGTCAAAAATCTGAAGAATTAGTTCACGCAGGCGTCGTTATTCTTGTTACTGGCGCTAAAAGCGACCTCAGTTTCCTACGCTTCTGAGCGAGTGGACAGTTTTTTGTGTCATCATGACAATCTCACTCGCCGATTTACCCGCTTTTAAAACTTAGTAGATAGTAGCTTGTAACTCGCCATGTGTCATCGTGGCTTTAGCGTTTTTTTGTAGTTTTCTCCACTCTTCGTACAGTTTTTCAAGCTTAACAACACAATCTTTAAAGTGTCTGGTTGGTATCTTAACTTTCTCCCAAAAAATTACAACTTCCTGTATTGTAAGTCTTGCAGCTTCTCTGGTGTTCAATTTCACTTACTCTATTCTATTATAAAATAAGCTGCGTAAAACTTGACAATTAGATGGTAATTTACTGCCAGTGATTTGATGAGACATGTGGCCAATTAAATACACCATTTCTTTCTGCCTTGAACTCGAACCTGCACGAGCATGGCTCGTTAATGCTGTAGAAGACATAGTCCCACAAACCTCGCAAGAAAAAACTCACTAGAAGAACGTTGTTCAATAATGTTCAGAATGTTCACTTGTTCACTGTTTGAAAAGCAAACGTTAACTAAAGCCCCCTGACCTCTCCCTCACACTTTCGAAAGAGTGGGAAATCCCCAGGAACCCCAGACAAGGAACACAAAAGGAAGGGTGTGGTTTATGACACTCCAGGTAGGAACTCTCTGAAGAAAGGGTCCTTGGCAATAGCTCTTTTATAACAAATCCGACCTTTTAAGGGATAGACGACTTAACGGCGACTTTGAGGATTCGGATCATGTCCGGTCTTGGAAAATAATAGATATCTTCAAATATAAACGTTTTAACAAAAAAGTGATTAGAATAAAACTTGAAGATAGCAACATTTTCTATAAAATGAAACAATAATTAAATTTATAGGACAAATAGTTTTCATTTTATGAGGAAAAAACGGCTATTTTTTTGCAAAAAAATCTTTTTTTAAATTCAATCTCGATGAGGCACGGGTTAACATTATCCAATTGAGCTAAAACTTTCTTATTTTCTAGACAAATAACAAATATTAGGGGGGGTCCCCCGGGCATTAGGGCGAAAATGTTTGTTCACCTTATACCTTGTGACCACCCTAATGCACATACTAGAGCAGCAGACGTGAAAAAAAAACATTCTAAATCGGAACATTGCTTTAAAAGATACAAAGTGTTTGGTGATCGGATCTGAATAGCTGGGTCCTTCCAAACCTTCCTCTTTCCCCATCAGGCTCTCGACTAGTGTTTTAAAGATTGTGGGTTCAAAACCGTGCGTGGACATATAAGTTTTACTTGATTAATTTGTGTTATTTCACCATTTATTTATTAAAATAATACATAGTACAATATTTGCGGCACTTTCCAGAGTTGAAAATACTTTCGGTATCGCCCTGGTGTAAGTCCACCAGAATTGAAACGTTGCTTGAAATGGCTTTAACCGTATTTAGCGACCAGATTTGAATAGCCAGGTACTTCCCCACCATCCTCTTCTCCATCTCCTTTCTCTCACCACTACCTTCAGCCTCACAGCATACCCCAATCGGGGATGCTATATTCTCAGATGGGAGCAGTTGGAATTCTTGTGCAGTATTCATATTCACATTTAAAAAATCTCGTTCTCCCTCACACAATATCTCCAGCCTCACAATGTACCCCAATTATTGGTTGTTTTATTTATTTATTTAAAATTTACGGCACAAAGTGCCATTTACAAACATGTGTTATTTAATATATTTAAACAGTCATAGTACAGTGAAGAAAGATTGTTTTTTTTTTTTAATTTCTCGTAATAGAGAAAAAAAGAAAAAAAATTCTAAAAACTAATGAAAACTTTAAAATACAATGAAATAAAAAGAAAAACTTGTTATGAAGTAACCTCGTTATAATACGTAAGGCTGAAATGTTTGATAAGTAGAGCTTTGTATTTTAATAAGGAAATATTAAAAATATCAGCAACATTGGCATAAAAATTACCAATGGTAAGTATTCTATTTATAACAGAATTATATCCAGCGACAGACGTATAATTGTCACAATAATATATACTAGGGAACCTTGATCTATTGGTAGGTACATGAAAGTGAATCAACTTTAATATATCAGGGCTATCCAACTGATGATTTACAATTTTGTATAAAAATATGAGATCAAAAATTTTTCTTCTGTCTCTTAACTTCAACAATTTCAATGAGTATAATAAAAAGTCATAAATTATTGATTCTAAAGGGATTCCAAGTTGAAAATTAATACACCTCAAAAACTTGCGTAGAACTTTTTCAATGATATTAATGTGATTATAAAAGACAGGTGACCAAATTGTAGAGTTATATTCTAGAATGCTTCTAACGAGAGATGTGAACAGAATTTTTAAAGTGTGAATATTTTAAAAATCTTTGGAAATCCTTAAAATAAAACCTAACATTTTCATAGCCCTGTTCGCTATAGGAGTTACGTGAGATACAAAGCAGAGTTTCTGGTCAAAAATGATGCCAAGGTCAAGTATTTCGACTACAGAGATTAAGTCTACATTACAGAGTGCATAATTATATATGATTGGGGGTTTAATTTTGTAGAACCTCATAACTTGGCATTTATTAATATTTAGCTGAAGTTTATTACCTGAACACCATTTGAAAAAGTTATTGAGATTCTCTTGCAAGATTATGCAATCGTGCACATCATTAATGACTTTAAACAGTTTCATATCGTCGGCAAAGAGTAAAACTTCGACATCATAGAAAATGCTAGTAACTTCATTGATGAATAGGATAAATAATAAAGGTCCCCGGTGAGAACCTTGCGGCACACCGCTGGTAGCAATAAACTCGTGGGATAAACAGTCATTGATCTTTACAAAGAGTAACCTATCAGATAAGTAGCTGATCAACCAAGCCAAAAAATTTCCACTTATCCCTAATTTTTTTAGTTTATTTATTAATATTTTGTGGCAGACCTTATCGAAAGCCTTAGAAAAATCAGTATAGATGGAATCTTTGCCTGTTACTCAATGCTGTGTTTATATAGTTTTCATTTACTGTAAGGTTTGTGAGAGTAGATCTAGAAGAGACAAACCCATGTTGGCAATTGGTAATAACATGTTTAATATTAGAGGATATTTTGCTAAGAATGATTTTTTCAAAGAGCTTTGGAATGCTAGACAGAATACAAATAGGTCTGTAATTGCAAACATCGTTTTTTGAAACCTTCTCGAACACGGGGGTGAGATAGCAGGATTTCCAGCTATTGGAGATTTGTTAAAGATTTTTTTTTTTTTTTTTTTTATTTATTTATCTATAATAAAATATGTTTACAATGGTTTTATTTGTATGCCTGTCTCACTAGGGTATACCTGTGTCGAGACAGGCGTACAGGTATATAAATGAATATAGTAATTACAAGGATATTTCAGGTAAAATACATATTATGAATAGAATTAAAACAGAAGGGTGATTGGAAGGGTAATAAATCTTTTAAAGAGAGTTATTTTATAAATGTTGGAGATGGAGTAATGAAATCAATTCTGCCTAGTCTATTTATAGGTTAGATTTGACAAGATTCCATTATTTTCATTTGTTTTATATGGGTTAGGTTGTATGTGAAAAGTTATTTATGTCTATGTGTGATTTATTTTACAGATATTCGTGATAGTGTGGCGTCCAATACTTATAATCCATTTTTTAATATCTTGTTTGAATTTTGTAAAGGAGTCACTTTGTCTGATCGTAGTTGGTAGTGTATTGTATAGTTTGCAAGCTATGTATTTAGAGTGTCTTTGCCCGAAGGTGGTTTTGAAAAAAGGAGTTTGGAGAAGTTCGTTGTTTTTGGCTCGGGTATTGTGTATTGTTTGTGTAGCTTTGTATGGTGTTTTGTTGTTTTTGTGTAAATTAAGTAATATGGATCTTGAGTAGAGCTGTTTTATGTCCATAACGTTGAAGGAATTGAAGATAATATCAGTGCTGGTAGTAAGCGGCATTTTAAGAATTATTTTTATGATTAGTTTTTGTGCTTTCATGATGGGATCAAGGGCATTGGAATATGCATTACCCCAGGCTAGAATTCCGTATTCGATGTGAGATTGGCACAATGAGTAATATACTGTTTTTAAAAGTTTTAGGTGAAGGAAATTGCGTGTTTGTTTGAAAAAGTATATAGATTTTCGGATTTTGTTTGTAGTATTATGTATATGTTGCTTCCAATTCAGGTGTGTATCGAAGGTTACTCCTAAATATTTGATAATGTTTACTTGCTCTAGGCATGGGCAGTCACAGTTCCGGTTTAGAGATGAATTTTTACATTTGTGTATTTTTAATGGCGGGGCTGGGTTTGACTTTGGGATATTGGTGAGACTAGACAGTAAGTATTTGGTTTTCTGTACATTTAGAGTTAATATGTTCGAGTCAAGCCAATATTTTACCTGTTGAATTCCTTTCTCCGCTTTGGAATATGCGGTAAGCCAATCTTTTGCTTGGAAGAGTAGGACAGTGTCATCGGCGAAACTGACAATAGTGGCATCGA
Source organism: Limnephilus rhombicus (assembly GCA_929108145.2). Taxonomy (NCBI): domain Eukaryota; kingdom Metazoa; phylum Arthropoda; class Insecta; order Trichoptera; family Limnephilidae; genus Limnephilus; species Limnephilus rhombicus. The sequence goes on along the minus strand of OV815299.1, from coordinate 27,144,826 downwards.
TATCTAGGTTGCATAACTCGTTAATATATATTAGGAAGAGCGTTGGACCTATAACACTGCCTTGAGGGACCCCGTAACTAATGGGCAAATTCTGGCTCTTTGTGGTATTGAGTTTAACGCATTGGGATCTGTCAGATAAGAAGCTGGAGAGGAGGCCTAATTCTTTGTTCCTAATACCTATATTAAACATTTTGCGTTTTAGTTTGCTGTGTGAGATTGTATCAAATGCTTTACATAGGTCGAGAAATACCGATAGACATTTCAAGCCCTTATCAAGGTGGCCAGAAATATGGTCAGTGACCGTGGCTATAGCATCATTGGTACTTTTATGTTATGTACTATTATGTACAATGGATAAGAAAGAGAATTTATACAATTTTTTAAGAATATGGATGGGACATTATCAGGACCAGAACTTGTTTTTGGTTCCAAGAGTTTAATCTAGGCAATAATATCGTTACGTTCAATTACTAATTCAGATAATTGCAAGTTAATATCTGTAACAAATTCGGGAATACTATCAACAGGGACATAATCCTCATATACACTGTTGAAAAAGTCTGCAAATAGATTGACAATATCATCAGTTTTGGCACAAGTCTTGCCACCATAGTTCATAATATTAGGGATGGAAGAATAATTGTTTTGTAATGACTTAGAATAATTAAAGAAAGATTTAACATTACATTTTATAGAGTTTTCAAATTCTTTTATATAGTTTTTGTAACATTTATCTGAAGTTACGGCACATTGTTTACGCAACTTATGAAATTCAGTATAATCATGAAATGACCTCGTTGTTTTGAATTTGTGGTGTGCAGTCTTCTTTTTGAAGACAAGTTTATAAGATTATTGTTGAACCATTTAGGAAAAGTTGATATATCACATGACGTAACAGGTACATGGCTTATTATACTTTGTTTTAAAATTGTTTGATATTGTCATTTAATTCACCATCATTTAGAAATGACCAATCACCTTAAGGAGGAAGTCACAAAGTTTTGTGCATAGTTCAGAGCTCAATAGCTCTTGGTGGAATTTATTAAACGAGAAGAGATATTAAAGACTTGTTTATAACATTCCATGGAAATATAATAACATTCCACCAAGAACACAACCAATTTTACAAACAAAATAATGTATATTGAGACAGCTTCTAATACTACATATACACTTGCGAACAGAAGTGCGAGCCGAACCATGAATTTGCGCCGTTTGCAGTTGATTTGTCTTTTCCCGTGATTCGTGGTTCAGCTCGCAAGTGTACACACAGCATAGCATTCGTTTGGGAATGTTGGTAGATTTAAGTATGAAGAAGGAAAATACAAAAATATTGCAGCGCTATAAAAATAACCACCAATGTAAATACGCAATCGGAGAGATAAAATAAACGCAGCGGAACGCCGATAAATTGCACGGTTAATTCAATGTCAATTAAAAAATGTTTACAATGTACAGCCACCTCTGGTCTGGAGCCACAAATTGCCTGTGCAAAATCTTACTGCCTGTACATTCCTTCAATCTAAGAAGGAAATGAACTGCTTGTGGCCTGGGACATTTACACATGAAGAATGTTGCATCCAAAACTGTTTACGAATTGAAACAGCTTCAGATGCTTTGTAATCAGTGGCGTAGCGTAGTGTGGGTGGTAGGGGCAGCCCTCCCCGGGCGGCACTTTTCAGGGGCGGCAAAATTTCACAATAAATAATAGTAATATTTTGTGAAAATTTTAACCATCTCATTTCATATTTTTGTCGTGCCTACGATTCGGACCGATTGAAATGAGTATGGAATTTTTCATTACTTATTCTGTGACGAAACCGGGAAATCCTTTTTCTTTAAATGAATGTATAATAATGACATCTTTCTCATTGCGGCGACTGGCAACACCGCCTGTACTGAATTACAGGAATTCCCCGTATCTTATTTTGCGCTTGGATTGTTTATGACTAATATTCAGCGTGAATGACCTCAGGGAAGGTCCGTGAGTGATGTTTTGACAATTCCAAGAAATTTTCATTCATCGATGGATCGTCCGTCAGTTTTCCAATCCACATTAGTAATCATATATATGTATATGCTTTCCAAACTGTGATTTTAGTGCTCAGAAGTACTTATACTGATTGTTAAATTATTGAACTTATGGTAAATATATATTGCTTTTTTAATAAATGTGACAATGATATTTATTGTAAAACATATTTTTTTTTTATTATTTTTATTTTGTGTCCTGTACAATAATGATGATCGTTCTTGCTGAAAAGTTCTTTTGAAATTACTATATATTTTAGTCTTTTAATTTAAGGGGGTGGCGAAATTTTCCTCCGCCCAGGCGGCTGATACCCACACTACACCACTGCTTGTAATGGACTGCAAATACTAAAAAAACGAGAAGAAATTCCCATTCCCATTCCCATTCCCATTCCCATTCCCATTCCCATTCCCATTCCCATTCCCATTCCCATTCCCATTCCCATTCCCATTCCCATTCCCATTCCCATTCCCATTCCCATTCCCATTCCCATTCCCATTCCCATTCCCATTCCCATTCCCATTCCCATTCCCATTCCCATTCCCATTCCCATTCCCATTCCCATTCCCATTCCCATTCCCATTCCCATTCCCATTCCCATTCCCATTCCCATTCCCATTCCCATTCCCATTCCCATTCCCATTCCCATTCCCATTCCCATTCCCATTCCCATTCCCATTCCCATTCCCATTCCCATTCCCATTCCCATTCCCATTCCCATTCCCATTCCCATTCCCATTCCCATTCCCATTCCCATTCCCATTCCCATTCCCATTCCCATTCCCATTCCCATTCCCATTCCCATTCCCATTCCCATTCCCATTCCCATTCCCATTCCCATTCCCATTCCCATTCCCATTCCCATTCCCATTCCCATTCCCATTCCCATTCCCATTCCCATTCCCATTCCCATTCCCATTCCCATTCCCATTCCCATTCCCATTCCCATTCCCATTCAGATGTAAAGAAGCAATTAAAGACTAATGTTATAGGGGGTCAGTTCATCAACTCTGTGAGATTTGACAAACGGAATGTGCCCATGTTTGATTTATTTATAAAATCGTACATTATTTCGCGCAGCACGTTTCAGCATTGGCAGATTGGCAGATTGGCTGATCGCCAGACAACAGGCGGCAAGTAGCAGGCGGCAAGCAGCAAGCAGCAAGCAGCTAGCAGCAAGACAAGCACTGCCGAAGGTAGACATTTATCGCAGATTTCATTCAGAATTCGCCGAGAGATTTTAACTTTAATTACTGAGTGCAAGCAAAGAGCAGGCGGCAGGAGTGAAGGTGTTAACCTCTTTTTATGCATTATTTCATGAGATGTACGCTCTTAGGGATTATAAATAGAATTCACTTAAAACTGATTCACAGAATAGTACTTATATTATTATGTGGGTACTCGTATATACTATGGTACTTAATCTATTTGTGTATAAAATTATTATTGCTTACCTGCGAAAGATTGTACTTACCTAAGACCTGCGAACCATGTTCACTTTGGGAGTACTTAAAATGCTGCGTATCGTACATTTGCGATCAACGCGAGCCGAGTCGCGAATTATGGGAAAGGAACGAAGCAACCGCATAAGGTGTTGTACGCTAATTGCCGTTGCTCGGCAGTTCAGCTCGTGTGTGTATACGCAGCACAAGAGCCCTCGGCATGTTTTCATTTTGTAAAAAATATTTCGATAGTAGAATCGGGGTTCGAAGGAAATGTGTAATAAAAATAATCTGTTACTTGTTTCAACAAAGACCAATGTCAGTTTTAAGTTAGGTAACTATTTTTTCGATTTTACCTCAAAATTAGGTTAGATATAGTGGCGGACAAAGCCCGTCAGAGGCCCGGGGCGGCAAAGCTGAATGAGCCCCCCCCCACCTATTTTAAGAAGTTGATGTAATTTTACAAGCTTTTTATTCAATTCACACGGGCTTCTGCTCCTGGGCCCCTCCAAACGCCTCCATGTTCCCTTGATCAAATTCTAAACAAGTCTTTAAGGCACCAGGACACTAAAAAAAAAATTATAGTTTTTTTTTTAAATTTCATTTTCTGAAAGATGCATTTGTTATTAACACTCTCATAAAATATTTTAAGGAAATTCGTAAAATTGACGGAGATACTGCATTTTATATGAAACTGTTTTATACAGTTTGAATGTTGAATTTTCATTCAGCAAAATTTTGAATGCGTTTTTCTCGAAACTTTTTTAACGCGTTTTTCAACTTGGTTGACAACATATTAAACAAATTATACACCCGATTTGCATGCACCAAGTCTTAAACTGTTCGAAAATCTAGCGTCTATGGCACCACGCAGGGGAATTTTGATATCTAAAAAAAAGAAAAAACGGTGAACCAGCGAATTTTATTTATCGAATAAAAAAATAGAAGGGGGCCTTTCATTAAAAAAATCCCTACAAAATCATCGGTTGTTATGCCATGTCGATTCGATATTGTAAAGATAACGATTTCAGTGTGCTGGGACCCCTGGTGCCATAGTGACTGGATTTTCAGACAGTTTAAGACTTGGTACATGCAAATCGGAGGAGGGGGCTCATCCAACTTTGCCGCAGCGGGCCTTAGTCCGCCACCGCCCCTTACAAATAAATTATGTTTCCAGATAAATAAATTAGAATTATAAATAAACCAAACCGCACACAAAGGTGATTAAATTCATTTCGCAATAATATATTTAAAATAAATTCTAATGTCCAAACGGATATTATAATGCCATCGATGCATTTCAACAACTAGCGCTATACCTTTAGTTTTAGTGCAACTTCAACCACACAGAGGCAGGGAAATCGTCTTTGAGATATAAAAAAAGATTTTTTTATTGCTTCGAGACAAAAAACTAAAATAAATACATATTATGGAACTGAACCAGGCCGATACCAATAATATTACTATTTTTATCTTTGAAAATAATACCCGGCATATTTGATATTTCCATTAATTCCTTATTACATGAATAAAAATAATGTTCAAAGTCTAACTCAAACAAATTACGAAAATATTATAGTTATTTAGTTTTTGTACATATTTTTTACGCCTATTTTTCATTTTAAAAATTAAATTAAAAAAAAAAAAACAAATAAATATTTCTTAATACAATTTGATGCAATGCAAAAGCTTGGGAACCCTTGATTTATGTCTATATTATCTACGGGATGGTCCGATGCTCTGTGGGGAACCCGCTTGCACAGCGCGGGTGTAAACCGTGCACCCTAAATGTGACTTTTTCTTCAAATAGAACGTACAACAATTTAGAGATTGTTTCAAGGTCTGTTAATTTCGCGACCAGTTTCATGAAGATATTCTCCAATAAGTAGTCAGTAGGAATCCAACAATAGTCAATGACTTCCCTCCAGAACTTCAAAGAATTTGCAGAACAATTCATCAAAGGATTTGGACCCTAGCCAATTCTTGGCAAAACCTCACTTGATTGTCATATTCATTTATCAAAAATGATCATCGCCGATTATAGCTCAGTTATGAATGAGACGAACGATTTATAGACTTAAAACTTTGCAAAACGTCACTGAGAAACAGCTCTTTGTCTTAACCCGTCAGGCTAATTTGTTCGCTTTTCGGAACAACTTATATTTGTCTCATAGAAATCGTTGTGTCTCCCTTACTATCATAGTGAGAGATATGATAATAACGGCTTTAGAAAGAGATAATATCAAGTTATATTTTCAAATATAAAAGCGAATCCTAAAATAATTCAAATGTAGATACACCTTTATATAGGTATAACAAAGTTTTGATTCGGAATTTGAAAAAAAAAATTATGAAAAAAAGAATTTTTCGAAGAAAACTTATTCAGAAAGGATTTCTCTATGTGATGGCATTATATATTTTAATGAAAATAGGCCACTTGCATCAAATTTTTAAAATTCTTTTTTCGGTTTAGGCAAATATTCTAAGACATTCTGTATTTTTATTTATTTTTTTAATCGTATTTTTGAAACCCTGGCGATTTTTTGAAAATTTCAATTTGAAAAATCAGACCATTTTTTATAAACCGGAAAGACGGGACATAATTTTATAGGTGCGAAAAAATGATAATTACATAGCCGAAAATTATTTAAAAAAATAGAACGTTTTTCACACGAATGACACAGGAGAATAACGAGGCATATCAAAAATATTAAATCTCATAAATATTTTTTTCCTTGATCCATCTTATTGATCATAAATCATTATAATGTTCAACGTCTATATTACTAAATCAAATGTAATATACTCGTACTTGTAAATAATAATAATAAGAATATTTGATTTTATTAAAATCCGCACCATTATTATTATACCTCTAAAACACGTACGGCCAACGTAAAATGTACGGGGTTCTCTTCATTACATCTGTCAAAAAATCAAACCAAATGATTCGTTCGCAGAGAACAAACAATAAATCTAGTGAACGTTAAATGTCAAATTCAAAAATTCGCCTGAAATCAAAGTGATACCATATATAACAAAAATAAATCAGTGTGGAATTTTATAAAATTAATAGGAACATTTTCGGAGACGGGACATTTTCATGTAGTGACCTCACGAGCCCAAATAATGGATTTATTTATTTAAAAACAAAAAAAAAACTGAACATTTCTAAAAATTTTTACTAACATTTTCGTAATCTTAGTAAAAAAATCTATCCACACGATTTTTTCCAAGTCGTTATGAAGTCATGCAAGTGGCCTATTATTTGGGAATTTTTTATTAATCACTTTTTACATGGACAAAAAATGAGGTGACATTAACGTTTATAATATCTACACTAGCTGACCCGACAAACGTTGTTCTGCCATATAAATTATTTCTAGTGAATATTTTGGTTGTTAAATAAAAATAACGAATGTATTGTAAGTGTGTGGGGATGGGATCTATGACAGAAAGAGGAATGGAGCGCTGTAGACCAAGACCGCCGATAAAAGCAAAAAAACACTACTACAACTAAAGTAGGAAAATGAAATAAAGAAAATCAATATGAATTTCGAAGAGCAATTGAGTGTACGATATTTTTTGTCAGTCTGTCTTTAGCCAACACAAATAAGCTCGATGGTTGGCCCACGCGAGAACATGATGCCGAATGAAATATCAAAATGACGCGACGCTTCTCCTGAATGTCTTGCGCATATGTGGATGAAAGTTCGAAGAGGCGGACGTAGCGCCATCTGTCATTCAACAATATAAATAATTTCGTTCTGTTTGAAATACGAAAGACGGTTAAATTTGTTGTTTGTAAAAAAAAATTGACAAAAAACAGATTTTTTTTCTGGGTAGGGACACCCTAATCACCTAGCGGTATGAAATGTACTTAAAACCTTTTCTCATACCTACCAAATATACATACATTTTTTTATAAAAATCGGTCAAGCCGTTTCGGAGGAGTGCCATCACAAAAACGGTGACACGAGATTTTTATGTACCTACAAGATTTTTCCAATAAAATGTGTATATGTTACTAGCTGACCCGGAAAACATTGTTCTGCTATATAAATAATTATTTCTAGTCAATATTTTGGTTGTTAAATAAAAAATAACGAATATATTGTATGCAGGTATTTCGTTCTGTTTAATATACGAAGACAGTTAAGTTTGTTCAAACAAAAATACTAAAATCGCGATTAAAAAATAGGAGGGTGAAAATTTGGGGTTATATAGGTATTTTTTGATGCCAAAAAAATGCATAAAATTTTTTAAAATTTTCTGGATATGGATACCCTAATCACCTAGCGGTATGAAACATACTTGACGATCTATTCTCATACCGACCAAATATACTAAAAGAAATCCTGAATCCGTCGAGCCGTTTCGGAGGAGTGCGACCACAAACACCATGACCCAAGATTTTTATATATACCAATAGATTATTTTTTTTCGTTTTCAGTAATTTTAGTTGGAAAAACCTAAAGTGAGCCATTTTAAAACCTTTTTACGTTTGCATGCAAAAATTTTAAATTTGTAAAATTATTGGCATAACACCCCAAAAACAAATTACGAAAATACTTTTGGCCGTGAAAATCTTAAAACGTATCTTGTAAAATTATGTTTATTTCGATTTATAAAATTTTAAAGCGTATTTTATTACCTTTTATTTACCAAAAACAGTTTGTAATTTTCAGACACGTTCTGAAAAAATTCCATTTATTTGGATTTAATTGTAAAGCGGAAATATTTCGGAAATGATCATCTTTATCTTTACGTAGTCTAAAGTGAAGTCGCTCCCGCTGTCTGTGCGCTTATATATTTTAAACTACGCAACGGATTTTCATGCGGTTTTCACCAGTAGATAGAGTGATTCATGAGGAAGGTTTTTAGGTATATAATTTGTCAAGATTTTGTGTAAATTGGTTGAAATATATAATTAAAAGGAGCGGGCAGTGGGCAGCGTGCTGGCAAGCGGGCGGAGTGGAATTGATTTAATTGAGCGTTGGTTATAAAGGTTGGCTAATGGCGTGGCATTTTGTTTCGTTAGCCACAGCAACGTGTGGCCGGATCTGCTAGTATTTGAATATTCGGGAAGTTTTAAGGTGCGATCTTGTGAACTTTATCAATTTCACTGGAATTTTTCTTTCTGGAGTCGAATCTTGTCTGATTACGTCTAGTGATCGAAATGAAAATCTAGTTTCTTTCAACGGTAGCAATCTTCCGAACAGGCCCTCCATTGATATGCTTGATGTAATCCTAAGTGTGGTCACAGCTCAGGTATGGGGGCTCCATCGAAGCCAGTTTTAAGTTAGCCTCCCAAAAACGGGGCGTACTGTACAGGGCTCGCAGATACTAGTACACAACTGCTAACCCTGTACAAATCACAAGTGCGCCCCACGGTTGAATTTGGCAGCTACCTCTGGTCTGGAGCTCCAAAATACCTGAAAAATACCCTCGACTCTGTGCAGAAACGAGCGGTCCGCTTAATAGATTCTCCCATCTTAACATACGGATTGCAATCTTTAGAGCACAGGCGTCGAGTGGGAATGCTATCCTTGTTCTACCGGTATTACAATGGAAGATGCTCCGAGGAACTGGCATCATTGATCCCTTCGGCACCGGTGCATAGTCGGGAAACACGCCAAACGCGTGCCCAACATTTGTACACGGTTGACATTTGTCACATGAGGACGGATCGTTTCTTCGACTAGTTCTTGTGTTCAACAGCTCGGCTGTGGAATGATTTGCCGGCCTCTGTATTTCCTCCTTCCTACAACATGGGTCTCTTCAAGACCAATGTTCATTCCTTACTCTCCTCAAAAATACCCTCCACACAGCATCCCATATGACATAGGCCCTGAGGGAAATTATTTTCCTCAGGCCTCCTGTGTGGGGTTAATGTAAAAAAAATAACAAGTTTGAAGCATCCTGTATGTAACCAAAGCGTGCGTGTAAGTAGGTACTGTGTTGGTATCATCCCTCGCTGCTTCGTATACACGGTGTCCGGATTTTATTTGTTTATTTTTTCCTTTTGGGTTTTTTTGGGTTAAAAAAACTTTTGATGCCTGGGCTATGAATTCGGACTTGATTTAATCGAAACGTTGTGCTACAAGGGTCTATGTCATCTTCGGGGTTGCTGTGTGGAGGGTATTTTTAGGGAAAGGAAGAAGACGAAGTTGTGGGAAGGTAAAAGGCATGAAGTGTGGGTAGGAATCTGGGGGTCAATGTGTTCAAGAGTGATGGATGTATGAATCTATCCATCCAACTCGGAGCAAGGCGATGCCGCGATGGGTTGATGGAGTCTGGCTCGAGAGATCTGGGTTTTTTTATTTCCCTCAACAAGTATCATAGGTGAGCATAAAGATGACATAAGCCCTGAGGGAAATAATGTTCCTCAGGGCCTCCTGTGTGGAGCTCATGTAAAAAAAAAAAAAATCTCTCGTTTCAGCCCGCCACGAAATAGGAGGGCAAACACGTTCACCGCCAAGATCCCGATAAAACCTCACCCCATGAACCCGGGCACCCCTACTGAGGAAAATTATTTTCCTCAGAGATTCCTGTGAGGAGCTAATGTAAAAAAATATTATTCTCTAATGTGCTCACCATAGTGAGGCAGAAGGAAGTGGGGAGGGCTATTCAGATCTGATAACCAAACACGACTATTTCAAGCAAAATTTCGATTCTGATTGGAGGTCTTTTACAAGGGCTATACTGAGAGTATCTTCCACTAAAATTGTAACTGATCGTTAAAGTATTCTTGTGCGCGTACGTTATACTGCCAGTGACCTTAAAATAAAATATATAGTGTCCGAAATACAAACGTATTCGTGTAATGCAGGTGGGTTGAACTTTATTATTTTGACTTTCGGACTTTCAGGTCGAACGCAAGCGCTGGTCTGTTGAATTTATATAAAATACGTGGTACTTATGAATTCTGCTTTGAAATTTGTATCGCGACACTACAAGCAAACCAATACTGCATACAAGATAACGTAGATAATAGAGACAAGATAGATGAGCCATGAGCCATTCAAAGTATTGCACAATTACAGTATTGAATCGAATTCGACGGTAAACATAATTTTATTTATTTTTTTACATGAATACCGCACAAGAGTCCCAACTGCTCCCGTCTGGAGCCAGTGGGACTATGGCATCCCCAATTGGGGTATGTTGTGAGGCTGAATGTAGTGGGGAGGGGAAGGAGATAGGGAAGAGGAAGGTTGGGATAGTACCTGGCTATTCAGATCTGGTCACCCAACACGCCGCCGACCCGGGAACCATTTATTGGACAACCAACACCCCTGCCACGGGTCACCAAAAGTGGTTCGCTACGTTTGGTGACTTAGCATGGGTGTCCGGGTTCATGGGATGAGGTTTGTCTAGGTCTTGGTTTTCAATTAATTTTTTTTTCTCAATTATTTCTAGCTTTCACCCTTCAAGGGTGTTCTAGGCCATCAGTTAAAATTACAGAGAAAGGAAAGATGAATTTTTATACTAATTTTATTTAAATGAGCAAACTTCAGAATTATATGGAAGATTGGAGTAGAGTTCAGTCTTAGAAGAGATGAGATGTTGAATGGGGGGGAGGCAATTTTAGATAACGCTTGGTAGAAGAGAGGATATTTATTTAGAGAGAGACAACCAAAAATATGTTTTATTATTTGTTATTCTCACCATAGTGATTGTAAAATTGACGTGCGTAAGAAATACACAAAAAACACGTAGGCAGGTAGGTATTTCGTTGACAAAACAGAGTATTTAGTTCACTGTTACACAACATAACGTCACTTAAACACGACTTGTAGATTTATTACAAGAAACAGTCGTGTCAAGACGAGTTTCCGGTACTAAAATTACATTATTACGGAACATATTGCAAGTCCGGGAGAACAAACAACGCGTACACAACTCTAAATATAAAACCACGCAAAAGAAAACCGAATTAAACAACGGGCAATCACCTCCCACTGCCAGCGAAGGCCGAAAACGTCATCAACCAGGGACAAATCTAATGTCAGAATTTCCCGATTTTCCGAATAAATCAAATAAATTACCTCACCATTATTTCATTTATTTGTTTAATCATCTTGCGAGAGGCGCTATTCAGTATCATTGATACACCGATGGAACGTTGTTGCTTGAAATGACATAGAAATACTGGTTGCACGTTGTTGCTTGAAATGACATAGAAATTCTGGTTGCACGTTGTTGCTTGAAATGACATAGAAATACTGGTTGCACGTTGTTGCTTGAAATGACATTGAAATACTTGTTGAACATTGTTGCTTGAAATAGCTTTGAAAAACTGATTGCACGTTGTTGCTTGAAATGGCATTAAAAAGGCCGGTTGAACGTTGTTGCTTGAAATGGCTTTGATAAACTGATTGCACGTTGTTGCATTGAAATGCCGGTTGAACATTGTTGCTTGAAATGGCTTTGAAAAACTGATTGCACGTTGTTGCTTGAAATGGCATTGAAATGCCGGTTGAACGTTGTTGCTTGAAATGGCTTTGAAAAACTGATTGCACGTTGTTGCTTGAAATGGCATTGAAATGCCGGTTCAACGTTGTTGCTTGAAATGGCTTTGATAAACTGATTTAACGTTGTTGCTTGAAATGGCATTGAAATGCCGGTTGTACGTTGTTGCTTGAAATGGCATTGAAAAACTGATTGAACATTGTTGTTTGAAATGCCGGTAGAATGTTGTTGCTTTGAATGGCATTAAAATGCCGGTTGAAAGTTGTTGCTTGAAATGACATTAAAATTCCGGTTGTAAGTTGTTGCTTGAAATGGCATTGAAATGCTGGTAGAATGCTGTTTTTTTAAATGGCATTGAACTTCCGGTTGAAGGTTGTTGCTTGAAATGGCATTGAAATGCCGGTTGAAGATGGTTGCTTGAAATGGCTTTGAAAAACCGGTAGAAAGCTGTTGCTTGAAATGGCATTCAAATACCGGTAGAACGTTATTACTGGAAATGGCATTGAAAATAATGGTTGAAGGTAGGTAGAATTGTCTGAAATGGCATTGAAATGCTGGTAAAACATATTGTTATTAATTTCCCACAACAACATACGACACAAGTAAAACGGTCACAGCACTGCCGGCGTACAGTTTCTGTAGATGCCTATAATATAAGGTTGATGAACTTTTATCGAAAATTAGATGTAGGAACAGGTATTTAAGACGTTTTTCGTTTTTAATTAGTTAAACTGGTTTTAATGCTATTGACAACACAATACACCAATCTGCACCATTGCATGTTTGTCGTATCTATAGTAAAAATAAGCGTCACTCCCGCATGTTTTAACCGTCATTAACTCTGACTTGCTAAACTTGTGTTTACGAGCATAATATAATTTGATATTTTCACTGCTAAAATTATTATCGTGATTTATTTTTGGGATATTATGCCTTCCTCCATCTTTAGCAACGTTTCGGACAGCTTGAGCCCTGATGGTGGAAAAAATCACGATACTGACGTATAATGACGATAGTGACGTTCACACACACGTATCTAATAGATTTCGGTGGACGACGACAAATGGCGCGTTTATCAATGAAAGCTGGTCACCCGAATTGGTTTTCCGAAATGATATTCACTATAAAATTTTAATTGCATTATTTACCAATTTCAAACGGAAAATCAACTTCGAAAATCCCTTAATAATAATATGTTGGTGTGAATATCAAACGAATTTACAAACAGTGTCGATTTTTTATACTTATGTGCTGATATACAGTATATAGATAAGCAGGTTTTTTCTTGATGCATTTGAATGAAAATATGTTTTATACTTTGTTATTCGGCGGTCCTCTCTTCATATCCCTTCGGGTCACTTAGTTATATTAAGTGTAATTTTTTAAGTTTATCGTATTTTCCCTAAACCGACTGCATATTGTATATAAGTATGCCGGGGGGCAACGGTGGATTGGCGTCATGGAACCATGTGACGTTGTTCTTTGCCCTGTTACTTTAGCAAAAAACTAAAAAATTAATAATTACTGCATACATACTGCCATTTAGTTTTAGCCAAAGTAGAGTGGTTATTTTTATAAGACAATAAATAATAATATAAAAAATACTTCTCAATTGACACATCTGTTACATTTAGGTAACCACACTTAACACTTTTATTACCTACATCCACAACTTAGAGGTGCCACAGAAATACTTTTGAAAACAGTCACACACTCGAAAACACTTTGACTTATGTGATCAAAAGTACAAAATTACTAAACATACTGAAATATATAACAAACTTTTGCAGTTAATGTTATACTAAACAATAACGTGTCCAGATTTAAGTGCTAACTTGTCGCAACTATAAACATTTTATTTATTTATTACACCCACAAACTGACACTAATGCAAGCATCTTACAAAAATACAATTTTATAAATACGGAGAATTGTTCATTGAGATGTATATACGTAAAGAACTTTCACAAAGATTGGAAGGTAGTCACAGTACAGACATGTAGCCTTTTTAAAACTAGAAAACTAGAACCAAAATATAGTGCAAAGCTGTCACAAATACGTTAAAGTAAAATCACGTTTTTGAATGCAGACCTGTCACAAAAATTACAACTATCCTTTGAACTTCTCAAAAGCACTGTCACCCGAAGAAAACCGTCAAATTTAGTAACATTGTGAAGATTTTTAAACTAGAGAACTAGAACCGCAACAAAATGCAAAACTGTCACAAACACGCCACAACATATTTATATTCGATTCTGTTCCTTATTTAAATTAATGATACACATAGAATGTGAAGGAGAAATCATCAGTTTTGCGGATGATACTGTTCTCATAATAAATGGGAATAATTGGACAGAAACATTTAAGAAAGCAGAAGACACACTTAATAGGATTTAAAAAATGACTAGACTACCATTCACTTACACTTAATGCTAATAAAACCAAATTCATCACTTTCAAAATAAAAAAAATAAGAAAAACTCTGAAGAAAACCTGAACTTGAAAATTCATAGCCCGCACCACTTAAATGAGAATTGTAATTATCCCTCATTAGAAAACGTTGACCATATAATGTATCTGGGTCTAAAAATTGATCGAAACTTAAAATGGACCGAACACATTACCTATTTAAATAATAAAATTAAAAAACTAAGTTATTTTTTCAAAACTATCAGGAATGTCCTCATTAAAAAAGACTTAATCAAGATTTATACCACTCTCTGCCAATCACTGTTAGAATACGGTACAATGGGATGGGGCAGTGCAAATAAAAACATACTAAATCCACTAATTAAAACTCAAAAAGCCATAATGACGATTATACTGAAAGTTCCCGTAAGAACTAGCACTAGCACTAACTAGCACGAAATCTTCAACAATCTTAACATCATGTCAATTAAACAACTATATTCTAAAACTATACTCATTTACATTCACAAGTATAAAACCCAAGAAATAACAACTAACACGTACATTAGAAACACTAGATCTCATGGTCAAAAACATATCCAACAAGTAACTACTAACACAACATTTGGGCAAAAAAGCTTCTTATATTATGGTATTAAACTCTTCAATAAAATACCACTCTCACTCAAAAACCTCAACATTATAACATTTAAATTTCAAATAAAAAGCTGGATACTAATATAGGGAGATCAGAAATAGAAAATATACTGATATCAAATACAGACTAAAACCAAATCTAGTGAACTGAATTATAAAAAAAACACTATCTTATTTACTTTATAATTATTAAAAAAAAATACTACACGATATATGTTATGTCTAATTCATATTAATTTCTTATAATTAAATTATAATTTGCAAATGATATCCTCAGCACGGGAGATCCCAGTGAGGATATCATTATCTCTACTTGTTACTAAGAAATGAAGACAATAAAGCATTATTATTATTATATAAAATCACCCTTCTGAATGCATAACTGTCACAACTTTGCTCTGAACTTCTCAAATCACGTACACCTGAAGAAAACCATGAAATTTAGTAACAGTGTAAAGATTTTTAAATTAAAAGAGAATTAGAACCGCAACAAATTGCAAAATTATCACAAGCACGCCACAACACGTTAAATTAAAAGTACATTTTTTAATGTGGAACTGCCACAAACTTTACAACTTTCAATTATTGATCAATTGATCAAATCACATACACTCGAAGAAACCGTTAAATTTAGTAAAGTATAAAGATTTTTAAACTAGAGAACTAGAACCGCAACAAACTGCAGAACTGTCACAAAAATGCCGCAACATCTTAAAATAAAAGCACATTTTTGAATGCGGAACTGTCACAAACTTTACAACGTTCTCTTTGAACTTCTCAAAGCACGTAGGTACACACAAAATTTAGTAGCAGTATAAAGATTTTTCAACTAGGGAACTAGAACCAAAATAATTGGCAAAGCTGTCACAAACACGCCAAAATCTTAAAATAAAAGCACGTTTTTGAATGCAGAACTGTCACAAACTTTACAACTTTCCTTTGAACATTTCAAAGCACGTACACCCGAAGAAAACCATGATATTTAGTAACATTATAAAGATTTTTACACTAGAACCGCAACGGAGTGCAAAGCTGTCATAAACACGCCAATATCTTAAAATAAAAGCACATTTTTAAATGGAGAACTGTTACAAACTTTACAACTTTGCTTTGAACTTCTTAAAGCACGTACACTCGAAGAAAACTGTGAAATTTCAACAATTCTGATTGATTTTCCCGCGAAATACGTCAAGCGCTAATGCACCGGAATCAATTAGTTGTAAAACCACGATTGTTTATGGTCTACGTACATTTTTTCCCCATTTCTGCCATGACATGTTGGCGAGTTGCGAGGCGGAAAGCAAGAGGTTGCTCTTCCGCGCAAGTCTTCCATTATACTGAAGTTTGCCGGAATCTTTTTTCGCAATGTGTAAACATTGGCTAGCGGCCAATTTTATAATACTGAAAATTTTCTGTTAAATGTCACATTATTTTGGCACGCGCCGCTGCGAGAAAGCCTCGGCCGGAGCAGAACGAAACGGACATTCTTGCTTGTTTTAACCCGAAAACCAATAACGGCAATTACTGGAAACTGGAAGACGTGTGACTGTGGCAGATGTGGAGCTAATGGAGAAGACTGGGAAGAAGACAGCACTTTAGAGAAACCTTCGACGTGTTCTCTAGAATAGGTTTCTATTTTTATGTAATGACCATTATGAGAAGTTTTCACTTCAAAAAATATTTTCATTTATTCTACCTGAATCAGAAAAAATGGGAATCTCGTGGTCATTACATAAAAATAGAAACCTATTCTAGAGAACACGTTGAAGGTTTCTCTAAAGTGCTGCCTTCGAAGACAAGAACACGTCGAAGGGTTTCTCTAGAATAGGTTTCTATTTTTATGTAATGACCACGAGATTCCCATTTTTTCTGATTCAGGTAGAATAAATGAAAAGATTTTTTGAAGTGAAAACTTCTTTAGCACCGTTGTGATTTGAAACTCGATGAAACGACAAGTAGCGACACTAAACATAGACAAACACATAGGTACATCTATAGGATTTAGCCTGCGAGAGAATGAGATAGTATAATCGGTCTCCGATATGTGCGATACTTCACAGCCTATCGGTCTCCTATTTGTGCGGTGCTTCGTAGCCTTCCTACTCTTATCTACTTTAGTTTTCTGAAGGTTTCACTTCCACCGCGTGTGAATTGCACACTCGGATTTATATTTTTGCAATAGCTTCACACAGCAGACCCAATATCCCTCAGGGCGTATGTCATCTTTGAGGATGCTGTGTGGGGGGACATTTAAGAGCAAAGAAGGAGAAGAAGTTCTGGTAAGGAAAAGGTTCGAGGATGGTTAGGAAGTATCTAAGGGGCAGTGGGTCCAAGAATAATTGCAAGGCGATGGGTCAATAATTGCAAGGCGATGGGTCCAGAGAGTCCTGCTGGGGATGCCAAATAATCTCCCTCAACCAGTCTCTCCCGATCTGACTTGCCACGCAGTGCTTGGGTAGGCGCATCCGCGGCCAAGACCAAGGATAAACTTCAACCCATGAACCCAGGCACCTTTACTAAGTCACCAGACATAGCAAACCAATTGTGGTGACCAAACAAGCAGAGGTGTTGTTATACCCGCCTCAGTCAGTGTAGATTAAAGTGGATTATTTTCTTTTATCCAAACATTCCAGGGTTAAACCAGGTTGTTACACTTCACGAAGTTATGTATATGCACCGGTCAGTGGCTGCAATTGTTTTGGTAAAGATTTGTTTGAAAATTTCCCGCGAGATAAGCGGCAATTCAAATAATTTGTACACATTAAACGAAATTTATAATTCAAAAGAAGTCACAATTCTAGAGAAAGCACAGCGTTGTCGTCCAACGTCCTAGTGTCGTGGGTATTACCGAATGCTATTTCGTGTTTCAAAGGCTGGTATTTCTTATACAATATATTATATTAAATCTTAATACGTAAAACAAAGTCGGGTTAGTTACACCATTTATAACTCGAGAACGGCTGGACCGATTTTTATGATCTTTAATTTGTTGGATTTGTCTCCGCCCCGAATAGCAGAATAGCTATTAAAACATTAGAAAAATTCACGAACAAAATAATTATGAAGAAAATTCTTTTCCTCGAACATTTTGTATGGAATGAATTCTCATCTTTTGAAAGAGCTGCAGGAATATTGTGATAAGTAAATATTGAGTAGTGAGTGAATTCCAAAAATTCAAAATCGTTAAATGTCAATGCGCTGATTGTTTTGCTTTTGTTCTTAAACATAATATAATGCTCTCCCTCTTTCTTACACATAAAATGTCAACAGTCGAAAATGGGACAAATGGTGCACGTATGTCTGCACCCCTCCAAAGGAAAAATAAAATAATTATAATAAATCTCCCTCACACGTATAAAGAAAATAAAATACAATTCCCGTAAGTAAGTGGGAAAGTAAGAAAATTACAAAAATTATAAATCCGTACACAACGCCATCTTTGATACCGACAAAAACAAAATACGGATAGTTGCGAATCGATAATTGCTTCATTGTGTAATTTTTAACTTGTGTAGATTTTAATTCAGCTAATAAATTAACACAACATTTATTGATTCTTAGGCGGTACGAAGTTCGTCGGGTCAGCTGGTTTCTTATAAAATAGTGATGAACAGTTTCAAATTTTAAATATTTTTCGAGCAAAATTTTGCAGAACTAAATTTACCATAGTATCATCGTGGTGGGTGGTTTGGTATATTTATGGTATCATCGTACTGACTTTGGTTGTCCGTATGTCCACCTCTAAGGTGTGTGCCGTGAAGTATTGCTGCGTGAAATGTGAAATCTGGTTGCATGGATTCAAATTTGCAATTGATGTAGGTATTAATTACACCATTTCTTTTTTCAGCTCGATTACCAAAGTCAAAATTTTTCGCTTTACGCAATCGATATTTTCATCTCTATTTTCATAACTACGATTTCAGTTTGCATCAAAGCAAACAATTCTATGTACAAACAACACAATTTTCAATCTGTGTTGTATTTCATGTTTTTAAGGCTTCCGTTTATTTTATAGGGTTCTGACATTACTTCTGAACCTTTTGTGATTGCCATTTTGCCGATCTGATAGTTGATCATTTTTACGAGGCGCAGAATTGTTAATCACTTTGATTGGATAGGCTTCTAACTTCGCTTTACCGTGTTCTGAGATGTCAAGGTTTGCAAAGACGAACTCTCGTAATTTATTTAGCAATTTCCGATTTTTGAGGTTTTATCATGTGTAAAGTATTTTAGTTTATCGTATTTTAATGGAAAATATTCAATTGGATTAGATCAATTAGTTTTGCAATGACATTAGGGATATGTAGTTAGAACTTTATGCAATTAATTATTATGCCCTAGCTGGTTGCATAATTGTGGTTTTAATTGTAAATTTGGGTATGTTCTAAAATGGTAAGCAAATGTTCTACTAAATATTTTCCTTACAAATATGTTAAACTAAAACATTTTACAACAAATTCAATCTCAAAATCAGGAATCGGTAAATGATGAGAAATCGTCTTTCTAAACTTTGAAATCTTCCTTAGAACAAGGTAAAGTGAAGTTGGTACCCTGTAAAACCAAAGTGACGATATTACGCGAAGTTAGTGGTAGAAGATTCGATGACGCCCGACATGGCACCATCAAGTGAACCAAATTCTTGAGTCAGGTCGAGTCATGAGTATTTATGAGACGTTGTATAAATGTGACTGAAGCAAGGAGATTGTCCCGACACAGAGTTGTGTAGCGGCCTATCTGCGGAGAAACGGTGTGGTAGTTAGTTCTGTTTTACGTGTATTTTAACGGAGCCTGCTCCAAGGAGCTGGCAGCATTGAATCCCCGTGCATCGGTGCACATGCGTGAAACTCGCAGGACACTCGTTCATACTTAATGTTGGCTTCACGAGAACGGGTCATTTCTTGGTCTCGTTTGGTGGAAGTCGGCTTATATGTGAAATGAGCTTTTTTTGTTTTCAAGAGTCCCAGCTGCTCCCGACTGAAGCCAGTGAGTCTATTGCATCCCCAATTGAGGTATGTTGTGAGGCTGAAGGTAGCGGGGAGGGGAAGGAGATGGGAAAGAGGAAGTGGGGAAGTACCTAGCCATTCAGATCTAGTCATCAAACACGGCTAATGCCATTTTAAGCAACGTTTCAATTCTGAATGGTGGTTTTACACCAGAGCGATACTGAAAGCATCTTCCACTCTGGAACGTGCTGCAAATATACCATATTTCATTTTAAATGATGTACTTAATTGTGAAATAAAACATTTTTTTTTACATTAACTTCACACTTGAGGAAAATAGTAAAATATATTTGCCAACACCGGGATTCGTTCCCGCGACCTTCGGATTGCGAGTCAAGAGCTTTACCCTTTACCTAGACCATGCCGGTCGTCGAGTCGTACAATCCGAGCCACTTCAAGACCCACATTAACACATCCCTTCTTACATCCTCTACCTAATCCCTCCTCACAACACTGCCCAACCGGGTGGCGACATAGTTTCCCTGTCTTTACATTGTTTAGTTTCCCTGTCTTGTGAGGTGTCGTTCAGCGCCTTTGAGGTGATTTTCACAAAAACGGCACTATACAAATTATCCAATTATTATTATAATTAGTTAATTACTAACCTGAGAGAAATCCGGGGGGCCCCGGGGCGAGTTGGGCTCCTCCGGGACAGAGCTCAGAGGCTCGCCCCCCATGCCCCCGCAGCAGGGCCCCCCCTCTCCATGGTCCAGTAGCGAAGAGGCCGACACACGTCCTGGACAATCCCACGCTGCGTTGGCGTCATTCTGATCGTCGCAGCAGTCAGATTCGCAATCGCTGCAGCAACTGAAGGAAGCCTGCAGAAGAGGGAACAATAGGTTTGAAATGTGCGGATCTGAAGGGAGAGGATCTGAAGAGTTGTCAGAACGTGTTAGTAACAACATGACAGTTATGGATTTAAATACTACTTCCCCCCAGCCCCAGGCCTCGACCATACATCCAAACACATGTATTTTTTGTGAACGTTTCCCAAAATTAAAAACTGTTTTTGAAAGGTGATGAAATACGCATTTAAATTTAATTATTAGAAGTAAGGGGGCCACATTAATTACGTGAGCTCAAAAGGTGGGGGGTGGGTCCAGCAAAATTTCACGTTACTTCAAAAGAATATACGAAGTGGCCCAAATTTATCTCACCAAGGGAGGGGGGTCTAGATTGGAAGAAAAACTGCTCACGCAATTAATGTATGCCCCCTAACCGTGTAATTTTTTAAATTGGTTAATCTCACATTTATTCATATTAAAATTACTGGTAACGAAAAAAAATATAAACAAACACGTATTTTATTAGACAAATGCATTATAAACGTTATTGTCACCTCACTGTTTACTGTCGTTTCATGTAAAAATAATTAAAAAAAATCACAAAGGGTCATATTTTTTTTCAATTGCGGTCGAAAACTCGGTCTCATAGAGGTGAACATTTTAATTATTTTGAGGATAACGTTAATAACTGAATATAAAGCATGGTGTTTTCTCTGTCTAACACAGTTTAGATCATTTTTCTGACCTTAATAGTAAGGGAGACACAACGATTTCTTGGAGACCTATATAAGATGTTCTGAAAACTGAACAAATTAGTTTAGGCTCTGGGGTTAACCCAGAAGTGGAAAGAATTTTGCTCTATTTTGAGCAAATCGTGTTTAACATGATATTAAATTAAAACAGATGAAATTAAAAAAAAAATGTTATAAAAAAAGGCGTTAATGAAAAAATAAATCGGCCAACATTATGAGGTAGGTACGGTTGTTCATATTTAATGAAATACGTTTTGTGAATGTATGTTTTATTCTTTGACGTTATTTTATTTTTAATTGCCTTTTTTATTCTTCAAATTTTGTTTTACGTTGTTAAAAAAAACTAATATTCATGGAAGTATGAAATAGTAGATAGAAATTCGGACACGACTGCCCGATCAGTGGCTGAGTCAGCAGTGCGTCTGGTTCCCATCCAGGCGTCGCAATTTCAATTATTTCTCGACTGGCTAAATCCTCTATCACGACATAAACAACATTTACGTTTAGAATGACGACGGTGCCGTAGTAGGAACGATTCAAATATTGTGAGGTTATTCGTAACCCGGGAATATTTGCCTTGCTTTAAAAAAGAAGAAGAAAATATGTCCTACACGCAGTTCAATCTAGGAAACTTTTGTGAGGTGTAACATAACATTTGAATTAAAAAATTGTTATTATTATTTTTAATTTTCGGACCTCCAAGCAGTTGCCCAGATTGCCCAAGCTATTATAACGCCACTGACAAAGAAATAATTCGATATTTACACAATATTTCTCGCTTAGGTACGTGAGAAAACATAAAACCGAACATTCCATCAACAACTGACGCGGAAAATTCATAAAATAATATATATTTTTAGACTTTCAATAATCTGAACATAGCTTTAGTTCTAGGAGGTTACTAAGAGCTTTGAAACTTTCCCCACAGATGGCCGGCGAAGGCTATTTTTACCTGGGAAACGTTCAAATGCTTGTTATTTCAACGAAATACGTGGAAATCGAAAGCGAATGAGCATCTTGCATGAGCTTTTTAAATTAAATTTGCTTAGAAAAATCATTCGCACTAGTTTTACTAAGAAATGATTGGGAAAATACAATGCACCACATTGTATTTTAGTCGGCTGTTGCAGGCGACTAATTTGATTATTGAAGAAAAAAAAATCGCCAAATGCGTGTTTTATTTTATTTTGCGAAGCTCAAGCACAAATATGGCTTAAAATGGCGTAAAATTAATTAGAATTTTTTACGACTTTTAGCGAGATTTCCAGAGAGAGCTGTGATCGATTTCACGACAATTTTTCGACTGAATTAAATGTGGGTAATTTTCTATTTTGTGCAATAATATGCGAATGGTCAGATGCTACGTGTTTTCGATATTATTTTACGGAATGGAAGCATGGACGCTTACTGAAGAACTTATTAGGCGACTTGAGGCATTCGAGATGTGGATCTACAGAAGAATACTTAAAATAAGCTGGATGGACAGGGTTACAAACGGAGATGTTATGGTTCGGATGAATAAAGAAAAGGAAGTAATTAAAAATATAAAAATCCGAAAACTTCAATATCTTGGACATGTGATGAGACATCCAGAGAAGTATGAGATATTGCATCTCATAATGCAGGGAAAGATTGCCGGAATACGGGGCCCTGGAATAAGGAGAACCACATGGTTGAAAAACCTGAGACAGTGGTATGGCCAGTCTACCGTGGAGCTGTTCCGGGCTGCAGTAAACAAAGTCCGCATAGCCAACATGATAGCCAACGTCCGTTGAACGGACAGGGCACAAGAAGAAGAAGAAGCAATAATATTGGCACGTGTGCCAAGTAGGTAGGCAAAATCTTCTTCTTTTTTTAGTAACTAGGGCTTTTCATGGAAGGACAAGGACAAAAGGAGATTTGGGAAAATTGATTTCAGTTCATAAGCTGTTTCAGAACTAAATAAAATGTTTTTAAAATCTTTTCTGAATCGAATTAAAAATGTAGATGCACGCGGCTCATTATTTGGTTTGTTTATGCACGTATTTTCATAGTGGATCGTGTCGGATCGATGAATCTAACTCACTCCAACTTGCATAACTTGTTCACTGTTCTGTGTTGATACAGGCCAGCCACTGGGCTACACAGGTCACTGTTGAAAAACTAAAAACTGCAGTTATTTTAAGACCTTTGTTACTTTTACTGGGTTTTATGGTGCAATTTTCAAGTTTTTATTATTTTGTTAATGTTGCGATTTGCTTGAGTACATTACAATGTACGTCAGCATGAAAATAATGTACCGGAAAATCATTTTTTTTGCAAAGATCGTGTTTTATATGTGTTTTTTATTATCATGATGTTTTTATGAACTCTGTGATAGAGTTTTGATCTTTCTACCTTGTTTTGAGCCCAGAGAACAAAAAAAGATATAATCATTTATCGTATCCATATAGTCACTTTGGTTGGACAGGGGTTTTGTTTTCAATTATTTCTGGCTTTCATCCTTCAAGGGTTTTCTTGGCCATCATTTATAATTACAGAGAAAGGAAAGGTGAATTTATATATTAATTCAACAGAACCCTAAGCAACCTGTTAGGGCACGATAATTGCATAAGGTTTTAACTATATTTCACTAACGTACGTTCTAATGAAATATTTTCGTTTAAAATATGGTAAGTCAAAATACTTTAGACAATACAGCCATGTTATTTTGTACCTTTTGTGGGTACGGAATCAATTACCTAAGTAATCTCCTGTCAAATATGTGTGATTGTGTACGCCTTGCAATTGCTTTTTCTAAGGACTACGGTCTGATATGTCAACGGATTGGTTTATTTAAAATGTTAGCTTTCGTATTTCAACAAGTAACACGAAACGCGGCAAGTATACATGATTATTTATTCATTTAATGTAAGTACGTTTAAACGTTAAATACCATCGATTTGAAATTTGATAAGTTTCAATCTAAATACGCACGAATTACTTATTGTAGTTTGCCACAAATTCAGAACCCATTTTGTGCACATAAATAGTTGTTTCTAGTAGTAATTGTTAAAAAGAAGTGTAATTTCAACAATCGGTGCCTACAAGTGAAACAACCATCTACCGGACACATCTACTGGATCTGCCGGATCTATCCAGATGATGGACACTGCAACGCTGTCCGAAACGTTGGCTAAAGAAGGAGGTAGTGCAACACGGCATAACACCCCAAAAACAAATAACGAAAATACTTTTGGCCGTGAAAATCTTAAAACGTATATCACATGGTATACAACTTTAAACGTACAATAAACGAATTAATAATCATGCATTTCGTGTTTTAAACTAGTTGAAATGCGACAGTTGACATATCAGTCCATAAAAAAGGCAATTGCAAGCCATAGACAATCACACAAATTTGACAGATAATTTATTACGTGTGGAAACGATTCCGTATCCACAAAAGATACAGAATCGCTCTTCTGAACTAAAAAATCAGAAATCGGTAAATAGATTATGACAAATCGTTTTTGCTAATTTTGACACCTCAAATGACAGATACAAACAAAATGGTAAATGCTTCAAAGCGGAGTTCAAACCTTGTCAAATAAATCGATGCTTTAAAAACTTGGATGTTTGAACTTCGTCATAAGCATAGACATCCAAATTTAATAGTCGAGAAGATCAGATGAGGGGTAAAACCAAACTATGGGGGGCGAAGAGGGGAAAGATTACTGTGATTCGTTAAAAAATCAATCTGACAGTATATAGGCATCTCGCATTATAATATCACCATTTAGTTCTTAAAAGCAAAATCTGCTTTTGAATGAATAGACCTTTTTACATGGGAGCGCGAATTGCTCGCCACGTTCACAGAGGAATATTTTGTTGCCGTATTTAGTTAAGACACTTTTACAAATGTTTCATAATTTACTTTCCCCTGTAACCAGCGACGAGCTCACTAGAGAACCGCTTACATTCGCTATGTCCACATATTTTAGGGTATATCATGTATAGCACAAGCTCTCATTTTGTCCGTGTTATTTCGTAAAATGTACGATGTGAGCTCGGCGCTGGTCAGGACAAGAATGATGACGTCACATTTTTTTAGATTCATGCGAGGCTCTTGTAAGCCCAGCCGGCTCCATGAAACCGTTATGGGGAGGGGCAAATAATACGCTTTTATCACTTAGGGCAGGTCCAGATATATTCATATGTCCCATATTCATAGTCATAAGGAAATACAACACAGATGGAACTGAAAAATATTTAGCTTATAGAAATAAGCAAAAGAAATGGTTTTGCATTCAAAGGTTATTTTAAAAAAAATCCAAATAAGTTGGCGATATGGAAATAAAAAATCAGACTCAATGATGTCTAAGATCCCGATATAAAACGACCTTCACCGAGATGTTTATTTGATAAAACGTATTTTATATTTAATTTAATATGTCAATAAATATATTGCATATGGGTTGCCTAACAAATTTTAGTTCAGGGTATGTCCAGGTCCAGGGATTAATTAATATTTTTTTTTTTAACATTTCACCGGTTTGAGTGAATGTGTGCGACTGAGAGGTCCCAACCAACCATCCCATGCGATAGCAGAGGACACAGTATAGCAGCTGTTTGAAGTCCGTCCATTTAAAGAAAGAGAGTGCGCATGCTATTTGTTCTTGAAAATGAAAAGGATAGCGATAGACTCGTATATGCTGTGCATCATTTTGGAGTAGTTTATCATTAAAATAGAGGAATAAATTTTAATTTTTTTTTAAAAATCAATTATTCATTTATGTGTGTATATTTTGATACCAGCGTGTTCATAATGAAATAATCTTTAATTTAATTTAATTTTAATTCAATAATCAGACCGGTGCAAAATGCTACTATCGATTTACCTGTTTATACCAACGTGTTTAAAAAAATATTTTTTAAAATTATTAATTAATCGTACCATGGACTAAAATTTGTTAGGCAACCCATATGCAATATATTTATTGACATATTAAATTAAAAATAAAATACATTTCATCAAATAAACATCTCGGTGAAGGTCGTTTTATATCGGGATCCTATACTAGGAAGTCAACTCGTGAATCATCATGGGTTTATTTTATAGCATAAGTATCGACTAGATAACGACCTTCAGTCAAATTTAAACAATGCATTAATTGGGATACTTAACCATTAATATTTTCAGTCATTTTACTTAGAAATTAATAGGGGCGCAGGTAATAAAAAAATATAATTTTTTCATCATAAGTACCTGCCTAGAAATTAAATAAATACATCGTCTGTAGGTGGTAAAACCACAGTTTGATAATGCCCTCAAAGGAAGAAGGAGAAGAAGAAGGAAAAACAGCTGTAACGCATAATAATAATTACGAAGCGGAAGCAGAATTTGTTTATAATAAAGTGTTTTTATACATTGAATAATAATATTATTAAATATATAAAATAAATTAAAATTAAAATGGAGTCCTACAAAATAAACTTAATAACAATAAATAAATCAAAAATCAGTTCAGGTATTTTTGGAATATCACGCTACTTAACCTCCTCGTTGCGATAGGCCTAACCAAAATCTTTGAAATGACTAATGACTAAAGACTATCGTTCTTATATAATATTAAATAGTTGTTCACCAATACCAATTTGGGAGGCGGGAATGGGTACCGCCACCCCGGGAACCTTTATTGGATAACCAACACCTCTGTCATAGGTCACCCCAAGTGGTTCGCTACGTTTGGTGATTTAGCAGGGGTGCCCGGGTTCATGGGGTGAGGTTTGTCTAGGTCTTGGAGGCGGAAGACCAGGACATACTGAACCCCAGATTCCTACCCACCCCTTAAACCCTTTTCCTTCCCAGAACTCTCCTCTCCTCCCTTTCCTTAAAAAAAAACCCTCCACACAGCATCCTCAAAGATGACATAGGCCCTGAGGGAAATTATTTTCCTCAGGGCCTCCTGTGTGGAGTTCATGTAAAAAAAAAATAAAAATAAAAAAAAATATTATAATATAATTTAATAGAATATATTTTTTTCTTAATATGTACAACCAACACCCATGCCACAGGTCACCCCAAGTGGTTCGCTACGTTTGGTGACTTAGCAGGGGTGCCCGGGTTCATGGGATGAGGTTTGTCTAGGTCTTGGTGGCGGATACGTTTGCCCAACCACTGCGTGGCGGGCCGGATCGGAGGAGACTGATTGAGGGAGGCCTTTTGACTTCTCCAGCCGGATTCTCCCGACCCTTCGCCTTGCACCGCAGTGTGAGATATAGATTCATACGTCCGTCACTCCTGGCCACACTGACCCCCAGATTCCAACCCACCCCTCATACCCTTTTCCTTCCCATATCTTCTTCTCCTTCCTTTCCCTTAAAAAACCCTCCACACAGCATCCTCAAAGATGACATAGGCCCTTAGGGAAATTGTTTTCCTCGGTGCCTCCTGTGTGGAGCTAATGTAAAAAAAAAAACGTATGAGTATCATTTTTTGGCACTAATAATATATCTTGGTTGTATAGAAGGCGGGTGTGGGTACCGCCGATCGGAAACCATTTATTGGGTAACCAACCACCCCAAGGGGTTCGCTAAGTTTGTTGACTGGTTCATGGGGTGAGGTT
Organism: Limnephilus rhombicus; assembly: GCA_929108145.2. Classification (NCBI taxonomy): domain Eukaryota; kingdom Metazoa; phylum Arthropoda; class Insecta; order Trichoptera; family Limnephilidae; genus Limnephilus; species Limnephilus rhombicus. Next base: position 27,116,684 of record OV815299.1, on the reverse strand, counting down.
TGTTTAATTCTTGGCGGTGAATGCGTTTTCCCATCTACTGCGTGGCGGTCGGATCGGAGAGACTGGTTGAGGGAGACCTCTTCAGCCAACTATCTCGACCCATCGCTTTGCACTGCAGTGGAAGGGCTGGATTCATACGTCTGTCAATCCTAGGCACATCCCACCCACCCTTTATATCATTATCCTTTCCTGAGCTTTCTTCTTCCTTTCTCCACACAGCATCCCCAAAGATGAGATATGCCCCGAGGGAAATTGTTGGGAAATTACTCGCTCGCGCTTTTTTTTTTTTTACAGTGAATACCGCACAAGAATCTCAACTGCTCCCGTATGGAGCCAGTGAGACTATGGCATCCCCAATTGGGGTATGTTGTGAGGCTTAAGGTAGTGGGGAGGGGAAGGAGGTGGGGGAGAGGAAGGTTGGGAAGTACCTGGCTATTCAGATCTGGTCACTAAACACGGCTAAAGCCATTTTCAAGCAACGTTTCAATTCTGAATGGCGGTCTTACACCAGGGCGATACTGATAGTATCTTCCACTCTGGAACATGCCGCAAATATACTATATATTATTTTAAATGAATTAATTGTGAAATAACACAAATTAATCAAATAAAATTTATTTGCGCATGCCGGGTTCGAACCCGCGACCTCCAGATTGTGAGTCAAGAGTCTTACCCACTGGACTACGGAGGTCGTCGGAGGTCGCTGTTACCAAAGCTGCGCAAGAGGGTAAGATAATCAATGCACGTCATTCGCCGTCAATCGCCTCACTTCACACGTTATAAGTACGTATATCTCTGCCGTCGACCGGAAGCCATTCATTAAGCGCCTTTAACCAGCCGATAATCCAAATTTCGTCGAAAGATGTTCTTAAGATCGAACAGGGCGGTTCCAATGAGAAAGATTAATTTTTCCCCGTACCAGCTTTTTAAAATTATAACTCAGTATCGATTTTATTTCATTCAAATTTGCTTTAATTTAAGCTCACTTCGAAAAATGCTGAAAGGCGTGATGATAAAACTATTTAAATTGTGTACTTTTTTAAGTGTCTAAGCAAAAATAAGAATGTCAAAAAAATCTTAAATAAATTAGTTTGCAAGACCGTAAATAAACAGACAAACTGAAATATTTTCGTCACAAAACGCGGGCGCGGAACTTTTTTAAATGATTTTATTTAAACTAAAATTAAAATTCTGATATACAGCTTTCCAAGATAATTTATTGATTTATTTTACTGCATGATTATAGGATTTGAAATGTGTTGTATAATAGAAAATTTTGTTTGAAAATTTAACAAATCTGCCAACGACCCATGGTATATAACCTTATTGTACTAAGAATAAACATTTTTTCTCAAAATTAAAACATAGCTTTACTAGATAAAAAAACAATCTTTCTAAATCAATTTATAATTTTTTGTGGAAAAGAGTCAATACGGATAAGTTTTAAGATTTTCACGGCCAAAAGCATTTTCGTTATTTGTTTTTGGGGTGTTATGCCGTGTTGCGCTACCTCCTTCTTTAGCCAACGTTTCGGACATCGTTGCAGTGTCCATCATCAGGGCAGATCCGGTAGATGTGTAATTTTTAGTCGTGAAGTGTGTGCTTATTTACTTCGAAGCGATACCGTGCCGCCAGCACCACTAACTTTCACCAGTACAAAATAATCGTGACAAGTAAAATTGGAGTAGAACTTACAAAGCTGACCGATGCACTGGAACGCAACGGTTACCCAGCAAGTCAGACAAGGCAAATCATAAGAGCCAAATCTACACCAAACGAAGACAGAGCTAAACAAGAGTTAAAAGGCTGCGCTTTCCTGCCTTACGTTCACAATGTGACAGACAGAATCGCCAGGCTGTTGAGAAAAGAAAGCATCAAGACTGTCTTCGGTGCCACAACTAAAATTCAAGACCTACTGAAGTCTGCAAAGACTAAGTTTCCTCTGGAAGCAGATGGAGTGTATAAACTCAGCTGTTCCGGATGTGACAAGGTTTATGTAGGCCAAACAGAGCGGACGATCACCAAAAGGATAGCAGAACACTTTCGTGCTTGCAAACTCGGCCACCCTGATAAATCGGCAATCGCTGAGCACTTAATCGAAACCGGCCATTACTTTGGATTTGTTCCTGAGGTCTTGGGAAGACCCAAAACTTACAGAGCACGCCTAATTACGGAGGCAATTGAAATCTACAAAAATCCTTGTAATATTAATAGAGACGACGGAGCTAAGCTCAATAGCTCTTGGTATCCGGTGATTGACGGCTACACCAAAGCTAAACGCAAAAAACATGTCTAAGTATACAGTAATGCCAGCTCGTGGTGAACCATTTTGTCTTATAACTTTATATTAACTAAATTCGCTTTAACCAGTGTAATTTTAATTCTAGTAAAATTCATTTAATATTAATAGAGCAAAAAACCACGTCTAAGTATACAGTAATGCCAGCTTGTGGTAAACCATTTTGATTTATATTGACTAAATTCGCTTTAACCATTGTAATTCTATTTCGTTAAATTCTTACCATTGTGATTTCTAATTTTAGAATTCATTAAGAGATGGAGCCACTTCGGTCGGCGTCTCGCAAACGGACTTGCCCCTGACTAGCATAAATACCACGTTTTAATGAGCTTTCTATTCCGTTCCGCGGCGATGATGCCAGTACTTGTCACGATTATTTTGTACTGGTGAAAGTTAGTGGTGCTGGCGGCACGGTATCGCTTCGAAGTAAATAAGCACACACTTCACGACTAAAAATTACACATCTACCGGATCTGCCCTGATGATGGACACTGCAACGATGTCCGAAACGTTGGCTAAAGAAGGAGGTAGCGCAACACGGCATAACACCCCAAAAACAAATAACGAAAAAAAGAGTCAATACGTCTAAAATTTGATTGAAACACGACATATTTCCGGTTATTCCCTCATAATGAATGGTGAGATATTTTATCGGCGTTTAAAATTAACTACATAATGGTAATTATTTCACGAAAATTATTTGCAACAAAATTTAGTGATAAGTGGAAAAAATGGAGATATGATAAAATGCGTGGGGTAACTGATACACCCCTCATGTTCACCAAAGTTTGGTTTCACGTCTTGGCATGCTGAAAGTTAACTTGTCTTTAGGTAAGTTCAGTGACCTTTCCTTACCCTATTTATTTATTTATTTATTTATTTATTTATTTATTTATTTATTTATTTATTTATTTATTTATTTATTTATTTATTTACGGACTTACGTCCAATTTAAAACAAAGTATCACGAAGTATAGAAATGAACAATGTAAGGATTCGGATGGTACATGAAAGCAAAGACAAACAGTGAAAATAGAAGAAAAATAAGTGTCAAGTCACGTCAAGACCTTGCAAAAATTAGGGTGAATATTACATATCTTCATTTGTTTAAAGAGCGACAGAAATCATTTAAGCTAATACCAAAAAAATCAAGGTCTTGACGTGAGTTGACCAGTCTACACATTCTGGACAGTGGTGAGTTATAACCATAGTTAGTCGAGTGCTGATTGAGGAAAAGCAGGTCTTTATTTCTGAGTCTACGAGAAGGTATATTAAATGTGATGAGTTGTAGTAATGTAGGCGAGTCGATTAAACAGTTAATAATTTTGAAGAAACAAATGAGATCAGATTTTATCCGACGGTCTTCTAAAGGAGAAAGGTTTAGAGTTTGTTCAATTTCAGCATACGAGTAATTGCCTCGCTCTAATCCTAGCCTCCAAGCAATTCCCTTTAGGAACCGATGTTGAACGGATTCAATATGACGAATATGGACAGCATAAAAAGGAGACCATATAATACAAGCATATTCAAGATGGGGGCGAACCAAGGAGCAGTAAAGAGTTCTTAGGGTATTTATGTTTTTGAAGTCAGAAGTGGTTCTAGTGATAAAACCAAGTAGTTTGAGAGATTTATTAACAATCGTATTTATATGTTCCCGGAAAGAAAGCTTGCTATCAAGAGAGACACCAAGATCTTTAATAGATTGAACAGTTGTTAGGCAATTATTATTTAATTTGTATTCGAAAACAATCGGATTTTTAGATCTGTAGAAGGACATAATTTTGCACTTATCGACATTTAGTTCCAAGCAATTAATTTTACACCAGTCATTGAAAGAGTCAATATCTGATTGGAAAAGAAGGCAGTCATGGTAGTTTTTGATTATTTTTAGGATCTTATTGTCATCAGCAAAAAGCCAAAAGCGTGTGTGAGAGAAAATACGAATAATGTCATTTATAAACAAGTTGAAGAGAAGCGGGGCTAAATGTGCTCCTTGCGGTACGCCGGATGTTACTTCAATAATAATAGACTCAATGTTATTTATTTTAACTCTTTGTTTTCTATTGCTTAAATAAGAATTAAAGAAAGATAGCAATGGGTTTCGTATACCTATAGCATATAGCTTGGCCATGAGGATAGCGTGTTTTACTTTGTCAAAAGCTTTAGAAAAGTCGGTATATAGAACATCTACTTGTGATTTATCTTCTAGGCCATTGACTACGGTGTTGGTGAAGGAGAGTAAGTTTGTAGTGGTAGATTTAGCAGATCTAAAGCCATGCTGTTCCTCAATCAGCACATTTTTGAAAATAGGTGTTATTTTTTTTGTGATTATAGATTCAAAGATTTTAGGAATATGAGATAACATCGATATAGGTCTATAGTTTTCTACGTTCGACCTATTACCCGATTTAAAAATAGGTCGTATATAGGAAACCTTCCAGGAATCCGGAAAAGTGGCAGATGATAATGATAAGTTATATAATAAACAAATTGGCTTAGATACAACAGATTTACATTCTTTCAATAATATTTCAGGTATACCATCAGGACCAGTGCTTGTTTTGCTGGGAAGATTTTTTAAGTAATTGAAAACATCTACAAGTGTGATTTCGCAATTATTAAGGTCAATAGTATTAGCATATTTAAGTGCAGGGATGGTGCATATGTTATCAGTATAGACAGAGGAGAAATGTTCAGCAAAAAGGTTGGCAATATCGAAATCGTTGGTGGCGTGAGTATCATTAAAAAATAAACTTGAAGGGAGATCGTTATCAATACGTTTTTGTTTAATAAATTTCCAAAATTGTTTAGGGTTAAGATTTAATTTTGTCTCAGTGAGTTCAATATAAGATTTATAACACAAGTTAGATTCAATTTTGGATAATTCTCTTAACTGAGAAAATTTTTGATAAAGCGCTAAGTTGTTCGTTAATTTGAATAACTTGTGTGTTTTCTTTTTTTCCATAATCAAATGCTTTAGTTTCATACTGAACCAAATAGGAAATTTAGGCTGGGAAAAAGTTCCCCTTGGAACGAACAAATCTATAGCATGAGTTATACATTCGTTGAATTTAAATACAGCATCGTTAATATTGTTGTTTGATAACATACCTGCCCAGTCATATTGGGCAAGGTACCTATTCATGCCAGTATAATCACCTTTGGTAAATTTGTAGTGGAATGTAACTGCTGATTTCAGAGTGTCACTTTTGAAAGGATTAGTGAAGTTAATATCGAGTGGTGGATGATATTTATCTATTGGTAATATTGAGTCAGTAGCTTCACATACACAAAAGCTAGGCATATTGGTAAATATTAGATCAAGACAGTAACCTCCACAGTTATTGATCGAGTTTAATTGGTACATATTCAGGAAGGCAAAGAAATTTACTATTATGGAAGCATGAAGGGAAACATTATTAGAAGTTTTCACACCATGACTATCATTAAGCCACACTATTTTAGGAAGATTATAATCACCATTATAATCATCATTATTTCTTTTAGTCTTAAAATTTTCCCAAAATTGATACGCCGTATTTCAATATGTTTCTGGCATATATAAACTCATTTTGTGGACAATAAAAGTATCCAAATTAGATATACCTATAGGGAGAAAAAATTCTATAATGAAAAAAACAAGCACGCTAATTTACAATATTAGGGAAAGAAAATTATTTAAAAAAGTTTGAATAGTGTCCAGGCGGGCCCAAGTTAATAAATAGTTAAATATTGATGGAAAAACCCGAATACCTATTACAGTCACTACTTAAAAAAAATAATTATGTGAATTCCTCACAAGAGTACTTAGCTGTTCCCGTCTGAAGCTAATGAGACTACGTAATCCCCAATTGGGATATGTTCTGAGATTGAAGGTAATTGACTTGATACAGTTTATTTTGCACTTTTGACTTCTTTAAATATTTCTTTTGCTGGTTGGGAGCCCATGCATGGTGACATCTGGTGACACGTTTTATAAAATTTCTGACTTTTGAAAATTATTATATACTGGCCTTTGCCCCCGGCTTCGCTCGCGCCACTTGCCCCCCTCCCCCCCCCCTACCCTCACAACCCCTCCATACCCGTTACATTCATTTTTCAAACTGCTCGCGTGCAACCTACTAAAACGTAACAATCAAACACGCGCAGTTTCTCATTTATAATATTAGTATAATTTTAACTGTCAAAGGAATCTCCATAGTCCCCTAAACAAATAACAAAATGGAGAGTGCACGTCAAACAATTGCTTAGCAAAGCTTTGCTTTTCGTCTGGACAATAAACGTATAGTAAATAATTTCATAACGCCAGAGATTACCAATATATTATATTGCCTATAGTACTCGCAAATAATGTAGCTTTCTATTAGTGAAAGAATTTTTAAAGTACATTTATTATTTTTTGCGTGAAAGAGTAACAAACATACATCAATACATCTAGACATCCATACAAACTTTCAATAGGACAATTTTAGAAAAAAATCATAAAATTTTTAGATTTTGGCAAAAATTATAAATTTGCTTCTAAAATTGTCAAAAATTAAAAGAATCGGTAAATTAAAAAATTACAAAAAAAAATATATATATATATATATATCAATAGAAATATCATGCAATAGTGGAATAACTTTTGAGTAAAAACTTAAATTGTAATATTTAATCATTGAAGAAAATATTCACTCTCTAACAAAAAAGGGGTACAGAAAAGTGAGAAAAAGATTCGGTCGCATCTGGAAAATGAACCCAAGACCTCTGCCTTGCCGGGGCATTGCTCTGAGCACTAAGCAAATTCGAGTATATCAATTTCCACCATTTTTAACCGAATCCGACTAAAAAGCAAAATTTAGCTAAAATTCTTCCAGAGTAAATTGCAATCTAGATGGTGTCTTTTTCTGTCTTTTCTGTTGGTAAATTTTCGTTTGAGAATGGTCAATATTGTCTTCAATGACGAAATATGATTTGGTTAATAACAATTATGTACAAAAAAAGAAACAGACTCACCTCGCTTACAGATCCAGGGTGATTTGGCTCCAAGCAGCATTGGACATAGATATTTCACACTATCAGTTCACTTGCAATCTCACATAGATTTTATCACTTTTTGACAGAATACTTGGAATAATTGTGTGTTGTTAGAGAAAGGAAGATTATTTAGACAGAAAACATGAAAATTAAGAATACAAAAAGCTTTTACAAAGTAATGCATGTGTTGTAGTAATATAATGTAATAATAATATATATACTTAGAAATGGACTATAAAAATATTACCATTTGTTATTTCGGCTACTGGCATTATACCTAGGTCTCTGATTCAAAATTTAGGCGTATTAGATTTGTCAAAGAATTTATATATAAAAATGCAAAAATCGGTAATTTTAAATACATGTAGGATAACAAAAGATTTTTTAAATATTTATATTGAGGGATCAGTAGGATTTATAGGTTCAATTAGGAATTCCACAGAGCCGAACCCTCTGATATGAAAATATCTGGAGTCGGTGAATTATTTTCCCATCTGGTCTCTGGTAGGTTGACATGTTGTTCTTGTATTGTTTTGTAATTATAATACATATAGTGCAATTGCATAACGTGGATTGACCAGATGATCATTTGGGAAGTGTGTGAAAGGGTTTAGTTTTTCCTGTGGGGAAAATTAAACCCGGACATTTAAATCTGGTGCGTAAAATTAGACTAATTAAGAAATTTCAAGGTTTGTAAATTTTCTTTTTGACATTTTCTCATCGGGAATATTGCTTGAAAACTTTAACAGTTCTTTTTGACAATTGCAGAGGGCGCCACTTCCATTCACAACAATCCTAAGCTATCTAATAATACTATCAAATGTCCCTAGTGAGAGACCGATATTTCTAACTCTCTGAATAGTTGTTCGTCACTAGTGGAATGATAATGGGTTCTCTCTGTAATGAAGAACCTCAGTTCCAAAGTGTACGGACTCAAAATATTTCAGTTTGGAATAAGGTATGAGGAAATGTTCAGAATATCTAACAGTTATTAAATGTAACTTATTGAATATGTAAAGTGTGTATCTGTTATTATTTTGAAGTAGAACGAGCGTGGTGAATACCGCACGAGAGTCCCCACTGCTACTGCTCCCAACCGCCTGGAGTCAGGGATACTATGGCAGTTGGGAGAGGAAGGTGGTCTTACACCAGCCAAGCGATTCCGTATTTTTTGTGAAATCGTTATTGGATAACGGACGTAATCTCCTGTCAGATTTGTGTGGATTTTTATGGCTATTATTTGCATTTTCTATGTACAACGTACATTAAATGAGTAAATAATCATGCGTACTTGCAAGAATTCGTGTTTAAATCGATCTAAACTAAAATATGTGAAGTAAAAATCACACAAATCTGACAGGAGATAACGTCCGTTTTCCAATAACGATCTCACAAAAAATACGTAATCGCTAGGCAGGGCGATACTAAGAGTATCTTCTACTCTGGAACAATTAAATTGTGAAACGACTCAAATCAATCGAACAAAATTTATTTACGCACGCCAGGATTGATCGACCATTCTGTTTCTTTTGGGGATATGGAATCGATTCCACACGTAATCGCCTGTCACATTTGTGTGATCCTATTGCTTGCAATTGCTTTTTCTACGGGCTGATGTGTCAGCTGTCAGCGTTGTCGCCGACTTCTATTATAGTCCAGGCAACGAAGGAAAAATAGAGAAAAAATTCGTGTAGAAGCCAATTTTGGCACAATTATAGGGGAAGGTGTCCTTAACAACATATTAAAAGTAAGTAGTAGTTGGTGGAGCTAAGGGTGAGAGGAGGGGGGGGGGGGTCTCTAAAGGTCCCTTTTAAAAGTTTTTCGTAATAACTCGAAAACTACTGCCTCTAATGAAAAAATGTTTACAAAATAAATTATCTATATAAAATTCTCTACAAAAAAGGTTCTTTAGACTTTTTTGTTAGGATCAATGCAAGGAGATACGGAGGGGGGAAAATGTCAAATAAAAAAAACAGTTTTTATTGTTAAAAATGAAAGTATTATTTAATGAAATTTGGGAGGCGGGAATGGGTACCGCCGCCCCGGGAACCTTTATTGGATAACCAACACCTCTGCCATAGGTCACCCCAAGTGGTTCGCTACGTTTGGTGATTTAGCAGGGGTGCCCGGGTTCACGGGGTGAGGTTTGTCTAGGTCTTGGAGGCAGATGACCAAGACACACTGAACCCCAGATTTCTACCCACCCCTTAAACCCTTTTCCTTCCCAGAACTCTCCTCTCCTTCCTTTTCCTAAAAAAACCCTCCACACAGCATCCCCAAAGATGACATAGGCCCTGAGGAAAATTATTTTCCTCAGCGCCTCCTGTGTGGAGCTCATGTAAAAAAAAAAATGAAATAAAATACTTTTTTGTTTAAAACCCCGAGATTTATTAATTTATGAACCGACCGGTTTCGCTTTACTCAAGCATCTTCAGGATACAAATTAATACTAAACAAGAAGTACATAATGTGTGCTTATATATAACAAAATATAGAAGAGACAACATAATACAAATATTACAAACGCACAGACGGCCGTTAAATACATTAACATTAGTACTCAAGTAATGGGAAAAACCGGAAGATAATTATGTTGACGAATGGTAAAGAGAGGGCTTGAGTAAAGCGAAACCGGTCAGTTCATAAATTAATAAATCTCGTGGTTTTGAACAAAAAAGTATTTTATTTTATTAAATATGTCAAACCACAAAGTGATTGCTTTCTACAATAATATGAAAGTTTTATTGTTAAAAATTAAATTTTTATTGATAAAAATGAAATGGAAGAGAAGAGAGAGATGTTGACTATGCTGATCAACATGGAGGAACTTACTCCAGATAAAGTTGAAGGGTTTCCTTGGTGTCAGCTTTGACTAAATTTTAGAATCATCTGGAATCCCTCAAGAATAATGGGCCTACCGCTGCTTCGTGAGTTCAGTAAATACTTCCACATGGTTACCCTAATGAAGAACGGCTACTTGGCGTGTGAACAGCAGATTCTTCCAAGCAAGTGGCCACTTTTTAGTATGTAAAATGTGCCCATCTCTACGTGCAAGATATGATACAACAAGCAATATTCACAGATCCTTCAGCAGTGTTTGTTCTATGACCATATCCGACCAAATACTTGCTCAAAGTGTACCTGTGCAGTTAATAGCCAAGTACCAATTTTTGCAAACTCCTTGTACGCCTCCGGATGGCTAGCTTTTAGTTGTATCATATCTTGTGCGTAGGGATGGGCACATTTTGCATACTAAAAAGTGGCCACTTGCATGTAAGAATCTGCTGTTCACGCCAAGTAGCCGTCCCAAATACCACGATGCTCAGAATCAATGAACTTCTTCATCAGGGTAACCATGTGGAAGTATTGAACCCACAAAACAGCGGTAGGCCCATTAATAATAAAAAAAATAATTTTTAACAATAAAAACAGTTTTTTTATTTGACTTCCCCCCCCCCTCCATATCTCCTTAAGCATTAATCCTAACAAAAAAGTTCATCAAACCTTTTTTGTCGAGCATTTTATTTAGATAATTTAGTTCATAGATATTTTTTCACTGGAGGTAGTAATTTTAGAGTTATTACAAAAAACTGAAAAAGGGGCCTTTAGAGACCCCCCCCACCCTTAGCTCCACCCCCCGGTACTTTTAGTATGTTGTTAAAGACACCTTCCCCTACAACTGTGCCAAAATTGGCTTCTACACGAATTATTTCCGCTATTCGGTCTTTTTTTTGGTCTTCGTTGGCTGGACTAAGTTTAAAACACGAAATGCGTAAGTACTCGAATGTATGATTATTTATTCATCGAAAAGTAAAGTAGGTTTTAAAGAACCCGTTGACAAACTTTTATCTAGCAGGGACCTCATTGCATTTATATAACATTAATAAATAAATAAATAAATAAAAAAAACATTAGAACGTACCTATAACTTTGTGATTATCCATTATAAATCTATGAAACAATATTACTTTGATTGAACAACTATGTTTTTCATACGCCGACTGGTTTCGGAACAACCATTCCTTCCTCAGGACAAAATATATACTAACTTATCATTACAAAAACAATGGGTGAACATAATATACGTTAAGTGGAGGAGTGTCTAGAGATTAGTGAAGACTGTAGGGAGGAGATAGAATGGACGGTGAAAGGAACATGTCTAAGATGGGACCGTAAGATAATTTTTTGTTTATTATAGATTTTATTTATTATAGACTTATTATTATTAAGGGATTTCTTAATGACTAAGGCTTCTAAATTATGAAAGAGTTTTCCTTAAGGCTCCGCAACCGGGCTCGAGAAGAAGAAGAAGGAGAAATAAGAAAATATTAAAAATATTAAAATATTGAATTCGAAATTGGATAGTTTCGAACTCCTGCAACTCCATAGAGAGGTACAGGAGGTCGGTACCATCGATACATCGCATCGGCTTGACACAGCGAAACATACTTATAGGTGTTAAGACATGGTTAATGTTGCAATTTTGCAATCCTTGAAGCACTTACTTTTAAATTTTTGTTGGTGGATTTTTATATTATGTACGTATTTTTTATATCTCTCAATTTTTTGTTGCTTATATTTTTATTTAATTTATATACTTTTTATTCCCATCGTAACTTTATCTAAACTATTTTTTTTCTCATGTTAAAGATGGAGGTACTGCCTTTATTATTTATGTAAAAGCCCTCTGGGCGTAAAATAAAATAAATAAATAAACAACTAAATAAATTAATGCTCTTCAAAACGAGCTTGAAAAAATCATTTGTCATACATTTGGATTATAATTGTGTAATTTCTACTATTTAAGAAATTCTAAAAATTATAGTACTTTATTAAAATAAATACCTAGTCATAAATACATTGGGAATTCATATGTCAAATATTGGTTTATAAATGTGTAAATTCTGATTATGCAATTGTAAATGTGTAATTGTAATTGTAATTCTTTAAAATGGCCTGGAAAGAATCTCCTACTTGTGATCTCACTAAAGAAAACACTCATAGAACATTAATAAATGCATTCACTCTGAATGAATTTATTAATGTTCTCCAAATTGACCTTGAAAAAAATCACATCTTTGCGATTCTTTTAAAGACATAAAGAAACCATCCCTTAATTATATACAATTCTTAATTTTCTTAAAAGTTGTCTTGACAGAAGCAAATTTCCGTGATATCTCGAACGAAACCATTCCTTTGTTAAGAATATTATGAACTAAATATACAATTTGGCTGTCCTGAAACGGGTGTTCTTCCCAGTTGGACAGACAAAGTATCACATTGTAATGTATTGTAATATATATGCATATGTAAATAAATAAATACGAAATTACGAATGTTAGAGGAGAGCGTTGAGCAACGAGCTAACATTTACAGCGACAAAATCGATGCGAAAATTGCGAGAATGTTTAATAAAACACGACTCGCTTAAAATAGAGCAAAAACCTTGCCGGCATTGTCTTAAACAGCATTTAAAGAAACACTGTGAATTTTTTCATACATGTAACTTGTAAAATAACTGAAATAAACGTGTTTATAATTTGGAGAATACTTTGCGATTTTTTTCTATCGAGGGAATTTTATATAATTTGCGTTTCGGCGCGGGGAATGTCTAGATATTATCTTCAAGAATAACATTTATTTTATTAAGAGCTTTAAAACTTAAGGTGTTTAAGGGAGATATGTAAGAAATCGGTAGAAATTCGGGTTGCGGGCCCTTAATTGTTAATATGAGTAACATTTATTTCAGGATTTCTTTTCAAAACTATGATTATTTGCAATTATTTGATTAACGAAGTCAGAAAAATTATTATTATTAAGACACCCGAAAATCGAAATTACGAGTTGTAATTATTCCCCATATAAAGTGAGAAACAGTGATTACATTTTAGTTTATGTATTACGGGAGTCAATGAGTCAATTTATGCACATTTTCTTTAGCGTTTTCCAAAAATTTACCGATGTTATTTCTTGCCTGGCTCATTATTAGAAGAGAGATTTTTGCAACATTGAACTGAAAATTAAAACATATAATAGTTTACGCCATTCCTTTTCGTTATTAATATAAGAATTGTCTAAATGTTCATTAATAGAAATTTTGTTTCATTTTTATTTCTATTTTTCTAGACGTTTTTTTAAAATTAAATTTGGCCCATATTCGTTATTTCGAATAATTGTTTTTATTAAAGATTAGAGGAGAAATTATTATTAGACATTGTGACATTTACTAGGCGTCGCGTCGTATCATGGAGAGGAAGGCGGAGTGTTTTTGTGAGACAGGATGGTTGGAATTCTTAAGAATTACAATGCCTATGTATTATTTATAATCCGGCCGATCTAACTCCCCCCCCCCACTCTTAACTATACATATTATGTTCACCAATTATTTTGTAATGTTAAGTCAATACTTTTGAAATATAAATATATTTCTACGATTTTCAGAATTTCGTTAAAATTTTCAAAAAATAGATGAACCTACAGAAGAAGATTAAACCGCAGAAGGACCTGCGGAAAAAGATTTTCAGGTCTTAATTCATCTTAGGGGATGCTGTGTGGAGGGTCTTTTTATGGAAAGGAAGGAGAAGAAATTCTGGGAATGAAAAAGGTACTACGGGTGGGAATGAAACTGAGGGTCAGTGTGTCTAGGAGTGACAGAACTATGAATCCATCCCTCCAACTACGGTGCAAGGCGATGTCTCCGTCTCTTCTGATGCGGTCCGCCACGCAGTGGGAAGGCAGATGTATCCGCCGCCAAGGGCACCCCTAAACGTAGAGAACCACTTGAGGTGACCTATGGCAGAGGTGTTGGTTATCCCATGCTTTTTATCTCAGAATTATGACTTTTGAGTTGGTACACTTTGGAACTGAGGTATTGAAATATATATGTTTTAATAAACATATCATATTTACAGATTTGGTAATCTGATTTTAAAGCATGGTATGATTTTAAACTACCGGACATGGATATAGAGAGAAAATGAAGAAGATAAAAAAATGGAATGGTGAATTAACTAAATACATCGCACACCTAGATAAAGAGTAGTACAACTCAAAATACCCATTTTTTCAGGAACAGCGAAAAACGTTTTACTCGATTTCTATTTGACCGATTAAAAATATTGTTATATATTTTTTTTTTATTTTTATTTTTTTTTATTGTAATATAAAAAATATGAGTTACATATTATATACACATATATTTTACAAAATATTAAATTAAAGGTCTTTTCTGGTCATGTATACCTTATCAGAAAAGAGGGGCTCTTGTGCCTGATAAGGGAGCCACGATTCTTACTTGCGTTGTAAGTTATAATCTGTTTTGTATAAAATATTTACTTTTTACTGTAAGTTTTTTTGAAAAATTGTTTTATTTTATTTATTTGTTCTGATTGGTTGATGATGGAGCGTAATTCAGAAGGGAGGTTATTATAGTTTTTTATGGCTTGGAAAATATAATGATTTTGCATTTGAGTTGTTTTAAAATTAGGTGTAATAAATTGGTTTCCATTTCTCATTAGTTTGTAAAATTCTTGATATTCTGTGTTATTTTTTTCTTTACACATTTTTATAATGGAAGCTTGCTTGAAAATGTCATCGACATTTGGTACTGGAAATAATTTAAAAAGTGATTCTGTTGAGAAGGTAGATTGTTTTTTTAATATTACTTTAATGATGATTCTTTGCGAAACTTTTACTGAGTTTACATTTTTTTTGTAAGAGCCTCCCCAACCTATAATTCCGTAGATAAGTAAAGAATGAACAAGGGCATAGTACACATTTTTCATTATTTTTACATTTAAAATATTTCTTAACCTAACAAATATATATATATATATATACATTTCCTCATTCTCTTCACTAGCTCTGAAATGTGATTATTCCATTTCAGGTTTTGATCAATGATCACACCGAGATATTTAATTTCGGAGGAAGAGTTAATTACGGTACAAATAGTATTATGTTGTTTACAGAGTACATGATCACATTTTTCGTCATGGATTACAATATTAACTTTATGATCATCAGGTATTTTCTGCAAGGAAAATAAGACATATGTTGTTTTTTTAGCATTAAGTGTGAGTAAGTTATCATCAAACCATGATTTTTAGATATTAATATCTTCATTTGTCATTTCGTTAACTAGTTCCCATGTTTGACCTTTTATTAGCAATACAGTGTCATCAGCATAAGAGATTAATTCACCTTTAATTTCCTGTCGGAAAATGTCATTCACGTATATTAGAAATAATAATGTTCCGAGGATGGTACCTTGAGGGATGCCAAATTTACTTGTGAGTGGTGTACTAAACGATTGATTTAATTTTACTATTTGAGGTCTCTCTGTTAAGTAGCTTACTATCCATTTGAGGGCTATGCGGTCAATGCCGTTATCTTTTAATTTTAAAGCAAGTTTTTCATGGGAAATGCTGTCAAATGCTTTCTTTAAGTCAATGAAAATTCCTATACATTTATTTGATTTGTCCAGGGTACTCTGAATACTAGATGAAATTTTAGCGATGGCGTCTTGGGTACTTTTTCCCTCCGTGAATCCATATTGATTTTTATATGATATTGTATGTTATTTTACTAGGATATTTGTTTGCTTAATTACTTAACCATCAAATTCACGTGTCACGCGTTTATTAATTAATTTCGTGTTATTTTAGTATTTGTGACAAAATCATTGTTTAATAATTTTATCAACTCAAATTGATTCCGTATTAGTGATAAATTTTGAATTAATACACTCTTATTCTGTATATTTTGTTTTCACAATACCGGAGTAAATGAATTGATATGTAGAACGCCCGAGAAACAAGACAAGTTCAATCACGAATACCAAATCAACAAATGACTGCGGTTAATCACGAATGCAAGACTGTTGAAATAATCTAGTCTTTGTGCGTATTACTACAGCTGGTATGTCGTAACTGGTGATGCGTTACTATTGTTGGTGGGGATTTTCGTAGAGCAATTCAGAAAGACTGACTTAAGTGCCGTCTACAATTTTATTGATGGAGATTTTTAAACAGGTGTCTTTGTGGTTTGTGTAGTTTTCAACGCAGATTCCGAAAATGGCAATAACTCGATTTTGGATTATTTCGAGTTGTGCTATTCTTTATCTAGGTGTGCGACATTTTCTTTCCTACTCCTTTCCTAATCCAAGTAACTATCCTTTTATGACAGTGTGTGGCCAATTTACCTACGTGTGACATTAGGAACAATAAATCAAGGAAAAATTAGTCTACTACTGAAGCTTGGAGAGTGAACAACAAACTTATCTCTCACTGCAATTTAATCTCGACGCAATTGAGAAATCTAGTACCTACTCCCTCGGTCCTTTACAGTATCCCAATCTTTACCAACTCTCAGAGTTGTGTCAACTTGAAATCTTTATAATTATTGCCAACAGTCCACTAATTGATTCGCAGAATATATAATAAGTTAGTGTGGAATTATGATGTAAGTGTTGATGAAACAAAAGAAGATGAATGTAAACGATTAAGAAGGAAGAGTGTAATATACTGATAGGCCAGAAATTTAGAAGAAGTTGTGTAGTGTGTGATTGAACTTGATTGCAGATAGAAGACACCCAGTACCAAAGTAACGTTGTTGCCGCATCACCCTGTACCTGTACACATTATGCATGTTAATACCACTCTAACACATTAGGATCAATAACACTCATTATTGAACAATAACACGAACGTGTACAATAAAAGAAAACATTTTAAAACTAGTTACAGAAGCAAATTATACAATTTTCAAATTGAAGTCTGTACAAAATGACCTACTATTTGCCATTTTAAGTTCAATAATTTAAGGTTAACAAAGCTAATATTAATATACATTACATATTTGACATTCAATCATGTAATCAAAAAGAATATAAGTCTGCGCTGTCTTCTTACAAATCTCTTTTGCACATTTGTAACCTGACATGATACTTAATGATTCTTTATTTTAGCTTGGATAAAATAAATAATTCTACAGAATGTTTCCGTAGTGTCCCCTGGGTTTTTTCTTTGACGTCCCTTAATGGTTCCCTAAGTGCCCCCTGATTATTCTCTGAGTGATCTCTTGCCAACCCCTTTGTGTTCCCTGAGTTTTACTATGTTGGTGTTACCTGAGTGATCCCTGAGACTACTTAGTGCTTTTTTTTAGGCCTTTTGAGGCCTGCAAAGACCAAGTTTCCTCTGGAAACAGATGGAGTATATAAACTCAGCTGTTCTGGATGTGATAAGGTCTACGTGGGCCAGACAGAGCTTACGATCTCCAAAAGGATATCGGAACACTTTCGAGCATGTAAACTTGGCCACCCTGACAAATCGGCAATCGCCGAGAATTTAATTGAAACCGGCCATTACTTTGGATTTGTTCCTGAAGTCCTGGGAAAACCGAAAACTCATAGAGCACGCCTGATTACGGAGGCAATTGAAATTCACAAAAATCCTATAAATATTAATAGAGACGACGGAGCTAAACTCAAACTAGTTCGTGGTATCCGGTAATTGACGGTTACATCAAGGCTAAACGCAAAAAAACATGTTGAAGTATATTGTAGCGCCAGCTCGTAGAGGAGTGGAGCTAATCACCCCTAACTATTACACATCTGCCCTGATGATGGACACTGCACCGCTGTCCGAAACGTTGGCTAAAGAAGGAGGTAGCGCAACACGGCATAATACCCCAAAAACTAATAACAAAATAATTTTTGGCCGTGAAAATCTAAAATCGTATCTACTTAGTGCTTCCTCATTGTCCTGATGTTCTCTCAATGTTCCCTTTCTATTCCCTAGTTCTTTCGGATATTTCTTGGACTTTTTCTTGTTATTCCCTGGATGTACTCTTAACTGTTCTGTCGGTGTTCCCTGGGTTTTCCTTTGATGTCTCCTAGTGGTTCCCTGAGTGGCTCTGATTATTCTCTGGGTGATCTTTTGTCGACATCTGGATGTTTCCTTTGTGTTCCCTAAGTTTTCTGTGTTGGTGTTCCCCGATGGGTCCCTGACTCTCTTTAGTGCTTCCTCATCGTCCTGATGATCTTTTAATATTCCATTTCTGTTCCCCAGTTCTTTCGTGCGTGTTCCCAGGATATCTCTCGGGCTTTTCTTATTGTATCCTGATTTTCCTATTGAGTGTTTCCTGAATATTGTTGATTCCCTGTTATCCCTTGAATGTTTCTTGTCTGTACCCTATTTTCATGGAGTATTTCTCTGATTGTTCCCTATTTCCCGAGTAAAACAACGGAAGTCCCTTACTCTTATATTAAATGAACAACACGCGTTGTAATATACAACTTTTATTGAATTAATGCACTACAACCAACCATGTTTATCTTAAGTTTCGTCAGGGCTTACATATATTTATTAATATACAAGCACTGACAAAGCTTTAGGTAAGCGGAACCTGGTTGGATGTCATTTATTAGTTCAGCAAATGTGGTGTTTTACAAAGCACGTTTTTTATTTAATATATTATGTCACACCCCCAAGTATTTTTTCTTTGGAAAAATCCCTTATTGTTCCTTGACTCTCCTCCATTTATTTTTTTAAATTAACTCCACATAACATTGAAATATTTATTTATCATGGCCTTTGTAACGTCATTTTTGGGGATTCTGCGTGGAGGGTCTTTTTGTGAAAATGAAGGATTGAACATGGGTCTTGAAATTCCCTCATTTAGGGGGGTGGAAACACAGAGGCCTACAAATAGTTCCACAGCCGAGTTGTTGAACTCTAGAACGAGTCGTAAAAGCGGCCCGTTCACATGTGGCAAATGTCAACCGTGTTGAGCGCACGTTTGAGCGCTCTAAAGATACGATGTTAAGATAGGAACATCGATCAAACGGACCGCCCGTTTCTGCACAGAGTCGATCAGTCTTCATCAAAGATCAAAGGTGGCTGCCAAATTCTACCGCAGGGTTGTTCCGTTGCTCGCTGTGATTATTTCGTGGGTATCCTACAGCTGTTCAAATGATATTTTTCTTCCCAACTTATTACGCTGTATGCCCTTAGTTCTTCAATCTTTCTTTCCTCACGGTATCATAACATCACCAGAATTTTTCCTGGATCTTCCTTGGGCATAATTGAGTATCAAAGAGTATACATGAGTCCTGTGTGTACTCCAATTATGTCCCTATCCTATTCCCTGAGTGTCGTCCCATCCCATATATACCAAAATATTCCCAAATATACCCAAACCTTTCATTCCATCAATATACCTTCTCGTCATCTTGCCTCTCAGGACTCTCCTTGTCCTGCCTCTGATGCAGCAGCCTCTCCAGCCTATCGTACTCCCCTCTCAGAGCACCAACTTCTCTGCGCAGCTGTTCGTTCTCTCGCTTCAGCTTTTTGATGTCCGTCTGCCCTGGAATGGAATGAAGTTTTTTTTATAGTCGAATAACTTTATGAGTAAAACCACAATTTGTAATATTTAATCATTAAAGACCACATTAAAAACTCTTACAACGAAGAAACGTGCTACAATCACATCTTAAAATCGTTTTCTGTCTTTTGTACATAACATTTTTCGTTTGATTTTTGTAACGACATCGCTTTCAATCAAATCTAAATTAAAATCTTCAATTTAATATTACAATTTGTGGATCACGTTTTAGTTATTCGACTACAAAAAAATCATCTTACTTTTGTAGAAAAGAGAATAGATGTCGAACATTAAAACAAAAATGAATATATTTATCCAAGACACTCTCTGGATTTCAATTGGTTCAGGTAGAATCTTGCAATCACACATAAAGCAGTAAAAAATATGTAATAAGAAAATTAAGATAATGTTGGTAGCTCTCATTTGAAGTACGATTCAGTAAAATATTACGTTAGTTGATATAGTAGAATCAGCTCTGTAATCAGAGCACTTCTCCGGCAAAGAAGAGGTCCTGGATTCAATTCCTGGATGCGACTGAATCTTTTTCTGCCTTTTCTGTATCAAATTTTTCGTTTGGGAATCGTTAACATTGTCTCATTGGAGATATTTTGTTTGCAAAGTTAGCTCCGAGATTATCAGTATTACGGATTCCGGTGGTGATCTAGTCTAAAGGAAATATCGCTTCTTTACATCCTCCGTTCGCGTCGTTCATTAATTCCAAATATTCTTTCAGTTGTTATTCAAAAGAACTCTGATCAACGTTCATTACAGAAAATAGACTAGGAAGTTGAAGCAATTCAGTTTCCGTATTAAGTCAATGTGGAAATACGGTTTTATGCACAGGGACAATTGAAAATGCTTTCTAAATATTAAGAATCGCTGTAAGAAAGAAAATATGTATATTTTGAACAAACCTCTTTCCACTTCAGCGTTGATGTTGATAGTTCTCAGTCTTAATTCTTCATTCTCGTAGATCATACCCCGCGAGGATTTTCTGTCCAATCTGGAGGGAAAACATTGCGAAAATTAGTATGTCCTTAGAAAATGAGCATATTGAAAATAAAGGAGCGCAAAAATGAAATAAAAGAATAATTGACAACACAAACAAGAACGGAAAGAAAGGACAACTAAGAACCTTTGGAACGACAGGAGGCATGGTGCATTATTTTGTTGCCAATCTTAATTGTTATTTGCATGCTAAGAGCATTTTTAAGGCTCAAATCACATGAAAGGAACTACTTATATGTTTTTACCCTGCCAACAGGCCGTCGCCTAAGAGGTTCGCAAATCGAAAACTTCCTTTTTTTGGAGGTGGTTGAAAAATTTGTGTAATTTAGGAAACGATTGACAAATCTGAATACTTTTGGAACCTAACAAATCTTAAAAATTAACTAAAAGGCAAAATTGGTCAGTTCTTAAAAGTGTTGCGATTTTTAATAACTCGTAACAATAAGGGAAATTCAGCAATCGAACAATAGGGAAAACTCAGGAAATAATCAAGGAACACTCCACAAAAACAAGAGGACAGTCATGTAATATCAAGGTACAATCAAGGATCCTCCAAACAACACACATAAAACACTCAAAGAACTATCAGGTAACGCCCAGGAGACAGCAAGCAAACGCCCGAGAAATATCCGGAGAATACTCATGGAACATCAGAAACACAGAAAGAAAACATTCAGAGAACAATAAGGCAAGACGAAAGAGCATCGATGACCATTCAGGGATCACACAGGAGTCAAAGGGAACAATTCAAGAATAGATCGATAAAAAAAATCCAAATGTAATATAACCTTCTGTTGGGCTTGATGTTAACATCCTTCCTCCTCGCCCTCAGCATGCTGCCTCCAGACATGCCCGCCATCCTGCTTGCCGCCAGGTTAACTGTTGGTCACCGAGGTCGCGCTCCACAGGTCACGGGAGACTTTCACCAGGTCAGGGTAGACCTCCATGGCGACTGGTGACCTATCTCACTCATCTTAAATCCACAGCTTAATGCATTCTAGTTCTTCTGGATGGTACCATATTTTCACTTGTACAATTTGCACTTTTAAAATTCACAAAGTTTTTTGATCACTACACTTTTTTGGTCATCGGTAACATGTTTTATTATAGTACGTCGTACCTGAAAAAAAAATTAAAAACGTTGTTAGGTATCATTTTTAAACAAAGCCAAATATATATGATTTTAGATTTTCACGGCTAAAAGTAATATGGTTATTTATTTTGGGGTGTAATGCCGTGTTGCACTGCCTCCTTTTTTTAACTTCTGAAGGTAGCGCAACTAGGCATAAAATCCAAAAAATAAAAATAAAATGATAAATCTTTATTAATGATCACACTTTCAAAATGGTTAACTCTGGTGTCATGAAATTTAATATATGGTTACGTATGTCTGGAATTTATAGCGTCATTTCTGTTAAGAAGTTTTGGATTATTCTTCATCGTTGCACGTGATGGATCTTGCTGCATTAAAAGAAAGACGAATGCGTTCTGATTTTTCTTTGTAGAATTGTTCAGAACATGATGAACAAGCAGAATGGTTCGTCAAAGGTAATTTCCAGAAGGTAACGATAAAGGTTGTTACGTTACGAAGTGACAATGTTTCCCCTAGTTCACTGCTTCCCCCATTTTACGCCAGAATAGCTCGTAGTACCTAAATTCCCCCGCACCGCGCTGAGTTCGACAAGGGCAATCCCGCCCGCGCGGGCCAGCGCCCGAGCCCTTCATTCATCCGCTTGCCTCAGGCGCGACAACAGTGTCCCAAGTGATTGCGCCAAGGCGCTCTCCGAAAATCTAAACTCGTGATGTTCCTATAATGTGAATTGTGCACGAAAAGGCTCCCGCCCACCAGTAGCCTGTCTGCTGACTACCGCATTTCCTGCTGCTGTGAGTAATATGAACCCTTGCCCTCTTTTGTGTGCTACGTCCCGCCCTTAAATTCACTAACACGTGTGGAGAGTTGAGAGGAGAGTTCCCCCGTCATGATAGAATTCTAGTCCTAGCAAATACCCATGTGTAGTGTGCCGAGGCTGGCAATTGTAAAACCCTGTTTCCTTCTAATTGAATAAACCCTTTACATGCAATACTGTGTTCTGATTGAGGAAGGAGACCCTGGAGATTGTGAGGAAAGGAAGAGGAGGTATTCACAAGCGAACCACAAGCACTCGCCCTGGTTTTGAGAGAACCTTGCTTGCGCCGGCTTTCCTGAGCTAGTTTTGTTGGCCTATTAATTGCGTATCCTTTCTAGGTTTGGTTTAGCAAATGGCCGTAAGTAAGCGGTAATGCTAACAAGGTTTACCATTGTAACAATATAGAGACCAACCCAGAATTAAACTGCTTCACGAATCGACTGCATAAATAATTATTATCTAAATTAAATGCCATTCTCCAAAGTTTGTTACTTATTTATACAATTAGTACGAACACAACGAATATAATAAAAACCAGACAGTGTTTTTCCCAAAATTACTTAAGGCGCCGCTACCCGCATATCTACCGATTTCTTACATTTCTCCCTTAAACATTTGAAGTTTTTAAGCTCTTAAAAAATATGTGTTATTTTTGAAGATAATTTCTAGATGCTGCCCATGCCGAAACGCAAGTTAAATGAAATTCCCTCGATAGAAAAAAATCGCAAAGTATGCTCCAAAAATTATTAAAAACAAGTCTATTTCTATTATCTTATCTCTACATCTCTACATATTATACAGTAAAGTCCCCCGCGCCGTCTGTCTGTCTGTTCGCGATAAACTCAAAATCTACTGAACGGATTTTCATGCGGTTTTCACCAATAGATAGAGTGTTTCGTGAGGAAGGTTTAGGTGTGAAATTTGTCAAGGATTTGTGTAAATCTCTACATATTATAAAGTAAAGTCCCCCGCGCCGTCTGTCTGTCTGTCTGTTCGCGATGAACTCGAAAACTACTGAACGGATTTTCATGCGGTTTTCACCAATAGATAGAGTGTTTCGTGAGGAAGGTTTAGGTGTGAAATTTGTCAAGGATTTGTGTAAATCTCTACATATTATAAAGTAAAGTCCCCCGCGCCGTCAGTCTGTCTGTCTGTTCGCGATGAACTCGAAAACTACTGAACGGATTTTCATGCGGTTTTCACCAATAGATAGAGTGTTTCGTGAGGAAGGTTTAGGTGTGAAATTTGTCAAGGATTTGTGTAAATCTCTACATATTATAAAGTAAAGTCCCCCGCGCCGTCAGTCTGTCTGTCTGTTCGCGATGAACTCGAAAACTACTGAACGGATTTTCATGCGGTTTTCACCAATAGATAGAGTGTTTCGTGAGGAAGGTTTAGGTGTGAAATTTGTCAAGGATTTGTGTAAATCTCTACATATTATAAAGTAAAGTCCCCCGCGCCGTCAGTCTGTCTGTCTGTTCGCGATGAACTCGAAAACTACTGAACGGATTTTCATGCGGTTTTCACCAATAGATAGAGTGTTTCGTGAGGAAGGTTTAGGTGTGAAATTTGTCAAGGATTTGTGTAAATCTCTACATATTATAAAGTAAAGTCCCCCGCGCCGTCAGTCTGTCTGTCTGTTCGCGATGAACTCGAAAACTACTGAACGGATTTTCATGCGGTTTTCACCAATAGATAGAGTGTTTCGTGAGGAAGGTTTAGGTGTGAAATTTGTCAAGGATTTGTGTAAATCTCTACATATTATAAAGTAAAGTCCCCCGCGCCGTCAGTCTGTCTGTCTGTTCGCGATGAACTCGAAAACTACTGAACGGATTTTCATGCGGTTTTCACCAATAGATAGAGTGTTTCGTGAGGAAGGTTTAGGTGTGAAATTTGTCAAGGATTTGTGTAAATCTCTACATATTATAAAGTAAAGTCCCCCGCGCCGTCAGTCTGTCTGTCTGTTCGCGATGAACTCGAAAACTACTGAACGGATTTTCATGCGGTTTTCACCAATAGATAGAGTGTTTCGTGAGGAAGGTTTAGGTGTGAAATTTGTCAAGGATTTGTGTAAATCTCTACATATTATAAAGTAAAGTCCCCCGCGCCGTCAGTCTGTCTGTCTGTTCGCGATGAACTCGAAAACTA
Source organism: Limnephilus rhombicus (assembly GCA_929108145.2). Lineage (NCBI taxonomy): Eukaryota > Metazoa > Arthropoda > Insecta > Trichoptera > Limnephilidae > Limnephilus > Limnephilus rhombicus. The sequence goes on along the minus strand of OV815299.1, from coordinate 27,091,919 downwards.
CTGAACGGATTTTCATGCGGTTTTCACCAATAGATAGAGTGTTTCGTGAGGAAGGTTTAGGTGTGAAATTTGTCAAGGATTTGTGTAAATCTCTACATATTATAAAGTAAAGTCCCCCGCGCCGTCAGTCTGTCTGTCTGTTCGCGATGAACTCGAAAACTACTGAACGGATTTTCATGCGGTTTTCACCAATAGATAGAGTGTTTCGTGAGGAAGGTTTAGGTGTGAAATTTGTCAAGGATTTGTGTAAATCTCTACATATTATAAAGTAAAGTCCCCCGCGCCGTCAGTCTGTCTGTCTGTTCGCGATGAACTCGAAAACTACTGAACGGATTTTCATGCGGTTTTCACCAATAGATAGAGTGTTTCGTGAGGAAGGTTTAGGTGTGAAATTTGTCAAGGATTTGTGTAAATCTCTACATATTATAAAGTAAAGTCCCCCGCGCCGTCAGTCTGTCTGTCTGTTCGCGATGAACTCGAAAACTACTGAACGGATTTTCATGCGGTTTTCACCAATAGATAGAGTGTTTCGTGAGGAAGGTTTAGGTGTGAAATTTGTCAAGGATTTGTGTAAATCTCTACATATTATAAAGTAAAGTCCCCCGCGCCGTCAGTCTGTCTGTCTGTTCGCGATGAACTCGAAAACTACTGAACGGATTTTCATGCGGTTTTCACCAATAGATAGAGTGTTTCGTGAGGAAGGTTTAGGTGTGAAATTTGTCAAGGATTTGTGTAAATCTCTACATATTATAAAGTAAAGTCCCCCGCGCCGTCAGTCTGTCTGTCTGTTCGCGATGAACTCGAAAACTACTGAACGGATTTTCATGCGGTTTTCACCAATAGATAGAGTGTTTCGTGAGGAAGGTTTAGGTGTGAAATTTGTCAAGGATTTGTGTAAATCTCTACATATTATAAAGTAAAGTCCCCCGCGCCGTCAGTCTGTCTGTCTGTTCGCGATGAACTCGAAAACTACTGAACGGATTTTCATGCGGTTTTCACCAATAGATAGAGTGTTTCGTGAGGAAGGTTTAGGTGTGAAATTTGTCAAGGATTTGTGTAAATCTCTACATATTATAAAGTAAAGTCCCCCGCGCCGTCAGTCTGTCTGTCTGTTCGCGATGAACTCGAAAACTACTGAACGGATTTTCATGCGGTTTTCACCAATAGATAGAGTGTTTCGTGAGGAAGGTTTAGGTGTGAAATTTGTCAAGGATTTGTGTAAATCTCTACATATTATAAAGTAAAGTCCCCCGCGCCGTCAGTCTGTCTGTCTGTTCGCGATGAACTCGAAAACTACTGAACGGATTTTCATGCGGTTTTCACCAATAGATAGAGTGTTTTGTGAGGAAGGTTTAGGTGTGAAATTTGTCAAGGATTTGTGTAAATCTCTACATATTATAAAGTAAAGTCCCCCGCGCCGTCAGTCTGTCTGTCTGTTCGCGATGAACTCGAAAACTACTGAACGGATTTTCATGCGGTTTTCACCAATAGATAGAGTGTTTCGTGAGGAAGGTTTAGGTGTGAAATTTGTCAAGGATTTGTGTAAATCTCTACATATTATAAAGTAAAGTCCCCCGCGCCGTCAGTCTGTCTGTCTGTTCGCGATGAACTCGAAAACTACTGAACGGATTTTCATGCGGTTTTCACCAATAGATAGAGTGTTTCGTGAGGAAGGTTTAGGTGTGAAATTTGTCAAGGATTTGTGTAAATCTCTACATATTATAAAGTAAAGTCCCCCGCGCCGTCAGTCTGTCTGTCTGTTCGCGATGAACTCGAAAACTACTGAACGGATTTTCATGCGGTTTTCACCAATAGATAGAGTGTTTCGTGAGGAAGGTTTAGGTGTGAAATTTGTCAAGGATTTGTGTAAATCTCTACATATTATAAAGTAAAGTCCCCCGCGCCGTCAGTCTGTCTGTCTGTTCGCGATGAACTCGAAAACTACTGAACGGATTTTCATGCGGTTTTCACCAATAGATAGAGTGTTTCGTGAGGAAGGTTTAGGTGTGAAATTTGTCAAGGATTTGTGTAAATCTCTACATATTATAAAGTAAAGTCCCCCGCGCCGTCAGTCTGTCTGTCTGTTCGCGATGAACTCGAAAACTACTGAACGGATTTTCATGCGGTTTTCACCAATAGATAGAGTGTTTCGTGAGGAAGGTTTAGGTGTGAAATTTGTCAAGGATTTGTGTAAATCTCTACATATTATAAAGTAAAGTCCCCCGCGCCGTCAGTCTGTCTGTCTGTTCGCGATGAACTCGAAAACTACTGAACGGATTTTCATGCGGTTTTCACCAATAGATAGAGTGTTTCGTGAGGAAGGTTTAGGTGTGAAATTTGTCAAGGATTTGTGTAAATCTCTACATATTATAAAGTAAAGTCCCCCGCGCCGTCAGTCTGTCTGTCTGTTCGCGATGAACTCGAAAACTACTGAACGGATTTTCATGCGGTTTTCACCAATAGATAGAGTGTTTCGTGAGGAAGGTTTAGGTGTGAAATTTGTCAAGGATTTGTGTAAATCTCTACATATTATAAAGTAAAGTCCCCCGCGCCGTCAGTCTGTCTGTCTGTTCGCGATGAACTCGAAAACTACTGAACGGATTTTCATGCGGTTTTCACCAATAGATAGAGTGTTTCGTGAGGAAGGTTTAGGTGTGAAATTTGTCAAGGATTTGTGTAAATCTCTACATATTATAAAGTAAAGTCCCCCGCGCCGTCAGTCTGTCTGTCTGTTCGCGATGAACTCGAAAACTACTGAACGGATTTTCATGCGGTTTTCACCAATAGATAGAGTGTTTCGTGAGGAAGGTTTAGGTGTGAAATTTGTCAAGGATTTGTGTAAATCTCTACATATTATAAAGTAAAGTCCCCCGCGCCGTCAGTCTGTCTGTCTGTTCGCGATGAACTCGAAAACTACTGAACGGATTTTCATGCGGTTTTCACCAATAGATAGAGTGTTTCGTGAGGAAGGTTTAGGTGTGAAATTTGTCAAGGATTTGTGTAAATCTCTACATATTATAAAGTAAAGTCCCCCGCGCCGTCAGTCTGTCTGTCTGTTCGCGATGAACTCGAAAACTACTGAACGGATTTTCATGCGGTTTTCACCAATAGATAGAGTGTTTCGTGAGGAAGGTTTAGGTGTGAAATTTGTCAAGGATTTGTGTAAATCTCTACATATTATAAAGTAAAGTCCCCCGCGCCGTCAGTCTGTCTGTCTGTTCGCGATGAACTCGAAAACTACTGAACGGATTTTCATGCGGTTTTCACCAATAGATAGAGTGTTTCGTGAGGAAGGTTTAGGTGTGAAATTTGTCAAGGATTTGTGTAAATCTCTACATATTATAAAGTAAAGTCCCCCGCGCCGTCAGTCTGTCTGTCTGTTCGCGATGAACTCGAAAACTACTGAACGGATTTTCATGCGGTTTTCACCAATAGATAGAGTGTTTCGTGAGGAAGGTTTAGGTGTGAAATTTGTCAAGGATTTGTGTAAATCTCTACATATTATAAAGTAAAGTCCCCCGCGCCGTCAGTCTGTCTGTCTGTTCGCGATGAACTCGAAAACTACTGAACGGATTTTCATGCGGTTTTCACCAATAGATAGAGTGTTTCGTGAGGAAGGTTTAGGTGTGAAATTTGTCAAGGATTTGTGTAAATCTCTACATATTATAAAGTAAAGTCCCCCGCGCCGTCAGTCTGTCTGTCTGTTCGCGATGAACTCGAAAACTACTGAACGGATTTTCATGCGGTTTTCACCAATAGATAGAGTGTTTCGTGAGGAAGGTTTAGGTGTGAAATTTGTCAAGGATTTGTGTAAATCTCTACATATTATAAAGTAAAGTCCCCCGCGCCGTCAGTCTGTCTGTCTGTTCGCGATGAACTCGAAAACTACTGAACGGATTTTCATGCGGTTTTCACCAATAGATAGAGTGTTTCGTGAGGAAGGTTTAGGTGTGAAATTTGTCAAGGATTTGTGTAAATCTCTACATATTATAAAGTAAAGTCCCCCGCGCCGTCAGTCTGTCTGTCTGTTCGCGATGAACTCGAAAACTACTGAACGGATTTTCATGCGGTTTTCACCAATAGATAGAGTGTTTCGTGAGGAAGGTTTAGGTGTGAAATTTGTCAAGGATTTGTGTAAATCTCTACATATTATAAAGTAAAGTCCCCCGCGCCGTCAGTCTGTCTGTCTGTTCGCGATGAACTCGAAAACTACTGAACGGATTTTCATGCGGTTTTCACCAATAGATAGAGTGTTTCGTGAGGAAGGTTTAGGTGTGAAATTTGTCAAGGATTTGTGTAAATCTCTACATATTATAAAGTAAAGTCCCCCGCGCCGTCAGTCTGTCTGTCTGTTCGCGATGAACTCGAAAACTACTGAACGGATTTTCATGCGGTTTTCACCAATAGATAGAGTGTTTCGTGAGGAAGGTTTAGGTGTGAAATTTGTCAAGGATTTGTGTAAATCTCTACATATTATAAAGTAAAGTCCCCCGCGCCGTCAGTCTGTCTGTCTGTTCGCGATGAACTCGAAAACTACTGAACGGATTTTCATGCGGTTTTCACCAATAGATAGAGTGTTTCGTGAGGAAGGTTTAGGTGTGAAATTTGTCAAGGATTTGTGTAAATCTCTACATATTATAAAGTAAAGTCCCCCGCGCCGTCAGTCTGTCTGTCTGTTCGCGATGAACTCGAAAACTACTGAACGGATTTTCATGCGGTTTTCACCAATAGATAGAGTGTTTCGTGAGGAAGGTTTAGGTGTGAAATTTGTCAAGGATTTGTGTAAATCTCTACATATTATAAAGTAAAGTCCCCCGCGCCGTCAGTCTGTCTGTCTGTTCGCGATGAACTCGAAAACTACTGAACGGATTTTCATGCGGTTTTCACCAATAGATAGAGTGTTTCGTGAGGAAGGTTTAGGTGTGAAATTTGTCAAGGATTTGTGTAAATCTCTACATATTATAAAGTAAAGTCCCCCGCGCCGTCAGTCTGTCTGTCTGTTCGCGATGAACTCGAAAACTACTGAACGGATTTTCATGCGGTTTTCACCAATAGATAGAGTGTTTCGTGAGGAAGGTTTAGGTGTGAAATTTGTCAAGGATTTGTGTAAATCTCTACATATTATAAAGTAAAGTCCCCCGCGCCGTCAGTCTGTCTGTCTGTTCGCGATGAACTCGAAAACTACTGAACGGATTTTCATGCGGTTTTCACCAATAGATAGAGTGTTTCGTGAGGAAGGTTTAGGTGTGAAATTTGTCAAGGATTTGTGTAAATCTCTACATATTATAAAGTAAAGTCCCCCGCGCCGTCAGTCTGTCTGTCTGTTCGCGATGAACTCGAAAACTACTGAACGGATTTTCATGCGGTTTTCACCAATAGATAGAGTGTTTCGTGAGGAAGGTTTAGGTGTGAAATTTGTCAAGGATTTGTGTAAATCTCTACATATTATAAAGTAAAGTCCCCCGCGCCGTCAGTCTGTCTGTCTGTTCGCGATGAACTCGAAAACTACTGAACGGATTTTCATGCGGTTTTCACCAATAGATAGAGTGTTTCGTGAGGAAGGTTTAGGTGTGAAATTTGTCAAGGATTTGTGTAAATCTCTACATATTATAAAGTAAAGTCCCCCGCGCCGTCAGTCTGTCTGTCTGTTCGCGATGAACTCGAAAACTACTGAACGGATTTTCATGCGGTTTTCACCAATAGATAGAGTGTTTCGTGAGGAAGGTTTAGGTGTGAAATTTGTCAAGGATTTGTGTAAATCTCTACATATTATAAAGTAAAGTCCCCCGCGCCGTCAGTCTGTCTGTCTGTTCGCGATGAACTCGAAAACTACTGAACGGATTTTCATGCGGTTTTCACCAATAGATAGAGTGTTTTGTGAGGAAGGTTTAGGTGTGAAATTTGTCAAGGATTTGTGTAAATCTCTACATATTATAAAGTAAAGTCCCCCGCGCCGTCAGTCTGTCTGTCTGTTCGCGATGAACTCGAAAACTACTGAACGGATTTTCATGCGGTTTTCACCAATAGATAGAGTGTTTCGTGAGGAAGGTTTAGGTGTGAAATTTGTCAAGGATTTGTGTAAATCTCTACATATTATAAAGTAAAGTCCCCCGCGCCGTCAGTCTGTCTGTCTGTTCGCGATGAACTCGAAAACTACTGAACGGATTTTCATGCGGTTTTCACCAATAGATAGAGTGTTTCGTGAGGAAGGTTTAGGTGTGAAATTTGTCAAGGATTTGTGTAAATCTCTACATATTATAAAGTAAAGTCCCCCGCGCCGTCTGTCTGTCTGTCTGTTCGCGATGAACTCGAAAACTACTGAACGGATTTTCATGCGGTTTTCACCAATAGATAGAGTGTTTCGTGAGGAAGGTTTAGGTGTGAAATTTGTCAAGGATTTGTGTAAATCTCTACATATTATAAAGTAAAGTCCCCCGCGCCGTCAGTCTGTCTGTCTGTTCGCGATGAACTCGAAAACTACTGAACGGATTTTCATGCGGTTTTCACCAATAGATAGAGTGTTTCGTGAGGAAGGTTTAGGTGTGAAATTTGTCAAGGATTTGTGTAAATCTCTACATATTATAAAGTAAAGTCCCCCGCGCCGTCAGTCTGTCTGTCTGTTCGCGATGAACTCGAAAACTACTGAACGGATTTTCATGCGGTTTTCACCAATAGATAGAGTGTTTCGTGAGGAAGGTTTAGGTGTGAAATTTGTCAAGGATTTGTGTAAATCTCTACATATTATAAAGTAAAGTCCCCCGCGCCGTCAGTCTGTCTGTCTGTTCGCGATGAACTCGAAAACTACTGAACGGATTTTCATGCGGTTTTCACCAATAGATAGAGTGTTTCGTGAGGAAGGTTTAGGTGTGAAATTTGTCAAGGATTTGTGTAAATCTCTACATATTATAAAGTAAAGTCCCCCGCGCCGTCAGTCTGTCTGTCTGTTCGCGATGAACTCGAAAACTACTGAACGGATTTTCATGCGGTTTTCACCAATAGATAGAGTGTTTCGTGAGGAAGGTTCAGGTATGTAATTTGTCAAGGATTTCTGTAAATTGGTTGAAAAATAACGATAATTGTTAGAAGTGCGGAAAAAGTCAAGCAGCCTGGTAGTTTTCATCGAAAACGCTGCCTAATCCTTTTGGGATATAACAAAACAATATCTACAAAAAAGTCAGCGAAGGCATATATCTATCTTTTACGGATAGCTTACTATATCCATTCTATCTTCTTATCTTACACTGTTCGTTTGTCTCGCTATAACTCGAGAACGGCTGGGCCGATTTAGGTGATTTTGGTTTTGAAATGTTTGTCTTAGTCCAGGGAAGGTTTAAAAGGTTAGATAATATGAAAAAATTTTGAGGAAGATAGTAAAAATAACAATTTCATTTTCTCATATAAATAGTTCCACTGTTCTACCTACTTTCAGAAGCACAACGTAATCTAGGATTGGAATACAAAAAAAAAGAATTTTGATTTTCATATTTCAGTCGTCTGTCAAACGTTTTTGAGAGGGGGAGGGGAGGGGGGGAGATGGAGGAGGTGGAGTGGGAACCCCCCTTACACCATGCGAGCGAAGCCGCGGGAAAAAGCTAGTAAATTGTATTTGTGAAAAAATTCACAATGTTTCTTTAAATGATACTTAAGGTGCTCCCCACTTTTGATCTATTTTAAACGAGTCGTGTTTTATTAAACATTTTCGCATCGATTTTGGCGCTTTAAATGTAAACGCTCTCCTCTGACATTCGTAATTTCATATCTCTCCATCTTCTTCTTTTTGAGCCCGGTTGCAGGCCCTTAAGTTATTTTTTTATACCTATTTATTTAATTACAGTACGAATTCCTTCAAATGCAGAATAAAACTTTTTTAACATATTAATGCTGCCCCCCTCTTTCTAACACACTAAATTTCAACAGTTGAAAATGAGACAAACGGTGAACAAATTTACCCCTCCAATGGAAAAATACAATTATTAAAATAAATCTCCCTCACACGTATAAAGAAAAAGTAAGAAAACTACAAAAAATATAAATCCGTTCACAACGCCATCTCTGATACTGATAAAAACTAAACACGGACAGTTGCGCGTCGATAATTGCTTCATTGTGTAATTTTTAACTTAACAAAAAACTGAATTTAATTCAGCTAATAAATTAACACAACAATTATTGTTTCTGAGGCGGTACAAAGTTAGCTAGGTCAGCTAGTAGTTTATATATATTCAATAGAAGTATTTATTTTTTCAATAAAATCTGAGTGATCCTTATAATGCGGTGACCATATAGGTGCGTTATATTCATCTTGGCTCCAGACTAATGCAGTTAACATTTCAAAGTAGATGTACCTATTACAAAAGCATTTGGCAATAAGGAACTCCAGTGAAAAATATTATGGCTTTAAAAAAATATGTTCATATAGACCAAGAAACGCTGATTCTGAATATATAAGTTTTATTTCATAATATTAAACGCAGAGTTTTTAAAAAATTATTAAAAAGTGCATTTTTAAACCTCTTCTCAAAACACAGCGTTAAGTTGGCATTACTGAAATGGTTAACGGTGACGTCACACTTAACCTGTCACCTGGTGATAGTGTGTTGACATTTGAAATGACTTGAAGTGCACACGTACCTATGCAATTCAACATTTCGTGTGTTTGGTTTATTTTCATACTGTTTATAGAGATTTAGATAAATAATAGTTATTGTATTTATTGAAACATAATTTAGGCCCTCAACAATTTACGAAAAGGGCTATATTTGCGGACAATCTGCAATAAATTTTGTCTATTTGAGGTTAAAGTCGTCTTATTTTGACATTTGGTTATGTATTTTCAAATTGTTTTTAGTATAGGGCTTTTTATACAAGTTGTTACACACTCGTCATGATCAGTGTATTATAAATACCAGTGTTTATGTATGTATTATACATAAAACAATGTACCTACAAAGCCTGACACAAAACACGATGTCACATGTATTTGCAATGAAAGAGATGATTTATTGTTTTTATATTGCACTTTGATTAAATACATTAACAGTAGCGGTGAAATGTGGACATTTTACGAATGTTTTTCTATATTAAAAGCAGTTAATCTTGAATAAAAAACACACCTCACACCTAAAAGTCATTACAAAGCATTCTGCCATGACCGCCATGATCAGTGTTGCCAGCCGTGTCTTGTAAAAAGTCGCCTAAAATATATAAAAAAGTAACCTTTTTGTGTGAAAAATAACCTTTCGTATTTTTTCCAGTGGAATGGTAAAAAGTTGATAGAATACATGAGGATATAAATAAAGCAATCATCATGAGGAGCTCGGTATTAAAGTGGGACATAAGCCATTTGGATTATTTTTGAGTAGAGCGAGTTTTTTGTTGTGTATATACCGGTATGAAAAATCTGATATTTTTTCTACCTGCATAACCTTGCCGGCGTAAATAGCGGGTACTCAAAATGCAAAAAGTCAGATTGAGCGATCAATCAGATTTGTCGAGTGAGCGAGAAGCTATGGTTAATTTGTAATTTACACATTTTTTTTTTTGTTTTTAGTTTATTGAGGTAACAAACAGTAATACATATTTTAATAATAAAGTAACATATTACATGGTTGCATTAACCAGCGAAGTTTCCGGTAAAATTTATAATATATATATAAAAACATAGATTAAAACATTAAAGAAAACATAAAGTGATAGAAAAAAAAAAAAAATATATATATATATATACAACAGAAATGAAAAAAAAAACATACAAATTATAAAGCATATTATAGGATATATAAATAATCCAAATATTATTATTATAATAAAAAGAAGGAAAACAAACATAATGAGAATGAAAAAAAAATAATAACATGCAGCAGGGGTGAAGAGTTCGTAATTAACAATTTGTTTAAATTTTTTCTATTACTGATTTAATAAATTGGCCTGAGGACAAATGAAAAATATCAGAGTCGTAAAAGATATCATTGAATTTTGTGCACGTCCTTCAGAGAAATGAATGTTGTGTGTAATTTGTTTTTGAGTGTGGGATGTGGAATAGTTGGTTTGATCTTGTGTTTCTTATTGGACAGTGGAAATTAATGTTTTCTAGAAGACAATTGTTGTCAACAACGTTGTTAATGATTTTGAATAAAAAATTTTGGTCGGATATATTTCTTCTATCTTCTAAAGTTGATAAATTATGGAATGTTAATGAGTCTTTTAGGTTTTCTGATGTTCGAAAGGATTTAAAGTCTAGGTGTTTCAATGTCTTTTTTTGAATTCTTTCTAACCTTTCAATATTTACTTTGTATTGGGGATTCCATATGACTGATCCGAATTCTAATATTGTGCGAAACGTGTTCCTCTTTCACAATAGTGTGAAAGAGAAAGAAGTAAAGTTTTGCAATAAGTGTATAGTCCATGATTTAGCAAGCCGTTAGCCAACACGAAAAAAAACAAAAGAGCATTCCGTTTGACGTTGGTTCTGAAAAATCACCTAAAAGTAACCTTTTGAGTAGTGTAACCTGAAAGAAACCTTTCAGAGTAAAAAATCACCTAAAAGGTTACAAAAGTAACCTTCTGGCAACGCTGGCCATGATTCTTCATTCAAACTGGGATGTTCTGCCCAAAAAAATTATTTCCCTAGATTTCGAAGTGAAATTTCCCTAGAATTTCACATTTACGCCATTACCTACGTAGCCACCCGATTGTGTAACACTAATCCTGTTATATGTTAATTAATATGATAATTAATTGGAAAGATATCGGAACTTGGTAAATATACTAATAATACCGTGATTTTCCAAATAAAACACTTTTTGCTACTTGAAGTAATAATTTAAAAGTACGAATACACTCACCACTGAATTAGAAACTGAATTCCAAATAAAAAAAAAACACTTTGCAAAATAAAAATCATAAGCAACCCGCCGCTCATTTGTACCAAGCGTGGTATTTTGAAGACCCCCCCCCCCCCCCCCCCCGAACGTGTCACGTAGTATGGGTACGTTCCATAATATCATTTTGAGTTGTCAGTGTTAAAAATAACATTGCATGTAAGTACATGAACAATAATTAAGATTCATAGGAATTCCAAAAAATATACATACGTATATATATATATATATATATATAAATATTACCAGTAATATTGTCATATGTAATAAAAATTTTGCCAGAGTTCGAAATTTCCCTAGATTTTGTCCTGATTTCCCTTATCCCTAAAAAATATTTTTCTCCCCTAGATCTAGGGAAATTTCCCTCGACATAACATCACTGATTCAAAATGACAACTTAAAAAGTAAAAAACTAACGGTGGGTGAAGACCACCATAGATACGGTGCGTTTCTGGGAGTCTTTAAAAATTAAAACTTTGACAATTATTTTAACTATTAAAACTAACTATAAAAATAAAAATAAAAATGCAGTTATTTAAGTTTGAAGGTCTTTATTCATTAAAAAAAATAAAAAAATTGGACTGGAGTTCTCTATTCTTATACAATATTGTTATGTTGTATTGAAAATGAACGCTTGGGTCCGAAACTAGTCCAAAATAAAGCGATGAGTAAAAGATATGTTTATAAATTGTAAAGTATTATTGTAACATCCAGTAATAGACGTTTGTAAAAAGTTGAGCAGTTTATAGAACTCCAAACAAACAAGCAATAAATGTTTCAATTGAGAAGAATTTTATCAGGAATGAGAAAAGACCAATAATTAGTATGGTGCTTAATGGTATTGGTGGCACGGAGGATCATTTTAACCCGTGAGTTGTTTGAGGGGGTGTTTTGGAACCCAAGCTTAATATTTTATTATTATTTTGTTTTCGTGCCAATGATGATTTTGGTATTTTGTCTACATGATTTGATATTTTTTTATTTTTCTTTACATTCAATCCACACAGAAAGCCCTGAGGGAAATAATTCCAATTCCACAAGTCTTTTTGTGAAAAGGAAGGAGAAGGAAAGGAGAGAGGAAACACAGAGGCCAACAAATCGTTTCACAGGCGAGCAGTGGTCGAGTGGTAAGGCTCTCCATTAGCAATCTGGAGGTCACGGGTTGAAATCCCGGCGTGCACAAGTAATTTTACTTGATTAATTAGAGTTATTTCACAATTTATTCATTTAAAAATAACAAAAAGTACATTTGCGGCATATTCCCCAGTGGAAGATTCTCTAAGCACAGCCCTGGTGTAAGACCACCCATTCAGAATTGAAATGTTGCTTGAAATAGTCGTGTTTGATGACCAGATCAGAATAGCCAGGTACTTCCCCACCTTTCTCTTCCCCATCTCCCCACTGCCTTCACCCTCACAACATAAAATATATAACATTTTTAACATAAAAAATAACGAATTAAATAAAATTTTCCAAAGAAACGTCACCACTTCAATGACAATTCTTTTTTAATACTATTTTTCAGGCAGATAGGTACCACAACATTCATTTATAAATTTTAATTAACACGTCGATTTCACGTTTTAAAAAATAATCTTTCCTGAACCATTAAAATGGCCACCATCCTGAAATAGAAACGGAACGTACACACAAATTTACAGGCAGACAAAATGCAAATCGGTATAGTTAAAACAGGACTTCGCCACCCAAAGTCAATGTTTACCGGGTGTAAATTACCCCACGGCGCAATTAGTTGCTATTTAAAAACTGTCCTACCACTAGAGGGTTAAAACCTTAAAATATACACAAAAACAAAAAACTACACATCCTGAATTCTTTGGCCCCTATTCACCCTCATTAGCAATCAAAATTAATTACAGTTCTACAACAGCAAACTACCAATTAAAACCAAGCTCTAATTCCTATTTCCACAAAATAAACAAAATCGAGCAGCGCGAAAAAATGCACAATGACAGACGCTAAACATTCTTGTTCTTGGTTTATACATTGTCTAAATAAAATCGTCGATTTATTATCGGAACAACGAATTAAAAAGGAACTTTAACCGTTTAATTTTGAAGTTTGTTCTATACTTTTTTCTTCCGCTAAAATCAGTTTTAAGGCGCCGTATCCGCGCTCAAAAAGAAGAAGATGGGGAGATGAGAATGTTAGAGGAGCGCTCTTAGAAGAGCGCATTAATATTTAAAGCGATAAAATCGATGCGAAAATTGCGAAAATGTTAAATAAAACACGACTCGTTTAAAATAGAGCAAAAATCTCGTGGAAGGTATATTAAGTGTCATTTATAGAAACATTGAAAAATTTTTCACAACTATAACTTATAAAATAACTGAAACAAACGTGTTTATAATAATTTTCGATGCATTTGCGATTTTTTCTATCGAGGGAATTTTATATAGTTTGCGTTTCGGCATTGAACGCGACTAGATATAATCTTCAAAAAATAACATACACTTTTTTAAGAGCTTAAAAACTTCAAACGTTTAAGGGGGATATGTAAGAAATCGGTAGAAATTCGGGTAGCGGCGCCTTAAGCCGCCATATACCCGATTTCTACCGATTTATTACATATATACCTTAAACACTTTAAGTTTTATAGCTCTTAAAAAAATATATGTTATTCTTGAAGAAAATATCTAGACATTCCCCGCGCCGAAACGCAAATTATATAAAATTCCCTCGAGCGGAAAAAATCACAAAGTATGCTCCAAAAATTATTAAAAACACGTTTGTTTCAGTTATTTTACTAGTTATATGTATGAAAAAAATCACAGTGTTTCTTTAAATGCTGTTTAAGACAAGCCCTGAATAGCAGAATAGCTGCTAAAAGTTAAAACATCGGAAAAATTCGCCAAAAAAAATAATGACGAAAATTCTTTTCCTCGTCCATTTTGTATGGGACGGATTACCATTTTTTGAAAGAGCTGCGGCAATATTGTGATAAGTATAATATTGAATAGGGAGTGAATTCCAAAAATTGCGCTGATTGATTGCTTTTGTTCTTAAACATATAATGCTGTCCCTCTTTCTTACACACTAAATGACAACAGTCGAAAATGCGAGAAATGGTGAACGTATGTCTGTACCCCCCCAAAGAAAAAATACAATAATTATAACAAATCTCCCTCATACGTATAAAGAAAATAAAACAGAATTCTCGTAAGTAAGTGGAAAAGTAAGAAAATCACAAAAATATAAATCCTTACACAACGCCATCTCTTATACTGACAAAAACAAAACACGGACAGTGGCCCATCGATAATTGCTTCATTTTTTTAACTTAAACTTGTTATTTTTAACTTAATAAAAAAACTTAATTTAATTCAGCTAATAAGTAAATACAATAGTTATTGATTCTGAGGCGGTACCAAGTTCGCCGGGTCAGCTAGTTAGTAATAAATCATAGTTAAATTTGAATATAAAGTGTGGTATTTTCTCTTTCTAAAACCGTTTCATATATTTCTAACCATGATAATAAGGGAGACAGTGATTTTTATAAGAACTTGCCCTCCGTTGTACTATTTGAGTTGTTCCGAAAACCAAACACATTAGCCTGAGGGGTTAATAATATTCAACTAAACTAACAACTTTATTTAACAATTAAATAATAAACATTTTTGTAATGTGGTGTCTAACAAAAAATTAAAAACAATCATCATCATCAGATAGTATTAATACGCTAGCGACTGTATGGTTGAAATTGACTTCCAGTACATATCTGACGCCGAGCCTTATGCAAAACCATTTTCATACGTGGAGTTTGTTACAAAGCTACTTTTGGTTAGTCCGGCGAACGCAAGGCCTAGCAGGAAAAACCCGTGGAGCGGATTTTTAACTGCTAGTAATTAATTAATGCCTTAGAAATTCTCCTTGGACTGAATAAAACATTAAAAAAAAACATCATCATTTTATTTTAGCTTCAAATTTCATCCAGAGATAACATCGTAGGTACCATTAAAACTAATTCCAGCATTTTCTACATTTTTAAATTACGTTGCTTTACTCACTTGTCTTTAAACGTCAAGCCTGACTATATTCATTAATTATTTTTCACATTTTTTTGCTGGATTTCACCAGTGAAGGCTGTGATAAATGTTTTTTTTTTTTAATTTCCGGGTGTTATTAAAATATTTCTTATTTTTAAATAGGATCCCACGTTTTTTAGCAAGCGGACAGGATTTTGGGGTGAAATGCAGATCCCGCCAATGTGGGGGATTTTAATAAAAATGCACTTTCTAGATGAGAAAAGTGTGGAAAAGTTGAATAAAAAAGAAATTAAGGTGCGCTTGGCAAAATTGAGGGAGATACAGCCGTTTAAAGAATGAATAAAATGACACTTCGTGAACTTATACTACGCCATTTTGTTACTATTATGTTGGTATCTCAGACTTGCTATTCGAGGGTTGATACGATTGTAGCCAACTTCGTGTGATATATAATAAGGCGCGTAATTATGAAAAACAGAATTAATAATGGTCACAAACCATGTTACACAAACCTGGCGTAGCCGCGAAACTACTTGAAAACTGGGATGTTTTTCTTGCGTTGACGCGAGTAGGCGTTACAAAGGGGCACAAACCATGTTACATAAACCATGTTACACAAACCTAGCGTAGCCGCTAAACTATTTGAAAACTGGGATGTTTTTCTTGCGTTGACGCGAGTAGGCGTTATAAAGGGGCACAAACCATGTTACACAAACCATGTTTAGCGTAGTCTTAGGTTAGGTTACTTTAATTTGGAAGGTGATAAACAGTTTAAAAAATCGTTTAAAAAAAGTCCGCTAGAAAAATTTCATAATTACGCGTCTCATCTATCACATGAAGTCGGCTACAATCGTATCAACCGGTTCTATAGTCGGCTATATCATCAATGATGTTGGCGCAAGCGATTCTGACCTTGTTTTCATACAAATTCTGTACATAGAAGGGTCAAAATCGCAGACAAACTTTTTTATTTCGAAATATTTTTTTCGCGCATGCGTAAAAGCTGCGCGCAAATGAGCGTGTCCGGCCGATTACAGGTTAATAGCAAGTCTGAGATACCAACATAATAGTAACAAAATGGCGTAGTTTAAGTTCACGAAGTGTCATTTTATTCATTCTTTAAACGGCTGTATCTCCCTCAATTTTGCCAAGCGCACCTTAATTTCTTTTTTATTCAACTTTTCCACACTTTTCTCATCTAAAAAGTGCATTTTTATTAAAATCCCCCACATTGGCGGGATCTGCATTCCTCCCGGATTTTGTATAGTATATTATAATAAAACTAATATAAAACTTTATTCCACTTAATTTTATTCGACCGTAACCGGATTCAGCTCGTTAAAGCCATCTTCAGACTGGTACAAATATTTCTTAGTCTACGGTTTATATACACAACATGTTGGGGAGGGGAAGAGGGGTGGTCTACAAGGATTTTAATCAATTATAATAATTATATTTGTTGCTATCTATATTTTAGACTATCGAATTTCTAAATATTTTGGTAATTCCAGTAAGCTAATTTCATTGGGTTTGCAGCTCACTTCAATGATGATTAGGGAAAAACCTTACAAGTAATATGAGTTACTAATGACCTAATTTTATTGTCAAATCGTTATTATATTTATGAAGAATGGTATTTTTTATTGCTTTTTGAAGGGATACGTGTTTAAATTAGAAGTGGAATGGTCTAAACTAATTACATATTTTAATATCGAAATTATTATGAAAATTACAATGGATACAAAAGCGGGGAATTAGCAAATGAATCTAATTGCTTTATCTTTACAAAGTTACTTTATGGAGGGGTACATGTTTACATTCGAGTAGGAATGGTCTAAACTAAGTACCTATTTTAATTTAGAAATTATTATGAAAATTACAATGGATACAAAAGCGGAGACTTAGCAAATGATTCTAATTGCTTATTCATTACAAAGTTAGATAATGAATAAAATAATGTTAGAGAAAGAATAAAATTTTGTGGAATAAAGTTTTATATATGTTTTATTATAATACATTATAATGGAATTCCACCATGAATAATCACTCTCAAAAATAGAAATATTTTGTGTGGTGTTTCGATTCATTTAAAAAAGTAATGAGAGCCATTTTCTGGCTCAAGAAACCAAATCTAGTAAACTGAATTATAAAAAAAAACCACTATCTTATTTACTTTATAATTATTTAAAAAAAATACTACATGGTATATGTTATGTCTAATTCATATTAATTTCTTATAATTAAATTATAATATGTAAATGAAATCCTCAGCACGGGAGATCCCAGTGAGGATATCATTGTCTCTACTGTTACTAAAAAATAAATAATTATTATTATATTATAAATTATTATTATTATGTATTTCAAAGCTCTGGAAAACCCGCAATAAGGAACTCGAGTGAAAAAAATTATTTAAAAAAATATAAAGGCTTTAAAAATATATTTTCATGTAGACCAAAAAACAATGATTTGATTAAATAATATAAAGAGTTGTAAAAAAATGTAAAGTCCATTTTGAATCGAGTTATTAAAACACACTGTCAAGTTGTTTTTTTTTTTTTTTACATTAGCTCCACACAGGAGGCCCTGAGGAAAATAATTTCCCTCGGGGCCTATGTCATCTTTGGGAATGCTGTGTGGAGGATTTTTTTAAGGAAAGAAAGTAGAGGAGAGTTCTGGAAAGGAAAAGGGTTTGAGGGGTGGGTAGGAATCTGGGGTTCAGTATGTCCTGGTCATCCGCCTCCAAGACCTAGACAAACCTCACCCCATGAACCTGGGCACCCCTGCTAAATCACCAAACGTAGCCAACCACTTTGGGTGACCTATGGCAGAGGTGTTGGTTATCCAATAAAGGTTCCCGGGGTGGCGGTACCCATTCCCGCCTCCCAAATTGAATTTTTAGTGCTGTCGTCACTGCTACCATAATTTGCCAGTTATTGTATTGAAATGTATGACACAAGCCATCGGTATTAACAACATTTCATGTTATTCGTTTATTTACATACTGTTTAAAGAGATTTAGTTGTTGTGTTTATTTGAACATTATTTAGGACTAAATAATTCAGTATCAAAAATAGGGGTATCTCTATTAGTTAACCTCTATTATTTAAAATATTCAAAAACTTCAAACTGTACAAAAAAAATTGTAATGCGTCTTCCACGGCCAACCCTTTGAACTACGATCTCCAAAATGGCGGACGTGGAACAGCTGATCCGGCGCCGTATCTTATCAGTTGCTACCGATGCTTTGGTTTCCGTAATATCGATTTCGATTCGTAAAGCTGAAAAAATAATATTTTTAAACAAGTTTTATACTACTTTTCCGTAATAATATTGCAAAATATAATATATTAAATAAATAATTCCACTAAATAATGTTTTTTACTTATTGAATAGTTTCATAGCTTCTTCCATATAACTGTCATAGAAAATGACAACACCTGTTGAAAATAAAAATAACTTTTGGTGACTGATGACGTCACATGATTCACCGCTGGTTTTCGGGGGAACTTGAAAAATTAAAACTTTGACAATTATTTTAACTATTAAAAATTAAAAAAATGCACTTATATGAGTTAGAAGGTCATTATTCATTAACCCTTTCTCATCCAAATTAATTCTTACAGATATAAAAAAAAATAACATATGATTATGTGTACTTGAAATTTTAGATTTAAAGTTTTTTTAATTTTTTTAACTGATAGTTTAGGAAATATTTAACGTCATTTTAAAACGACAGTGGTTCTGAGAGGTAAATGATGTATTACTATAAAAAGGACCATTTTCTTCAAATAATATTAAAAAAAATACATCATAAAGACAATATCATGTCTACTTATCATTTGAAAGTATTATTGATGTGTTCTTCTCATCAAAACACTTATAGTACATAATCTTATATATAAAAAAATGAATCGCTAAATGTGTTGCTAAGCGCAAATCTCGAGAGCAGCTGAACCGATTTCGCTAATTCTTTTTTGAGAATATTCCTTGAAGTACGAGGATGGTTCTTACGGAGAGAAAAATTAAGCGAATTGCGCAGAAAATTGGATAATTTCAGAAAACCTAACGACTATCGCACGTTTGACATTTCGCGTGTTTGAGAATGACATTTTAAATCAGGATTCTATTTTTGAAAATCTTTAAGTTGATAAATTTATTTAAAGTAGGTACTCCCCTAATCTTTTGAATCGAATCAAGAATTTTAGATATTTTAAATAGGTACCTATCTTAGGTACCAAATTTAATATACATGAAAAATGCAAATTTGAATAAAAATTGTAAAAGGTGGCACGCGGGCTGTTTAAAAACTGAATGTACTGGGAACTGGGATTGAATATATGGAACGCGGGAGGAGGGTTGGTTGGGACGAGGGAGCGGGAAAGGGAAGAGGGAAGGCGGGGAAGGTGAAAGGGGAACGTGGGAGGGGAAGGGGACGTGTGACGGAGGAGGGGAACTCGGGAGGGGGATTCGCGGGAGGGGGGAAGGGGAGTGAGTGGAGTGGGGAGAGGGAAAGTGGAGGTAATGGAGTGGGAACGCGAGAGGGGAAGAGGACGCAGGAGAAGAAACAGGGGAAAGGATACGCAGGGAGAAACAATTTCTTTATTAAATGGCATAGCAACGCATGCCGGGACCAGCTAGTAAATAATAAATATATATGTTTTCAGATATACAGTCATACAAAATAGTCGTATAGTATAACCTCAAACGACCAGTGTCGTTTTGAAATGAAACGATACATTAGGATGCTAAAAACAAATATTACATCATCAATGTTTTTGTTGTATTTTCATTATAATATGAAAGTATCTACGTTTTACTGAAAATAAAAACGGAAAATCCATGAAAAAAAAATATCTTGTCCATTTTAATAATGCAATTCCCTCGGATCATAGCTTTTCAAAAGGTGCGATCGACGATTCTGGTTTACGATATGAAGTGTGTACGCAATGCAGCCAACGCAATGAAAAAAAATCAGTGTTGCTAGGAAGGATTCACTGAATTATTTGTAAAAAACCGCAAATAAATTGGTTCAGTAGTTACTTAGTGAAAATTTTTCAAATATCACGTCATTTTAAAATGACTCTGGTTGAGAAAGGGTTAAAAGGAATAAAAAAATTGGACCATAAAGATAAATATTTTCCCAACTCCAGAACAAATTTTACATTCAAGTCATGTTTGGGCGTGATTCCCGCCAAACGAGTAGTAGATGCGAATGCAACTGCACTGTCAGAAGCATGCAATGACGTCAAACCCGTAGTCGACGCGTCGAGTCGTGTCCTGGGTATTATGGCTTAACGAAAAATCATATGAAAAATGATCAAATGCTTTATTGACCGTCATAAAAAGAACTGTTTGAAGAAGGCCTCTTTGCTCTCAAATATAAATATATTTAATTGATTGATGCTATAAACCATTTTATCGTATTTTCAATAAAAATACATCGAATTATAAGAAAGCAGGAGTCCTTAGTTATAATTAGCCTCTTTAAAAGATTCGATTATTATGTCTGCGTGAACATGTACATCTTCAGGAGAGACGTGCTGCTGGGGTGGAAAACGACGGCCGGCGTAGTCCAGCGGTAAGGCTCTTGACTAGCACTCCGAAGGTCGTGGGATCAAATCCCGGCGTGGCAAATAAATTTTATTGGATTAATTTGTGTTATTTCACAACTTATTTATTTAAAACAATATATAGTATATTTGCGGCACGTTCCAGAGTGGAAGATACTCTCAGTATCGCCCTGGTGTAAGACCACCATTCAGAATTGAAACGTTGCTTGAAATGGCGTTAGCCATGTTTGGTGACCAGATCTGAATAGCCAGGAACTTCCCCACCTCCCGCTTCCCCATCTCCTTCCCTTCCCCATTACCTTCAGCCTCACAACATACCCCAATTGGGGATGCCGTAGTCCCACTGACTCCAGAAGGGAGCAGTTGGGACTCTTGTGCGGTATACATGTAAAAAAAAAGCACCAGTGACCCGATTCTTAATCCCCTAATAGTTGAAGACCCCACACTTGATCCCTCGGATGGAAGATCCCACGGACACTACACTATTCTGCCAGTTGATCCCTAGGAAAAATGATTCCCAAAGTATTATTTCTGTTGCACTTGTTACTGGTAAAGTACGCAGAGAGGATATACGGCCGTAAAATAAAAATAAAATCAGAGTGTGCAATTCACACGCGGCAGAAGTGAAACCCTCAGAAAACTAAAGTAGACAAGAGTGGGGAGACAATTACTAGAATTTTTAATCAATGTGAAAGATGACTTTTTCCATATTTTTGTCGTCGAATTCCAGTGAACCATTTTCTGTATATATGGTCATCTTTTTAGTGTTTGTGTTTTCTTCTTCGGAGTCGCTAGATGTCACTTTCTTTTCCTGTATATTTTGGAGTGGTTAGAAGATTGGATAAGTATTGATTTTACAAAACTGTGTTTTTACAGACTTAGAGTGTAGACTTAGGATCTTAATAAAATACGTGAGTATATGATGGACTTTTATTGTTTCTATTCAGGTTATAAAGCTACGTACTAACTAACGAGCTGGCGGTAGGAAAAGAGAGCGACCAGGTACATACATCTCCTTTTATACCTAGATCTGTCGTCTCGCTCTTACATATTCACTGTGGGAATACAAGAAGACGCTGCAAAAAAGCGAAATACCCTTGCACGATGATGTCGTTTCTCACCCGGCATGCCGCTTAAAGTCTCGAAAACCCTTCTGGACGGAAGGAGAAAGACTCCTTCGAACACCTCTCACCCCAGAAGATAGGTGGAAGCTTGAGTGGCAATCAGCCAACGTCAAAAACGCACATCTCGTGCAAGACCCCACTGAGAGACAGCCTGGGTTCTCATTGCCTCGCAAACTCTGGACTGCCATCAATAGGATAAGGTGCTCCCATAGCCGTTGTGCTCACATGATGCATAGATGGGGCCTTAAAGAGTCGGCGACGTGTGAATGCGGTGCGGTGCAGACCACCGAACATGTGGTCAACGAATGCCCCCTCCATTCATTCGGCGGGATTGATGAGGTCCACAGGGCAACGCCTGAGGCCCTAGACTGGCTCGCAGACCTAGATGTCCCCCTCTGACCCCCCACCATACGAAAGAAGAATATTCAAAAAGGCAGGCGTGCCACCCAAAACCATTCTTACAAAAACGAAACAATTTTTTTTTTTGGATTTCGTCGGATTCGATCCTTGGTCAGCTGAATGTTTGGCTGTTAAGGTTCGTCAGGCGTTTTATACTACTAAACCAAAGAAGACTTGCGAGGGCACGTGGATTTATCGTATTACTTTGCAACCGAATGTAATAAATACATATTTTATTGCTCATTTTTCGCTGGCTAAATCCTACATTGTTTGTCTTTTTTAGTTTCTCTCGCTTCCGTTTCATCGAATTTCAAATCACAACGGTGCTAAAGAAGTTTACACTTCAATATTTTTTATTTATTAAATTTTATTTCGTTATTGTTATTGTTACTCCGCCCAGTATTTGGATCCCCTGATAATTTATTTATTATAAATTATGAATAAAAAAATAATGAATCTATTATTAACAAACAAAAAATATTATCTTACAGCCCAATCATGGATATGTTCCCCCACCCACTCTTCATTAATCCCTAGCAACGCCTCCACCCCTACCACAATCCTTAGTAACAATACATTGTTCCCATCCACTATGTTGTAACTGTCAAATTAGTATATCTTTGCTCTGAAGGGGGAACGGTCGTTGCGAAACCGGTCGGCTTTATACAAATATACAAGTGGTTTAAACAAAGTAACATTGTGTCATTTATTTAATTTATTTATTATTTATTAAGAGGAAACTGGGCGGGGTTTTATCCTTATAAACGTATTCCCCAAATCCCTCTCTGGATTTTGACACTACTGCAAATATATTAGGTCCTTACATATGAAATTGGCGTTTTACCGTACTGGCAACTTTGATCTAAAAATCTTCTCTTTGGTTAGGAATTCCAAATTCAAATTTATACAGCTATTTACTCATGTATTTGTGTTTCGAAAATTATAATTAATTTGTTTTGTCCATAATTGTTTTTTTTCTTTGCGTCACTTAGTTTACAAAATGAAAAACTTGAAATATCGCGTTATTTACGAGTACGCGTTCCACCGTGGCACCAGTGCTGCAGAAACGGCTCGAAGGATTAATGATGTGTATGGCGACGGTGCCGCAAAAGAAAACTGAGTGCGTTTTTGGTTCCAACGTTTTCGTTCTGGAAATTTCGACCTGCAGAACAAGCCCCGTGGACGGCCGGAGACCAAAGTTGATAATGAAGAATTGGAGGCTATTGTGTATCCACTTGAAGCAAATTGGGAAGGTGAAAAAGCTTGAAAGGTGGGTACCTCACGAATTGAGTGAAGCAAATCAACAAACGCGCGTTGACCGCTAGACCACATACTGCACAACAGACGGCTACCAAATTAGAGGAGCTTCAATTGGAATGTCTAAGACATCCACCATACTCTCCGAACCTTGCCCCAAAAGATTACCATTTTTTTAGAAATTTGGATAACTTCTTGCAAGGGAAAAAAATCAACTCCGATGGGGCAGTCCAAACCGCCTTCAAAGATTTTATTGATTTCCGTCCGAATGGTTTTTTTTAGTAAAGGGATCGATGAACTACCTATGAGATGACAAAAGTGCATAGGTAGCAATGGTACATACTTTGATTAAATAAATATAGGTACCTATTATATTAAAAAAAATCGACTTTATGTTCCTCCCATACAAAACGCCAATTTCATTTGTAAGGACCTAATATAGTTTTTAATATAACATTAGCGTGTTGGACCTTTTTGATTTTTTTGATAAATTACTTTTTGTAGCAATAAGGACCCTCCTATAATTGCCTGATTTGAACGCCATCAACAGACGTTCAGTATACAAATTAGACAATATATTTTATATTAAAAAAAAAACAAACGTAGAGACATAAGAGTTATTTTCTTCTAACAAAAATCTAACAAAATGCTCCAGTTTTGGAAGAGGAAAATGGGAAATATAAATCCTCCATTTTGATGATTTTATTTAAGTACTAGCTGACCCGACAAACGTTGTTCTGCCATATAAATTATTTCTGGTGAATAGGTATTTTGGTTGTTAAATAAAAAATAACGAATATATTGTAAGTATGTGGGGATGGGATCTATGACAGAAAGAGGAATGGAGCGCTGTAGACGATGACCGCCGATAAAAACAAAAGAAACCAACTGAAGTAGGAAAATGAAATAAAGAAAATCAATATGAATTTCGAAGAGCAATTGAGTGTACGATATTTTTTGTCAGTCCGTCTTCAGCCAACACAAATAAATAATAAGCTCGATGGTTTGCCTACGCGAGAACTTGATGCCGAATGAATTATCAAAATGACGCGAAGCTTTTCGTGAATTTCTAGCGCATGTGTAGATGAAAATTCGATGAGGCGGACGTAGCGCCATCTGTCATTCAACAACATAAATAATTACGTTCTGTTTGAAATACGAAAGGCGGTTAAATTTGTTCATACAAAAATACTAAAATCGCTATTAGAAAATGGGAGGGTGGGGGTAGGAGGGTTGAAATTTGGGGTTATAGGTATTTAATAATGCCAAATAAATAAAAAATACAAAAGCAATTGTGAAAAAAATAGATTTTTTTCTGGATAGGACACCCTAATCACCTAGCGGTATGAAATATACTTTAAAATCTATTCTCATACCTCCCAAATATACATAAAAAAAAATTATAAAAATCGGTCAAGCCTTTTCGGAGGAGTGCGACTACAAACACCGTGACACGAGATTTGTATATAAAAGAAGATTATTAGCCTGAGGTGCAGTCGTCCCTTTCGCTCAATATTCGGGGGAGAAAGAGCGACAGCAACAGCAACAGTTTGGTAAAACAGCTATTGTTAAAATTTCTCCTAATGCTACGGCTTTCTCGGGCATTCCCAACTTTTTCTATCATTCACATTCGTGTCATATAATATCCTCCTTAAACTTATTTCTCCGTTCATTCGCTCTACGTGCCCAATCCATCTAAGGGTTTCCTTCTTAGGTTTATTTCAGACTTGTATCTCTACCTTTCTCCAAACATAATATATGATTTTACCAAACATCTTAAATAAATAAATAAATCCGCCTCGTGGATCTCGTTTCTACATCATTCATCATTCACATCAGCCAAGTACCAGCACTCAATTGTGGACTGGCTTCGTTGGTTTGGACAATTCTTCTACCTGCTAGGCAATTAACAGATAGTAATATATCCATTTGATGTTACACACGACGCCATTTACATAAACAAAACTGGACGTTTGCAACACACGGTTGGCAGAAAGCGTTTTACAAAGGTAATTTATTTTATTTTTGTTTATCAGTTTACAGTCAACAGCTTTACTCCACATAAAGTTTTCAATTGCAACTATTTAACCTTTGAGAGGCCAATTGAAGTTTCCTTACGAGTTTTTTAGGCTGCCAAACCAAATACCTAACTTGCTAATCATAATGCCAGATAACTTTGTAGGGGTAGGCAGAAATGATGGATGTTGTTTCTTACTTGGTTTTGCTTTGAAACAAATGTATTTATTTTGTTTTCATTATTTATACAATAAGTTAACAAATTAACTATTTATATAATGGAGAGTGTCTGCGCCCCATGACGGGCGGGCTGCGTGGATTTTTTATACAAATCTAAAGTAGTTTATTCTGAAATTGTTGAAATTTTGGATTCTACACCTTCAAAACAAGAGTGAGGTTACTTTCTGCGTAATATTTTGATAGTAATAACAACTAGCAGTTAGACCCTGCGGGCGGCTTTTAGTTCGGCTTCGCCCGGTTTGAGGGTTTGTGACCATTTTATAAATCCGATAGGAAATGGTTCCTAAAATAGCCACTACCTCGGATCCACTGTGATCCGGTGACAGCTAGAAGCTAGACTCACCGAGTCAAAGTAACAGTGACAAAGCAACCGAGACACGCAATGACGTTATATGTAAACTTCGTCAAACTGCCGTCAATCTTTCCAAATCCGGAAGGATACTTGAAGTATAAAAATCCGTCGCACTTATACCTCGGAGGGAAATATCCACACGCGAGCTGTTGTCGGAAGTAGTGAATATAATCTTGTGTCGAATTCTTGAATTTGAAACCGAACTATAACAGTAGCTTTGTGTGAAATTCCTCGTACACAGATGTTATTTAAGGCGCGGCCGTTAAGCGTGGCGTCCGACATGCACTCGTGGCTGGGTTCTGATATTCAACCACACGCAGATGCTAACCTATTAATACATAATACTGTTCGATAGTATCTTTGTCTTACTAACCTATTTTTTTGCATTTTGTTTTTCCTGTTAAGCACTTGCATACTGCCTACTAACAACGTATGCATGGACACTGGAGGTCTAGATTCGTTCAAAATAAATAAATGTAGCTTCGTTTAATAAAAAAATTAGAATCTTGCGAGAGCCTTGAAGGAGTAACCATCAGTTACTTATACCAGGGCGGGTAAGAGGTGGATTACCTCCACTGTTCGAGAGTATAATAATTTATTAGATCTATGGATCGCGCGTACAATATCTTTATAATAACAGACCATGCAGCTGAAAGGGAAAATGGCTCAAGCGCCTTACAGCTGGAAAGGATAAATGGCTAAAGTGCCATGCAGCTCAAAGGGAAAAATGGCTCAAGCTTCGTGCTGCTG
The DNA here is from genome assembly GCA_929108145.2 of Limnephilus rhombicus. NCBI lineage: Eukaryota > Metazoa > Arthropoda > Insecta > Trichoptera > Limnephilidae > Limnephilus > Limnephilus rhombicus. The sequence continues at coordinate 27,065,321 of OV815299.1, read as the reverse complement.
GAAAGGTAAAATAACTCAAGCGCCATACAGCTTGTCTTCCTTTTTGGAATCAAAATGTTGAATTGGCTTCAGCCGTGTTGGGTGACCAGATCTCAATAGCCAAGTACTCATTACCATCCCTCTTCACCCTCTATTTCCCTTCTTAGCTCACTTCAGCCTTACAACATACCCCAATTGGAAATGCGTCTTCACTACGGACTCAAAAGGAATGAGGTAGATTGTTCGGTGACCGGACAAATCAGAATGAAATCAACACCTCCTTTGGGAGATATGATTTTAGATTTTCACTGCCAAAAGTATAACAAAAAAAAAACCTCCTTAAATGAGCTCCACACAGGAAGCCCTGAGGAACATAATTTTCCTCAGGGCCTATGTCATCTTTATGCTCACCTATGATGCTGTGTGGAGGGTTTTTTTAAGGAAAGGAAGGAGAGGAGAGTTCTGGGAAGGAAAAGGGTTTAAGGGGTGGGTAGGAATCTTGGGTTCAGTATGTCCTGGTCATCCGCCTCCAAGACCTAGACAAACCTCACCCCATGAACCCGGGCACCCCTGCTAAATCACCAAACGTAGCGAACCACTTGGGGTGACCTATGGCAGAGGTGTTGGTTATCCAATAAAGGTTCCCGGGGCGGCGGTACCCATTCCCGCCTGCCAAATTAAAAAGTGATGAAAAAATATATTTAAAAAATGATTAAATAGGTTACGTTAGGTTAGGTTAGGTTATGGCGAATTTTCACTTTTTTCCACAGCTTTTAATGACTTTTCAAAAAAAGTATTGAGTTGAATTGATTGTTATGGAACCGACTGTTTGGGGTTGTCTGTTGTTGTCTTTAGCATTGCAAGAGCCAACCTTGTATATCTTATATCAATGATTAAAACGATTTCACGCATATTTTCCCATCTAATTGGTAAAAGCCAATAATATCGTTTGATTGCCGGAGTCGAAGAGTCCCAGAGGAGTTGTGTTCAGAACGATTTGGTTCTACAAGTTTGTGAAATTTCTGTTTACAAAATGAATTTGTTTACACCAACCTTGGAAGTGTAAACAACACGTATGCAGCAAGCTTATAATTAATGTAAACATAAACATCTAAGTAGGTATTAAATATTATATTGACCTGAGCTTGATTTGTAGCTGAGTGGTCAATAACGTCTGATTCGCAATTAGTGATACCACCAACATTACTGCACAAGCTATTATTTCAGCTTTTTAAGTTGGTAGTAGAGACAATTGACAAATGACCGGTCAGTGGTTGAGTGGGCATCGCGTTTGGGTTCCACCCAGGCGTCCCGTGTTCGATCCTCGGCTGCCATCACAACACAAGCAACATTTTCGGCTTTCTGTAATGGTAGTAGGAGATTTTCAAACATTATTGGGTTATTCGGCAATAATAACAACCTGGGAATTTTTGTCTTTCCTTAAAAAATATATATATATATATATATATATAAATATTCATATTGTAGTGGTCTAAACAAAGTTATTTGATTTTCATTATATTATAAAAAAAAACAATTAATATTGTAAAACCATGTACGATCGTGTGGGAAATGTAGAGATTCACAAAGAATGCAAAGCTGATGTAAGCGTAAAGAGACGCTCAGATGGTGTGGGCATGTGGAGCGAATGAACGAGGGAAGTAGTGTAAGGAGAATATAATATGACCCAAATGTGAATGGTAGAAGAAGTCGGAGACGCCCGAAGAAGACATGGCACGACCAAGTGAATCAAATACTTGAGTCGGGCCATGTCAAGAGTCAGAATAATAGAAGAGTATCTATGTATGAGAAGATGTATGAGTGTGAACGAGGCAAGGAGTGTGTGCCAAGACCGAGTTGTTTGAAGGTGCGTCCTCTCTGCCTACCCCTGTTGGGAAACGGCGTGATGGTTAGTTAGGTAGTTAGTTAGCATCGCAAACAAATTATATCTTAATATCAACAAATGCCAAACGATCAGTTTTCATAGATCTAAAACCCCTTTACTATTCGACTATACAATTAACAATGCCACTCTAAAAAGAGTCTTTGAATTCAACGACCTTGGCGTTATCTTTGACTCCAAATTATGCTTCTTGAATCACATTATTAGCATTACCAGTAAGTGCCTCCGTTCACGGAGATACTTACAAGCTACTCGATTCTCGTGGGCGTATCATACGCGCCGATCGTGAGTACCCCCCGTACGATTTAGCTGGTGCCCGTTCACAGCGCTACGCGGTGGCCGTCGGCTTCCAATCAGTATCACGATACCGACAGTGCTGTTTGCACGCGACAGTCGCATCATTTTTGTCTGATACTTATTCGTTTGACGTTTGACAGAAATGGCGTCGGAACATGAAAGTAATGTTAGATTTGTTCTGGAAGTGGAAAAAATGTATGTTTACATAACTTTACTTACGTAAGAAACGATTTAGTGGAGAAGGCATGGATTGATGTTGGAAAAAAAGTCATATGACATCGCATGACAGCGTGTTCACTCCACGGCTGCACGTGAAAAATGACCAAGTTCAGTACATTTCGGATAGCGCCGTGTACGGAGACTAGCATTAAAAAGTGGTATATCAGCAGGGTACTTGTGGTTTCGTCACAATTACGTAGATTGTAAGTATCTCCATGAACGGAGGGCCTTAGGGATTAAAAATGCTTGGATTTATCCTCAGAATCGCTAAAGACTTTAATAACATAAAAACCATAAAATTACTATATACGTCTTTGGTTAGAAGTCAGGTTGAATACAATTCAAGCATTTGGTGTCCTCATTTCAACTCTCATTGTTTACAAATTGAAAAAATTCAAAATAATTTTTTACGTTTTATTAATTTAAAAATTGGTGTTCCTATTTTTGAAATCAATTATGTCAATTTAGGCAGTAAACTTAACTTACGGAAATTATCAGAAAGGCGAAAATCTTTTGTTTATTGTTTTTTATTGTTCTTATTTCAAAAGCATACAAGGAGTAATTAAGTAACAATTAATGTGTCTTGATTATTTTTAATGTTTTTGTTGCTCGTAGGTATATGTACATACGAGTTATCTAAAGTCATCCATGTGAAATTAGCATTAGATGTATTCCTATTATTTTACATTGAGTTTATGCTTTATTTGTATATTTTGTAATCTTTATTTTTATTTTACTGTTCTTATAAATGAAATTTGTATTTTATATGTAAAAGCCCAATAGGGCGTCAATAAATAAATAAATAAATAAATTACAGGCCAGCTGCTTCATAAAACTGAAATAACTACAGTACTTGAATAGAACTTTCACAAAAGGTGAAAATTAACTTCAAATGTTTGATGAATTGTTAATTTTTTTTTAAACTACCCGTCTTAAGCATAAAACACACTTGTGTGGTGTGGTGTGTCGTGACTACAAATTAACCAATTATCGTCATCGCTTGTCGACACGCCACAACCTACAAATATGTCTCTAACCATAATAAATGTATGAAACCGATGTGCTTCTGGCGCGCCACGACACACCACATCACACAAGTGTGTTTCCGCCTTTAAGAGGGAATAAACAGACAAAACCGGAAATATGTCGTTTTTAAATCAAGTTTTAGACGTATTGACTCTTTTCCACAAAAAATTATAAATTGATTTCGAAAGACTATTCTTTTATCTAGTAAAGTTATGTTTTAAACTAAGAGAAAATATTATGTTTATTTTTAGTACAATAAGGTTTTACCGTGGTCGTTGGCAGATTTGTTAAATTTTCAAACAAATTTTTGTATTATACAACAGTTACACATTTCAAATCATATAATCACGCAATAAAATAAATATCTAAATTATCTGGGAATGCTTTATTTCAGTATTTTAATTTTAGTTTAAATAAAACCATTTAAAAAAAGATCGGCACACTTGATTTGTAACGAAAATCTTTCAGTTTGTTTATTTATTTATGTAAGGTCTTACAAAGTAATATATTTTAGATTTTTTAACATTCTTATTTTGCTTAGAAATTATTATAAAATTATAAAAAGTACATAATTTTAATACCTATGTCCTTTTTGTAAAAATTAAGGTACAAATTAAAGCAAATTTTGGATGAAATAAACGCGATGTTGAGTTATTATTTTAAAAAGCTGGTACGGAGAATAATTTATCTTTCTCATTGTAACCGCCCTGTACGATCGTAAGAACATCTTTCGACGAAATATGAATTCTCGATCGCTGGCTGGTTAATGGCCCAAGTCTCATCGCTGAAAGTTTCACTCACCCATGAATTAGGGTTTATTATGCGAAAGTTAGAAATAGGGAATTCATTGTCTATAAAGCGATGTTTATCAATACGCGATAGCGAAACGCGTGGTGTGGCAGCTTTTCATATAATAAAAGTAGTGTACTTTAGAATTACGTGGGATGAATCAGGGCCGTATTTATACTTTTCATAAGTTTAGGCCGCTTCATTTGCGCCGCACCTTCCTCCTTCTCAGAAGTTGCCACCTACTATCATAACCAATCACTTGTGGGCTTTCATAAAGTGACGCAAAATTTTCAAAATAAATATTCAAATACAGGTTTAGTAGGCATTCGAAAATTAAATAAACGAATGAATAAGTCATAAAGGAAAAGTGTGACATGAATCAAGAATTACATTTTTTTACTTTCTTATTTTTATCTAATATTTTTTAGAAAAAATCATTAGATGAAATGTGACCGTGAAAGTGTACACATTCCTGAACTAAATCGTCTTCTAAATAATTATAATAATATTGCACAAGAGGCTGAGCTTTTTCTGAGACTCTTTGGGTTTAAAGTTCACCCATTCTTGTTAAAAAATATTTTTTTCTTTGAATTATACATTCTCTCTAATTCAGTCTCTGTGCATTTTTTCTAATTCAGTCTATCCAGGATGACCAAAAAGGTGTTTACTCGGAAAGAACCTCTGGAGGTTGTTTCAATTTCCTCATTTGATGTTTTGTCTATGAAGTTTTTTCTCTTAGAGTTCCTCTTACTCCCAAAGTGAGATATTGCTGATATTGCTTAAGTGTGCTCATTTCAATTGCACTTTCTTCGAAATAATCAAAGTTTTCTCACTCTGCTGTAATAAAATCCAGAAGAGATTCATAAGCAGACAGTTTTTGATAGGTTGCTAGCAGTTTCTGCCAATTTCTGCCAATCTAAAAATTCCCAATCACCAAAAAACATACTATATTTCCGACATGCCTCATCACAAATCACAATACACACTTTGGTTCTAATGCATACATAATATAGGTTTCTATGTATACCCGCTCGCGTAACAGATACTGAGATAACAGAAGCAGAGCGTTTTGTTACTATATTCAGGCCGGGAGTGCATTTGTCAAAGCGATCACAAAAACGAAGAGAATCCTTACACAATTCTCCATGAGCCAGAATCGTAGGTAGGTATAATCCTTTGCAAATTTAAATAACCCATGGACGGCGATCCGGGAATTTCCATCATGTCAAAAGGACCGTTTGTTCAGTAGCATCTTAATTTGGGACGCGGTCGTGTCATTTTATTATTGATATTGTGTGTTTAAATTAAGATCTACTCTTTTTTAGTCAATGTTCCGCTCAGCGTCGACCGTTTCTTATCTCTACAGCATACCAACCAACATAAACAATGAGACCCGTTGTGACAAGTCGCAGGTCAATACGCCATTGTTATTAGTTTTTTGGATGAGTCGGGAAGAATAAAAAATGAGTTCCATTATTAATGTTCATTTTATAAAAAACAATGCGCTGAACTTTGAAACGATTAGAAATTAAAAATAGTGGCCCACCACGGCCCATTTTTAATACTAAACAAGAGTGCAAGTTAAAAACAAAAGAGACAATGGAGAATCGACCTAACCTACAAATAGGTAAGATTTTTTTTCATAATTAAATTCATTTTAATTAGAATAGCGAGATTTTTAGCGCACTACCGATTTTTATGAGCACCAGCCGCCACTGGTTGCTAGTAGTTCCAGATCCTTGGTTTGCGTGTCTTTCAATATGCTTGGCTAAAAACGGATCAAAGTCTGCTATTAATTCAAGTAACATTATGATTAACATTATCATTCCCACTTTACGGGTCACCAAATATTTCATTAAATCCTCTGAAAGCGAGACCTCTTGATGCCAATCCTTTCATTACAGCAACAACCCTCTTTAAAATGTTCTCCCAATAAGTAATTTCCTGAAAGTTGGGCAATTAGTGAAGATTGAACACAACCGCGAATCAAACCTTTATGAGTAGATCTTAAAGCGAGAATACAGGACTTATGGTTTGGAGAGTTTTCATGTTGAGCTACTCGAATTTCTGCATTATTCCAATCATTGAAGCCTTGTTCTTGCTGGTTAAATTGTGTTCTGTTCTTAATAGATCCAAATTCCAAAAAGGGAATAGACAAGCCAATTCCTTTCTTTTACTTAATTTTTCTGAAAAATAGATTTTTTTTTGTAAATAACGGCGATGGTCAGAATATATCCCACTTTTTGTGAAATCATAGGACTTGTTTTGTTCAAAACCATTTATTGCAATAATATCTCTCGTCGAACGTTTATTTCTTATGAGGCTAGATCTTTGCTCAGTTTTGTGGTTGATTTAATTTCAGTGCTTTCGCGACTTGAGACACTTCTTCACTGCCTGACCTCAAATTCCTGCCACTCGGAAGGTATTTTATTGTCAGAAATTTCGGAATCACAAGGACGATTTAGGTAAACAGGACTGATCTGGTCGATTGAGCTGATGTAGACTCGTCAGCCTAATCGGAGTACCAGTACCTTGTCCATATTGATATTCATTACTACTACTCCTACTTCCCGAGTTCTCCTGTGTAATACTTAATGCCTCGTTGCTGTTTTCACTTTTTTTAAAGTTTCTATTTTCCTGGTTTTCTGAATAACATGTTGTTTTTCATCATTGTTTAATCTTGCTTTCTTTTTGTGCTCAGCACCACTAAGTCGCTTCCTTCCGTCACTCATTTTTCGTTAGTATAGGAATATGAAATATTTTGATTAATCTATAAAAAGAAAAAAAAACGCCAACCTTAAAATGTTCTGGGCTACGCTGTAAGAAGGGTCACCCTTACTACCCGCGCAGTAACATAAACATACTAAACTATCTAACATAGGATAGGAATGAGTGCTGGGAATTAGCGACTTTTACCAAAAATGAGATTTAATGTTTAAAACATAAACAAACTCCATCAACAGTGACTTGTTCTTTGTTTACAAAGTTAACGGCTTACCGAAGCGAGCCAGCGCCGCCCCCTGAACTCTGCCGCCCCTAGGCCGCGGCCTATAAGGCCTATTGACAAATCCAGGACTGGGATGAATATTGTTATACACGGAAACCAGTAGATTCTGTGTTCAAAGAAAACTGTGCACTACACGTGGTAACTCTAAATTAGATGGAATATTCTCTTGTGGTTCCGTAATCTGTTTAAGTAAAACTTCTTTACGCACGCTCGACTTGGGGGGTAAGCTGGTGAATGCGTTACGAAAAGTGTGATGCGAACGGTGATCGATTCGAACGGTGATTTATGCACGCTTGGAGTTGAGAGGGAGATATAAGTTAGTGAAGATAGAAAGAAAGGGAGTTACTTTTCGTATATTACTGTAAGGGCAAGAGAGAGAGGTGCGAGCAGAAGGAATCATTTATTGAATAACCATGCTATATGTCACCCTAAGGTCGTAGGTCACCCCAAGGTCGTAGGTCACCCCAAGGTATAGTTCACCCCAAGGTCATAGGTCACCCCAAGGTCATAGGTCACCCCACGGTCGTAGGTCACCCCACGGTCGTAGTTCACCCCAGGGTCATAGCTCACCCCAATGTCATGTGTTCTTTTATAAGTTAGTGAAGTTTTACTTCAGTCGTGTGGTCTAAAGCACACTCGTTTTTTTTCTGAAGTGAAAACTTCTTTAGCACCGTTGTGATTTGAAACTTGATGAAACGAAAAAGCGACACTAAACCAACACATACAGATGTATGATATAGGATTTACCCTGCGAAAGAATGAGATAGACTAATCCCCAATCTTGTCTACTTTAGTTTTATGAAGGTTTCACTTCTACCGCGTGTGAACTGCACGCTAACTTTTTATTGCGTCTTTTGAAGTAAAACTTCTTTAGCACCGATGTGATTTGAAACTCGATGAAACGGAAACGATACTCAAAAGAGACAAACACACACTTATCACAAATCTATAGGATTTTGCTTGCGAAAGAATGAGATAGAATGAAACCTTACCGCATTGGCCGCTATGAGCTCCATTTTCAAAGCTCCTATTGGTCGAGATTGTGCGGGGAAGGTTTCACTTCTACCACGGGTGAATTGTACACTCTGTTTTTTATCTTTTTCTTTCTTATTTCTCTTTCTCTGTTCTATATTTGCACATTTTATTTTGTTTATTATTATTTCTGTTATTTATAATAGCATCTTCACCTAGTAACACTAAACCTTTATTTACGCATGCTGTGAACATTTTTAATTGAAGTGTTAATATCTGTGCACGTCTCAATAGCAATTTCATTTATGTATTAATAATTGTTAACACCTGTAAATGTTTTAAACAATAAAACTGGACATTAAATCAATCATTGATGTAAAGGGTTTGGGTTTCAACTAGGGAGGCTATGGGTAAAATAAATTTCCTATAGAGGAAAATAAATTTCCTCTCGGCCTAATTCCTTTGGGAATGATCTGTGGAGGGTATTTTTGAGGAGAGAAAGGAGGGAACACGGATCTTGAAGAGACCCATATTAGGAGAGAGGAAACACAGAGGACAAGAGCCAAACTGTTGAACTGAAGAACGAGTCGTAGAAACAATCTGTTCTCTTGTGACAAACGTCAATCGTTTATAAATGTTGGACGAGGGTTTGGCGTGTTTCCGATGTGCACTGATGCCGAAGGGATCAATGACGCTAGTTTCTCGAAGAATCTTCCATTGAAATACCGGTTGAACAAGGATTGAACACTAATATGGGTCATTTAAAAAAATGTTATTTTAAAATCCTAAGAGCGATAAAAGGGTGCCAAATGGGTTCAAAACGATGTGTATAAAATTTTTAAAATTTCTGGTACGATCTTCTTCCTCCGGATTCACTTCAAAGTTTTGAAAATTTTCATATTAAGGGGTTATTTCTAGTGTATATAAAAGTGTCTATGAATCTTTTAAACTTTTATGAATGTTTATTCTTGAATCTTTTTATGAATATTTTTTGTAATCTTTCATAGCAAATTTAGTATATATTTACGAAATCAAATACGTGATTTTACATCTTCATTTAACATCCTTTTTTCACTATTAGAAAAATCAAAACAAGATTTTTTTCCCCACACAGTCGTGACCCACCTTATTGCACACCCACCTGACGAATATGAATAAAGCTAGGAGCGTGTGCCAACATGGCGGTCAATTCTCTCTGCTTACCTTTTCGGGGAAATGACATGATGGTTAGTAAGATAGATTTATGCACTTGTTGACTAACTGTAGGAACTTATTCATTTAAAGAAAATATTGGCATTCTTATTGGCACACAACATTTTAACACAAACTCAACTTTAACTAATGACACAATACGAAAATTCTTTATTAGTAAACCACTTAATTGGATGAAAGACTTAAGTTCCAACACTTACATAAGTATTATCACTTCACTTAGTAATACACAATTGTATTAAGTAATATTTTATTTGAAATTCCACTAAATTTTCACTTAGAATAATTTTGTTTGTTCCTTCTACTAGATATTAAATACCAAACATTTTCTATTCTTGTAAAACGCTAACACCAAATACTCGTAGCTTCGCGTCGGACTTACAACTGGACGGAAAATTTCAACACGTAGCTCAATGTGAATGTACATATTTACATATTACAATATGTCTGCTGACATATTATGTAGTATATGTGGGAGAAGAGGACATATTCATAACGTGGCCGTGTTATCGATCGATCAATGTCTTCCGCTTGTCGACAAGGGAGATTATATGTGTTTGAAAACGTGACAAAATTTTCACGTGAATTCAAACCACTACTTGAAGCATTGAGCAAGAAAAGCGTTGTTTTGTTAAAAAAGGGTTGTTTAAAAGCAATTATTCAAAGTTTTAAGTTGATAGCTTAGCCGGTTAGTTGTTAGTGGATAAATGTGTCGGGTTCGCACCCACGAATCGCGGGTTCAATGCCCATTATTTACAAGTGTATTTGTTTTATCCCATTAATTTGATAACCAACACCTGTGCCATAGGTCACCCCAAGTGGCGTGCTACGTTTGATGACTTAACAAAGGTGCCCAGTTTTATTGGAAGAGCTTTTTCTGGGTCTTGGACTACCGATTTCGTAGCGGGCTGGATCGGGAGAGGTCGGTTGTGAGAGGCCCTTTGATATCTCTAACTGAGATCTCTCGACCCACCGTCTTGCACCGCAGTGGGAGGAATGGATTCATAAACTATCACTCCTGGACACACTGACCCCCAAATTCCTACCCACCACTTAGCATTCCCAAAGACAACTCTGAAGTAAATTGTTTTCCTCGGGGTCTCCTGTGTGGAGCGTTTTTAACTGAATACGACACAAGCGTTCCAATTGGTCCCAACCGCCTGTGACACTATAGCATCCCCAATTGGGTTATGTGGTGAGGTTGAATGTGGCAGGGAGAGGAAGGAGATGAAGTCGGGGAACTACCTGGCTGTTCAAATTAAGTTACCAAACACGGCTATACCCATTTCATGCAACGATTTAATGTGAATGTTGGTCTTACACCAGGGCCACACTAAGAGTATTTTCAAATCTTATGCGAGTCGCAAATATGCCTTACATTATTTTTAAATGATTAAATTGTGAAATAACACAAACCAATCAAATAAAATTTACGATGACCGGACAACTCTAAACTCACGAAAAATCGAATTCTCAAAGGCTTTATATTTTATAATTTAAAACACAAATATATAAAATAGCTCGCATCCGTACCAGATTATACATTATTGTAGAAACCTTATAATCAACAATAAATAATTAGATCTGGAGAATTTTGGCCAAACGCAAAATTAAGTTTCGCATGAAAAAGACCGAGCATTAATGTCCAAAATTAGATTTAGTTAACAAAACGAACAACTGGTTGTAAACCCCTCGCTTAAGCAGTTCAACAAACAAATATATAAAAGTACAATTGGCGAATAAAAGATTAAATAAAATTTAATCTCAGTTCTCCTCTAAACATTTTCTCTCCTCCTTCGGTCTGAAAATATTTCAATATTGGTTGTCCTAGAGCAAATAATAATTAGTTCCAGACAGGTGGACTATTGCGAACATCTCACCAAACGTACAAAATTCCACACTTTACTAAAATATACATCTCTTTAAAGTTTAGGATCGTCTGCGTCGAATTTTTTGTGGAATTCTTAAGAATTTTCTTTGATTTCAGAAAAAAACATGAATGCTGCAAAACATTTTGAATTAATAAATAGTTATGTCTAGAATGATATGGAATGTGTAAACATATCATTTTGAAACTGATTTAGATCATTTAAAATAAAACAATAACTTTGTAAACACCACTTTTATTTTTATACTTTATGCCGACCGGGTTTCGCTACAACCGTAGCTTCATCAGGGCAGTATAATACTCTACTAACATTAGGTTACATTTGTGTTGTAAAATATAATTTACCAAAAATGGGCTGGACTCAAGTGGAGGAGGAAGGAGGAGGCATAGATGGAGAATTGTGAAGGGAACGGACGTGTTCTTTATCAATAGGGAACAATCTTAGTATGGGACTTTTATTTAAATTAAGTTGGTTATTTACTACCTTACTATTAGTGTTTATGGCTTTCCTAAGTTCAAGTGCCTCTAAATTATCCAACCTTATACCGATGTTGTTTTTATGAATAAGTTTGGCGCCAGCGTTTTTGTCAAATTTATGATCGTTTTCAATCAAGTGGTTTGTAAATTCTGAAAATCCAGAGCTGTGTAAACATCTAAGATGTTCTTTGACACGCATAAAGTATAAAAATAAAAGTGGTGTTTACAAAGTTATTGTTTTATTTTAAATTAATAATGTCACATCACAAAGTATCCGCTTCATATGAACAAAAAAAAGGATTTAGATCACCTTTTCTGTATGACCAAGTCGTCCAAAGTGTATGCATTTGAATATGAATAAAATTTACTATACATGGCGTCTTAAACGTGATGCGAAATAGTTGTGGTTGAAACATCGAGATAAATTGAAGCGAAAAAAATGCGATTTCGGAGTAGCAATGTTGGCAAATTGTTGTTAAAAATGAAATAATATTCTACGTTCATATTGTGTAACACATATTGTATATACAGAGTGTAATAGCACGTACCCGAAGGATTTTAACCAGCATTTCCTGAGAATACTTGGAGTAAAATAGTGTTGCCATCTGTTGATATTTTTTTCAATAAAAAACAATATTAATATTTTTCCATCACACGTCGCAACTGAGTAGTCGGGTATAGCATAGTGGGACACGTGATAAGCACTCCGTCTCGTTCCAGCAGCACGGTAACATACGAAACAGCGCGCGTATCACGTTCCCGTAGCGACGCATAGTGTGTAATCAGTGGCGTCGCGATTGAAAATTAGTTTTTTTTTCGGTTTTTAAGATACAAAAATAACATCGGATAGCAAAATGACATCCACTTTTTTTAGCGCAAATATTCTCAGGATTCGCTGGTTAAAATCCTTCGGATACGTGCTGTTACACCCCGTAAATGCAGTGAACGGAAACTTATAGTACTAACCAAAGATATTGAAATATAAGTAGATGTGCTATCTGCTGTTTTTACTAGGTGGGTCTGCGCTTCCGGGTGTCGCCGATATTGTTTTTCCAATTAACAAATAAACTAAAAGAACAAATAATTAACGAATAAACCAAACGAACGTTAAACTAAATGAACGAATTCTTTCCTCGGTTTTAAGATTTTCACGGCCAAAAGCATTTTCGTTATTTGTTTTTGGGGTGTTATGCCGTGTTCTACCGGATCTGCCCTGATGATGGACACTGCAACGATGTCCGAAACGTTGGCTAATGAAGGAAGTGGCGCAACACGGCATAACACCCCATAAACAAATAACGAAAAAGAATTCTTTCCTTTTTCGTTATTTGTTTTTGGGGTGTTATGTCGTGTTGCGCTACCTCCTTCTTTAGCCAACGTTTCGGACAACATTGCAGTGTCCATCATCAGGGCAGATCCGGCAGATCCGGTGGATGTGTAATTTTTAGTCGTGAAGTGTGTGCTTATTTACTTTACTTATTTACCGTGTCGCCGGCACCACTAACTTTCACCAGTACAAAATAATCGTGACAAGCAGTGGCGTCATCGCCGCGGAACGGAATAGAACGTTCATTAAAACGTGGTATTTATGCTAGCCAGGGGCAAGTCCGTTTGGATCTGCCGGATCTGCCCTGATGATGGACACTGCAACGATGTCCGAAACGTTGGCTAAAGAAGGAGGTAGCGCAAAACAGGCATAACACCCCAAAAACAAATAACGAAAATGCTTTTGGCCGTGAAAATCTTAAAACTAATCTGAATTTTTCTTTATTCAAAATATATTGTTAACCAATATTATTGCACATTTTTAAAAAGTCAACGAAATGAACAAATTATTTTTGTATGAAAACTACGCTAATTAGCGCGTAGTCCGGCGACAGTTGCGCGGACACCATAGCATATCTTTTCTGTATTTGAATATCTTTGGTACTAACGGAAAATTGGTGAATTACATAACATTTGAAGTCAATCGTGAAATATAACATTTATTGATTTGAGCATTTGTTATCGAGTAAGTCGAGTCAGAAGTCAACATTTTCAGCTCACATTTAAACCATCATTCGGTAGAGGTTACCATCGGCTGTTTTTTGTTATTGCGTCGAAGCATAGACACGGTTCCAAAAATGTTTTTACCCTTCCATTGGTGAAAGAAGGGGGAAAAAACCAAAAAATTGTGACAAAATATTAAAAATGAAAAAATAAATTTTTGGTTCTCTCCGATAATGAGATTCCCCAGTTTCCCATTTATACCACAAGTTTTAGGACACTGTGTATGAATGTGTAGATATCTAACTGCAGCTGGTAAGATTTTAAGGCATTAAAAATATAAACAAATCGTATTTTTTCTTACATTTTACTTGTAAAAACTGCCAAAATGTAAGAATAAACTCTGACTGCAGATCTTCATTTTTACTGCCAAGATGAAATGGCCAAAGCATGAAAGCACCATTTTGAATTTTTTATTTTGCGCATTTTGTTACTATTTTGCCGAATTTATCTGTACCAAAGGATGAACCGACAGTTGATCCCAAGACAATTTACGCACCAGATTTAAATGTCCGGGTTTAATTTTCCCCACAGGAAAAACTAAACCCTTTCACACACTTCCCAAATGATCATCTGGTCAATCCACGCTATGCAATTGCACTATATAAGTATTATAAATACAAAACAATACAAGAACAACATGTCAACCTAACAGAGACCAGATGGGAAAATAATTCACCGACTCCAGATATTTTCATATCAGAGGGTTCAGCTCTGTGGAATTCCTAATTGAACCTATAAATCCTACTGATCCCTCAATATAAATATTTAAAAAATCTTTTTTAATCCTACATGTATTTAAAATGACTGATTTTTGCATTTTTATATATAAATTCTTTGAAAAATCTAATATGCCTAAATTTTGAATGATAGACCTAGGTATAATGCCAGTAGCCGAAATAACAAATGGTAATATTTTTACAGTCTGAGAATGCCAAATTCTTTTAATCTCATTTGCTAAATCTGTGTATTTTCTTATTTTTTCAGAAACAGTTTTTTGAATATTATATTATCTCTCGAAATCATTGTTATAAAATTATAATTTTTTGTGCATTATTTTCCAAATTCACATCTGAAATTGTCTTCATTAATAATAATAAAAATAATACCTCTAATAATAAGTGGGTATGGATATCAAAGGAATTTATTTACATTGTCGATTTTTTATATTTGAACGCTGGTATATACAGTATATAGACAAGCATTTTATCCTTGATGCATTTGAATGAAAATATGTTTTATATTTTTTTTTATTCGTCGGTACATCCTCTCTGCACTTCTCTTCGGGGACACTTAGTTATAATCATAATAATTGGATAATTTGTAGAGCGCCGTTTTTGTGAAAAATCACCTCAAGGGCACTTAACAATTTATTTTGAATCTTAGGCTCTATCTAATTTTATTATTTACAAATAGATACAGAAACATACTTACCAGCAGGACACTTCTGATAAAACACACTTTATTAGAAAATGTATGCTTGGGGAAGATACGACTTTGAACGTGGAGGACATTATATTTAAGACATTGGACATTGCATGACTTTATCTTTGCTACCCTCATCACTATTGGTTGTACATTCATAATATTTAATAATAATATTTGGCTGATTTATAAAGCGCCGTTTTCATGAAAAATATAATTAATATTTCATATTTATAAGTAGCTTAATGCCAAAGTTGAGTTAATGTGTGTGAGAAATGTGGAAATCCGCAAATAATGCAAGGCTGATGTAAGCGTAATGAGTAAGATCAAAAAAGGAACGCTCCGATGGTTTGGGCATGTAGAGAGAATGACCGAGGAAAGGAGTGTAAGGAGAATATATGACGCAAATGTGAATGGTAGAAGAAGTCGAGGACGCCCAAGAAAGACATGGCACGACCAAGTGAATCAGATACTTGAGTCGGGCCATGTCAAGAGTCAGAATAATAGAAGAGAATGTATGAGACGTTTTTTTTTTTTTTTTTTACATTAACTCCACACAGGAGGCCCTGAGGAAAATAATTTCCCTCAGGGCCTTTTTATGTTAAGGAAAGATTTTTTTTTAATTAACTCCACACAGGAGTATGTCATCTGGGATGCTGTGTGGAGGGTCTTTTTGAGGAGAGGAAGGAATGAACATTGGTCTTGAAGAGACCCATGTTGTAGGAAGGAGGAAACACAGAGGCCGGCAAATCATTCCACAGCCGAGCTGTTGAACATAAGAACGAGTCGAAGAAACGACCCGTTCTCATGTGACTAATGTCAACTGTGTACAAATGTTGGGCACGCGTTTGGCGTGTTTCCCGACTATGCACCGGTGCCGAAGGGATCAATGATGCTAGTTCCTCGGAGCATCTTCCATTGTAATACCGGTAGAACAAGGATAGCATTCCCACCCGACGTAACGTTTTTTAAAGAAAGACAAACATTCCCGGGTTACGAATAACCCAACAATGTTTGAAAATCTCCTACTACCACCACAGAAAGCCGAAAATATTGCTTGTGTTGTGATGGAGGATTTAGCCAGCCGAGGAATCGAACACGCGATGCTCGGGTGGGACCCAAACGCTATGCCCACTCAACCACTGACCAGTCGAAACGCTGAACCAGTCGAACGTTGTATGAATGTAAATGAGGCAAGGAATGTGTGCCAAGACCGGGATGTTTGGCGGTCCGTCCTCTCTGCCTACCCCTGCGGGGAAACGGCGTGATGGTTAGTTAGTTAGTTACTTAGAGTTAATATTTATTTTGAAAGACTGTAGAATTTTAAAAATTGCTTTATTTTTACACACTTGGTTATTTACAATGTCGCGAACCGTGAAGGCGAAGGTGAAAGGTTTTTTTAACTTATGGATACGACTGACTGAAAAGATTTGTGTAACTAGATGTTTTTTTAATGTTTTATTATTGATATTATGTTTTACATGGTATTTGTATAGTAATTATACATCTCAGGTTTTTTTTACCACCCTTCCATTGAAAGCATGTGCTTGTGTATTATGAGTGTTTCAGGCTGACAATTATTGCTTATAATAATTGTTACCTTTTGTGCTATGCATAAAAATCTTGTCTTAAACGTTAGTTTATAAATTATAAATAATAATTAATATTTAACAAGTTAAAAGTATTTCACCAAAAAAAAATGTAGACATAATTTGTCTCGACGCCACCTAGCGAGAGATTTAGTACTAACAATACCTCCCTCACAAAAATAAAGTTGGTTGTTTTCAGGTGGAAAAATGTAATAATCAGTAATTGTTGAATGAAACACCAGTATATATTAAATTATTTGGCGGGTATTAGATAAGCCGCCATAGCTAAGTGGTCAGAGCATCCGAACGGCGATCAGAAAGGGTTCAAGTCCCGTTGGCGGCAAGTGTCTTTTCTCGGAAAATTTTTCAATGTAAATGAGTGTTTCAGGCTGACAATTATTGCTTATAATAATTGTTACCCTTTGTGCTATGCATAAAAATATTGTCTTAAACGTTAGTTTATAAATTAAAAATAATAGTTAGTACTAACTTAAATAATTCATTGTACATAAATATATTTGAGCTGCAGTATTTATTTTGATATATTTTATACACCGTATTTTTCCTAAACCGACTGTTATACAAGTATGCCTGGAGGCAAGTGTCGGGGAATCAATTGTCATGGAATAATTAGTCATTTAATATAAATATGACATCGAGTCCCAGCCACCCTGTATCGTGACATAATCTCAAGTGGGAGTTTTGGCAATAGATTGGAGCTATCCAAATAGTTAAGTTGGTTTTATAGAGCGTAAAGCGTGTCACCACAATTAATATGACTCTATTATTATTTATTATGTGGGTGTGTGGGCGTGCCAACTTGTGATTTGCAGTGGAGTGAACTGATTCTACATATCAAATTCTTACCTTTTTTAAAGGAAATGAAAACAATAAGTAGCCAATTATTTTTTCAGTGTTTATTAATTTTTAAAGTGTTGGAATTTTTTTGAATAAATAAAGTTATCTAGATAATAGACGGTGTACTGAAAACAAGCGTGGAATTGGTGAAGAACATCTAAAGAACACGAGAAAAAATATGTACAGGGTGTTAAGGGACGTACTTGTGATTTCTGACATTATTTGAAAAAAAAAGTTAATTAAATTTTGGTCTGGATTGTGCGGTAGTATTGGTTAACAATTATATCGGCGACGCCGGGAAACACAGTCTCACCCAATAAAAACTGCGGATAGCACATCAGATCAAAATTTAACATAAAAACAGTATGGGTATTAAATTAGATAACTTAGAAGCCTTAGAAATAAGAAAATCATTAAATACTAATATGTCAGAATTCCTACTTAATAATCAAATAAATTTATCAAATCAAAAAAATACACCCTATAGCCCTATATTTAAGTTGTTCCCTAAAATCCATCCCAGCCCATGATATTGTTATTATTGTATATATGTATTATATTGTCACTCTAAGGTCCTTAATTTATTTATTTGAATCCCGTTAACTGTTGGATACTTGTGTTTAGATGTATATTGTTGTCTCCTTCCCTCTAATGGATTATCTATTGTACCGCCTTCAAATATTTTGTCTCTATCTAACTATGTTCTTTTGTCATATTCTTTCTCCCTCTGTCGCTCAACTTATATATAACTGATAACTCTGTCTTAATATTTAGTTATTATTTTATCCTGAGGAAGCTTGGTCTAAGTGAAACCGGTAGATATATAAATAATAAATTCATGGTTAAATACAAAGTGTTGTTTTATTTTATTTTTTATAATTTTTATGTCAAATATTTTTTTGAAGTGCAATGACACTGAATGTATAGAACACAGTAAACCACATTAAAAAAAGCATTTTTCTTCATGACATAAATTTGATTAAAAGGTGATTTATAAAGCGATTTGCTTTAATTTAATTTAACATAAATTTGAATTTAACAATAGATAGAAAGGAAGAATCACTAATGGTGAGTTTAGTTATACTACTTTTAGATTTGAATGAGTTAAATATATTCAGATCTAAAATTAGAGACATGATCTAAAGCCCAGGCAACGCTAGGTACTTTATCTAGTATTAAATAAATATGAGTAATTTCTAAACTGTGCTTTATATTTTATTACATTATAATTATTCTTCATTATGTTTACGCAAAATTTTAAAGGTATAATAATAATATACCTATATGCAATTCTAATTTTGAGATCGGCGAGTATCTATACTGCAATGAAAAAATATTTTTTTCCACTATTATGCCTTTTTAATTTTTTATAAAAATGTAGGTTACACAGCTTTACTTTAACACCATGAGTTATGTGTTTAATATTGCCATTTCATCAACAGTGGCGCCCTCATATATTTTCTACTCTTATTTGACAAACTGTATGTACAATGAATTATTTAAGTACTTACTAATAACATTAATGTACACTCCCCATCCATACACAAGCACATGCTTTCAATGTAAGGGTAGTAAAAAAAAAAACCTGAGATGTATAATTACCATACCAAGTAATACATAATATTAAAAATAAAACATTATATAAAAAAAAAATAAGTCTGTTGACATACTTTTAGTTTACGCAAACAAGCCTCAAATCGTGTGTGCCTTCGCTTAGAGAAGAGTGTCCCGGTGTGGGTTTGTCCCAGCGAGAGGTCCTGGGTTCGAGTCCCAGAGAAGCCAATATCTTTTTCTGATATTTCTGTTTCGATTTTCGATTGAGTTTCGCTTATATTGTCTTCATTTAATTTAATATTACAATTTAAGGTTTTACTCATAAATATAAAATAAAAATAAAATACAATTTTATTCGTACACCGATGAATTTTTGCACACTAAAACTTTAAAACGAGAGAAAGAAAGGAACAAAAATTTAACTATCTACGTGAAATTTTGAAAAACACACCATCCCGCTTTCTCACCCCTAAAGGTCCGGTAGTTTTATTTTATTTTTTTATGAATTCATCTTTATTAAATCTACACTTAACATTTGTGATGTCCTGTCTCACTAGAAAAACCCGTGTTGAGAGCAGTTTATAATAAAAATAATAACACAACTAATAAATATACAGATTTAGGAAATGAGATCAAAAGACGTTTTTGCAAAAAGCATTAACTTTGTGGCTCGCCATAATTTATACTAAAAAAACACATAAATTTGTTGTAGACCACTTTTATTTTATAAACACTACCGATTTCGGAAGCACCCTCCCTTCGTCAGGAGAATATTATAACTAACCTGTGATATAGAATATTGACAGATATACAAATTTTAGGTGTTTGAGTGGGAAGTAAGCCAAGGGATAACAATAAAAGTAAAAAATTCTTCACCGTAAAAATAAAAATGAAGCACCTGAAATAAGAAAATCCCTAAATAATAATTCTAGTATTTTGAATAACCAAATTAATTTATCTTTTAGTCCCATTCTAAATATTTTTCCAATACACCGCTCTGTTCTTCCCGGAAATCCCGCAATTACCCCCACCCCTTTACTTACCTCCCACTCAAACACCTAAAATTTGTATATCTGTCAATATTCTATACCATAGGTTAGTTATAATAATTGTTAGTTATAATATTTTCCTGATGAAGGAAGGGTGCTTCCGAAACCGATAGAGCGTTAATAAAATGAAAGTGGTCTACAACAAATTTATGTGTGTTTTTATTGGAGATTAAAAGAATTAGGCATTGTCTTCTCAGACTATAAAAATATTACCATTTGTTATTTCGGCTATTGGCATTATTTTTTTATTTTTTTTACAGTGGATACCGCACAAGAATCTCAACTGCTCCCGTCTGGAGCAAGTGAGACTATGGCATCCCCAATTGGGGTATGTTGTGAGGCTGAAGGTAGCGGGGAGGGGAAGGAGGTGGGAAGAGGAAGGTTGGGAAGTACCTGGCTATTCAGATCTGGTCACTAAACACGGCTAAAGCCATTTTCAAGCAACGTTTCAATTCTGAATGGTGGTCTTACACCAGGGCGATACTGATAGTATCTCCCACTCTGGAACATGCCGCAAATATACTATATATTATTTTAAATGAATTAATTGTGAAATAACACAAATTAATCAAATAAAATTTATTTGCGCATGCCGGGTTCGAACCCGCGACCCCCGGATTGTGAGTCAAGAGTCTTACCCACTGGACTACGGAGGTCGTCGATTATACCATTATACCTAGCTCTCTCATTCAAAATTTAGTCTTATTAGATTTGTCAAAGAATTTACATATAAAAATGCAAAATTCAATCATTTTAAATACATGTAGGATTACGAAAGATTTTGTAAATATTAATATTGAGGGATCAGTAGGATTTATCGGTCCAGCTAGGAGTTCTACCGAGCCGAACCCTCTGATATGAAAATATCGGGGATTAGGTTCCTGGTAGGTTGACATGTTGTTCTTGTATTTTTTCTGTATTTATGTGAGGTAAGATGGGGTGGGTTTCTCTGAAGCTCCTATCACCAGTCTGAAATGCCCCCAATTTCTTCTTGGTCTTCTACCACCCCCTGAGGGTTAAAACGCAACCAAGGGGGCGTTATCGCCCACGTTGAGAACCTATGGACTAGATCGGCGGTTTTCAACCCCTTGACCCTTACTAAAAATTTGCTGTACCTCGGAGAAAAATATTTACTCTTTTTTACTCTATCTACAACTGACATCTCGATATCTTGAGACATTTCCTGAATTCGCCGGGAAATAGTGATGTCTAACAGCAGTGTATTTGTAATTATCTTTGATATTTCGTGGCCGAGCACGCGTCGGACAATGTCTTTGGCACACCGGTATAATTAAATCCTCTGCAATTATATGAGTTTTCCTGATTTAGCGATGCGATAACTTACTCTGTATGATGTTTCCAGAGCTGTTTCCTATGCTTTAGTAGCTCAAGAAAAGCGAACTTATATTGACAGTTAAATGTTTGTTTTTTATTTTTTAAATCTCTAAACTGAGCTGACTGACTAGTGAAGTTTGAAAAGGTTGAGCTGAGTTTTAAATCCAACATTCCTGCCGCGTACCCCAAATCTTGCTTCGCGTACCACAGGTTGAAAACCACTGAACTAGATGATCATTTGTGGAAAAGTGTGTGGAAGGGTCTAAACCTAATTAATCTAAAACTAATTTTTCCTGTGGGGAAAATTTAACCCGGACATAAAGTCATAATAAAATTAAATAACACAATATTACATTTAAAATTACACATAATCATTATCGTACCATTGAAAAAAAAAGTAAGTTGGTTGGTAAGTAAGCGCTCAAAAAGAAAAAGGGGAGATATTTAAATACGAATGTTAGAGAGAAAGCGCTAATATTAAAACGATAATATTTAAGTGAAAATTGTGAAAATGTTTAGTAAAACACGACTCGTTTAAAATAGAGCAAAACGTGTTCATAATAATTTTCGGAGCATATTTTGCGATTTTTTTTCCGAGGGAATTTCATGTAATTACCATTTCGGCGCGGGGAATGTATAGATATTATCTTCAAAAATAACACATATTTTTTTAGAAACTTACAAACTTAAAGTATTCAAGAGAAATATGTTATAAAACTGTAGACATTCGGAATGCCGCTGCTTAAAGCAGAATTTTGATACTTCTCGATTGAATTTTTCACACAAATTTCCATCTACATCTGATTTCAAAAAACTCTGCGGAAAGCCCGGGCAACGCCGGAAAAGAATAATAATATAGTGAGGTTCCTTACTTTACTGGCATGAAGAAGTGTGGGGACGGTACCAACTAACCGAGTTAGACTAATCGAATTACTATCTAATTCCGCAAATGGGTGGCTTTTCTCTTACACACCCCTTATTCAAGAACACGGGAATAGCTTAAACTAGGTTTAGCTATATTAATGACGTTTGCGGTTTGTTTTTCTAGGAGTGAACATACATAATATATTATATGTATTAATATAATAATTTATTATTTATTATTAAGGCTGTCATTTAAATGGTCAGCCTAATATTGAGGCTGTCTCTAAAATTCACGCATCTATTCGTGGATACTGTAACGCTGTCCGAAACGTTGGCTAATGAAAGAGGTAGCGCAACACGGCATAATACCCCAAAAATAAATCACGAAAAAATTTGGCAGTAAAAACTTAAATCTTATCTAACTCATGATATAATCTATCAAGGAATCAAGGATAAAACTACTTGTCTATATACTGTACAAGCAGACCCGGCCACACGTTGCTATGGCTAACGAAACACAATGCCATTACCCAACCTTTATAAAATCCACACCACCCGCTTGCCAGATGCCCGCTGAATTGAATATTTGAATTTATCGACTTTTCTCTACTATAATAAGCATGTTTTTATACATATAAACCTTCCTCTTGAATCACTCTATCTATTGGTGTTAACCGCATGAATATCCGTTGCGTAGTTTAAAAGATCTATGCGCACATACATTTCGAGCGACTTCATCAAATAAAATAATAATCAAATACCTACTTACTCTAGGACATCTATTTTCCAATTTATTCCGCAGAACGAATTTCAAAAGTGACTATAGTACGGCCCGCCAGCCATTTTAAATCGCACCAAAATATGTTTTATTTGAATTTCTCGGCTTTTCTATAATATAATTTACATGTATTATACATATAAACATTCTTCTTCAATCACTCTATCCATTGGTGAAAACCGTATGAAAATCCGTTGCGTCGTTTAAAAGATTAACGCGCACATACATTTTGAGCGACTTCATTTTATACTATGTAATGATATTTATACCAGAGTATAGTACAAAAAATCAACACTGTAAATAAATTAGTTTGATATCCATACCAAATTATTATGAAAGGTATTTTTGAAGATAAGTTTTAAGATTTTCACGGCCAAAAGCATTTTCGTTATTTGTTTTTGGGGTGTTAGGGTGGGGTGGCTCTCCGAACTCCTTTTTTCAAAACCACCTTCGGGCAAAGACAATCTAAATACATAGCTTGCAAACTATACAATACACTACCAACTACGATCAGACAAAGTGACTCCTTTACAAAATTCAAACATGATATTAAAAAATGGATTATAAGTATTGGACGCCACACTATCACAAATATCTGTAAAATAAATCACACATAGACAGAAATAACTATTCACATACAACCTAACCCATATAAAACAAATGAAAATAATGGAATCCTGTCAAATTTAACCAATAAATAGATTAGGCAGAATTTATTTCATTTTGTTTTTTTGAAGAGTTTTATTAAATGTACATTTGTTACTTAAATTAAATTTTACACAGTATGTAGGTATGACAACTAGAAATTTCAAAACTAGAATCAGGGAACATGAACTTTGTTTAAGAAATAATAATTATTCCGAATTTGCGAATCATTTAATAGAGTCAGGCCATAGCTTTAATAAAGAAAAAACAAAATTTAAACATTGCAATATAAATTCATACTTTAATCTTTGCGCTTTAGAAACGCTCGAAATAAACAAAAAAATTAAATCTAAAATTAATTTAGTGAATAAAATAATAGCGCCTTGCAAATCTCCTTTACTAACCATGTTTCCGTATAATATTGACTCCTCCCACCGCTTTCCCCCTCCCCCCAAAATCATCCCTCCCACTATTCCCACCTAATTAATCCTTGGTACTTGCATTTATTTTTTAAGTTAGTTTTAATTCTGCTCGTGAATGATACGGTTGTATCGAAACCGGTCGCGGAAAAATTTAATTTAAGTAACAAATGTACATTTAATAAAACTCTTCAAAAAAACAAAATGTCTAGAAATTGTTACATAGTTAATGCCCAAGAAATACAAAAAAAAAGAATTTATTTCATTACTCCATCTCCAACATTTACAAAATAACTCTCTTTAAAAGATTTACCACCCTTCCAATCACCCTTCTGTTCTAATTCTATTCATAATATGTATTCTGAAATATCCTTGTAACTACTATATTCATTTATATACCTGTACGCCTGTCTCGACACAGGTATACCCTAGTGAGACAGGCATACAAATAAAAGCATTGTAAATATATTTTATTATAGATAAATAAAAAAAAAAAAAAGTTAGTTAGTTTTATGTAAATAAGCATGTTTGTATCGCATTTCGAACCACCAATCTGTGAATCAGTAGCCAAGGAGTTAGTAACTCTGTCACAGTCCGCGGAGGTCATACTGATCGTTGTTATTCATGAAACTGCGTTTTAAAATAAGCCAGGTTTAACTGCACCAATGGTAATAACGCATTTATGTTTATTGTTCTAACTGAGCATGGGAATAATACAGTTTTATTTTCTCTTCGACTTTATCAACATCTACTTTACTGCGGTGAACAGTGTGTACTTACTTATAACAAAACAGTTATATTAAAAATTTGTATGCGTGAAAATAAAATACGTTAAAGTTTTGTGATACAAACAGTTTTATGTGCTTTATAAGTGAAATGCGGTAACAGCTTAAAACTGAATTTAGGAGGAAACACGGTAGCTGAGAAATTTGAATAATAGATATTACCAAAAAAATACTGAAAAAAACTGTTGCTGTCAGTTTCGCTGGCACGCCTCCACCCACCCCCCCCCCCCCCAGAATACTGAGCAAAAGGGACAACTACACCTCAGGCTGATAAGGAAACGTGCCCATACTAAGTGACCTACTTTTTGCCATTTTTAACCACCCCCCCTCCCTCCGTTACCACGATTAGTATATTCCAAGATCCCCCCCCCTCCCCCTTCAGTTTACACGCAGTAAATCATAAATATGGTTTTGAATCATTTCTTGATAACAAAAAGTTTAAAAAAATATATATTTGGCTTATATTTGTCTTTATTAATACGGCGCTTGCTGCGTGACGGCAAGAGTTATTTATTTATTTATTTATTTATCTATAATAAAATATGTTTACAATGGTTTTATTTGTATGCCTGTCTCACTACGGTATACCTGTGTCGAGACAGGCGTACAGGTATATAAATGAATATAGTAATTACAAGGATATTTCAGGTAAAATACATATTATGAATAGAATTAAAACAGAAGGGTGATTGGAAGGGTAATAAATCTTTTAAAGAGAGTTATTTTATAAATGTTGGAGATGGAGTAATGAAATCAATTCTGCCTAGTCTATTTATAGGTTAAATTTGACAGGATTCCATTATTTTCATTTGTTTTATATGGGTTAGGTTGTATGTGAAAAGTTATTTATGTCTATGTGTGATTTATTTTACAGATATTCGTGATAGTGTGGCGTCCAATACTTATAATCCATTTTTTAATATCTTGTTTGAATTTTGTAAAGGAGTCACTTTGTCTGATCGTAGTTGGTAGTGTATTGTATAGTTTGCAAGCTATGTATTTAGAGTGTCTTTGCCCGAAGGTGGTTTTGAAAAAAGGAGTTTGGAGAAGTTCGTTGTTTTTGGCTCGGGTATTGTGTATTGTTTGTGTAGCTTTGTATGGTGTTTTGTTGTTTTTGTGTAAATTAAGTAATATGGATCTTGAGTAGAGCTGTTTTATGTCCATAACGTTGAAGGAATTGAAGATAATATCAGTGCTGGTAGTAAGCGGCATTTTAAGAATTATTTTTATGATTAGTTTTTGTGCTTTCATGATGGGATCAAGGGCATTGGAATATGCATTACCCCAGGCTAGAATTCCGTATTCGATGTGAGATTGGCACAATGAGTAATATACTGTTTTTAAAAGTTTTAGGTGAAGGAAATTGCGTGTTTGTTTGAAAAAGTATATAGATTTTCGGATTTTGTTTGTAGTATTATGTATATGTTGCTTCCAATTCAGGTGTGTATCGAAGGTTACTCCTAAATATTTGATAATGTTTACTTGCTCTAGGCATGGGCAGTCACAGTTCCGGTTTAGAGATGAATTTTTACATTTGTGTATTTTTAATGGCGGGGCTGGGTTTGACTTTGGGATATTGGTGAGACTAGACAGTAAGTATTTGGTTTTCTGTACATTTAGAGTTAATATGTTCGAGTCAAGCCAATATTTTACCTGTTGAATTCCTTCCTCCGCTTTGGAATATGCGGTAAGCCAATCTTTTGCTTGGAAGAGTAGGACAGTGTCATCGGCGAAACTGACAATAGTGGCATCGATATCTAGGTTGCATAACTCGTTAATATATATTAGGAAGAGCGTGCAGAGTGCATGCATACCTATAATAACAAGTGGACAAAATATTAAAATGGAAAAAATATGAAAAGATTTCTAAATTGACTACGTGATAAAAACTTAGTCCCCCCCCATTGTGACCAAGCGTGGTATTTTGAAGATCCCCCCCCCCCCATAAACGGGTCACGTAGTATGTGTACGTTCCCTAATACCTAAATAAAATCGCCAAAATCGAAGTTTCGTATTCCCCATTTTTCTCCTCCAAAACTGGATTGATTTTTACCATTTTTTTACGAAATGTATTAGAAAAAAAAAATTGTAAATTTGAGGGTTTTGATTTAAAAAAAAATATTATGTAGTTTGTTAAAAGCGTTCAAACCTGCCAATTTAAACGATTTTTGGGAGGTCCTAACTCCTATAAGAAGCATCTTATAAAGAAAAGCAAATCTATCGACATGCTAGTTAGTGGTCGATAACTATATTTGGTATATTAAAAAATATTTGCATTTCGACGCCTCAGTTTTTTTTGTTCAATAGACCATTTTAACTTTTGTTAAATCTCCACTTTAAAATTAAAAATAAAGAATAAAAAAATATAGTTAACAATCACCTAACTAAGAATTATTTAAACCAATGAAACATTTATCTTTACGAAAATAGCTTTATCTTAAACACCTATCATAATGTTTCATTTAAATAATGAAAGAAAACCTTCTCCTCCTGTAAAATTTTCTGATGGTCTATTGAACAAACAAGAACTATTAGAATAGTGTTAAAATTCGGAGAGGAAATTGAAGAATAAGTTTTTATGGATAAAACACCGCCCGGTTTGCCTTCAACACTTTAAAAGTTTGCGATTATTTAAAAATTCGTGTAAAGCAGATAGCTTTATTAGATAAAATAATATTAATTAGAGCATAAAGTATGTGACAGATAAATAACACACCTTTTGATATATTAAGATGTGAAAGTGACAGTGAAAGTTGACAGTTATAATTAAATTATTTTGTGCATATAATAAAAGTATTCAAATTCGATATAACGTAAAATTACATTGATTTGAACTATTCAGAGAAGATGTTGAGATATTATTAGGTACTGTTCCTAAAAAGCCAAAAAGTTTAAGTTAATGTTAAAAATCAACATGTTTACGAATATTGGAAATAAGCTAAGTCATCACAGAGGATTCAAGTTTTTAAAGGTAAGATTGTGATTATTTTTAAATAAATATCTGTTACATAAAGGCTTGAAAAACTTTTATAAAAAACCCTCTCCTTCACCATTATTAGTATAAAAGACATTCATTTGCATTTAAGGCTTTGTAAAACACTGCATTCAAAACCCGACGCTCATCTTTCCTCAAGGTCTTCAAAAACTTCCCCTTCTTTCCCAAGTACATTTCTTCGAGGCAAAATCGGGGAACCGGCTAAAGGACGCGGACTTCGAGCATCGTTTGCGGTTGGGCCGATAGCTATACGCATTCTCATTGGGACTGCCCGGTGGTCTATGGAATACTTTCTCTGGCTTTTTTAATGTATTTTATTTTATTTCCGCTACTATAGTAATTACTTACATTATAACATAATCATATAACTGTTTTTTCCTCATTACTTATTTTATTTACAGAAGGTTTCTTCGACTGGTCATAGCCGTTATTTTTATTTTTCTTTTTCTTTTACTAACACTATTATCTCTTTTTGATGTTACTATTTCAGAAGAATTATTCCACGGGCTGCTACTTCTATTTATCTTTTGTTTAATGTTAATGTAAGTACTTGCATACTGCTTACTAACCCCGTATGCATGGACATTGGAGGGTCTAGAGTCGTTCAAATAAATGTAGCTTCGTTCAAAAAAAAGGAGAGTCTTGACGTGTGCGGTGAAGGAGGAAACCATATGTTTCCTTATAACGTCGTTGGGAAAGTGGTGGATCCCCTCCAATTCATTCAAAATTTTTATACAAAATGTCATACAATACGTACATACATATTGTAAATAGCTATCAGCCGCCATCCCATACGTCGAAAGCAAATTTTCATATGACGCAATTGAAATTTTAAATGCAGTGTTTTCCATTCTGGTAAAAGCCCTCACAGGCATATTATAGTAATATAAATGACCCTGCATTCCGAATTTATTCTGATTTACAACATTTTTTCGTCAAACACTATCTTTTTTAGTTCTTAAAAAAATGTTTTTATTTTTTATTTTTTAAGATAATATCTGTACATTTGCTGAACCGAAACGGTAACTATTAAAAAACATTTGTTCTGTTATCATGTTACAGATACGAAAAAATCACATTGTATTTTTAAATGCTATGTTAGGCATTTGCCGATAGATATTTGCTCTATTTAAAACGAGATGTGTTTTATTAAATATTGTCACAATTTTCCCTTAATTTTAATCGTATTTACATATCTCAAACCCTCTTCTCCTTCTTTTTGAATGCTTACTATGGAGCTTTAACCCATCGAACTAATTTGTTCGCTTTTCGGAACAACTCGTATAGGTCTCATAGAAATCGTTGTATCTCCCTTACACTCATGGTTAAAAATATGATCTAAACGGTGTTAGAAATAAAGTTAACCACAAAATAATTAAATTGTACACCCTTATGAAACCAAAGATTGACGATACGACAAGAATTTTGATTTAACGATAACGTTTATTATAGATTTTTCTTAATAAAATATGTGTGCTTTTTTTCGTTGTAAAAATAGCAAGGTGAACCATTTTTAAAACTTATTTTTGCATTAAAAATGTGTATGTCTTTCAAAAATTATATGTTTTTTTCTAATTATAAAATTTGAATGTGTCCACCTTTAAAATATCACCTTTAAAAACTAGTTTTTAATTTACGGGTCCGTTTATAAATATTCCATTTATTTAGATTTTATCGCAATGGATATAAACAGTTTACAAGGTTTTTTTATAAATAACTAGCGAGTTAGAAAATAAATTGTTTTCCCTGCGTGTCCTTTCCCTTTCGTTTCCGTTCCTCTTCCGCCTCCCCTTCTCCTCCCGTGACCCCTTCCGCTCCCGCCTTCCCCCCTCCCCTCTCTCGTTTTCCGCCGTCCAGCGACCGCCCCCCCTTCCGCGTTTCCCTACGCCCTCCCTACCTCTTCCACCTTCCCTGCCTTTCCCCAACATCCTCCGAACCCCACCAATCCCTCCCTGCCGCTAAAATATATGAAATACACATATTTTTTTGAAATATTTTGACCTTCCGACAAAATAAGCCCGAGACTAAAAATATTAAACGTGTAAAGATCTTCAAAGACTGCACCATAACCTACAAAACTGCGACCATGAAATCCAAAAATATTTTTAACACACTTTTATCTTCCATCTGCTTTCGTCTAAAAGCAAACTAAAAACTATTTAAGACATGAGGAGACAAATCCCACCACAAAATACAAATATTTATATTTAATTTACATTTTTTCAGCCGTTAAAACGCATTAACGGCCCCCTTGACAAGTTGCCAACAAAGTTGCGAAACCAAGCGACCAAATAATGTAATATTAAATTAATGTAAACAAATATAAAATAATATTGGTTTGCTCGAATATTAATTCAAATTGCGATTTGATAAACACACTAAAACACGGAATAAAAGAAGGCGAATGTTTTAAGCTCAATATTTATCGAAACACTTTCGCTGTTTCGTCAATTCTGAGAATAAATATTTGCCAATGTTAGTGCGAACCTTCTTAACCCGGGATAAAACACCTTTTTTTGTGGGCTTATAAACCGTCGTCGATTCGGCTACGAGTATTAAAAAAAAGTGCAAGCCGCATTAGAGTCCGTAATTGCTTCTCACTACCGCCCGGATCCGTGGGACTATTGTGGTCTTCCAGTCTTCCAGTCTTGAAAAATATGATAAGTACGTAGTTACAGTGTACTCTCAGTTATTGCAAAAAATATGTTCAAATACTAATTTAATTCAACTGTCTTAAATTTAAAAAATAGCGTTTATAAAAGTGTCCGACGATCAAAAACCCTTCATTTGAAAATCATTAAAGATACCTATCGAAGAAGAATTTAGAAGATACATAATAATAATATTTGTAACTTATAATAATATTTGTTACACATCATAAACTTAGAATTTCTTATTACTTGTTATACATAGTGTTTAACACTATTCGGACTTCCCTGACTTATTTTAACCATTGATTTTTGACATTATTTGGAGTAGATAAGTTTTAAGATTTTCACGGCCAAAAGCATTTTCGTTATTTGTTTTTGATGATGGACACTGCAACGATGTCCGAAACGTTGGCTAAAGAAGGAGGTAGCGCAACACGGCATAACACCCCAAAAACAAATAACGAAAATTATTTGGAGTAAATTGTGTAAACGAAATTATTTTGGTTAAGTTTTAAGATTTTCACGGCCAAAAGCATTTTCGTTATTTGTTTTTGGGGTGTTATGCCGTGTTGCGCTACCTCCTTCTTTAGCCAACGTTTCGGACATCGTTGCAGTGTCCATCATCAGGGCAGATCCGGCAGATCTACCGGATCTGCCGGATCTGCCCTGATGATGGACACTGCAACGATGTCCGAAACGTTGGCTAAAGAAGGAGGTAGCGCAACACGGCATAACACCCCAAAAACAAATAACGAAAAAGAAATTATTTTGGTTTATTTGTTTTTTTAAAAAAAAAATCTTAAAAATCGAACAAAAAAAAAAACTCTTTCACGTGTCGTCACTCGTCACTTAGCAGAGTGATTAATCAACTCCTCACCTCGCCTCCAGCTGTCCAATCCCTGCTGATTTTTAATATTTTTAGTTGAAAAAAGTGAAAAACTAGAAATGTCGCCGATGATGATTTAATCCAAATAATATCAGGAATCACTGGTTAAAATATGGCAAGTACGCTCCTTAACACCCTGTACACGTGCTATTACAAACATCCGTCGATTTGACGACAAGCTTGCTTGAATTCGAAAAATTCCCAGTGCTGAAAATTCAAAAATTATATTCAAAACAAATACTTACTTTCCTACACAAGAACTTATTCATATTTTACACTTCACAAAATTCTCGCAATACTAGAACAAAACATGCTCACCAACTACAAATACCAAAACAAACACATCCTTTGGACAAAATCACTACAGATACCAGGCTATAAAACTATACAATTCTCTTTCTAAACAATATAAAACAACTTATAAACTTGAATACAAAAAAAACATAAGAAACTGGCTACAATCTTTTAAACTTTTTATAATTTTTGTCGAATTGAAGTCGATTTTAAATTTTGATTTTTATTGTTTCTCTTTTTATATTAATTATGAACACTCTTTTGTTTTACTATTCACAATTTATAATTTACAACTGAAAAATGTCCTCTACAACACAGGTGAACTCCTAGTGTGGGGGACAATATATTATATCTTTGGAATGTAAATGTACTAAGAATAAATAAATAAAATAAATAAAAATAAAATAAATTCATTTAAAAAAAATCAGAGTGTGTAGTTCGCATGCAGTCAGAAAATTACATTAGACAAGAGTAGGGAGGCTACGAAGCACCGCACAAAGAGGAGACCGATTAGTATATCTCATTCTCTCTCAAGGCTAAATCCTATAGATTTCATCGTATATCATACTAAACATAGCTAAAGAAGTTTGATTGATGTCGAATGAGAATTATTGATTACAAAACATTCATCAACCTATTAAAAAATATATGTCAATAATGAAAGAATGAAAAATGAAAGAAATATGTTTCTTTGGAGTCGATTCGACGAAGCTCAGTGTACAAGGGTTAACAAAATATTTTTTGTCAGTTTTTACCAATGTTTCTTTTAATCTTCAAGTCTCCACATTTTTCACAAAAGCAATAAAGGCAGGTTTGTGAAAATAAACAACTATGTTTCGTGTTCTCGCCCTATAAAAATATGTTAGCTGTACGCTACGCACGAATATTTACAGTATTGTATTTAGCCAAAAATAAATATTAATTTTAGAAATTGTAAGATTTGTTCAATTTGGGAGGCGGGTAAGGGTAACGCCGTCCCAGGAACCATTTATTGGACAACCAACACCTCTGCCATAGGTCGCTCCTAGCTCCTAGTGGAAGACCTTTTGACCTCTCCAGCAGGACTCTCTCGGAACATCGCTTTGTACCACGGACTCCCGCAATGGCTCTGGGCACTTGGGACTCTTGTGGGGTGTTCGTATCAACTATAAAATATATACTTATATAATATAATATACATAATACTATAAAGAGGACAGATTTGATTGTTTGTTTGTTTGCATTGAATAGGCTCCGAAAATACTGACCGATTTGAAAAATTCTTTCACCATTATAAAGCTACATTATCAGCGAGTAACATAGGCTGTATATAATGGTAAGCTCTGGCGTTATGAAATTTGTATACATGAAAATGTGTGTATTTCATATATTTTAGCGGCAGGGAGGAAAGGCAGTGGGAAGGTGGGGATTGCGGAGAGGGAAGACACGAGGGAGGGGGAGGGTGGGGAAGGTGGAAGGGAACGGGGATGCACCGGAAAGGACATGCAGGGAGAATCAATGTATTTCTTTGAATGGCATAGCAACGCATGCCGGGTACCAGCTAGTATATTATAAAAAAGGCGACAAGTGGGTACACACAATCTGAGTTCATTCTACTGGTATTTTAATTCTACTCGAATGATGCTGTGGTGTTGATCTCTTTGGCATTCGCTAGCAATCAAAAGATACAAACTTCATACGACAAACCTCGGCCAACATTCGTACACCGTTGACAAACGCGATAAATATGAGAAACAAATGTGAATTTATGGTCCTTCTTTGAGTTCAACGCTGAGGTTATAACCCGTCGTTTTTCCTTCCTCTTAGAAAACGTATTTTCACCCCTTCCTTTCATTAAAAAGACCCTCCACAAAGCATCCCCTCTTACGATGACATTGGCCCTGAGGGAAATCTGAGAGTTTCTTGTTCGGAGTCAATACCTTAAATATTAAACAGAAAATCTGTTTGTGAGATATCTGACGCAGCAAACACCAAACACAAAATATTTCTGCGAAATTAACGGCTGGATCTTTTTTAATTTTTTTAATTTATTTAGTAACAATACATTTATTATTTTATACATTTTTATATGAAACATGTTAGGTATATACATAAAAAATAGAAAATATATTCGTAGTCCTCCTCACTAGGAGATCCTGTGCTGAGGGGGACTATGCTTTGGATAAGTTTTAAGCGACTTCTATGGTTTAAATTATTGTTTGGACAAGGTTTTCCAGGAACTTCTATGACGATGTTTAAGTATACATGTAAGTTCATTTTCCGATAGTTCCTTCAGCCAACATTTAATGTCCTTAATGTAGCTATGTTTTGTTTTAATTTGTTTGGTACTAAGTGGGAGTTTGTTATATAACTTTACTGCTAAAAATTCTGAACTTCTTTGTCCAAATGAAGAGTTACACTTTGGTATATTAAGTATGTCTGTTTGTTTGGCTCTGGTTTTAAGAACATGTGAGGTGTCTGCCTCTGAATCATTTTTGTGGTGATGTACTAGAATGTTTTTGGCGTAGATTTTCTGTATGCTTGGAACATCAAACTGTTTAAAAATATCTGTAGTTGCCGTCCTTATGGGGACCTTCAGTATGGTCTTTACGATGCAATTTTGAGTTACCTTAAGTTGTTTTATGTGATTAGATGCTGCAGCGCCCCATCCTATATTCCAGTCGAGAGTGGCATTGAAATTTGTACTACAATCATGAGCTACGGTTCTTTGAGATATTCAAACTTACATAAGACGTTACGTTGTTTGTTCCTTATTATTTTCTATATTTTTTTTCTTTATTCATAAAACAACTTTTGCATACAGTTTTTTACAGGTTTTTCGACTACTATACAAGGCACATGCCCAATTTAGAATGTAAACATGAGGTATATATTCAATTTGGGAGGCGGGGAGTGGTACCGCCGCCCCGGGAACCATTTATTGGATAACCAACACGGTTCACTACGTTTGGTGACTTAGCAGGGGTGCCAGGGTTCATATGGTGAGGTTTGTCCGGGTATTGGCGGCGGATGCAGATGCGGTCTCCCCACCAGCTGCCTGGCAGGCCGGTTCGGGAGAGAATGGTTGAGGGAGTCCCTTTGACTTCTCCAGCCGTACTCTCTCGGAACATCGCCTTGCACCGTAGTGGGAGGGATGGATTCACACGTCCGTCACTCCTGGACACACTGATCCCCAGATTTACTACCCACCCCTAATACCCTTTCCCTTCCCATAATTTGCTCTCCTTCCTTTCCTAAAAGTACTGTCCACATAGCATCCCCAAAGATGACATAGGCCCTGAGGGGAGTTGTTTTCCTCAGGGAGTGAGTGGAGTTAATGTAAAAAAAATTGAATTGTAAAATATTAATTAAAATGTTAGGTTTGGTTCATTTTTTGCACTAGGTGAAAATGAACAGAAAATCAAATTCATTATGCCGTCTTTTTTATTCTACTCAGAGCCTGCGTCATCTTTGGGATGCTGTGAGGAGGGTCTTTTTAGGGAGAGGAGTGAGAGAAAGTTCTGGGTAGGAAAAATATATGAGGGGTAGGTAGACATCTTTGAGTTAATTTTTCCAGGTTTAACGAACGTACGAATCCATCTTTGGGTTGAGAGAGTTTGGTTGGAGATGTCAAAGGGTTTTCCTCAACCCGCCTTGCAGTACGAGGGCAGACGCATCCGCCTCCAATACATGGACAGACCTCACCCTATGAACCCAGGCAGAACCACTTGGGGTGATCTACACTTATACAACGAATATTCCCGGGGCGGCAGGACCCATATCTCTCAAATTTTATGGGGCCTAGGTATTACAAAATGTGGTGTAGATACTATTATTTTCTCTGATGAACAATACAACCCAAATGATCGGGAAGTTCAATAAGACTGGTGTACATCAGGTTACAGTGAACATTTAACTGGCCTAAACGTCCGTTCTAAAGGATGCTCTGTGTTAGAAATGGTTGCTAAAGATGCCCACTTGTCAATTAGATATCATCGGCTATCTTCGTAACCGTTCGGTTCTCATGCCGGGATAGTTAACTCTCTCATACGAGTATACTGACATCTGTTGGGATACATTAAAACTACATATAACTACCTATACCATCATTTTGGGAGGCGGGTATGGGTATCGCCACTCCGGGAAGCATTTATTAGATAACCAACACCACTGCCATAGGTCACCCCAAGTGGTTTGCCACGTTTGATGACTTAGCAAAAATGCACGGGTTCATGGGGTGAGATTTGTCAAGGTATTATGGTAAAAAACCCCTCCACAAAGCATCCCCTAAGAAGACATCGGCCATGAGGGCAATTATTTTCCTCAGGGCCTCCTGTGGAAACCTGTGTGGAGCTAATGTTAAAAAAACGAGTGTGTTTTAGACCACACAACTGCTCCATCTATATGATAGGAAGAGAGAAATAAAATGTGCACTGCTCTCTCTTGCTCCTACATTGTGATACAGACAATAGGCCTGCACTATGTAACGTAACTGGCTTTAAGAGAAAGAAAATGTGTGCTCGCACCTCTCTCTCTTGCCCCTACAGAAATATACGAAGCGCAACTCTCTGTCTCTTTCCATCTTCACTAACATATATCTCCCTCTCAACTACTGTTTGCCTCGCTTTTTGTAACGCTCTCATCACGCATTCGCCATCTAACTCCCCAAGTCAAGCGTTCGTAAAGAAGTTTTACTTAAAAAAAACGACATCTGTTGAGAGAAATTGAAACTACATACATATTCACATACACTGTATAAGTTTTCTTACGAATCGGTAAAATAATTCACACCTTCTATCGTAATCCATATCTTCATAAATCTATTTAAATTACTTACACCATCGACCAAACATGTTATCATCTACATCGATAATCTATACCTTTTTATTTCCAGAGCGCTAATTAAAGGGTAAATGTTTTAGTGCCTGAGTTAATGGGAAATGAGGCCATTGGGGCGTGGAAACAAAAGGCCTGCGAAAGTAAACTAATTAGTAATTAGCTAAAATAAGCTAATGAAATGTGTTATTTCCAGCCAATTTCTGATCCGGTAACACCGATTTACAGTCCGTCAAGAAAGTTTACAAATTTTATAAAATGAAATAAAATACTTTCAAAAACGATTTTGTAACCAAATATAGTACATTGAAATGTTAGGTTATGATTGACACGCGATCAAATTACGTATTGATTAATTCAATAGGGTATTTCACCGTTTTTTCATTCTCAAAAATAATTACGATAATAAAGGTATTTTGTAATCCGAAGGTCGCGAAATGACGACATGCGCAAATAAATTTTATGTGATTAATTTGTGTTATTTCACAATTCATTCATTTAAAATAATATATAGTATATTTGCGGCATGTTCCAGAGTGGAAGATACTATCAGTATCGCCCTGGTGTAAGACCTCCATTCAGAATTGAAACGTTGCTTGAAAACGGCTTTAGCCGTGTTTGGTGACCAGATCTGAATAGCCAGGTACTTCCCAACCTTCCTCTTCCCTACCTCCTTCCCCTACCCACTTTCTTCAGCCTCACAACATACCCCAATTGGGGATGCCATAGTCTATAAAAATGGTCACGTACATTGCGGTAATTGAAAAATTATTTAGACGGATACAGTATTAATCCTTATTAACTTAAATAAGTTATTAACTTAAATAGTTACAAATTAAAGTCCTCCGCGGCATCTGTCTGTCTCTTCGCGATTATAAAGGTTGGATAACCATCCGGTAGATGACGTTGTGTTTTATTAGCCACAGCAAGGCGTGGCCGGGTCAGCTAGTTAATGATAATATTAAAATTAGTACAATGATCACGAATAAAAAAACTAAACTTTAAGTCTTCCATACATCTTAACGGTATTTTGTTTGTGAAAATACCCCATTTCGGCACATATACAAAAACATACAAACGCAGCGGCCACCACTTTTATGTATACTTTCTTGACAGACTGTAGTAAAAGAACGCACGTAGATTCGCTAATTGATTAGTGCAAAACTCAACTCTTCGCTCTCCAAGTAAACAATTACAAATAAAATATTGATTGAAATTCACGGCCAAGTTTAGTCTACGTACCGCAGCTATAGTTGACTCGTATACAGTGTGAACATGGAAATGAATAATTGATACGTTTCAAAATCGTTATTCGACTGCAAAAAATAAAATTTTAGGGAAATCGAAAAAAATCGTTTTTGATGTAATTAAAAGAGTACACCGTAAAAACCCAAAAATTAACCCCCGTGATCATCAACGTGCTTAAAATTTTACATAAATGACAAACAACCATTTACCCTGGTAACCCAACAGTTGTTCTGCTAACAATTGGCTCTCCGAAATTATATCTATTACATAATAATAACAATAATTGGATAATTTGTAGAGCGCCGTTTTTGTGAAAAATTACCTCAAGGGCGCTGTATAAAACAAAGTCGCTCCAGTTGTCTATACGTTCAGATCTTTTAAACTCGCAACGGACTTTCATGCGGTTTTCACCAATAGATAGAGTGATTTATGAGGATGGTTTCGGTATATGATTTGTCAAGGTTTTGTGTAAATTAATTATTATTTTTAATTTATAGACTAATGTTTAAGACAAGATTTTTATGCATAGCACAAAGGGTAACAATTATTATAAGCAATAATTATCAGCCTGAAACACTCATCAACATTGAAAAATCTTCCGAGAAAAGATACTTGCCGCCAACGGGACTTGAACCCGTGTCCTTCTGATTGCCGGTCGGATGTTCTGACCACTGAGCTATGGCGGCTTATCTAATACCCGCCAAATAATTCAATATATACCGGTGTTTCATTCAACAATAATAAAAAATAATAATCAGTAATTGTTGAATGAAACACCAGTATATATTGAATTATTTGGCGGGTATTAGATAAGCCGCCATAGCTCAGTGGTCAGAGCATCCGACCGGCAATCAGAAGGACACGGGTTCAAGTCCCGTTGGCGGCAAGTATCTTTTCTCGGAAGATTTTTCAATGTAAATGGGTGTTTCAGGCTCACAATTATTGATTATAATAATTTGTGTAAATTGGTTGAAATTTGAAATGTATGCAAATTAAAAGATGGCGTTGGTTATAAAGGTCGAGTAATGGCGTTGTTAGTAGACGGCGTTGTGTTTCGTTCGCCCCAGCAACGTGTGGCCGGATCAGTTAGTTTAGTATAAAATTATAATTTTTGTGCATTATTTACTAATAATTTCAAATGTAAAATCGACTTCAAAATACCTTCAGTAATAAATTGGTATGAATATCAGACGAATTTATAAACCTACAGTGTTGTTTTATTGTACTTGTGCGCTCGTGTACACAGTATATTGACAAGTAGGTATTTTCTTGATGCATTTCAATGAAAATACGTTTTATTGTACTTGTGCGGTAGTGTACACAGTATATTGACAAGTGGGTATTTTCTTGATGCATTTCAATGAAAATACGTTTTATTGTACTTGTGCGCTATAGTGTACACAGTATATTGACAAGTAGGTATTTTCTTGATGCATTTCAATGAAAATACGTTTTATTGTACTTGTGCGCTATAGTGTACACAGTATATTGACAAGTAGGTATTTTCTTGATGCATTTCAATGAAAATACGTTTTATTGTACTTGTGCGCTATAGTGTACACAGTATATTGACAAGTAGGTATTTTCTTGATGCATTTCAATGAAAATACGTTTTATTGTACTTGTGCGCTATAGTGTACACAGTATATTGACAAGTAGGTATTTTCTTGATGCATTTCAATGAAAATACGTTTTATTGTACTTGTGCGGTAGTGTACACAGTATATTGACAAGTGGGTATTTTCTTGATGCATTTCAATGAAAATACGTTTTATTGTACTTGTGCGCTATAGTGTACACAGTATATTGACAAGTAGGTATTTTCTTGATGCATTTCAATGAAAATACGTTTTATTGTACTTGTGCGGTAGTGTACACAGTATATTGACAAGTGGGTATTTTCTTGATGCATTTCAATGAAAATACGTTTTATTGTACTTGTGCGCTATAGTGTACACAGTATATTGACAAGTAGGTATTTTCTTGATGCATTTCAATGAAAATACGTTTTATTGTACTTGTGCGCTATAGTGTACACAGTATATTGACAAGTAGGTATTTTCTTGATGCATTTCAATGAAAATACGTTTTATTGTACTTGTGCGGTAGTGTACACAGTATATTGACAAGTGGGTATTTTCTTGATGCATTTCAATGAAAATACGTTTTATTGTACTTGTGCGCTATAGTGTACACAGTATATTGACAAGTAGGTATTTTCTTGATGCATTTCAATGAAAATACGTTTTATTGTACTTGTGCGCTATAGTGTACACAGTATATTGACAAGTAGGTATTTTCTTGATGCATTTCAATGAAAATACGTTTTATTGTACTTGTGCGCTATAGTGTACACAGTATATTGACAAGTAGGTATTTTCTTGATGCATTTCAATGAAAATACGTTTTATTGTACTTGTGCGCTATAGTGTACACAGTATATTGACAAGTAGGTATTTTCTTGATGCATTTCAATGAAAATACGTTTTATTGTACTTGTGCGGTAGTGTACACAGTATATTGACAAGTGGGTATTTTCTTGATGCATTTCAATGAAAATACGTTTTATTGTACTTGTGCGCTATAGTGTACACAGTATATTGACAAGTAGGTATTTTCTTGATGCATTTCAATGAAAATACGTTTTATTGTACTTGTGCGCTATAGTGTACACAGTATATTGACAAGTAGGTATTTTCTTGATGCATTTCAATGAAAATACGTTTTATTGTACTTGTGCGCTATAGTGTACACAGTATATTGACAAGTAGGTATTTTCTTGATGCATTTCAATGAAAATACGTTTTATTGTACTTGTGCGCTATAGTGTACACAGTATATTGACAAGTAGGTATTTTCTTGATGCATTTCAATGAAAATACGTTTTATTGTACTTGTGCGCTATAGTGTACACAGTATATTGACAAGTTGGTATTTTCTTGATGCATTTCAATGAAAATACGTTTTATTGTACTTGTGCGCTATAGTGTACACAGTATATTGACAAGTAGGTATTTTCTTTATGCATTTCAATGAAAATACGTTTTATTGTACTTGTGCGCTATAGTGTACACAGTATATTGACAAGTAGGTATTTTCTTGATGCATTTCAATGAAAATACGTTTTATTGTACTTGTGCGCTATAGTTACACAGTATATTGACAAATAGGTATTTTCTTGATGCATTTCAATGAAAATACGTTTTATTGTACTTGTGCGCTATAGTGTACACAGTATATTGACAAGTAGGTATTTTCTTGATGCATTTCAATGAAAATACGTTTTATTGTACTTGTGCGCTATAGTGTACACAGTATATTGACAAGTAGGTATTTTCTTGATGCATTTCAATGAAAATACGTTTTATTGTACTTGTGCGCTATAGTGTACACAGTATATTGACAAGTAGGTATTTTCTTGATGCATTTCAATGAAAATACGTTTTATTGTACTTGTGCGCTATAGTTACACAGTATATTGACAAGTAGGTATTTTCTTGATGCATTTCAATGAAAATACGTTTTATTGTACTTGTGCGCTATAGTTACACAGTATATTGACAAATAGGCATTTTCTTGATGCATTTCAATGAAAATACGTTTTATTGT
The DNA here is from genome assembly GCA_929108145.2 of Limnephilus rhombicus. NCBI lineage: Eukaryota > Metazoa > Arthropoda > Insecta > Trichoptera > Limnephilidae > Limnephilus > Limnephilus rhombicus. Next base: position 27,023,707 of record OV815299.1, on the reverse strand, counting down.
ACTTGTGCGCTATAGTTACACAGTATATTGACAAATAGGTATTTTCTTGATGCATTTCAATGAAAATACGTTTTATTGTACTTGTGCGGTAGTGTACACAGTATATTGACAAGTGGGTATTTTCTTGATGCATTTCAATGAAAATACGTTTTATTGTACTTGTGCGCTATAGTGTACACAGTATATTGACAAGTAGGTATTTTCTTGATGCATTTCAATGAAAATACGTTTTATTGTACTTGTGCGGTAGTGTACACAGTATATTGACAAGTGGGTATTTTCTTGATGCATTTCAATGAAAATACGTTTTATTGTACTTGTGCGCTATAGTGTACACAGTATATTGACAAGTAGGTATTTTCTTGATGCATTTCAATGAAAATACGTTTTATTGTACTTGTGCGCTATAGTGTACACAGTATATTGACAAGTAGGTATTTTCTTGATGCATTTCAATGAAAATACGTTTTATTGTACTTGTGCGGTAGTGTACACAGTATATTGACAAGTGGGTATTTTCTTGATGCATTTCAATGAAAATACGTTTTATTGTACTTGTGCGCTATAGTGTACACAGTATATTGACAAGTAGGTATTTTCTTGATGCATTTCAATGAAAATACGTTTTATTGTACTTGTGCGCTATAGTGTACACAGTATATTGACAAGTAGGTATTTTCTTGATGCATTTCAATGAAAATACGTTTTATTGTACTTGTGCGCTATAGTGTACACAGTATATTGACAAGTAGGTATTTTCTTGATGCATTTCAATGAAAATACGTTTTATTGTACTTGTGCGCTATAGTGTACACAGTATATTGACAAGTAGGTATTTTCTTGATGCATTTCAATGAAAATACGTTTTATTGTACTTGTGCGGTAGTGTACACAGTATATTGACAAGTGGGTATTTTCTTGATGCATTTCAATGAAAATACGTTTTATTGTACTTGTGCGCTATAGTGTACACAGTATATTGACAAGTAGGTATTTTCTTGATGCATTTCAATGAAAATACGTTTTATTGTACTTGTGCGCTATAGTGTACACAGTATATTGACAAGTAGGTATTTTCTTGATGCATTTCAATGAAAATACGTTTTATTGTACTTGTGCGCTATAGTGTACACAGTATATTGACAAGTAGGTATTTTCTTGATGCATTTCAATGAAAATACGTTTTATTGTACTTGTGCGCTATAGTGTACACAGTATATTGACAAGTAGGTATTTTCTTGATGCATTTCAATGAAAATACGTTTTATTGTACTTGTGCGCTATAGTGTACACAGTATATTGACAAGTTGGTATTTTCTTGATGCATTTCAATGAAAATACGTTTTATTGTACTTGTGCGCTATAGTGTACACAGTATATTGACAAGTAGGTATTTTCTTTATGCATTTCAATGAAAATACGTTTTATTGTACTTGTGCGCTATAGTGTACACAGTATATTGACAAGTAGGTATTTTCTTGATGCATTTCAATGAAAATACGTTTTATTGTACTTGTGCGCTATAGTTACACAGTATATTGACAAGTAGGTATTTTCTTGATGCATTTCAATGAAAATACGTTTTATTGTACTTGTGCGCTATAGTGTACACAGTATATTGACAAGTAGGTATTTTCTTGATGCATTTCAATGAAAATACGTTTTATTGTACTTGTGCGCTATAGTGTACACAGTATATTGACAAGTAGGTATTTTCTTGATGCATTTCAATGAAAATACGTTTTATTGTACTTGTGCGCTATAGTGTACACAGTATATTGACAAGTAGGTATTTTCTTGATGCATTTCAATGAAAATACGTTTTATTGTACTTGTGCGCTATAGTTACACAGTATATTGACAAGTAGGTATTTTCTTGATGCATTTCAATGAAAATACGTTTTATTGTACTTGTGCGCTATAGTTACACAGTATATTGACAAATAGGCATTTTCTTGATGCATTTCAATGAAAATACGTTTTATTGTACTTGTGCGCTATAGTTACACAGTATATTGACAAATAGGTATTTTCTTGATGCATTTCAATGAAAATACGTTTTATTGTATCTACTTGTGCGCTATAGTTACACAGTATATTGACAAGTAGGTATTTTCTTGATGCATTTCAATGAAAATACGTTTTATTGTACTTGTGCGCTATAGTTACACAGTATATTGACAAGTAGGTATTTTCTTGATGCATTTCAATGAAAATACGTTTTATTGTACTTGTGCGCTATAGTGTACACAGTATATTGACAAGTAGGTATTTTCTTGATGCATTTCAATGAAAATACGTTTTATTGTACTTGTGCGCTATAGTGTACACAGTATATTGACAAGTAGGTATTTTCTTGATGCATTTCAATGAAAATACGTTTTATTGTACTTGTGCGCTATAGTTACACAGTATATTGACAAGTATGTATTTTCTTGATGCATTTCAATGAAAATACGTTTTATTGTACTTGTGCGCTATAGTTACACAGTATATTGACAAGTATGTATTTTCTTGATGCATTTCAATGAAAATACGTTTTATTGTACTTGTGCGCTATAGTGTACACAGTATATTGACAAGTTGGTATTTTCTTGATGCATTTCAATGAAAATACGTTTTATTGTACTTGTGCGCTATAGTGTACACAGTATATTGACAAGTAGGTATTTTCTTTATGCATTTCAATGAAAATACGTTTTATTGTACTTGTGCGCTATAGTGTACACAGTATATTGACAAGTAGGTATTTTCTTGATGCATTTCAATGAAAATACGTTTTATTGTACTTGTGCGCTATAGTTACACAGTATATTGACAAGTAGGTATTTTCTTGATGCATTTCAATGAAAATACGTTTTATTGTACTTGTGCGCTATAGTGTACACAGTATATTGACAAGTAGGTATTTTCTTGATGCATTTCAATGAAAATACGTTTTATTGTACTTGTGCGCTATAGTGTACACAGTATATTGACAAGTAGGTATTTTCTTGATGCATTTCAATGAAAATACGTTTTATTGTACTTGTGCGCTATAGTGTACACAGTATATTGACAAGTAGGTATTTTCTTGATGCATTTCAATGAAAATACGTTTTATTGTACTTGTGCGCTATAGTTACACAGTATATTGACAAGTAGGTATTTTCTTGATGCATTTCAATGAAAATACGTTTTATTGTACTTGTGCGCTATAGTTACACAGTATATTGACAAATAGGCATTTTCTTGATGCATTTCAATGAAAATACGTTTTATTGTACTTGTGCGCTATAGTTACACAGTATATTGACAAATAGGTATTTTCTTGATGCATTTCAATGAAAATACGTTTTATTGTATCTACTTGTGCGCTATAGTTACACAGTATATTGACAAGTAGGTATTTTCTTGATGCATTTCAATGAAAATACGTTTTATTGTACTTGTGCGCTATAGTTACACAGTATATTGACAAGTAGGTATTTTCTTGATGCATTTCAATGAAAATACGTTTTATTGTACTTGTGCGCTATAGTGTACACAGTATATTGACAAGTAGGTATTTTCTTGATGCATTTCAATGAAAATACGTTTTATTGTACTTGTGCGCTATAGTGTACACAGTATATTGACAAGTAGGTATTTTCTTGATGCATTTCAATGAAAATACGTTTTATTGTACTTGTGCGCTATAGTTACACAGTATATTGACAAGTATGTATTTTCTTGATGCATTTCAATGAAAATACGTTTTATTGTACTTGTGCGCTATAGTTACACAGTATATTGACAAGTATGTATTTTCTTGATGCATTTCAATGAAAATACGTTTTATTGTACTTGTGCGGTAGTGTACACAGTATATTGACAAGTAGGTATTTTCTTGATGCATTTCAATATAATATTTTATAATACTTTTGTTATTCGGCGGTACATCCTCTCCGTACATCACTTTGGGGTCACTTATTAATTGTAATTTGTGTAATTAGGTATACCGTATTTTCTTTAAACCGACTGCACGTTATACATTTACAAAAAATTCTGCCCCAATACAGGTTCACCGAGTGAGGCAGGCTATGCACAATTGCACAACTAAAAATATTGTATAATTATGCTACTTCTATAAAACCATTCTTACGTTACTTTCTGTTTGTTAATTTTTTTCTACTGATGTAATCTATTTGTAAACTACAACATGTACTTTTTTAGTAATAATGTTGCCAACTTCATTGAATAAAGATATTATTATTATTAATTAAGTACGCCGGGGGAGCAACTGTGGGCGGATTAACTGTCATGGAACCATTTACTCTACATTAATGATGTTCCTCAGTTGTGAGATTGGGTTAGTTTAGGTTAGGTTAGAGTAGTGTAGTGCATAGGAATATGTATATTGTTTTAACAGATGTCGTTGATATAAGTAGTTATATAGCGTGGTGAAATCGATAACTTTGTAGGCGTAACTTTCGATTTTTTTATATCGATGTCCCTAGCACAGTTTCACTGTTCATAGCCGTACCGATATTGACAGGGAATAAATAAGAAATCAATATTCGCTGGGAACACTGGTCGATCTGTCTACGAATTCACATTTCGAAACATCAAACGCCAATCAAATACGTACATAAAAATATTAATAATTTGGCAATGTCGAATTGAAATACCAACCCAAGTAGGCATTGGCAGTCTGCATTTACTTTTGGACATCAAACGGGAGTTAAATAGTTGATGAGGTCTGTATTCACGTTTCACCCTTTTTCGTTTCTCAAAGTTCAAACGGAATAAATCACTGCGTCTTTAATGCATTAATATGTCTATGGATCGCGTGTACAACTTCTTTCATTTCTAAAAGCTTCGTTGGTTCAATACGTTCAACAAAGAAGCCAGTAATTTTGCATAATGAACGACATAATTGAAATAAACGCATGTATTAATAGTTAACCGAAACTTATCTGATACTATAGAGTCGGGCTAAAATTTATCAATCGTCGGTCGGTCGGAATATCTCTTACCAATAATTGTTGACCGTGATCGCAAATATAAATAACTGACCATAGATGACGAATTTGGTCAATAACGGATTGATACAGTGTTTTATGGATTGACCATGCTAGGTACCCTGTCCTTCAACCGATGTTGTTGGTATAGGGAATTATTTGTAGTCTCAAAAGATATCAGTAAAGAACCATAAGAGAGTGTCAACTGTGAACTATCGCCGTTCGAATCTAACACCCGAACGGTTACGGAAATAGCCTATTATATTCGATCAACAGCTGGAACTCGAACTCGAACTCGAGACTCGAACTCGAGTTCCCTTGCTTCAGAAATACACAGTGCATCCGTTAGAACGAACGTTTGGTCTAGTCAAATATTAATTTTAAGCAAAACGATAAATAAACGCGTCTTATAACCTGACGAACCGAGAATCACTGAACCTCCCCATCATTTTTATTGTACACTAGCTGGTACCCGGCATGCGTTTTTATGCTATTTAATAAAGAAATTGTATCTCCATGCGTGTCCTTTCCCATTCGTCCCATTCCCCTTCCGCCTCCCCTTCTTCTCCCGCGTCCCCTTCCCCTCTGGCGTTCCCTCTCCGCCTTTTCGGCGTTCCCTCTCCGCCTTTTCCGCCTTCCCTCTCCTCACTCCCCTCGCCTGCTTCCCTTGTCCCGATAACCCCCCTCCCTAGTTCCTCTCCCCCCTCCCGAGTTCCCCTCCCCCTCCCGTGTTCCCGTCCCCACCCCTCCCGCAAACCCCCTTTCCCGAGTTCCCCTACCAAGTTCCCCTCCCCTCCCCTTCCTTATCCTTCACCCCTCACCCATCGCCTCCCCCTCCCGCATTCCATACATTCAGTACCGGTACATTCAGTTTTCAAACAGTTCGCGTGGCACCAATTGAAATTTTTTATACAAATTTCATAATGCCAGAGCTCACCAGTATATATAGAAACCTTTGTGGGCATGCTCACAACAACTCACCAAATTTTCATCGCAATCGGATGAACAGTTAGCAATTCGTGCTAAATTTATTTCGTCAAACTCGCGAACTGTTAAACGTACGAAGTTTTCTGAAATTATTCAATGTTTTGCGCTCCTTTTTCTTATACTTAGAAAACTTAAAAAAAGCTTATATTATTATTATTTCATTTGCTTCAATTCTAGTGGACTACGACAAACATTTCGAAACCAAAAACAGCTAAATCGGCCCAGCCGTTCTCGAGTTTTAGCGAGACAAACGAACAGCAATTGATTTTTGTATATATTGTGCATTGTGCATTAGAGAAAACTTCGGTAGGTATTAGTTAGGTAACAGTTAGGTTAGGTTAGATTAGGTTAGGTTTTGTACATGTTTATTAGAATATTAAAATTCGAACGATGTAGGGTAAACTTGTCTATGGATTGATTAGTGATTGCCCACTTTCTCTTTGATAGTAACAGATACTTACAATGTATGCATGCCTGATTCATCCAAAGGAAAAAAGTAGTACTTTGGAGGAAACAGTCAAACGTACGTACATTATGTATTATCTTTTGTCTCAACAATATTTAACGCGTAAGAAAGAGCTGCATTATTATTATGATAAGGAACGTATGTTAATTGCCTTTTGGTACCGTCGCACAGTGATTCGTTTCATACAAGCTAGAAGTCACTTTTGAATTCCCAAACAATGACGTCATGGCGACATTACCAGATAGACAGGATAATAAATGCATGCTTAATTGGGGTGATTAGTGTAAGCATTTACTCATACCAGAGGCCTAAAGTCGGATAGTGTGTTTTGAAATTATCATTTGCATTTATTCGCTCGTTGCAGCTCGACGTTTAAAATTGTGTTCTTCGTTTGAAAAGTGTTTTTTTTCGGTTCTGTAAAATGGAGGCTACTTTGGAAGGTATGTTTTAAAGTTTTTTCTTAATACTTTAGTGGAAATAATTTTAGTTGTTTTTTAAATAATAAATAAGTTTTGTGTTTTTTTTTGGCCTAAAAAATGTTAAATTTCTAACTTCTCGAGAGTTTATCTCAGAGAGTATATCAAAATCGCAATTTTTTTTATTTTTTTTAAATAGTGCAACTAATATTCTATTCATATCAGTTTCGATATTAACCCACACCAATCCACATTATTACTATTTTTCCATTTTACAGGAACCACATACGAGATTTCCAGGCTGGAATTGTTCGTGACATGGAAGAGTTTGCCGAAGAAAAAAAGGCTTGAGGGAATGTTTAACAAAATTTTAAGTACATTTGAACTTGATAAGCTCAGTGCAAGTGGTGAAAAAAGTTTAAAAAACCAAATACGAAAAAAACGAAATTTTTTTAAAAATTATTTTTAACACTAATTTTCATAAAATTAGTATTGACTACACCTCAATAGAGGGTTATAAATAATTTAATCATGTGTAAGAGTTTTTAGCGTCTAGCATATATGAAACGAATCACTGTGCGTCGCCGTGCTGTTACCGTGAGAATTATAAAAACAGCTATTAACTAAAATCCCGATCCACTATAACGTAAAATATGTGACAAAATCGGCAAGCAAATAACTCTTGGTTGAATGTTCATGTTTCCGTGTTGTTAACAAGGCGAATATTCGGGACTCTATAAATACTGCCTCTGGTTGTGTTGGTTCCTGGCAACTGGATATTTATTGGGAAATTCATCCACTCCCACGGATCGGAACTAATTGCTGAAATATTTAGTTGAACGTGTAAACTATAAACTTAACAATTCTCGCGCGATTTGGAGTGGTTTCATTTATTAATGTAGATTTAGACCGATTATTTCTAATATATTTTAGTTTATTTGTCTTAGCGATTTGCCATGGGAAATAATAATACTTATGTTTATTTTCTTTGGAGAGGAAAACAATTTTGTTGATGAAAACAGATATATATATATATATTTATTTTTAAAGAATGGCAAACGTTGTAGCGCGCTACCAGAACTGTCAGTAGTGTGTAACTCCGTTTCAGTTATGGTTTTGTTGTATAATGTGGAAAATTAAATTCTCTAAAAATGATCGTAAATCATTTAAATATTTATGCACCAGTATCGCAAAGTAAAACATAACAATTTTTAAATTTAAAATAAAACAATAACTTTGTAAACACCACTTTTATTTTTACACTTTATGCCGACCGGGTTTCGCTACAACCATTAGGGCAGTATAATACTCTACTAACATTAGGTTACATGTGTGTTATAATATATAATTTACCAAAAATGGGCTGGACTCGTCAAGTGGAGGAGGAGGAAGGAGGCATAGATGGAGAATTGGGAAGGGAACGGACATGTTCTTTATCAATAGGGAACAATCTTAGTATGGGACTTTTATTTAAATTTAGTTGATTATTAACTACCTTACTATTAGTGTTTATGGCTTTCCTAAGTTCAAGTGCCTCCAAATTATCCAACCTTATACCGATATTGTTTTTATGAATAAATTTGGCGCCAGTGTTTTTGTCAAATTTATGATCGTTTTCGATCAAGTGGTTTGCAAATTCTGAAAATCCAGAGCTGTATAAACATCTAAGATGTTCTTTGATACGGGTGTTTATGTTGCGCGCTGTTTTACCAATATAAAAAAATGGGCAGTCGCTGCATTGAAGTGAATAAATTCCCGAGTGAGAAAGACTGTCTTCCTTATCCTTACCGTTCATTAAAAGTTTGCCTATATTATTATTAGTGTAAAATGCAGGTTTGATTTCTGATGGGAGATTTTTAACACTTTTTTGAGAGAAATTATTGATGTACAGGATTCTACGCCATTGATGAGCTTGATTATTATTACTTGGTATATTATTATTATGAGGTGGACTGTTGTATAAAAATTTACTAGTGGATAATTTTTTAAATTTTTTATTTAGAATGTTGTCGACTATATTTGGGTTGTAACCGTTATTTATTGCGATTTGTTTGATCGTTGATAGTTCTATTGCAAAGTTGGTATTTGATAAAGGGATTGTAACTAATCTATGTGTTATGGAATGAAACGCTGAATGTTTAATTGAATGAACTGTCACATCACAAAGTATCCGCTTCATATGAACAAATAAAATATAACACTTTTTCTGGCGATGTTTTTTTCGTGTACAAATCAAAACAGGTGTAAAACGGAAATTTAACCCGTTGTCGACGACGCTGCGTGACAATGACCCGAGGCGATTTAAAACAGCGATATTTTTTTTCCCGTCAACCGTTCGACTTGAGCGCTTGAGGAGCTGGAGGTACAACCCCCTTCTACTCGCACCGCCGGCCGGCGTGCTCAGTGCGACGCCGCTTGCGGAAGGAGATACAGGAGGTATATGAGGAAAACAGGTTAATATGACCAATAATTATCTTTAGAGCACAGGCGCCGGGTGGGAATGCTATCCTTGTTCTACCGGTATTACAATGGAAGATGCTCCGAGGAACTAGCATCATTGATCCCTTCGGCACCGGTGCATAGTCGGGAAACACGCCAAACGCGTGCCCAACATTTGTACACGGTTGACATTTGTCACATGAGAACGGGTCGTTTAGCTCGGCTGTGGAATGATTTGCCGGCCTCTGTGTTTCCTCCTTCCTACAACATGGGTCTCTTCAAGACCAATGTTCATTCCTTCCTCTCCTCAAAAAGACCCTCCACATAGCATCCCAGATGACATAGGCCCTGAGGGAAATTATTTTCCTCAGGGCCTCCTGTGTGGAGTTAATGTAAAAAAAACATGGGTATTGAAGTATTTGTTGTAACGATTTGTATTTGAAGTGTTTGTTATAACGCAGCTTCATGTAGCCTCACCCCTCACCTCACCACTCAAGGGCGTCGCCAGCCGGTAGCCCAGGGGGGGGGGGAATTGATTTGGAGAATGAGAAAAGTGTGAATTGGAGGTAAAGTCGAGAGCACATGAAGCTTTTCACTTGTAATTCGAGCCTTACATCTACGGCGATTGTAATAAACAATACAGAGTCCAACATGTAAAGCTACACGAGCTCTTGACTACATCTACGGCGATTGTAATAAACAATACAGAGTCCAACATGTAAAGCTACACGAGCTCTTGACTACAATAAATAAATTACATCTACGGCGATTGTAATAAACAATACAGAGTCCAACATGTAAAGCTACACGAGCTCTTGACTACATCTACGGCGATTGTAATAAACAATACAGAGTCCAACATGTAAAGCTACACGAGCTCTTGACTACATCTACGGCGATTGTAATAAACAATACAGAGTCCAACATGTAAAGCTACACGAGCTCTTGACTACATCTACGGCGATTGTAATAAACAATACAGAGTCCAACATGTAAAGCTTCACGAGCTCTTGACTACATCTACGGCGATTGTAATAAACAATACAGAGTCCAACATGTAAAGCTACACGAGCTCTTGACTACATCTACGGCGATTGTAATAAACAATACAGAGTCCAACATGTAAAGCTACACGAGCTCTTGACTACATCTACGGCGATTGTAATAAACAATACAGAGTCCAACATGTAAAGCTACACGAGCTCTTGACTACATCTACGGCGATTGTAATAAACAATACAGAGTCCAACATGTAAAGCTACACGAGCTCTTGACTACATCTACGGCGATTGTAATAAACAATACAGAGTCCAACATGTAAAGCTACACGAGCTCTTGACTACAATAAATAAATTACATCTACGGCGATTGTAATAAACAATACAGAGTCCAACATGTAAAGCTACACGAGCTCTTGACTACATCTACGGCGATTGTAATAAACAATACAGAGTCCAACATGTAAAGCTACACGAGCTCTTGACTACATCTACGGCGATTGTAATAAGCAATACAGAGTCCAACATGTAAAGCTACACGAGCTCTTGACTACATCTACGGCGATTGTAATAAACAATACAGAGTCCAACATGTAAAGCTACACGAGCTCTTGACTACATCTACGGCGATTGTAATAAACAATACAGAGTCCAACATGTAAAGCTACACGAGCTCTTGACTACATCTACGGCGATTGTAATAAACAATACAGAGTCCAACATGTAAAGCTACACGAGCTCTTGACTACATCTACGGCGATTGTAATAAACAATACAGAGTCCAACATGTAAAGCTACACGAGCTCTTGACTACATCTACGGCGATTGTAATAAACAATACAGAGTCCAACATGTAAAGCTACACGAGCTCTTGACTACATCTACGGCGATTGTAATAAACAATACAGAGTCCAACATGTAAAGCTACACGAGCTCTTGACTACATCTACGGCGATTGTAATAAACAATACAGAGTCCAACATGTAAAGCTACACGAGCTCTTGACTACAACTTAAAACTTAAATATGATGACAACTAAACAACATATAATATATAATACGTTAACAATGATGTACAAGCTTAAAAATAACATGCTCCCTAAATATCTGCAAACTAATATTATGTACCATGAAAATATTCACAATTATCCTACGAGGAGTTGCCGAGACTTCAGGCTTCCCAAAACTAAACTGACGTGTACACAGAACAGCGTGTTTTATAAAGGTCAAAAACTTTATAATAACCTACCAAATTCCATAAAGGAAGCCTCAAGTCTTGGCACTTTTCGTAAAACATGTGCTACATACATTAAGAAAAATTTATGAATTGTATTTATTTGTATTAACTGTATGTCTTAAACCCTATTGTTTGTATTTCTAACTGGAGTAACTGTATTTCTTTTTAAAACTGTATTCTTTCCGTTATAATTTTATGACTATATTTATTTTATTATGTATTTTATATGTTTTTTTTAATACTAGATGTATGAAAAAATTTGCTTACATCTAAATAAAGTTACAAAAACAAAAATCTACGGCGATTGTAATAAACAATACAGAGTCCAACATGTAAAGCTACACGAGCTCTTGACTACATCTACGGCGATTGTAATAAACAATACAGAGTCCAACATGTAAAGCTACACGAGCTCTTGACTACATCTACGGCGATTGTAATAAACAATACAGAGTCCAACATGTAAAGCTACACGAGCTCTTGACTACAATAAATAAAACTTGTAAATAAGTTAGGTATTACATTTATTAGAAAAATTCAATAAAAATAATTTGTGAGTTTGATTTTGAATAAGTGTAAAGTGTATTTTTTTTTGTAATTACCAGATTTTAATATAAGGGTGGACAAAGATTAGGTTAATCAACATAAAATTTTCGGGGGTTTTTTGTAAACTTCTCGACCACTTTATTATGAAAATCTTCTAAGTTTCCATGAATAAGTTTTCTGTGCACTCATAATGGCTAGACCGTCGAGACGATTTTGTCCCATAGTGCTTCTTAGCCAAGTTTTAAGTCTCATGAAGCTGCTAAACGATCGCTCTACCGTACACGTTGTGCACGGAACGTTGTAGGACTTTAGTTGCGTTGCATTTGGCAACTTCTTTAGAATCTCTAGGGGGGGGGCAGCGGCCCCTCCCTGCCCCCCTTGGCGACGCCCTTGCACCACTCATTATTTGTGTGTGGCTAATATCATTAATAATAATATGATCTAGATACTTGACAAATGATGTACAGTGAACAGTGGAGGTAATCCACCTCTTACCCGCCTTGGTATAAGTAACTGATGGTTACTCCTTCAAGGCTCTCGCAAGATCCTAATTTTTTTTTTGTTAAACGAAGCTACATTTATTTATTTTGAACGAATCTAGACCTCCAGTGTCCATGCATACGTTGTTAGTAAGCAGTATGCAATTGCTTAACAGGAAAAACAAAATGCAAAAAATAGGTTAGTAAGACAAAGATAAATTAAACAGGGCAAAAGAAAAACTCATTCATGAGGCTTCATGAGGCGGCATTGCATCTGTAAAAACCCGCAAGCACCTGCATAAAATAGAGAACATAAGTAATACAATAAATCTCAAATCAATTGGCAAGTACCAACAAAAAATGTGAATGGCTTTCGGTCTGATCATAAACTACACTTAGCTTCCGTGTCCCTTAGCCAACCACTCAGTGAAGCCTCAAAGAATGTTAACTGAATATTTGGGGTAAAATAAATAAATGAAAAAAAAGTACAGTGAACAGAATAACAAAAGGATAAAAAGACTAGGTACTTAGTATAAACACAGAAATAATTTTGAAGTATCCTATTTCGAACAGCTCTACCAGCCACTAAATCTGGGTTCATTCTATTAACAGCCCCAGGCTCAAGTGGAGCCATTCCTCCAGCAATCAGCCCTAAATCTAGATTATGATCACTCAGGTATTCTGGAAGATCAAATTTATCTTTTACACACATTTTGTGAAGCACCAAACATGCATGGATAAATAATGTAATTGATCTGACGAAACGTTCTTTTCAGTCTCGAAACAGTTGCTTCAGCTTGCTCGACTTGGTGTATAGCAGCCAACATCGCTGTAAATCAGCCATTGTAAAATTGTAATAATATGACTTTATAATTATAATAATAAACGATGTCTTTGCGAGTGCGAATGTTCGCGCGGGAAAACAATAATACCAGATTTTGACAGCCAATTGCATAGATACGTCAACAACCCACCACTCTCTGCTCTGTTTCTACTGGGTTGCCCCACTTGTTGTTGTGTGGAATTACTTTTGACGTTTGGCGTCTAAGAATGTTCCTTCGACCAAGCTCAAGAATAACCAAGTCGACCAACGGACGTAATTTCGACGGCGATTACGAGCGACGACGCCGACGCTTGGAGAATAGAGACCCTGGAGATACAACCCCCTTCTACTCGCACAGCCGCGCCGGCCGGCGTGCTCAGTGCGACGCCGCTTGCGGAAGGAGATACAGGAGGTATATGAGGAAAACAGGTTAATATGACCAATAGTTTTAATGAAATTCTACAGTTATTTTTTCATACTTGATTTCGCATACTAAAATAATAAAAAGTTAATTTATAAAATACGTATTATTAATATTTTTTTATGAGCAAAGAACCCATAATTAATAAATAATTTTCAAAATTAAGCTAACCCTTTCAGTTTTGGTACAACCCATCGATAAAATTCGGGTCACGGTTACCCGGCGTCATTGATCGCGTGATTATTTTCGGCGTCATTGACCGCGTAATTATTTTCACGTCATTGACGCAGGGCTAAACCTTTTCGGGATCTACATAAGGAGTGTTATTGTTAGCGACTAGGGAATGCAATCTCGATCTCGCAAGATCTCGTTCTCGCGAGATCTCGGCCTTTTTTAGCGAGAGTGATCTCGGACGAAAAAAGGGCGAGATCTCGCGAGTTTAACGAGATTACACTCGAGCGTAAAAACGTCTTATTCGAAGCGCGGACTGACACGGACGGAGTTGCGATCTGTCGGTTTCGTTCGGTGGGCGTGAGGCGGCGACCTGAGGTAGCCTGAGATCTGTGGTTCCAACTTGCGTTGAATCCGAAAGGGCTGGTTATCTGGCCGACAAAATAAGAAGCCGTTTGGCAGACGATTCTTTGGACATTTTGTGCTTCTTAAGGAGCTATTTTCAAAATAATTCATAATAATGGCTTGAGATTTGAACTGAACAAATCTTTCATTTTTAAAATTTTTTTTTATTGTAATATAAAAAATATGAGTTACAATATATACACATATTTTACAAAATGTTAAATTAAAGGTCGTTTTTTATTTTTATTTATAAGTTCATGTCACATAATTAATACAGTTACTTTAGAAGATACATTAGTTCACCATACTAGGCAGCTGCCTGTATCATGGTGACCAACAGTTACAGTGACAGTTATTTTGAAATGAAGTCTAATAAGTGTAAACATAATGTAAAATTATAAAAAAAATAATTTTAAAAATAAAATTTTAAAAATAATTTTTGATGGGTACATTTTGTTAATTATTCTGTAATTTCTAATAGACTGACTAATTTGTATATTTTGTTAATTAATCTGTAATATCTAATTGATCTACTGAGTAGATATAGTTTTATTTAATTGATAAAAATATCTCAGTTTAATAGTCAACTCAACTTAGATAATAAGTTTAATTTTTTTGACTTCTCATTGTTTTTTTTGTTATAAAAGAACTGTTTTATTACTAAAAGATTTTTGTTTGATATTAGAAGAGGAGACTGGTTGTTTCTTTCATTAGTTATTTGATAAGATATGTACGTCAAAGTTTACTACTTAGAAGTTTATTAAAAAATTATAGACAAATACGTCAAACAATGTTTGATGCATAAAAGTCTTTTGAAAAAATCGTGAAAATAAATGTTTATCTTATAATACTTAAAATGTTTATTACTCTTTTCCTAATTTATTCAAATATTGTGATTATTTGCAAAAAAAATATACAAAACTGCCAATCTCGCGAGATCTCGAAATTGGCAAGATCTCGCAGTATTGTTATTCATAATATCGTGGGATCTCGCTTGAGCCCCAATCTCGCGAGATTTGCATTCCCTATTAGCGACCTAATCCCGAATTATACACGATGTGGTGCGTCACCTTAACCGCTCTGGCGAATTTTTTCGCTTTGGGAACAACTGTCGTGTCTCCTTTATGGTGAGAAATGTGATCTAAACGGCGCTAGAAACAGAAAATATCACGCTTTATATTAAAATCTATAAGTTTACAACAAAATAGTTCAAATGTATATCTTTACGAAATCAAAGTTTACGGCCGCAATCATTACATAGTATAAAATGAAGTCGCTCAAAATGTATGTGCGCGTTAATCTTTTAAACTACGCAACGGATTTTCATACGGTTTTCACCAATAGATAGAGTGATTGAAGAGAAATGTTTATATGTATAATACATGTAAATTATATTAGAGAAAAGCCGAGAAATTCAAAGAAAACATGTTTTTTGCGATTTAAAACGGCTGGCGGGCCGTACTATAGTCACTTTTGAAATTCGTTCTACGGAAGAAATTGTAAAATAGATGTCCTAGAGTACGTAGGTATTTGATTTTACCTTTTCAAATATCCAGTGTTGCATTGCAAGCATTGTATAATTAGTGGCGAGTTAATTAGTTTATATGTATAATACATGCTTATTATAGTAGAGAAAAGCCGATAAATTCAAATATTCAATTCAGGCAGCGGGCAGCGGGCAGCTGGCAAGCGGGTGGTGTAGATTTTATAAAGATTGGGTAATGGCATTGTGTTTCGTTAGCAACGTGTGGCCGGGTCTGCTAGTTTGAAAATAATTTACGAAATTTTTTTATTAATTATTTTTACATACTACGATTAAGTAAGGTGACGATACTATTTTTAATACATTTTTGTCTAATAAAATATGGGTGTGTTTTTATTTTTTTCGTTATTAGTAATTTTCGATTGGAAAAAACGTTAGGTGAACCATTATTTAAACTTTACATTTAAAAAAATTTATATGTTTATTAATTATGCATATAAATTATTTCTAGTTCATATCTTGTTTTTTTTTTTTAAATTATTTATTTTTGGGTTGTTATGCCGAGTTACGCTACCTTCTGAACATAACGCTGTCCGAAATGTTGGCTAAAGGAGGAGGTAGCGCAACACGGCTTAACACCCCAAAAATAAGTTACAAAAATAATTTTGGCCGTGAAAATATAAAATTAATATTTTGGTTGTTAAATAAAAAAAAAACGAATGTATTGCAAGTGTGTGGGGATGGGATCTATGACAGAAAGAGGAATGGAGCGCTGTAGACGATGACTGCCGATAAAAACAAAAAAAAACACCAACCATTCTTTTTCTCAATTCAATTTATTTCATTAAAGTAACGGACATAATGACACGCCGCTTCCCGTGAATGATTTGCACATGTGTGGATGAAAGTTCAATGAGGCGGACGTAGCGCCATCTAGCATTCAACAACATAAATAATTCCGTTCTGTTTGAAATACGAACGACGCGACGGTTAAATTTGTTCGTAAAAAAATACAAAAATCGCGATTAAAAAATGAAAGGGTGGGGGTAGGAGGGTTAAATTTGGGGTTATAAGTATTTTTTGATGCCAAATAAAAAAAAAAATTTCAAAAAAACATTTTTTTTCTGGATAGGGACACTCTAATCACCTAGCGGTAGGAAATTAATACACTTTAAAACCTATTTTCATACCTACCAAATAAACATAAAAAATTTCCTAAAAATTGGTTAAGCCGTTTCGGAGGAGTGCTACCACAAACACCGTGACTCGAGATTTTTATATATAAGACTAGCTGCTACCCGCATGCGTTGCTATGCTATTTAATAAAGAAATTGTTTCTTCCTGCGCGTCCTTTCCCATTCGTCCCGTTCACCTTCCTCCTCCCCTTCCTCCCCCGCGTTCCCACTTCTCCTCCTCCACCTTCCCTCTTCTCACTCTACTCCCCCCTCCTTCCCCCGCAAACCCCCCTCCCGCGACCCCCCCTCCCGAGTTCCCTTCCCCCTCCCGTATTCGCCTCCCCCCTCCCGCGGATCCCCCTCTCGAGTTCCCCTCCCCCCTCCCGAGTTCCCCGCCCTCCGGGTTCCCCTCTCCCCTCCTGCATTCCATACATTCATTCCCGATACATTCAGTTTTCAAACAGCTCGCGTGCCACCTATTACAATTTTTATACAGAGCTCAACAGTAGTTTTACACAAAATAACTAACAAAAAAAAAAGAATTATCCAATTTGGTGCAGTCGTTCGAAAGTTACATACATACATTTCACAGATATTAACTACGACGCCAACAAAACACTCTTTTTAGGGTGAATTGCCTAATTCAAAACCCTTAATTTAATACGTGCTTCAATTCGAGTGGACCCGAGTCTACCGTACTGAAGGGACGAAGAAAGTAGGTAGAACAGTTTATATGGGAAAATGAAATTGTTGTTTTTATTATCTTCGCCGCAATTTTTCCATATTTTCTCACCGTTTAAACCTTCCCAGGACCTCAACAAAACATTTCAAAACCAAAATCAGCTAAATCGGCCCAGCCGTTCTCGAGTTTTATCGAGACAAACGAACAGCAAAAGATTTTTATATATATATAGATTTCGAATTAGAAGAAGTGAAAGCGTATGTTATCAGATTTTTAAAACGGTTTTAATTTTCAGACAAGTACAGAATTATTCAATTTATTTGAATTTTATTGCAAAGCGGAAATTCTGTGACCTAAAAGAAAATGCTCGAGGTCTAACAGCTTTAACGGCTTTCTTTATTTAAAGTGCTACTAAATTTGTGACTGCTTTAAACCATCTACCAAAATATAAAATATTTTTGCCAAACTTTTAGTCACATGTCATAAATATTCCATATTATTTCACCTGCGTTTTGGACCCAAGGTGACAATTTGATGTGATACTTAAAACTTAGCGTATCAAATTTGTACAAATTGTCAACTCGTTCATGTCACGTTATGCAGTGAAACGTGACATTCGGAATGCCTGTTATCCAAATCAATTATACAGGAATGTGACCAAAGTGACTTGATTCGTCCCAATGCATTATAATGACAGCATGATGTATGAAGTTTGCTAATTCTTTGCAATTTTGAATCATGACGCATAAACGTGACAACACGACCCGTTTTGAATGGGACTGACCCGCTTTCAAGGACCCTGTCCCATTTTCCCAAGGGAAAGCGTGGGAAAATGTCCCCTTTTCAGGAAGTGGGCTACTCGCAAGTTAAAATTGAGAGCAAAGGTTTATTAGCTTTTTTATTTGTTTTTTAGTTTTTTAGTTGCTGCTGCTGCGAACTTCTTAGTCTAGTTATTATAAGAGTACCTACTTGACACACTAGTAATAAGGACCTATTTCATTGTCACTGTTCACAAAATAACGTGACAAATATAAACAAGTTACGTGCCAAACTCGCTGGTTTTTTTAAATTTTATTTTTTGTTATTAGCTGGTGTACCTGGCTTCTTTTAGAAAGTTGACATGAGATTGAACCGACGTTCGAACCCACTACAGATCTTACTTTATATATCCCTACCAATGGGTAGCCCCACCCGTACAAAAATGGCTTCGAATGGTCCACAATGTTCCAGAATGTTTCACAACATTCGTGAGTGTTCTGGAATGTTCCACAATAATGCGCGGGATGTTCCCAAACGTTCCAAACTGTTCCCGAACATCCCACAACATTCCAGAATGTTCCGGTATGTTCTAGAGTGTTGTGGAATGCTCAGGAATATTGTCGAATGTTCTGGACTGTTCTAGAAATTTCTAGAGGGCGAAAGTTCCAGCACTTATATCTTCAAAAGCACGCCTTTCAGGTAAAAACGGGAACCTTCTTCATGGATGAGGGATAGAGGGCTACCACACCACGTAACTCTCTTGATCGTACCGGGACTCGTTTCTGAGCTTCCTTTTATGATAATGTACCTACTAGCTTTTGCCCCCGGCTTTGCTCGCATATTCGTCCCGTTGAATTCAGACGCGCCTGATATCTCAAAAGTTGCGTCTTACAAAGAAAATGAGAACGGCATTTAAATTTATTTAAAAAAAAATGATTGCTAAAATGCATTGAAAATCAAAAAAAACCTAAAACATGTATTATTATTTTTAACTTTTTACTTTTAATGTGTGTTTGTCATTAAAAACTGCGCAGTGCTTAGTATCTAATAAAAATGCGATTACAAGTATTATCTACTGATTTTATCCAGCAAAAAGTATTATTTTCTCCTTTTATATTTTTAACAAGCACATCACATATGTTTAAAAAATAAAATAAAAAATTGCGTTCTTTGTACTGCAGTTACGGAATAAAAATTAAATTTGCTGCAAAATATAAAAAAAATATAAACCCTTTGTTTTATTTTTTTCCCAAATCACGAAATCTATTTTTTTTTCAAAATTTCCGGCCATTTTAGCGAGCTAATAGTGAGCACCAATTTAAGAGTTTATATCAAGATATTTGATATAAACTCTGCGTCCAAATTAAACAAACAAAAAACGTTGGCCTTTATGCACAGATCAATTTTTAGACGTGAGAGCTGTCATAATATTTTTTAAGCTTATTTTTAATATTTTGCTAATGTTATGTATAAGGTTTCAACAAACATTTAAATGCTGAAATTAATGTAACAAATGTTTAAATTCTAAATGTCATCAGGTTATTCCCAGAGTCCCGTTGTTCAACTACTCGATTGAAGATGAACATCTACAATTAGAGTTCGAACTAAACCTCTTCTGGTCATTGGTAAAAATTTTCAAACTCTCTCAGAGCTTCAAATTTTCCAAAATGATCTGAAGAATGAGTTAGCCTTTCGTATTTTTCTATATCTTTATATGAATTAGTACAGCACTGCGTCCACTATCGGCAAATACCGGCGGTCGGTACGGGCAACGGATTTTTCTATATAATAACATAACAAAAAAACGACTTAAAAAATGCACTAAAAAGTAAAAAAATAATTTCTTATTCTTCTACAACTTAATAATCAACTTACTTTTTCTACTCATCAATATGTAGGTACGATTGTTATTTTTGGAGTCGTTGTCAGCCAAGGTAGGTTTGTAACTACATACATAGTTATAGGTGAGATGTGCTTGTGTCGCACGCCCGACTTGACGAGGCGAAAGCGGGCCGCGGCGGGAGGGGAGCTGTCAAGTGAACACGCCGGGCTGACACCGACTGACACCGACTCCAAAAATAACAATCATACCTACATATTGATGAGTAGAAAAAGTAAGTTGATTATTAAGTTGTAGATGAATACGAAATTATTTTTTTTACTTTTTAGTGCATTTTTTGAAGTCGTTTTTTGTTTTGTTAAAATTTTTATTTAGTTTTTGATATTTAGTGAATCTGAAGTACACTAACTAATTCGACGGAGATTCGGCCGAGTATCGTTAATTTGCTGTTAAGAATTGGAGAGTTCCGTTACTTTGTCATGGACCCCATAATCCGAACCTAACCAAACTCTCATCAAACTACCCTTGAAGTACATCCTTTCCAATAAAAAAAGAATCATCAAAATCGGTTGGCGTGATATTGAGTTATTCGTCCATTTGTCCCGCACATACTTGATGCAAATTTAAGACTTATATGATTTTCTCATGGATACCATTGTCAAAACTGGACCAAATTAAAATGGGTCCACACGGGAAGCACCAGCTTTCAAATAAAAAAAGAATCATCAAAATCGGTTCACCCAGTCGAAAGTTCTGAGGTAACAAACATAATTTTTTTTTTTAAATACAGTCGAATTGAGAACCTCCTCCTTTTCGAAGTCGTTTAAAAGTATGGAAAAATCCGTTGCGTGCCGTGCGTGCGTTGCGGCCGGAGCGGACAGATAGACGTTCACCTTTAACTGGAAGCTAGGTTTTGTCTGCTGAGCTCTAGGATTATAATGACTGCACACCTAACTTCGGTTTCCTTCGGCACATTTTAGAAATGAGACCATGTAACCCGAAGAGTCTATAGAGATAGACAGCTGAAGTAAAGTGATAACCAATCACAACTAATTACGATACATTACATTACGTTAAAGCAATAAATAAAATACAAGATGCTGCATAAAACTGCATTTATAACTTAAGCACTAATGGTGCGGTGTGATAAAGCAAATTAATTGATTATGTCTCAAGATAGATTTGTGAGTCATTCGAACCAATCACTTACCATTTCAGGGAAATTGTTTTAATGGCTATCTAGTCAACAAGTCAACATTTTAACATGATTTTTCCAAGCGTAAAGAAAACACATTTTTCCACACTTGAAATAATTCAACTTTTATCGCCACTAAAATCAGTGTGAATGTTTACAAATAACATATCTTTAGATTTATAATATCCCAATGATCAAAGAACTACTTTTAAAAATAATTTTCTTGTTACTAATAAATCTGCTTCTTCAAAAGAAATCATTTTTATTAACCTTTGCACTCGTTTTAATTCCATCTTCCCACGAGTATTTATAATGTACTCTAAAAGAAATCAAATTTCATTGAGTTTATTGATCTATTTTTAACATTAAAGCGATGCACCTCGTCATGCAAAATCACGATCAGGCCGCTAAAAATAACACTTTTTATGTAAATAGCGATAGGGTTTAAATTCCCTTGACACTAGCCGCCTGTTTTGATAAATTCAAGAAAATAAAAACATGGCCAAAACGCGAGTTTTATTTTATTTACCGAAGTTCAGCCACAAATATTAAAATGTTGTGTGATCAATTTCTAAAGAAGTTTATTTAGCATTTTATACAATAAAACAATGATCGAAAAACTGTTCGTAAGTAGGAGATTTTGCTCTATAAAGTATTTTTTTTTCTGTGCTTGAAAGAAAACTTTAAAAAAAAATACTCCTTTATTGTACTCCACTTGCAGTATTCAATTAAACCATCTTAATAATAATAATAAAAATTTGGATAAAAAATAATGATAGAGCATTTACCGGTGCACTCACCCAAATTCGAAATTAATATTGAACCAATGCTGTTATTATTGTACCAATGTTATTGTTATTATTAATGCAACCATTCTATTGTGTGATTTTATTCTAATGTAAGTGTAGGTATGTTCACAGTATAATAAATTGACATAAAATTACTGCCTCAACACAGGCTAGCCTAGTGAGGCAGGTTATGAGAAACCTAAATTTATAATTATAAATCTCTATTCTTTAATTACCTACTGTATATATGTATTTTGTTTTTTGATATTAACTTTCGTACGTATGCAACTTTTAAACTGTACTTTTACTGTACTTATGATGTACTTTTTGTTTTTGTAGTTATAAATCTTCATTTTTTTTTGTTCAATAAAGATATATTATTATTATTATCTATAATATTGCATTATAATTACACCAATCCTGTAAGCGATCAAGATTAGATTGACGGAGAAAGCAATTTATGGATTCCAGTGGAGTTTCACAATGTTCTCATTTAGGACCTGAATTATTTTTAATATTTACCAATGATATTGTAAATTTTTTTAAGGGAGTAAACAAACTCTTGTTTGCTGATCACCTAAAAATTTACAAAACGATTACCTCCATCAATCTACTCTCGATCGCTTACAGGATTGGTGTAATTATAATGTATAATGAACAATTTTGAAACGACTTCGAAAATGAGGAGGTTCTCAATTCGACTGTATTTTTTTTAATTTTTTTTTTTTATGTTTGTTATCTCAGAACTTTCGACTGGGTGAACCGATATTGATGATTCTTTTTTTATTTGAAAACTGGTGCTTTCCGTGTGGTCCTATTTTAATTTGGTTCAGTTCTGACATTGGCATCCATGATGTAATCATATAAGTCTTAAATTTGCATCAAGTATGCAACAACGTGCGCGACAAATGGACGAATAACTCAATATCACGTCAACCGATTTCGATGATTCTTTTTTGTTGGAAAGGATGTACTTCAAGGGTAGTTTTATGAGAGTTTGGTTAGGTTCTGATTATGGGATCTATGACAAAGTAACGGAACTCTCCAATTCTTAAGAGCAAATTAACGATACTCGGTCGAATCTTAATCGAATTAGTTAGTGTCTTCAGATTCACTAAAAATCAAAAAAATAAACAAAATATTTGACAAAACAAAAAAACGACTTAAAAAAATGCACTAAAAAGTAAAAAAATAATTTCGTTTTCTTCTACAACTTAATAATCAACTTACTTTTTCTACTCATCAATATTTAGGTACGATTGTTATTTTTGGAGTCGGTGTCAGCCAAGGTACCCGGCCCGGAGTGTTCACTTGACAGCTCCCCTCCCGCCGCAGCCCGCTCTCGCCTCGTCAAGTCACGCGTGCGACACAAGCACATCTCACCTATAACTATGTATGTATTTACAAACCTACCTTGGCTGACACCGACTCCAAAAACAACAATCGTACCTACATATTGATGTTTAGAAAAATTAAGTTGATTTTTAAGTTGTAGAAGAATACGAAATTATTTTTTTACTTTTTAGTGCATTTTTTTAAGTCGTTTTTTTGTTTTGTTAAAATTTTTGTTTATTAAATATTCTTCTTCTTTATGTGCCTTATCAGGTCCTCCCGACGTTGGCGATCACTCTTGAGAATGTCTCTCTGTCTTGCGCTGCCCGGGATAGCTCCTCCACACTTCTAATGCCGGTCCACTCTCGTATATTTCGCAGCCAAGATATTTGTCTCCTACCAGGCCCTCGGCAACCCTCTATCTTGCCTTTCAATAATAAAAGGAGCAAGTGATACTTCTCCCCTCGAAGTATATGACCCAGATATGATAAATATGATATTTTAAATATTGATAAATGTCAATTTATATCTTTCCGTAGAAACAAAAATCCTATTATGTCTCAATATAGTATCAACTATATTTCTCTTAAAAAGATGTCTCAAATCAAGGATCTGGGTATCGTTTTTGATGAAAAATTACACTTCTTCTACAGATTTATGAAGTTGCTAATCAGGCTACGAAATCGTTGGGATTTATTTAAAGAACAGTAAAAGATTTTACGTCACTTTATTCATTTAAAATTATCTTCACTGCTTTAGTAAGTAGTAAATTAGAATACAATTCCACTATTTGGTCCCCATACTATAATGCACATCAAATAAACATTGATAAAAATCAACATAAATTTTTAAGGTTCATTAATTTCAAACTCTCCATACCCATTGAACAAATTAATTATGTTAACTTAATGAAAATACTTAATTTAACTGACCTATCGCGTGGAAGAACCAAGAGCGATCTGGTTCTTTTATTCAAATTAGTTTATTCTGACTTAACAAAACTAATAACATTCCTAGTAGCAAATCGTGACACGAGATTTTCAGAGCTGTTCTTTGTTTATCCGTCTAAAACTAACTATACATTAACTCCCCAATCCAAAGAAAACATAGGCTTAGAAATAAATTCAGTTCCGTTGATATTTTCATTTATTCCTTACCTAAATTTATATCAGAAATTTCAAAAATTCTAATCAATATTTTATTATTATTCTTCTAATATTGTTTCTGTTGTTATTTCTTTTTAATTCTGGTTCCTTTCTATTAATGTACGAGTAAAGGAAGAGAAATGATACTATAAAATAATTGGTATTTTATTGTTTTATTTCTATTATTATTATAGAAATAATGTAACTAGTGATGTAAATGCTCCAAGGGCGTAAATAAATAAGTAAATATTTATAAGCGATTAAATCTTCAAACAAAAACCTCCAAATCTCCAACCGCGGTGCAAGGAGATGGATCGAGAGATTTCGACTGGAGAGGATAAAAAACCTCCCTCAACCTTATTAATACTGCTTTTGTTTTGCGAATGCTTATATTATTATTACCTCATATGTATATTACTATTTTGTTGAAATCTTATAGTTCTAGATTTAGACACTAGCATTACTATGTGTATTCATTTTGTTGATATTTAATAGTTCTAGATTTAGACATTAGCATTACTATGTGTATTCATTTTGTTGATATTTAATAGTTCTAGATTTAGACACTAGCATTATTACATATTAATATTACAATAAACGCCCGGGTTGCCGGCATTGAATAAAAATAATAGTAAAAACCAGTCTCTCTCGATCCTACCCACCATACGGCAGGTGGGCAGACTCCTCTGCCGCCAAGACCCGGACAAACCTCACCCCATGAACCCGGGCACCCCTGCTAAGTCACCAAACGGTGAGTAGGGTGACCTATGGCAGAGATATTGGTTATCCAATAAATGGTACCCATTATTGTATTCGTAAAAATTTGATAATTTTTGTATTCAAAACTGCTAACCCTGTACAAATCACTAGTGCGCCCCTCCAAAATACCTGAAAAATACCCTCGACTCTAAAAACGGGCGGTCCGTTCGATAGATTCTCCCATATTAATAACAGACGGATTGCTATCTTTAGAGCACAGGCGTCGGGTGGGAATGCTATCCTTATTCTATCGGTATTACAATGGAAGATGCTCCGAGGAACTAGCGTCATTGATAGTCATAGTCGGGAAACACGCCAAACGCGTGCCCAACATATATGTACACGGTTGATATTTGTCACATGAGAACGGGTCGCTTCTTCGACTCGTTCTTGTGTTCAACAGCTTGACTGTGGAACGATTTGCCGGCCTCTGTGTTTCCTCCTTCCTACAACATGGGCGTCTTCAAGACCAATATTTATTCCTTCCTCTCCTCAAAAAGATACTCCACACAGCATCTCAGATGACATAGGCCCTGGGGGAAATTATTTTCCTCAGGGGCTCCAGTGTGGAGTTAATGTAACAAATAAATAAAAAGTGATATTTTTTGGCCATAAATATTCCATAGATGATTTTTTGATTAGTTTATAAGTAGAGCGGCTATTTGAGAGCGTGTTGACCACAGAAGTGTACAGAAATAGAATGTCAACTAGACTAGACACTGACTAGGAACCGGAGTCCAGACCCGAGTCTATTTCTGCCCAATCGTGTGCCGGTTTCAACACGAATGCGTCAGTGATCCAGATCCGCCTCACGCATTTGTCTTTTGAAAATAAACAGTTAGACTTTTTCTATTTGCTTGCTGCGAAATGTCAATCTACGCGTCTGAAGGGCTCGGTGATCTAAGACAGACGGATTGGAAAACGCTGAAGAATGTTTTAATGAAACCAGAGAAGGGAATTTGATACCGTTTTTCAGGCAAAAATAAAAATATTCGTGGCGGAGTTGTCAAATGCATTGTCTTCTTTTCCAGGCGTCGTGAGATCAATCTTCCGCTAATGGGAGGCTCTCCAACGGGTACCGCCGCCCCGGGAACCATTTATTGGATAATCAACCCTCTTGCCATAGGTCACCCCAAGTGGTTCGCTATGTTTGGTGATTTAGCAGGGGTGCCCGGGTTTATGGAGTGAGGTTTGTCTAGGTCTTGGAGGCGGATGACCAGGACACACTGAACCCCAGATTCCTACCCACCCCTTAAACCCTTTTCTTTCCCAGAACTCTCATCTTCTTCCTTTCCTTAAAAAACCCTCCACGCAGCATCCCCAAAGATGACATAGGCCCTGAGGGAAATTATTTTCCTCAGGGCCTTCTGGGTGGAGCTCATGTAAATAAAAAAATAAACCCTACTGCCATGGATTATCCAAGTGGTTCGTTATGTTTGGTAACTTTGCAGGGGTGCCCGGTTTCACAGGGTAAGGTTTGTCTAGATCTTGGCGGAGGATGCTTTTCCCACATACTGCTTGGCGGAGTCTGACTGATGGAGACCTTTTGACCTTTCCAGCAGCAGTCTCTCGACCCTTGCACCTCAGTGGGAGGGATGGATTCACACGTCGGACATTGACCCCCAGATTTCTACTAAACTGTCGCAACATTTTCCTTCCCAGAAATCCCTCTCCTTCCTTTCCCTTAAAAGATCCTTCACACAGCATCTCCAAAAATGACAAAGACCCTGAGAAAATTTCTTTTAATCAGATCCTTCTGTGTGGAGATAATGTAAAAAAAAAAAAAAATAATAATAAAGATTGGGTTCATTTGGAAAGATTCCCTTTTCAACAAAATAAGGCTGAAGTCAACCTTTAGTATAATGAAAAATAATGTAGAATGTACGCCCTAACACAATCAATTAAAGTAAGAGATTTTCCACGAATTTTCCACGACATACAACACCGTTTAATTCTTGGAATAATTACCCACCCCAAAGATCAACATCCTGCATTTTCACAAAGAGTTTTTCTTCATTACAGTCGCAACCAATCACCATTATTATTATTTTCATCTTTTTACACACATACAATGACAGCCCAATGGAGATCAAAGTCATCGTCAGCACAAATCATCAATCGTCGGCTCGTTTATCAGCAACCAGCTACCAAATACATGTTAGCACTTAACTTCAGCTTTTTTAAGAGCGTTGAAGATCTCAGCTGGAGATCTAAACAAAATATTTAAAAGCACTAGTTAAATATTTCTGTAACTCTGAATATTTAGATTTGAAGTTTTTAGCTAACCAAATAATCAACTCTAGTTTGTATTTTTATAAAAACAACTCTCTTTTCATGACTTTTGAAGTTTATTCCCATCAATGCTACATATCATTGAAGAAGAAGGCAACACTAATAATATGAATATGAAAGAGAAAAATCAAAAGATAACAGCCCCAGTTGCGAAGGTTATTTATTTATTTAAAATCTACGGCACAGAGTGCCACTTATAAACAAGTATTTATTAAAGTAAAAAAATGAAACAATACAACTTTGTATAAACCACTTATATAATGTGCAAATCCGACCGGTTTCGGAACAAACGTTCCTTCGTCAGGGAAAGCTTATACTAATTTGACAGTTTAGAACAATGTTTTATTATGGTAGGGGGTGGAGCCGTTGTTAGTTAATAATGTAGATTGGGTGGGTAGGTATTAGTGTAGAGTGGGTGGGTAGGGGAACAAATCCATGATTGGGCTATATGACAATATTTTTTGTTTGTTGATAATAGAAATTATATATTTATTCAATAATATATATTAATTAAAGTATTTTTTTTCAATGAAAGTATAAAAAAACAGGATACATGAACGTATGCTCAACCCGTAAAATAATTCCTCCTCATATACCCTTAAAAATTGAAAATAATGACCTGCAAATCCTGATCCAGGAAAAATACGTGGGGCTATGCATTGGTCAGCATTTGACATTTAAACAATATATACAAAGTATTAAAGACAAAATCATCCCCTTAATTAGCGTATTTAGCCGGCTATCATATATGTTGCCAAATAAATTAAAAAAAGGTTTATATTATAGTATCGTACACCCACATTTAAATTATTTGATTGAAATCTGGGGAAATGCGTGTCAAACATACATAAATGAATTACATATAATAGAAAACAAGGTAATCAAAAAACTGTCTCACTACAAGCCCAGAACATCCACAAAAACATTATATATGGAAACAAAACTATTAACGTTAAGAAAACTATATGAATACATTTTTCTTTGTTTTACCACTTATTTGTTTTCATGTAATTAGAAATTGTTAGTTACCAGCCTCAGAACAGACTTTGTCTAGTGAGGAGGGTAAGGAAAAAAAATCATTTTGTACATAACAAATAATAATAACAAATAACAATACGTGTCTCATTATTTACAAAATAAACAATAAACTCGTACATACAAACACAGAATTCATTAAAACGTCCCAAGTACACAAACACTTTACACGACAACACGATAACATACATTTAAACACCATCCACACTTACTATAGCAAACAATCTATTGGTTACGAAGGGGGCAAATTTTATAATTGCATCCCAAACGACATTAAAAACGAAAATAAGCTGGGTACATTTAAAAAAAACTATAATGTTTTTTCTTGATAAACAAAGTAATAACATAGAATTGGGCTGTATTGTTATACATAGTTTAGTTTAATTAATTATTTCTAGTTAAATAAGTGAAAGTGTAATTTTATTTTTACTGGAATAAAAATGAATAAACGACTACGACTGTTCAAAAAAAATTTTTTTTTGAACCGTCGTAGTACATTGAAGAAAGAAAAGTTATTTTAAAATTAATTGTGATGTAGTGACCTCATTAAAATATTTTTGGCTGAAATGTTTGATCAGTGCAGCCTTGTATTTCAGTAGGGAAATATTAAAAATATCACCATCATTGGCATAAAAATTACCAATTGTTTGTAATCTATTTATAATAAAATTGTAGCGTGAGACCGACGTATAATTTTCACAATAATACTCGTACTATTGAACCTTTATCTAATGGTAGGTAGGTACATGAAAGTGTATCAACTTTAATATATCAGGGCTAATCAACTGATAATTTACTAAAAATATTAGATCAAAAATTTTTCTTCTGTCACTTAACTTCAACAATTTCATTGAATTTAATAAAAAAATCATAATTTATTGATTCTAAAGGTATTCCAAGTTCAAAATTAATATACCTCAAAAATTTGATTTGGACTCTTTCAATGATATTAATATAATTATTAAAGACATGTGACCAAATTGTAGAATTATATTCTAGAATGCTTCTAACGAGAGATGTGAACAGAATTTTCAATATGTGTATATTTTTAAAATCTTTCTAATTTTCGCTTAGATTATTATTGTTATCTTCTTCTTAATTTCTCTTCAGGGAAAGCAGAAAGGATGTAAAATAACACATCTTTGTCTTAGCTAGTAAAACTGGCTTCGTTTACATTCATCCATGCTGTTGGCTTTGTTTTTTTACACAAAAATTAACATTCCCATAACAAACAAATTTGAGAGGCGGGTATGAGAACCAATTTATTGATTAATCAACACCTCTGCCATAAGTCGCCCCGCTCTCTACGTTTGGTGACTTTGCAGGGGTGCCCTGGTTCATGGGGTGAGGTTTGTTCAGGTCTTGCCGGCGGATGCATCTGCCCACCAACTGCGTGGCAGGCCGGATCGGGAGAGACTAGTCGAGAGTGACATTTTGATCTCCCCAGCAAGTCTTTCTAGGTACATCGCCTTGCATCGCAGTGGGAGGGATGGATTCCGTTACTCCTGGACACACTGACCCCCAGATTCCTACACACCCCTCATATCTTTTCCCTTCCCAGAACTTTTAAATTTTTTTTTACATGAATAACTCACCGAGTCCCAGCTGCTCCTGTCTGGAGCCAGAGAGACTACGGCATCCTGAATTGGGGCGTGTTGTAAGTCTGAAGCTAGTGGGGAGGGGAAGGAAATGGGGAAGAGGAAGGTAGGGAAGTACCTGGCTATTCAGATCTGGTCACCAAACACGGCTAAAGCCATTTCAAGCAACGGTTCAATTCTAAATGGTGGTCTTACACCAGGGCGATACTGAGAGTATCTTTCACTCTGGAACGTGCCGCAAATATACCACATATTATTTTTAATGAATTAATTGCGAAATAACACAAATAAATCAAATAAAATTTATTTGCGCAAGCCGGGATACGATCCCGCGACCTTCGGAGTGTGAATCAAGAGCCATAACCCTCGACCAAGGCCGGCCTTCCTCTCCTTTCTTTTCTAAAGAGATCCTCCACACAGCATCCACAAAGATGACATAGGCCCCGAGGCAAATTATTGTTTTCAGGGCCTATGTCATCTCAGTGTGGAAAAAAGTTTTAAAAAATCCAAACGCACGAAAATCCTGATAATGTTAAATTTGAATTCCTTCTATGTCCTTCAATAGTGGGAAAATGTTGCCGGTGCAATAATTTTATTTCTTATTTTACTACCCACTAGCTGGTTCCCGGCATGCGTTGCAATGCCATATTCAAAGAAATACATTGTTTCTCCCTGAATCACCTTTCACGTGCGTCCCCGTTCCGCTCCCGCGTCCCCTTCCTAGCCAGCAACATAAATTATAGCCTATATGTTATTCCGATGTATGAGCTATATTATTATAAAGTTTCATTCAAATCCATTAAGTAGTTTTTGCGTGAAAGAGTAACAAACACACGTACATCAGAATATACAACAGGTAAACGTTAACATAAAAATTACAAATAAATAAAAAATATGAATTCAGTTGGATAAATTAGAAATTTTAGAGATTAGAAAGAGTGTTAATGCAAATTTAAATATTATTAATAATCAAATATTGTTTTTAAATAACCTATTATTAAATCTACTCCCCTTTTAAATTTTTAATTGTTCTATATTGCCCCTTGTCTCCTACACATTATTTTTTTCAAATTTTATTATTGTTTATGTGTATTATTTTTCTCTTTTACCTATGTATGTATATTTTTTAAAATTAGTTCTGTCAAAACCCTGAAGAAGTCAGCTTTGCTGACGAAACATGTCGGTTTTTGTAAATAATTAAGTGGTTAATACAAAGTTATCTATTAATTTGAATAAAAAATGGCTTAAGTTCGGTTTATGGGCGAAATTCCTAAAAAATAAAACTAGTTATTTTTATACTAATTTGGGGTCGGGGAATCCGAATCTGAAAGAATTAGGCGGCGGCAAGCAATATTAACTGAATTACAGGACTTTAAAAAATTTTATACACATACAGGAAAATAGCCATTTTGGAAGCATTTTGATTCCTAGAAAATCAAACTAGTTATTTTTATACTAACTATGGGCCGGGGAATCCGAATCTGAAAGAATTAGGCGGCGGCAAGCAATATTAACTGAATTAAACGACGTTAAAATTTTCTATACACACACACATGAAAATAACACACGCAGTACAAAGATCATAGAAAAACAAGAAATATACAAAAACATGTGCCGGCAGTGTTACCAGCTCTCAAAAATATTTATCTCTATATCAATAATTTCCGACACGATAATTCTTCACATAACACTTTAACCTGATGAATTACGACTATCTCAACGGCGTATTCTTAAACCAAAAGTATGAAAATTCGTAGTCTTAAAAATGCGTAACCTAACCTAACCTAACGTTAGGTTTGTGTAACATGGTTTGTGCCCCTTTATACCGCCTGCTCGCGTCCCTAACCTAACCTAACCTAACCTAACCTAACGCTAGGTTTGTGTAACATGGTTTGTGCCCCTTTATACCGCCTGCTCGCGTCACGGCAAAAAAACATCCCTGTTTTCAAGTAGTTTAGCGGCTACGCTAGGTTTGTGTAACATGGTTTGTGCCCCTTTATACCGCCTGCTCGCGTCCCTAACCTAACGCTAGGTTTGTGTAACATGGTTTGTGCCCCTTTATACCGCCTGCTCGCGTCACGGCAAAAAAACATCCCTGTTTTCAAGTAGTTTAGCGGCTACGCTAGGTTTGTGTATCATGGTTTGTGCCCCTTTATACCGCCTGCTCGCGTCACGGCAAAAAAACATCCCTGTTTTCGAGTAGTTTAGCGGCTACGCTAGGTTTGTGTAACATGGTTTGTGCCCCTTTATACCGCCTGCTCGCGTCACGGCAAAAAAACATCCCTGTTTTCGAGTAGTTAAGCGGCTACGCTAGGTTTGTGTAACATGGTTTGTGCCCCTTTATACCGCCTGCTCGCGTCACGGCAAAAAACATCCCTGTTTTCAAGTAGTTTAGCAGCTACGCCGGGTTTATGTAACATGGTTTGTGATACAAAAGAACGTGCCCCTTTATAACGCCTACTCGCGTCAAGGCATAAAAACTCCACAATACTAGTTGGTGTACCTCCCTAAAATATTTGAGAATCAATTATAAAAAATAAGTACTTAAAATATAAACATGTTATTTTACGTTATAAATATTACTGCTTAATGGCAACACTTAATTTTGTGTGGTAAAAACATCTATGTTATCGTGTTTTTCTATGATCTTTGTACTACATGTGTCAAAATACTTCCGGAATGATTATTTTCATGTGTGTGTGTATAGAAAATTTTTAAGTCGTGTAATTAAGTTAATATTGCTTGCCGCCGCCTAATTCTTTCAGATTCGGATTCCCCGGCCCATAGTTAGTATAAAAATAACTAGTTTGATTTTCTAGGAATCAAAATGCTTCCAAAATGGCTATTTTCCTGTATGTGTATAAAATTTTTTAAAGTCCTCTAATTCAGTTAATATTGCTTGCCGCCGCCTAATTCTTTCAGATTCGGATTCCCCGACCCCAAATTAGTATAAAAATAACTAGTTTTATTTTTTAGGAATTTGGCCCATAAACCGAACTTTACCCTAAAAAATATTACATTTATGATCAAAAGTAAAATTATATTGCCAAAAGATGGTTGTTTCGGTCGTCTGTGATATGAAATGTTCGTGCGTAACTAACTCAAATTTGCCTTGAAATTTTACAATTTGAAACTGAAGGTTGTGTGAAATGTTGCTGTTGTGATGGAGAACTTAGACAGCCGAGGAATTGAACATGCGACGCCTGGATAGGATCCAAACGCGATGCCAACTCAGCCACTGGCGGTCGATATCCAGTTGTTGGAACTCCAGCGCCATCTGCTTCGAGTTTTTTAAAATTTATTTGTTTGTACACGCCCAATTAGGGCTTTTACCTATGATAAAATTAAAAATTCATATGATATGATCAAAGAATTAAAGAGATGTAACAATTAAAATAAGTACCAAGTATAAAAATTTTAACTTAAAAACAACAAACAGAGTAAAATATGGAATGCACATTCATATAAATTTCGATACCTATTGAAAATTTATAAAGATTTCAAAGCTATTAAGATAGACATACAGATTTATTAACAAGGTTTATAAAGACTGGTAGACATTCAGTACCGTTGGTGTTCCTGTAATATTTATCCCCTGCACTGTGCAGTCGGTTCATTACTGAGTTTATTTCTGCATTGGTACCTGAATTGTTACAATGGTAAGGTACCGGCCACCTACTAATGGCCGATTATTTTATAGTTTTGTGGAATAGGCCACTTGCATTGAATTCATAACGACTTGGAAAAAATCGTGTGCATAGATCTTTTTATTAAGATTGCGAAAATGTTAGTAAACATTTTTTAGAAATGTACAGTTTTTTTTTTTTTTTTAAATAAATAAATCCATTATTTGGGCTCGTGACGTCACTACATGAAAATGTCCCGTCTCCGAAAATGTTATTGTCTATTATTTTTGTAAAATTCTACACTGATTTATTTTTTTAATATGGCATCCCTTTGATTTTAGGCGAATTTTTGAATTCGTTCACTAGATTTATTGTTTGTTCTATGCGAACTTATCATTTGGTTTGACTTTTTGACAGAAGAGAACCCCGTACATTTTAGAAGTTCTGAAGAGAACCCCGTACATATTAGAGGTTGGTACGTGTTTTAGAGGTATAATGGTTATGGTGCTGATTTAAAAAAA
This sequence comes from Limnephilus rhombicus, assembly GCA_929108145.2. Lineage (NCBI taxonomy): Eukaryota > Metazoa > Arthropoda > Insecta > Trichoptera > Limnephilidae > Limnephilus > Limnephilus rhombicus. Next base: position 26,989,108 of record OV815299.1, on the reverse strand, counting down.
ATTAAATTTTATAATATTCTTATCATTATTATAATTTACAAGTCCAAGTATATTACATTGGATTTAGTAATATATATGTTGGACATTATAATGATTTATGATCAATAAGATGGATTAAGGAAAAAAATATTTATGAGATGTAATATTTTTGGTATGCCTCGTTATTCTCTTCTGCCATTTGTGTGGAAAAAGTTCTTTTTTTTAAATGATTTTCGGCTATGTAATTATCGTTTTTTCGCACCTATAAAATTATTTCCCGTCTTTCCGGTTTATAAAAAATGATCTGATTTTTCGGATTGAAATTTTCAAAAAATCCCCAGGGTTTCAAAAATACGATTAAAAAAAATACACAGAATGTCTTAGAATATTTGTCTAAACCGTTTTTTTTTTTTTTTTTTAAATGTGATACAAGTGGCCTATTGAGACTCTAGTTTAGTCACATAATTAAATGAAACGACCAGTGAAATACTCGAACCCACTGGCACCGCTACAAGCTACATGTCTATCTGGTACTGTAAACTAACTGCGATCTAACTACGTAAATAAATAAGTGTTATAGAATAGATGCAATCACGATATGGGTCACACTGACTCCACTGAAGAGATTTACAGATAGAGCTGTATTGTGGTCGTCAGTCTGCCCAAACGAGCTCCATTTTTCTTCGTACTTTTTAGAAATTATGTATTGATTTCGTTTATACTACGTTCGTGAATAAACTAAAATGCACAAGTAAACATTTCGTTATTTTTTTATAAAATATGTAGTTTAACATTTTATAATATAACTAGCTGACCCGACAAACGTTGTTCTGCCATATAAATTATTTCTAGTGAATATTTTGGTTGTTAAATAAAAAATAACGAATGTATTGTAAGTGTGTGGGGATGGGATCTATGACATAAAGGGGAATGGAACGCTGTAGACGATGACCACCGATAAAAACAAAACAAAAAATCAACTAAAGTAGGAAAATGAAATAAAGAAAATCAATATTAATTTCGAAGAGCAATTGAGTGTACGATATTTTTTGTCAGTCCATCTTTAGCTAACACAAATAAGCTTGATGGTTTGCCCACACGAGAGCATGATGCCGAATGAAATATCAAAATGACGCGACGCTTCTCGTGAATGTCTTGCGCATGTGTGGATGAAAGTTCGATGAGTAGCGCCATCTGTCATTCAATAACATAAATAATTTCGTTCTGTTTGAAATACGAAAGACGGTTAAATTTGTTCATACAAAAATACTAAAATCGCGATTAAAAAATGGGAGAAAGGGAGTAGGAAGGTTAAAATTTGGGGTTATAGGTATTTTTTGATGCCAAATTAAAAAAAAATACAAAAAAAAATTGTCCAAAAAAATTTTTTTTTTCTGGATAGGGACACACGAATCACCTAACGGTATGAAATATACTTTCAAACCTTTTTTCACACCTACTAAATAAACATAAAAAAAATCATTAAAACCAACACCGTGACACGAGATTTTTATGTAGGTATTACATTAAAATAATGTTGGCCTAACTGGGTGGGTTACCAGTGCTAAGCCCTCCTGCATTTTATGATAAATAACATTTAATAATAAATGTACATAATATATTTTGATAAAGTATACAAGTTGGTAATGAAAAAAAAAATTAAAATAAAATTAATATCGGCTTATACTTAACCCGTCCCGGTTAGACGAGAGGTTCTGGGTTCGTGTCCCAGTTGCGACCGTTATCTTTTGCTATTTTTCTGTGTCTAGTTCTCTCTTATATTTTCACGTCTCCATAGGTACTTCCGCTTCTCAAATTACACTGGATGAATTCAAAGACCTCAAACTTGCGTGTATGTATAGAGCATGAACTTCAATTTTTATTCCACCTATCGCGCTTCTGGAGGTCATTTTGTTCGCGCTGTACAAGCATGTGTGCATTACTTTTCAACCTATCCTAGTAGTTTCGTCAAACAATGATAGATAGTGACAATTACGTCAAACAATAGGACATGTCTCACATGTCATTGTTCGCCTTGAATCCATATAAAAAAGTACCCACGTAGAAACTTTATGAAAAGGTGAAGAAGGTGTAAAATGCCCATTTCGTAAATTGATGATATCTGTTTCTATTTTAAATCGGTTTAGTTTACTCTTCTAGGCTTTATTTGTTCAGTGCTTGAGACAGAACCGATTCAAAAGAAGATGCCAAAGCAATTGGATAACCCTCAGTAGCTGTGTTAGTCAGTTTTTGTTCCAAGTTGCTAAAAACGTATTCATTCAACGAAAGCAAATATAGGAGGAAATGAGGGTATTTTAGGGGTGTCTTGAAGAGACCCATATTGTAGGAGGTTGTTATGAAGCAATTTTAAATATTTTTATTCCTTCCAGTACTTTCGTAAGCTGCAGCTAGAAAAAATGATAATGTTGGCGACACTTTCTTGATTCTTTTTGTCTATGCGAAGCACGGGGAGCGTTTTCCGGTTCCTCTTACTTTTTGATTTGGAAGCGAGAAGAACGGCCCGCTTTTAAATCGACTGGTCACATATTGCTAGTGAAGAATGTGCTAATTATTCGGGAAGTTTTGGAATCGAGTATACGTGGGCGACAATAGATTTCTATTTAGTTAAACAATGGTTTTCACATTGAAACCATCAAAATACGCGAGTGAGTTCGTGTATGTCGAACGCAGGCGAAATTCTACCGCGTGTTATTGTGGCAGGCCTCTCAGTTATTGAGATCGGTGCCATCCCGACGTGATATAAAGAGAGTGTCGCTACCATTTGGGCAGGATTGAGAAGGTAGCGTCGAGGAATCAGAAGGACCGGTAATCCGCAGAGGGTCATGGGATCCTACCAGAAGTAATCGATCGGTTCCAGAGCCGAGGTCTGAAGAGGAAGCAGAAGGACCGGCATTCCGCAGAGGGTCACGGGATTCTACCCAAATTAGTTGATCGGTTCCCGAGCCGAGTTCTACCGAAGGTGGAGAGAGTCTGGGCCTCCCCTTCGATAGGATCCATCATCAGGCGTCACCGGGAGAGGCCACAGGGGCCTACTCCTCTCAGCCGCAGTCCGGGTGTAGGTAGATAGTTTAGGTTAGGTGGATATGTTGGTCCCGGGTGAGTCATTGTAATTATTATGATTCTGTCACAGGTCCTTTTTTGTTCAATATACTATATTTATCTTCATACTTAATACTGGGTTTTAATGGTGTAGACCGACTACCCTGATCCTTTCCAGGATTGTCATAATAAGATATGCCCACGCCGTGAAGGGAGAGTCTCGTGCCTGCTGCAGATCGACATTCCACGACTATATACCTAGTCGTGGATTGGCGTCCTAGATTCTATCCGAATCAAAGTTGATTTGTGGTTAGCGGGAGCGAGATGAAATTGACTTGCATCTTATACTTATAGTCTCCCACGCATACTGTGTTTATTTAGTAAATAGCACCTCACCCATTCTACCTATTTAACATTCAATTTAACAAATGACTCCCAACGTAGTAATAATCTACTTAACAAGGGAGGAAATACAGAGGCTGGCAAATCGTTACACAGCCGAGCTGTTGAACTCAAGAACGAGTGGTAGAAACGACGCGTTCTCATGTAATAAATGTCAACCATATACAAATTTTGGGCGTTCGACGTATTTCTCGACTACGAACCGGCACACATTGCCATTGGGGCAAATCCCTCATTTCGATACAATAAACCAAAACAAATCAATCTTACAAAGTGACGTTATATGTTGTCAAGTACCCGTTTAGTTGTAACATAATTACATAGCAGGTAAACGCAATTGACCTAACCTTTCTACTGTAATCGCCCTCAGTACTGCCTATCGGTCGTCAAATCAAGAACTCCCGTTAAGCCGCCGCATCTCGAATTTCTACCGATTTCTTATATATCTTCCTTAAACGTTTGAAGTTTTTAAGCTCTTGAAAAAATATTATGTTGTTTTGGAAGATAATATCTATGCATTTGCCACACCGAAACGGCAATTATATGAAATTCCATCGATAGAAAAAAATCGCAAAGCTATGTATGCTCCGAAAATTATTATAAACACTTTTTTCAGTTATTTTACAAGTTATATGTATGAAAAAATCACAGTGTTTCTTGAAATGCAATTTTAGATAATCCCCCAAGATTTTTGCTTTATTTTAAACGTGTCGTGTTTTATGAAACATTTTCACCATTTTCGCTATCGTTTTTAAGGCTCTGCAACCGGGTTCGAAAAGGAAAAAATGGAGAGACGAAATTACGAATGTTAGAGGAGAGCGCTAACATTTACAGCGACAAAATCGATGCGAAAATTGCGAAAATGTTTAATAAAACACGACTTGTTTAAAATAGAGAAAAAAGAAACACTGTGAATTTTTTCATACATATAACTAGTAAAATAACTGAAACAAACGTGTTTATAATAATTTTAGAGCATACTTTGCGATTTTTTTCTATCGAAGAAATTTTATATAATTTGCGTTTCAACGCGGGCAAAGTCTAGATATTATCTTCAAGAATAACATATATTTCTTAAGAGCTTTAAAACTTACCGTGTTTAAGGGAAATGTGTAAAAAATCGGTAGATATCCGGGTTGCGGGCCCTTAATATTAGCGCGCTCTCTCTTACATTCGTATTACATATCTCTCCATCCTCTTCTTTTTGAGCGTATATACCGCGCCCTATTCACCTATCATAATGTTTCATTGAAATAATGAAAGAAAACCTTCACCACCTGCAAAAGTCGCTTTTTCCTTAATTTCATTCAGTTTCATTCATTTACGCTTTTTCAATTTCAATTTCAGTTTCATTCATTTTCGTTTCATTCAGTTTCAAATCACATCTAAAGACGTTTTCACTTCAAAAAGTCATGGAAAAAATGTGATTAGGAAAGAAGTATAATTATTACTTCCTCAACAATAAGAACTCCAGTGAAAAATATTCTGGCTTTAAAAAAATATGTTCATATAGACCAAGAAACGCTGATTCTGAATATATAAGTTTTATTTCATAATATTAAACGCAGAGTATTAAAAAAATTATTGATAAGTCCATTTTTAATCGGGTCGTAAAACACGCCGTCAAGGTGACGTCACTGTTCGACGTGTCGTGACTTCACCGTAAAGTCATTGTATGGGAATGTATGATATGACACAAACCATCGTATTAATTTATCCGTCTATTTATATACTGTTTATAGAGATTTAGTTGTTGTGTTTATTTATAAAGGTATTTGTTTGTTTTTGTAACTTTATTTAGATGTAAGCAAATTTTTTCATACATCTAGTATTAAAAAAAACATATAAAATACATAATAAAATAAATATAGTCATAAAATTATAACGGAAAGAATACAGTTTTAAAAAGAAATACAGTTACTCCAGTTAGAAATACAAACAATAGGGTTTAAGACATACAGTTAATACAAATAAATACAATTCATAAATTTTTCTTAATGTATGTAGCACATGTTTTACGAAAAGTGCCAAGACTTGAGGCTTCCTTTATGGAATTTGGTAGGTTATTATAAAGTTTTTGACCTTTATAAAACACGCTGTTCTGTGTACACGTCAGTTTAGTTTTGGGAAGCCTGAAGTCTCGGCAACTCCTCGTAGGATAATTGTGAATATTTTCATGGTACATAATATTAGTTTGCAGATATTTAGGGAGCATGTTATTTTTAAGCTTGTACATCATTGTTAACGTATTATATATTATATGTTGTTTAGTTGTCATCATATTTAAGTTTTGTAACATAGTTTATATCTTATTTAATTAGTTTATCTCTATTATTGAAAATATTCAAAAGCTACTGCACAAAAAAAATAGTAACGCTATTTCTAGGGAGAATACTTCGAACAACGGAATTCAAAATGGCGGCAGTAGATTAGCTGTTTGCCCGATCCTATACTAATTTTTCAGGAGTGATGACGTAACACGATTCACTTTGACATTATTATGACTTTTTATTTTGGGGTATTATGCCGTGTTGCGCTACCTCCTTCTTTAGCCAACGTTTCGGACAGCATTGCAGTGTCCATCATCAGGGCAGATGTGTAATAGTTAGGGGAGATGTTTGTACTTATCTACTTATATATTATTATAACTATTGAAACTAACTCTAAAAATAAAAATGAAGTTATTTAAGTTAGAAGGTCATTATTCATTAAAAAAAAATGGACTGGAGTTCTCTTTTAAACAAGAAGTGCTGCACATGTCTGGGGTATTCACAATCCAGTCCATTCAGATATGTATTTGGCAGATTGACAGACAACTGATTGATGAATGATAGAAATAATATTGATGAGTAATAACAATTATAGTTATTGGTGCACATCTTTATTCTTCGGCCCAGTTTAGCCGAGGAATTGTTGAGACAATGAGTCACTGCAACATCAACACCGATTATATCTCGAGTTATTTCACGGATCTTAAAGGATTCCTAAACAATACCTACAGGTGGTGTTTCTTTTTCACAGAGTTAAGATCTTTCCTGCCTCTTTAAAAAATGTTAATTTCCTTCTTCTCGTGCCCTGTCTGTTCAACGGACGCTGACTTTGGAGGTTATCCACCACTCACCTGCCCTGGTACAAGTAACAGATGGTTACTCCTTTAATGCTATTGCAAGGACTCTAATTTTTTTGAATGAACGAATCTACAATTTATTTTTAACGAATCTAGACCTCCAGTGTCCCTGCATTAGCGCCGGATCTGACATACGTTCAAAAACGTGCAAAAAACCTGGCGCCAACTCCGAAGGGGCGCCGTGAGAAAATAAATATTGTATTAAAAGTTAGTTATAATATTCCCTGAATCGTTTCAAAATTACCCATAGTACGAAATAATTATTACGCTCTAGCAACACTTTCCAAAGAAACAGAATGCGCACGCATCAGGTTGGTTTACGGCTTACGAATTTATAGTCAGTTACAGATTTTTTTTTACAAATTCCATATATTTAGTTTAAACGTAAGATCTATTTTTTCATATATCTTTTACTGTCTTTCACGACGAATGGGTGCGATCCAAATTCAATAACCAATCACAGCGCGGTATTTTTGTTCAAGAGAACAAACAAACCGACCGCCTTTCAAAATGCTAACAATTTTAGTTAGCGTACGCTCGCTATTGTTTTATTTTGTACGATTTAAGTCTCTAGGAGAAGGTAGTTAAAGACCATTTTCTTATGAAATCTTCAGTAAATTCCATTAACAAAAACATCGCACGGTTTGCAGGATTTGCAGGTTGCAACGTGTTACGTGTTGACAGTTTGATCATTGCAGATCATTGATTTGACATATTATTTAAAATTCGTTAAATGTATAATTAATATCTATTAGATTTGTTGGATTTGTTATTTTACGGTGTCAGTGTAAGCGTCTTTCGTAAACCGTTGATACCATACGTCAGTGTTTAGTGTTTGTATGGTGTTAGTTCGCTCAACACAGGGGAAATGCAAGGTACAAATTTGAGATACAAATTTGAGATTTCTTATTAGTCAGAAGCTGTAGATGCTATTCTTGTGTTGTACGTTGCCATGAGAACGTATTTGTATTTGCTTTTTCTATTAATATTTGCGTTGGGTAAATACATAAAAGCAGTAAATCTCAAGAATGTCTAATGGACCTAGTTCAGTGAAACCACCCGCATTGTCTCGTAACCTATATTTTAAATCATGGTACGGGCACAAACAAACAATTCGTTGTATTATTTTAAAGCGTAACTTGCAAAAAGAGTTTTTCCTAAAATAATTAAAATAGCACCATAATTTGATGTTTACCCAATAGATTCAGAGAGTATAGGGCTCCTGGCGATTCTCTCTTTATAAAAAAAAACGAGTGTGAGAGCTACCGCCAGGTCACTTGGAAAAGTTACACCCTTTATATGTCTTGATTTTATTTGATAAATTAGTGTAAAAAAAAATTAAATAAAAAAAATTAAATTAAAAAATTGGGGTGAACGAATTTTTAATTCGTAGATTCGGCCCTGCCTGCATACGTTGTTAGTAAGCAGTATGCAAATGCTTAGCGGGAAATACAAGATACAATAAGTGTTAGTATGACTATAAACAAGACAAAGGAACACGTTGGTAAGACGAGGCAAACGACGAGGCAAGCGCTGGGTGATTGCATCCAGGGTATCCTGCAAGCATCTGTAGGGAAGAAGACACATTGCATACGGCTATCATGTTGGCTACGCGGACTTTGTTTAATGCGGCCCGGAACAGCTCTACAGTAGACTGGCCAAACCACTATCTCAGGTTTTTCAGCCATGATGTTCTCCTTGTCCCAGGGCCCCATCTTCCGGCAATCTTTCCCGGCATTATGAGATGCAAGATCTCGCACTTCTCTGGATGTCTCATCACACTCCTAGATATTGAAATTATCTTAATTTCCACGTGTTTCATTTTTCTTCACGTGTACTGTACATGCATAGTGATCATCATATCACCACCAATGCAGGTACTTGATATAAAACCTTTTTTTAAATGTGAATATCTTGCAAGAGTCTTGAGTGCTCTTAACTCGAGGCTGGAGCCAGTGAGACTATGGAAACCCCGATTGGGGTGTGTGGGGAGGCTGAAGGTAGTGGGGAGGAGAAGGAAATGGGGAAAACAGAGTTGGGCAAGTGCCTGGCTATTCATAGACGGTCACCAAACACGGCTTACGCAAGCAAACAAGCAATGGTAACAATAATGGTTTTACACCAGGGCGACACTGAAAGTTTCTTTTACTCCGGAAGGTTTCGTAAATATATTACATATTATTATAAGCAATAATTATCAGCCTGAAACACTCATCCACATTGAAAAATCTTCCGAGAAAAGATACATGACGCCAACGGGACTTGAACCCGTGCCCTTCTGATTGCCGGTCAGCTGCTCTCCCAATTGTTTCAGGCTGATAATTATTGCTTATAATAATTGTTACCCTTTGTGCTATGCATAAAAATCTTGTCTTAAACGTTAGTTTAACAATTAAAAATAATAATTAATATCACACATTATTTTTTTAATAATCAATTGTGAAATTACACAGGTTAATCGAATAAAATTTACGTGCGCACGCCAGAATTTGAACGTGCGACCTCCCGATTGCGTGCGTGTCGAAAGCCTTGCCTCTCGAGAACGGAGTGACCACTATCGTATCGATACACAGCCGTAAAAAAGATCTTTTTCCAAGCGTTAAACATTGTTTTAATTACACGTTGTGCCATTTTAAATTCGATTTGTTACTAATAAAAAAAAATCTAACTCTTTTATTCATATCGGACGTCACCGAATCACGCATGCGCAATTGTAATTATTTTTACCGCGCGCCGAGCAGCGCTGAGCGCTTTGCGGTGTGTTGAGTTAAAAATATTTATGTCTAAAAATCCCTACATTAATCGTGCTTTGTTAAATTTATAACTTATTTGTGTTATTTTTTTCACTTTTAGTCAAGTTATCACACAAAATTGCATGTTGCAAAGTGGTTTTGCAGGTTATGATCAATATTTTTGTGTTAATAAGTCACCAGTTTTAGGTTAGAATCTATATGTCTTAGTCATAAGTCACTAGCTATAAGTCTTAGATGTAAGTCACTGGTTATAATTGTAAATCTTAGTTGTAAGCCAGTAATATAAGTAGCTATAAGTCTTAGATGTAAGTCACTAGTTGTAATTGTAAATCTTAGTTTTAAGCCAGTAATATTAATTCTTTTATATATTATTTGTACAGCGCCCTTGAGGTGATTTTCCACGAAAACGACGCTATATAAATTAGCCAATTATTATTATTATTATTTAATTGAATTTTATGAAGTAATTTTTTTTTAATTTCTTGAAAGTGATGTTTTTTTATAACATAAATGTTAAATACAGGTGTTCGGTAAACGTGTCAAAAAATTAACGTTTCGATGTATTTAATATTATTTTTATTTTTGCTACATCTATGTATATTACAACTTTAAAATATCTATACTACATGTATATCTAATTTAGTAACTGCTACGTTAGTATATTTCTTTATCAATATTTGTTATCATTCATAAGTTTATTTGTTTCTTCATTCAAATAAAAAAAATAAGTTTATCTTATATCTTTATCTTTTTCTGTAATGACACGACTCTCCAATTTAAACACGAGAAATGTTTTTCTCTTTTAAATTGGGTAGATTCATTAACAAGAAAATATTTTATTTGTAATTATGTTTAAGAACCATATATTTTCCTTATGTAAATCTGTTATATGTATGTATATTTCAAATAATAAAAAAATAAAAAATAAATGTTCCAGCATTCGTTAAAATTTCAGTTTTTATCGTTAATTTTTGGGAATTAAAAGCAAACTTAATTTTTTATTATTTTATGAACGAACAACAGTTTTCTTGCAAATTCCTTAAATAAAAGGACTGTCTTTTTAAAATTTTGTATTTTTTTTAAATTTCTCTACATTTTGATTAAAAATGTTTGTGGTAAGCTTGTTCTTCGACTTTTTTCGTTGCTTAAAATATGGCAATTTAAGCAAACAGTAAAGTATATATATTTGAAATACTAAAAAAAAAAAAAAATATATTTTTTTCTGAAAAGGTATTAGTTTTTACGACTCAAAAATAAGAAATAAATAGGACATTTAAACTACCTTGCAAAAATTCCGAAATTCGATGATGAATTATTTTTAATAACAGATAAACAATCCTATTTGACTGGATAAGCGAATTATATGTAGCAGGCCAATCGTAAAATTAGGCAGATCACCCGCCGCCATTTCACGAATCGGCAAATCATGAAGTGGCTAGGCGCACCATGATCTGCCTGATTTTACGATCGGCTTTCAACATACATATATCTTTCCATTAACTATTTTTTGACAATATTAATTAAGGTCACATTCATGTACACGGTCGTTTATCAAATTAATAAAATATTCACGATGTTTTTTAGTATGGCTGATTTTCAGAGTTTTATCGATCGACCGTTCTAGGGCTCCTGGTATTTTTCCCCTTTTGACTGACAGAAAATTCTTATTTAACTCGTTTCACAAATATGTATAAATTTTATCAAGATATGTTACAATAAATTAATTTAAAAAAATGTTAAAAACATATACCTTTACTTGCATTTTGTGGATGTGGATACCGCCGAGCCCACTCAAGAACCAATTATCGGAAAACCAACACCCCTGTCATATGTCACCCCAAGTGGTTCGCTTCGTTGGACATTTAGCAGGGGTGTCCGGGTTCAAGGGGTGAGGTTTGTCAAGGTCTTGGCGGCTGCCGGATCGAGAGAGACTGGTTGAGGAGGTCTTTTGAACTCTCCAGCCAGAATCTCTAGAAGGGATAGATTCATACTTTCGTCACTCCTGGAAACACTGACCCCCAGATTCCTACCCACCCCTCATACCTATTTCCTTTCCAGAACTTTCTCTTCTTTCTTTCATTAAAAAAACCCTCCTCACAGCATTCCCTAAATGAACAGGTCCTGAGGGAAATTATTTTCCTCCTGTGTAGAGGTAATGTAAAAAAACCTACGAACACGCAAATATTTTTGAAATGGTTTGCACTAGTTCGAAATAGTTTGAAACACCTTCCCGCAGTCCCCTCTTACCCTGTATTAGTCATTTTATATAGTACACCAAAAGATAAACAAGAATCTCTTTCAAATGATTCCGTTGTATTGTGAACATTATTTAGATTATTATTGTACACACGAGTAAACAACACCCTGTGCAATGTACAACTCGGTCTTAAACACAAATATTCCAGCCATTCTTTGAAGTCTCGTACTTTTAGTTAGAAAAATATGGTAATAAACGTCAGTTGCCCAAAACTTGGACGCTTATAAACAATATTGCAGACATTCAATATTATCACTGGGTAAAAATATCAATTTAATATACTATATTATCGTATTAAGTAATAATGAATTCATACCTGCTTGTTGATCCTAAATATTTGGAATTCCAGCGCTTCGAATTAAATGATTTCGTAATTAGCTTAAGGTTTAAACACGGGTTAAGATATGTTGTTTACCTCAGCTATGAAAGCATCAATTCCAAACCTTTTAACCTAAAAATTGTCTAAATCAAGCGTTAATCCCAATTAAACACTCACTCACCACACTATGGTTTATTTCAAACCCAATTCTGTTCGCGGTTCATAATGTAAACTAACAAAAGTTCATTTAGATCCCAAAAACTGGGTCAGTCTTCACTTAAAAACTGTCACAAACCATTTAAAACTCACTTCAAACTATCCAAAACTACACTCAACTTTTAAATGAATGTTTAAACTTCGGTTTTTTTAAAGAAAACACTAGATTTTTATGCAAATTACTCGGTTTTACGAAGTGAGAAGCTATCGCGTAGATGGTCGTTCGCGTACTGAAAATTGGAAAAGCTCTGTTCGGCGCTCTGCCGACGAAACCCCGAACTTATAACTGGAAATGTTTAGAAAACTATGAACTAATTCCGTGTGAGTTCAAACGCGAGTTAACGATTGATTTGAAATATTTTGTTTGGTGAGTTAGTGAAAGAATTTAGATATGAGGAAAATGTGTGTAGGTTTCGATATATTTTCTAGGATTTTGATATCCTAATCACAAAGAACATCTTCGGTGGTTTTTTTGATACAAAACTTAAATTAGAATTTCAGGCCAAAATACCCAATTAAAATAAATAATATTTTTTTAATCAAAAGGTATAGATAACAAATATCTAGTATGGATATATGCAACTTTATTTATTAATGTTTTAAAATATACATTTTTTTATTTTTATTTTTTTTTTATTCACTGAAACATTTATTATAATTACAATTTTACTCTTGCTCTCCTAATAAAGCAGTTGCTTGTGTTTAGGAGAGGACAACTAAATACTTTTACATCTAAGCATATAAATTAAAAATATTATTACAAAAACTAATAGTAATTTTATAGAAATTACGATACATGTCATAAAATTATTGGTCAGTTAATAAATGATTCAAAGGATTGATAAAGCAAAACATATTTCTAAACAATAATTAAAGTTATGAGGTGGTACTAGAGTATTTCAATTTTTTTTTTTATATGTGTCGTAGTTTTCATCCGATCGTATATCTAGGGGTAATTTGTTGAATAATTTTAAACCCTTGAATGTATAGTGATGTTGTGCTGTTGTAGTTCGTACTAATGGTACGGTTAATCCTCCAACAGATATGATTCTTTTACTAATATTTAATTGTGGTATAGTATTTTTACTAAAGAAATCTTTATGTAATTGTAGGAGTGCAGTTTTGTCATAAATTTTTGTTAGTGGGGGAACCGGGAAATCTTGGAAAACATTTATTGTTGGGTAGTAATAGGGCTTTTTTAAGATGATTTTTATTAATATTTTTTTTATTGTTTCTAGTGGAAGTAGGGAAGATTTATATGCACCCCCCCCAAGCTATGATTCCATATTGTAGTACAGAGTGCGCAAGTGCGTAATAAATATCTTTTAGTAATTTTAATGTTACAGTATTTCTAAGTCTAAAAAATATATAGATCAGTTTTCTCATTCTGTCTACTGTGGAATTTATTTGACTTTTCCATTTGATGTTATTATCGATAATTATTCCAAGATATTTTATTTCTTCTTTACTACTAATGTGTATACAGTTTGAGTTACAGGGTGCGATCCTAAGAAGGCAATATTTTTCGTAAATTTTTATGTTTATCTTTATATTTGAGATATTCCCTGTTAAGCTATAAGGTATAAAATGGGTTTTTTGACATTTAGTGTTAATAAGTTTTTGTCGAACCATAGTTTTACAATATTAATTGCATTGTTAGCTAATACTTCGACCTCATTCCAAGAATTTCCTTCAATAGTAATCACTGTATCATGTAAGGCTATTAAAGAATTCAATTTTTCATGATTTTTGGAGCAAAATGAAAAAGTAACGGTCGTAATAATTTTAAACTTGAAATATGAGATGAAAAAAAATTAAATAAATTAAGTAGGTTCCAATTAATTGCCGTGCATTTTAAGGCATGAACCGATAAGACAGAGATTCTGAGATCGATTCTCTGTTGTGACCGTTACCTTTATTTTATTTTATTTTCTGTGTCTTCTTCTCTTTCATATTTCAATGAGATTTATTAATATTATCTTCTGCTTTAATTGGAAATGGGTTTCTACAAATTAAACTGGAACATTTTAATAAAATTATTAAATAATAAATTATTAATTAATTAAGACAATATTGGCGACACTCGGTCGAAAATCTGAAACAGAAAAACAGAAAAAGATACGGTCACATCTAGGAATCGAACCCATGACCTTTGCCTCGCCGGGACGGAGTTCTACCACTGAGCTAATGTGACCCTATTCGATTCGGTCATATTTAACTGTACAATAGTTCGACTAAGAACTACCAACAGCATCTTTATTTTCCTTTTATTGGCTGCTATCCTTATGTATGATTGCAAAATTCAACTCAAACTAAATGCTACCTAGATTGTGTCTTGGATAAGGTTATCAATTTTTATTTAATATGCGACGTCTAACGTCTTTAAGATAGAATAAGACACCGATTATAATATTTACATTTTGAGATTTTACTCACTAAGTTAAAAATAAAAATTAAAAAATTATAATATTTTCAAAAAAAATATTAAACATTAAAATTATTGTTTTGATAAAATTCTTTAAATAATGAATTATTAATTAATGTAAAAAATATTAATTAATTAATTTTTAATTATAATATTTACTAGCAGACCGGCCACACGTTGCTGTGGCTAACAAAACACAACGCCATTACCCAACCTTTATAAAATCCACACCACCCGCTTGCCAGCTGCCCGCTGCCCGCTGCCTGAATTGAATATTTGAATTTATCGGCTTTTCTCTACTATAATAAGCATGTATTATACGTACAAACCTTCCCCTTGAATCACTTTATCTATTGGTGAAAACCGCATGAAAATCTGTTTCGTAGTTTAAAAGATTTATGCGCACATACATTTTGAGCGACTTCATTTTATACTATGTAATAATAATGCAATTCTAGCGATCGCCACTAATTATACAATGCAACACCGGATATTTGAAAAGGGAAAATCAAATACCTACTTACTCTAGGACATCTATTTTACAATTTCTTCCGTAGAACGAATTTCAGAAGTGACTATAGTACGGCCCGCCAGCCGTTTTAAATCGCACAAAAATATGTTTTCTTTGAATTTTTCGGCTTTTCTCTAATCATGTATTATACATATAAACATTCCGCTTCAATCACTCTATCTATTGGTGAAAACCGCATGAAAATCCGTTGCGTAGTTTAAAAGATTAACGCGCACATACATTTTGAGCGACTTAATTTTATACTATGTAATAATAATAATAATAATAATAATAATAACGTAGTATTTATATAGCGCAGTTTTGTGATGTTTCACTTCAAGTGCGCTTAATTATAATAAACTTAAAATTAATCCTATAGTGTTCCTTACGAGTCCTTAAAAAATTAATTAAATAATGTGAAATAACGAATATACAAAGCAATTCCTAAACAACAATATTAACAACAATAGTGAGTGCTGTTTTGGCACAGGACAATAAATAATGATAAACCATCACGGTGCCATTCAACAAGAATCATTTAAACTAAATTATATAGAACAGGAGGCAGTTAACATTAAAACTATAGTAAGGAGGTAATCGAAACCAAACAATTACCAGAAACTTGAGGAACATGGCTTATTATAGTAGATTGAAAAGGAGTTAAAATTCATGAAAGGTATGATTTTTTAAATAAGTTTGTTTATAAAGCTCTTTTGAATTGAAGTTCTGGATATTAGTAAGAGCTGAGGGAAGTTTGTTCCAAATGAGCGGGCCAGTTACACGAAAAGATCGATCATAGTAAACGGCTCGATTTGACCTAGAAAGTTCGATTAAACGATTAGTAACATCTCGATCTGCTGACCTTAGAGTAAGCTGCCTATCGCTTAAGTTTTGTCGGACACATAGTTCCGATATATAGGCTGGCGCCATTCCTTGCAATGCTTTGAAGGTCATTAAGCAGATCTTGAACTCTATTCTTTCAGGGCATCGAAGCCAATGAAGATCCTTTAGAAGCGGGGTTATACGGCAATACTTAGATTCACCAAAAATCATTCTCGCCGCAGCATTAAAAACGGACTGGATTCTATTGAATTGTTTTTTAGGCAAGCCAGCATACGCACTATTACAATAGTCCATAAGTGAGACAACGAACGAATTTATGAGTGACTTTGCTCTATCAGAGGGAAGGCAACGCCTGATTGATTTTATCTGCCTTAGATGGAAAAAGCCTGAACTTACAGATTTTGAAATTTGTGATTCAAGAGAAAGACTATTGTCTATAGTCAAACCTAGAAACTTTATTTCTGTAGAAGGGATTATATCTGTGCCCTGAATATGGATTGGATTAGAGTCGATGAGGGCTTGCCTTCCAGGAGAAGCTATCCAAATAAATTCCGTCTTGGTCGGATTAAGTTTGAGTTTATTCACAGACATCCAACTTGAGACTGTGTTAATGAAACTAACCACCTCGTTTTTAAGGACGTCTTTTTCATCCGGGGAACAAAACTTGAAAATGAAACGATCGTCTGCTTAGCCTTGTGATTCAAAGCCAGCTGATTGAATGCGTTTCTCGAGGCGATTCGTATAGAGAATGAAAAGAATGGGACCCAAGACAGAACCCTGGGGAACTCCACATTCTATGGAAGTTTCAGGTGAAGTACAATTATTGAAAATTACTGAGGTCACTCGTCCAGACAGGTATGATTTCATCCATTCACATCACCTCACCTCGAACGCCAAATTCGGTTTCAAGCACATTTAATAAAATACTATGATCTACCGTGTCAAATGCCGCACTCATGTCAAGAATAGATACCAAACCCAACTTACCTGCTTCCATCCCGATGATCAAGTCTGAAATTAACCGCAGAATAACAGTTTCCGTTGAATGACACTGTCGATAAGCGGATTGATTTTTGGCAAATAGACGGGCGGAGTTCAAGTACCCCACCAATTTTCTCAAGCAGTTTAGAAAGGAATGGTAGATTGGATATTGGCCTGTAATTATCCGTATTGTCAGTATCAAGATTTTGTTTTTTTAGAATCGGAGTTATTATTGATTTCTTGAGTGTTCCCGGTACAAGTGAATTTACTAATGACTTCTGGATAATTGCGGTAATTACAGGCGCTATATCCGGAAGACATTGTTTTAAGAGCCAGGTAGGTATGGGGTCTTGAGTGCATTGCTTGTTAGGGCAAGACTTTATAGCACGCGTGACATCTTCTTCCGTTACTGCTGCAAAAGTAGAGAAGTCACCGGAGAGCCGACTTGATGCTGCGATAGAAGACGATCCTACCACACTGAGGGCCTGAATTTGTTCAACCTTACTTCTGAAGTATGTTGCGAGGCTGTTTGCTTCATGAGAGGAATCAACCTTATTGTTGCTCTCTCCAGACAGAGTCCTTATATTTTGCCAAAGTTTTCGATGGTCCTTTTCTGTCTCAATTTGGTCACACCAAAAGTTAGATTTCTTCTGAAATCTAACTTTTAATCTAAGTGAAAAGTAATGAAATGATAATTATTGTGCATACTTAATTTGAATATTATAATATTTGTAATTATTGTGCATACTTAAATGGAAACTTCACAGGTTCCTACAACCATGTAGCATGCAATTATTTTAATACATAGGCAAAGGATTGCAAAGGATACATAGTAGTGGTAAGGGATCGCAGGGGGTAAATTTGGAAAATCCATGCTTCACAGACGGACAGCTGTATGTGACCCGTTATTGCATCGGAAAGGCGCTTTTGAAAGCATGCGTACACGAAAAAAGTTTTTTCGCGTTTTGTTTGTTTTTCACTTTAATAAACAGAATTAAAAAATAAAAACTCTCTTTCTTTGATTGGCATCGCAGCGCACGCCGGGTACTCGTTAGTAATTAAATATTTTTACCACTTGAAAATGTATCAATTTACTTAAAAACATAAAAAAATCGCTGTTTTTCGATATATAGTCTGTCAATTAAGTGTAAAAAATATTAAAAATTGAACTACTAAATTTGTAGGCTGGCAACACCAATTTAACTGTCAAATATTCTTTCAAATCGCAATGACACTTATGGTGGGTTTCTTCATTTACCGAGAATGCTAAATGCAATGCTAATTGTAAAAGTAAACGGTAAAATGCATAGAAATTTTTAAATTTCGATCGTTTACTTTCACAATTAGCATTGCATTTAGCATTCTCGGTAAATGAAGAAACCCACCATTAATGTTTAAAACACTGTAAGTCACATTTAAAAAAACATTTGTTCTTAAAGAAAAAAAAAATAATTCGAAGAAGCACTGTTGTTAAGGTATCTTATAAATTTGATTGAATGGTGTTTTATAATGTGATTTATTTTCACATGGTTACGCCCATACACATACCTACATATACACATACCTACATAGCACGCATACATACTGTCACTGCTTGGGATTGGTATTAATAATGTTGCGAATTCCTTTCCTACCTATCCCTAATTCCTACCCGTTAATCTTACCCATAGTCAGTCTGTAATAAACACCCGCCGCAACATATAGCCATTGTGCTTCCGCTATCGGTGAACCGCAATTATAAAATAACTCCACCGTGTACTATCAAATAAATGAAACTCACGCCTATTGTTGTTTGTGCCTGTTGGATGGGAGAGAAAGCAGACGGGTGCATTTGCCAGCCTACAAGTTCTTTTATCCCTTTCAGTGATTCCTTTCCTTTCTATGTAACATGTGTTTTTATCGTTTCAAGCAGTGATAGTAACACAAAATCAAGGTCCTTCGCTAGTCATTCTTTACACAAACATATCAATCCACTCTACACAATCATAATCTCATTCATTTAATATAACATAAATTTGAATTTAACAGTAGGTAAAAAGGAAGAATCACTAATGGCGAGTAGTTACACTACCTTTAGGTCGGAATGAGTTAAATATATTCAGATCTAAAATTAGAGACATGATAAAACCCGGGCAACGCTGGGTACTTAAGCTAGTATAAAATTTACTCATTACAAAAATAAATGAACTAGGTTTCAAAAAAGACACACTAAAACTACTCTCTAACTATCTTACAGACAGAACACAAAAAACAAAAATTGGGACTAATTACAGTTCAGAGTCAAAGATAAAAAATGGAGTTCCACAGTGAATTGTGCTTGGCCCGATTTTATTCTTAATGTATATTAATGATTTATGTAATTTTGTAATCCCTGGTAAAATTGTTTCTTACGCAGACGACACGGCAATAATAGTGGATGGTAATCATTGGAAAGAAACTTTTTCGAAAGCAACTGATTGTATTTCATTGGTTTCAACATGGCTAAAATACAACAAACTCGTTTTAAACTATAGCAAAACATTTTACTTACCTTTTTATAAAACCATTAAAAATAAACCTAAAGACAACCTTAAAATTAGAATCCATAATACTAGTTGCAATCAAGAAATGTGCTTCATGTGCAACGAACGCACTGATGTCGAAAATTTAAAATATTTAGGAGTATCAATAGATATAAATCTTAATTGGAAATCACATATTAATCAAATCGCTTCTAAATTAAGATACCTGACCTACATATTTTATAGACTTAAGGAAGTACTAAACATTGAAAAATTGAAAATGATCTACTTTTCCCTGGTGCAATCATCAATCACTTATGGCATTATAGGATGGGGTGGTACACTTGATACATTTATGAAGCCTCTACAAATAATTCAAAAACACATAATTAAAGTCATATATAACAAAAATAAAACATTCTCGACCAACTTATTATACAAAGAAACTAAAATATTTAATATACGTAAATTATTTATATTACAAACTTTGAAATATGTGTTTAAAAACAAAAATAATTTCGAAATAAATGAAAACAGAACGAGCAAAAGAATAAATCATATATTTTATACCCCACAAACCAATACTAAATTATTGCAGACACATAGCAGTTTCATTGGTCCTCATACATTTAACCTTCTACCACTACAAACTCAAATGATAAATAAAATGATAAAATATGTAAAAGAGGTAAAATTATGGTTGAATAATGTAGATGTTGAAACGCTTTTTCTATAAATTTATCCATCCTTCTTCAACTCATTTGCTGTAACTTTCTAAACTAAAGCATTTGATACAATCTCACACAGCAAACTAAAACGCAAAATGTTTAATATAGGTATTAGGAACAAAGAATTAGGCCTCCTCTCCAGCTTCTTATCTGACAGATCCCAATGCGTTAAACTCAATACCACAAAGAGCCAGAATTTGCCCATTAGTTACGGGGTCCCTCAAGGCAGTGTTATAGGTCCAACGCTCTTCCTAATATATATTAACGAGTTATGCAACCTAGATATCGATGCCACTATTGTCAGTTTCGCCGATGACACTGTCCTACTCTTCCAAGCAAAAGATTGGCTTACCGCATATTCCAAAGCGGAGGAAGGAATTCAACAGGTAAAATATTGGCTTGACTCGAACATATTAACTCTAAATGTACAGAAAACCAAATACTTACTGTCTAGTCTCACCAATATCCCAAAGTCAAACCCAGCCCCGCCATTAAAAATACACAAATGTAAAAATTCATCTCTAAACCGAAACTGTGACTGCCCATGCCTAGAGCAAGTAAACATTATCAAATATTTAGGAGTAACCTTCGATACACACCTGAATTGGAAGCAACATATACATAATACTACAAACAAAATCCGAAAATCTATATACTTTTTCAAACAAACACGCAATTTCCTTCACCTAAAACTTTTAAAAACAGTATATTACTCATTGTGCCAATCTCACATCGAATACGGAATTCTAGCCTGGGGTAATGCATATTCCAATGCCCTTGATCCCATCATGAAAGCACAAAAACTAATCATAAAAATAATTCTTAAAATGCCGCTTACTACCAGCACTGATACTATCTTCAATTCCTTCAACGTTATGGACATAAAACAGCTCTACTCAAGATCCATATTACTTAATTTACACAAAAACAACAAAACACCATACAAAGCTACACAAACAATACACAATACCCGAGCCAAAAACAACGAACTTCTCCAAACTCCTTTTTTCAAAACCACCTTCGGGCAAAGACACTCTAAATACATAGCTTGCAAACTATACAATACACTACCAACTACGATCAGACAAAGTGACTCCTTTAAAAAATTCAAACAAGATATTAAAAAATGGATTATAAGTATTGGACGCCACACTATCACAAATATCTGTAAAATAAATCACACATAGACATAAATAACTATTCACATACAACCTAACCCATATAAAACAAATGAAAATAATAGAATCCTGTCAAATTTAACCTATAAATAGACTAGGCAGAATTGATTTCATTACTCCATCTCCAACATTTATAAAATAACTCTCTTTAAAAGATTTATTACCCTTCCAATCACCCTTCTGTTTTAATTCTATTCATAATATGTATTTTACCTGAAATATCCTTGTAATTACTATATTCATTTATATACCTGTACGCCTGTCTCGACACAGGTATACCCTAGTGAGACAGGCATACAAATAAAACCATTGTAAACATATTTTATTATAGATAAATAAAAAAAAAAAAAAAAAAAAAAAAAAACTGTAGTACAATATGTTTTCTGTTTATATTATTATTATTATTGTTTTTATAATAACTAAAAAAAAAATTGTACGTTTTTCTCCATATTTTTATTTTATTTTTATAATAGCTGAAAAAACCTTTTTCACTTATTCTACCTATGTAATACTAATTTTTTATACTATCTTTTAGACATGGGCAGACTCATTCCCAGGAGTGAATCGATTCATTGTGATTCCCTCGGCCTGTTGAATTGATTCATTTTATTCATTCCTTTAATTCCAAAAAAAAAAAAAAAAAACACTCGCTTATATTTTATGAGGCTACGAAGCCAAAGAGGAGACCAATAATGTTATCTCATTCTCTCGCAGACTACTTTATTTCTTAGTTCTCCTTTAGATGCATGTGTTTGCTCTTTTTAGTGTCGTTATTTTTCGTTTCATCGAGTTTCAAATCACAACGGTGATAAAGAAGTTTTCACTACGCAAAGCACTCTTATTAGGGTAAATTATGTTGTTCTGAAAAATCGTAGGTACTAAAAACGACGCGCGACGAGGTTAATGAAATATTTCAATGTGTACTTAGATATTATTTTGCCCAAAAGACAAATTTTTGACAAGAAAAATGTGTCTATATTAGGCTATCAATTAAATCTTAAAATTAAACAGTTTTTGTGGTTAACCCCTAAAGTTTTACTAATTTTTATTTATTTATTAATCTTTAAATTGTTTCACTTCACGTGATCTAAACTTCCCACTACCTTTAGCCTCGCAAAATATCCCAATTGGGGATTCCATAGTTTCATTAGCTCCAGACGGGACTTGGGCGGAATTCACATAAAAGCCATACTATTATCGCGCTTTCATAGGTATATCCGGACCGGTCACCTGGAATAAGCTTCACTCAAATATATATATATTTTAAATGCACCTACCTCAATGGTGAAGTTAATACGACGCGCCGAATAAAATCTAATTAAAAGCCCTGGCGACACGCGTCGTATAATTTGTTACCAAAATATAAAGGAACAAACCGCTCGATTATCATTTATCAGTATCACGGTTCGATAGCGACTGATGTATTGTTTACGGCTAGAGTAGACAGAGACAGATACCATAAAAAAATAATAATAATATAGATAAACATCGTTTTGTTTCTACAAGCATTGTATCACAATTTACGCACGTGTGAGGGAGAAAAAACATAGGATTAACTTTCGCTTTTAGATTTTTATTAACGTTCAGGGTCCGAAGTGGGAAGTTTCACCCTAAGATGACGGCTTGGCCGCGCGGGGACTAACGACGAACCGATTCTCGGCGGGCATCAAGAAATGAATTAGGAACTTCTGACTAATAAGTGTCTTTTGTCTTGCTGTGACTTGAATAACTTGCATTCCGCGGACCGGCCGGATCGACTCGACACGTGGGACCCGGGACCCGTGTGACTACGACGTCACAAATGAATAAGAAATAAATGTTTTGATTCCTTGAATAAGTGAAACAGAGATTGGGGTTGCGGATTGAGTTCGCACAGACCGAACAGCTTGTAGGACTATGACCACGGAGGAACGATTCCTCCGTGACTATGACTAGCGGGACTGGCGGGACAACTGTGAAACAGACGCGACTCTCGGAGCTCAGAATTATTTGGATCTTGGCTGACTCGCTTGTCTGTTGGCGGTTTTGTCACTTGGATTGGGGACGGGGACTCTGGCCTACGGGGTTTTTTGTAGGTATAAGATTTACTGCGCGGGATACTACTCGTCACACGTGATAGGCAATTTCGCGGCGCGCATCGCCTGTAGTAGGTGTAGGTGTACCTATCCGCGCAACAAATATCCAGAACAATATTTAATTTAATTCCTACGAAACACTACAATATTTATAGAGTACATTATTATTTTCTTACCTCAATATAACATGAAATATTTAACTGTAAAATAAATTAATCGAAATAAAAATAAATATGGTGCTGTTAAAAAATCGTAAGATGCAAGGCCAAGGGTAAGGAATAAAGATTTAATTCCTTTTGAAAATGTGAATCAAATCGAGTGTGTTACAAGATTGAATTTATTCATTTAATTCAGTCATTCAATTTAGCCCACGTCTACTATCTTTATATTTTCTATGGTTTTTTAAGTCTAATTTATACTTTGGGTACTTGGAAACATAGTATTTTGTTTTAATATTACCCACACTCAGGCAGTGCCTTAGTGGGTTTTCATTTCTTGTTCATAATTGTTATTATATATTATGTTATTATATTATAATATTTGCTATTATACATTATATGTACAAAGAAATGGGAATAAATAAAGTTAAATTAAAAAAAAAAAATGTGAGCAATTTCCAACTGTGCTTTTTATTTTTACTATAATATCGTTATTCCTCATTGTATTAACAAAAATTGCAAAGGTATAAAATACCTATATCCTAATTTTGAGATCGGTAGGTATCAAAATTACAATAAAAAAATATTTTTCCCATTTTGGTGTTTTTTATTTTTTACAAAAAAATTAGGTTATACAGCTTTACTTTAACACCATGAGTTATGTGTTTAGTATTGCCATTTGATCAACAGTGGCGCCCTCCCATGTTTTCTACTCTTATTTGACAGACTATAACTACCCTTGAACAACAGTTGAAAATATTTTTTATGTGATCGTGAACTTAAAAGCTCGGCCCACACGACCTGAAGCATTAATTTGAATTTGAAATAGGAACATAAACAAACAATGAATCATTCGAATATCGAATCATTTTAGCTTTCATCTGTCAATGTTTATTGAGCGTTCTATTTTTGAAATTCGAATAAAGGACTGGATGTTCTTGACCTGGTAACAAATGTATTGTTAAAAGCTTTGAGAATGAATAAAAATATGAGGTCATTCGTAGTGGGCAACTTGCTGATATGATGTTTAAAAAAAAATCAGAAGTGAAACCTTCAGAAAACTGAGTGGGGAGACTATGAAGCACTTTTTTTTATCAATCTGAAGGATGATTTTTTCCATATTTTTGTGGTCGAATTCCAGTGCACCGTTCCCTACATTTGGTCATCTTATTAATATTTTTGTTTTCTTCTTCGGAGTCGCTAGATGACGCTTTATTTTATGTTTTCTCCGCCTGTTCACTTTGGAGTGGTTTGAAGATTGGATATTAATTTTACAAAAATAAAAATGTTTTCGATCCTTGGTCCTCTAAATGTCTGGCTTTAAACCTCTGGACTACATAAGGCCTGTTATATTGGAACAAAGTATCCATGCAATAAATAAATATTTTATTGCTATCTCATTATCTCGAAGGCTAAATCCTATAGATGTATTTGTGTTTGTCTCTTTTTAGTGTCGCGTGCTTCCGTTTCATCGAGTTTCAAATCACAACGGTGCTAAAGAAAGATTTCACTTAAAAAATTAACTGTTTTTAGGAAACGTTTCTAAGATGATCTGTAAAATAAAATTATTGTATTTTCTGAACCACAGTAGTATATTTATTGTGGTGTAGGTACTTTTATTTCCTTTGGTTAATAATACAACTCGTATTATCGGAAGTTTCAATTATACTTAGGTGTGTTTATTATCGTCTTATTTACAATGAAAATTTAACTGGACTTAAAGTCCGTTCTAAAGGATGCTTTGTGTTAATCTGCAGCCGGGGAAGTGGTCACTAAAGGTGCCCAACCGTCGATCGGATATCATCGGCTATCTCCGTAACCGTTCGTGTATTGGACCCGCACGGGTGACAATTGACTCTCTCATATATTCTCTCTGTTGAGATACCTGCACTAACGACATTTTTGTCGAAAGACATTAAAACTACATTAAGTCGAGTTATATACATTTCATGAATATGGATTATATATTTACGGCACGTTCCAGACTGGAAGATACTTTCAGTAACTGGTGTAAAACCACCATTCAGAATTGAAATGTTGCTTGAAATGGCTTTAGCTGTATTTGGTGACCAGATCTAAATAGTCAGGTACTTCCCCACTTCCTCTTTTCATCTCCTTCCCCTCCCCACTACATTTAGTCTCACAAGAAGCCCCGATTGGGGATGTCACAGTCTCACTGGCTTCAGATGGGAGAAGTTGTGCGGTATTCATGTAAATAAAAAAATTACTTCCTTAATCAACTTACCACCATTCTTCATTAATATTATATCTGATATTCGTTGTAATTAAATGTAACCTAAAATCAATTAAGCTATTTAAAGGACCGTTCAAGCGAAATAAAAATATACTCATTGGAATGATAATGTCACAAGTTTTTTTGCAAGAAAAATAAACATCAATGCAAGTGGTTCATTTAATTTTTAAGCGCGTTCTTGAGGTGTTACATATGCAAGCTTGACAAGGCAGATTTTATTAATACAAAAGATAACCTCGAAATTTTGATAAAACACATTGACAGGTGTTACACGTTTATTAATTACATGAGAAGTTGTGCGGTGTACATTCATAAGATCTATCAAGTGTAACGTGTAAAGCTTCAAAATTGTTTATGTGAACGTCATATAAGAATTTGGGAGGCGGGTATGGATACCGCCACCCGGGAACCATTTGTTGGATAAACGCCCCTGCCCATAGTGGTTCGCTACATTTGGTGATTTAGTAGCGGTGCCCTGGGCTCTTGGAGTGAGGTTTGTTTAGGTTTTGGTGTCGAATGTGTATCCTCGCCAACTGCGTGGCGGTCCTGATCGGGAGACACAGCTCTCGACCCGTTGTCGCCTTGCACCGCAGTGGGAGTAATGGATGCATACGTCTCTAACTCCTGGACACATTTACCCCTAGAGTTCTACCAACCCTCCATTCATTTTTCCTTCCCAGAACTTCCTCAAATTCAAAAACCCCGAGGGATTTTTTTCCTCACGGCTTCGTGTGTGGAGCTATTGTAAAAAAAGAGTCCCAACTGCCCGAAGCCAGTAGGAATGTGGCAACTCTGAATAGAGGTGCATTTTCACAAAGAGAAATTTTTACCCCAATGTTTTTTTCGTAGATTATTTTTCTCTAGTTAAATCACCAGAGGTTCTTATTCTTAGTCGAAGTATGGTACAGCATCGGATAGGGACACATTAGCTTAGTTGGTGGAGTTGCGCCCCGGCAAGGCGAAGGTCCTGGGTGCGAGTCCCAGAGTATATTATTCTGTTTTCAGATTTTTTGTTGAGTTTCGTTAGTATTATCCTCATTTAATTAAATATAACAATTTGAGGTTACTCATTATAATAATATAAATGAAACAAATATGAAACTTATTTCCATTTTAATTTATTTGACCGTAACCAGTTTCAGCCATCTTCAGACTGGTACAAATTATTCTAAATATACGGTTTATATACCCACATAAAATATGCGGGAGGGGGAGAGGGGTGGTCTACAAGAATTTTAATCAAATATATTAATTACATTTGTCCCTAAGTCGTCTTTGAGTGTCGAGTTTCTAATTATTTTGGTTATTCCCAGTATGCTTAATTACCTCGGGTTTGTAGCTCACTTCAATATTGTTCGGGGAAATTACAAGTAATATAAATTATTAATATAATACACGTATGTGAATCCATAAACAAATAGTTTTACTCAATACATTAAAAATAAAAACATACTAGTTTTTTGTCGTTAGTTGTTTTTGGGGTGTTATGCCATGTTGCGCTACCTCCTTCTTCAGCCAACGTTTCGGACAGCGTTGCAGTGTCCATCATAAGGGCAGATCTGGTAGATCTGCGCTGAGACACTGCAACGCTGTCCGAAACGTTGGCTAAAGAAGGAGATAGCGCCACACGGCATAACACCCCAAAAACAAATAACGAAAATACTTTTGGCCGTGAAAATCTTAAAACGTACCATACTAGTTTTTTTTCGTTATTTGTTTTTGGGGTGTTATGCCGTGTTGCGCTACCTCCTTCTTTAGTCAACGTTTTCGAAACGTTTTTCCATTACTTTTCAAAAGTTTGTTGAACTGTCCAGTTACCAGGGATGGGAAGAATATGGGCCCAGTGCATTATTTCGTGCAGATTAGAATCCTAGGATGATTTCATGCTCAATAAATTCTCAAGTTCGTGGTTCATTTTACTTGTGCGATTCATTCTCTTAGTACGCCCAACGACCTCGTCGAGTGTTTCTCTTGTGGCTGTGGGTGAAATCGAAAAACTCTACATTATGAAGTTAGCTACAGTCCGCATATTTACGATTATCTAATGAGAACTTTTATTTTTACCGTGACAATCCGCGGTGAGGCACCGTGACTGCTCAAAAAACGTACGTAGTTCTTTTTTTTACATTAGTTCCACACAGGAGGACCTGGAGAAAATTAATTCCCTCAGGCCTCAGGGCCTATGTCATCTTTGGGGATGCTGTGTGGAAGGTCTTTTTGGGGAAATGAAGGAGAGGGAGTTCTGGAAATGAAAAAGGTATGAGGGGTGTGGAGGAACGGGAGGGGGTCAGTGTGTCCAGGAGTGACGGACGAATGAATTCATCCCTTCTACTGCGGACCAAATCCTGCTGAAGAGGTCAAAAGATCTTCCTCAACCAGTCTCTGTCGATCCGGCCTGCCACGCAGTTGGTGAGCAGACGCATCCGCCGTCAAGATCCGAACAAACCTGACCCCCCATGAATCCGGGCACACCTGCTAAGTCACCAAACTTGGGGTTTAGCAAAGGTGTTGGTTATCCAATGAATGGTCCTATTCCCGCCTCTCAAATTGAGAGGCGGGAATGGGTTCTGTTTCCTCCAAATAAAAAAGCATTCATTTTCTTGCATCTCTCTCACACACGGCACATTGACGTCTTCGTAGACTCCTACAATACTACTTGCCGTGACGATAATTTTGAAAGTATGGAATCTAGTTACAAGGATAATATTGAAGTGTGATGATTTCCAAAATTCAAAAACGTCAAATGTCAATGCGCTGATGGTTTTGCTTTTGTTCTTAAATATATAATGCTGCCGCTCTTTCTTACACACTAAATAACAACAGTCGAAAATAAGACAAACGGTGAAAGTATGTCTGCACTCCCCCGATGGAAACATACAATCATTATCATACATCTCCCTCATACGTACAAAAAAACGAAGTAGTATGTACTTTGGAGGAAACAGTCACACGTATTTTGTTGGTCTCGCCATTATTTAATGTGTAAGAAAGAGCTGCAGAATTACAGCATTACAGCAATAAGGGACCTATGTTTATTGCCTTTTTTGCCGTCACGGTACCGTAACCGTGAATCGTCACGGTAACTCTAAAAGCGCACAATCGGCGGAATCAGCGAATCAGCGGACGGATTCCTAATACTTCCATAGGTAAGTGGTGTCTACATATTTCACGATGCTAGAGCTTATTTCAAAGGCATTCAGATGAAAATATTGATGCGTCGTAACTACAAAGGTATTAAAAAACAAATTCTTTCCGCCGTTTTTCAGTTGAGTGAGCCTGCTAAACCAAAACAATTCGAAACAGAACAATTTTTAAACGAAAAATCAACACCAAACACAATGAAGTTCTGTCGCCAGTCGCCACAGTTCTTCTAATGCAGACGTTTTGATAAATCAATAAATAAACGTTTAGTTAAGTACCAAGAAATCTACATTAACACAGGGACAATAAAACAAAGTCGGGGATTGGAGCTATAAACCAACATGTCAAGGTCCGCCACGAGCCACGAGGGGTACCTACCGTCGCGTCGCGTCCACAGTGCGAAAACAATCCCGTGAGTTAGAAACGAATCAAATTATTTAGCAAAGCGATAAAATTATGTAAATCTCAAATACAAAATTGATAACCGCCCTTGAGGAGATATCCTACGCTAAACGACGCAAAAATGTATGACGGTTTTATTTATTTCAGCTCTTGCCCGGAAAAATGTTGTATCAACAATATTTTAATTCCGCGAAAAATGGAATAAAACGATTTCAATTGTATTTCATAACATTTAATATTTAAAATACACTAAACATACAATTCTTAAATGTTTTAAATGAAAACTCGAGAAGAAGGGCAATTAATTTGCAGTTTATTACTGGAATTTATGCTGTATAAAAATTTAATGCACAACGTTATTCCACAAAATGATTTTATTTACCCTTCGTACTCGTACCTTACAGAAAATAACATGCTCTTTTAACACAAATTTAAACATGTAATTTTTTCAATTATTTAAAGAAAATAATTTTCCTGGACATTTTTCTGAAAAAACATTATTTGCATCTATCTGTTTTAGAAATGTGTTCTAAATACTAAGTTGCGATGGTAGAGGTTTCAAAAATATTCCTCGTAGACTCCTCCCATAATTATTGTTTCAATTATTTTCACAATCAGTCCCAATTTTCAAAATAACACTTGAACTCAAATTAGACAGAATCACAACCAAAATCAGTACTTTTAATTGATAGCTTAAAACTATTTTTAATGAGACTCTTTTTAAAAAATGACATCTTTCTCTCTGGAACTATTTGCTAACAAATTATAAATTTCACGAAAATGCATTTAAATAACTAATGTATTAAAAATTTGATGGGTTTCAAATCCGTGATCAACAGGTTCAACGCCAAGGAACTTTCCGTTGTGCCACTGAGGCTGAGAATCAATCAGTCATTCTATGTTCCCGATGGTTATCTCCGTAACCGACAGCAGAGATTGTTTTATCTCCCGGTTTGCAGAACTAACTTGCCAATGGTCATGCCAGTCGGGAGAGCTGTCTTGTTTTTGGTAAATTTTTGGGATTGGTGTCCATGGCTATTACGAATATTTTTTAGAAAAAAACTTTAGATTCGCCTTAATCACTATAAAAGGAAACTTATTGCATCACGGCTGGCGGAAAATAATGCATTTTAATTTTCAATGTCGTTAAATAAAATTTCACTTCGCGAATCGATATACGACAGCCCGCCCGCTGCTGCCCGCCATTCTGTCACTGTTATGTTGTTGGTATCCCTGACCTCACACAAACGATTGTAGCCGACTTCGTGGGATAAATAATAAGGCGAGCAGGGACTTTGGTGCTTGATGCTCGGTAATTCTCTCCACATGACCCAGCCACAGAAATCTTCCCAGTTTTATAAATTTCGCGACGTTCAGCTCTTTAAACAAAGTATCATTGTTATAACGTCTGCGCCAAAATCCATTTTCTAGAACCGGTCCGAAGATGCGTCTCAAAATTTTTCTTTCAAAAACGTCCAGTGCTTGCTCATTCCTCTTAGTTAGTACCCAAGTCTCAGCTGCGTACGTAAGTACTGGTCTGATAAGTGTTTTGTACACTAATATCTTCATGTAATTAAATGATTCATT
This sequence comes from Limnephilus rhombicus, assembly GCA_929108145.2. Taxonomy (NCBI): domain Eukaryota; kingdom Metazoa; phylum Arthropoda; class Insecta; order Trichoptera; family Limnephilidae; genus Limnephilus; species Limnephilus rhombicus. Next base: position 26,958,211 of record OV815299.1, on the reverse strand, counting down.
GGTTATTAAAGCTACTTACATATGAGCCCAATAGGCTAGACCTCTTAGCCTTGACTCTTAATACGGTTCCATGACAGTTCATCCTGCGACAATTCATCCGGCTACAGTTCATCCTGCGACAGTTCATCCGGCCGACAGTTAATCCTGCCGACAGTTCATCCTGCCGACAGTTCATCCCGCCGACAATTCATCCGGCGACAATTCATCCTGACAATTCAACCTAACCTAACCTAACCTATAAGTATAACCTATAAGTATAAGTATGTCATATTTTGTTATTCACACATGCTTCTTCGGAGAGTCGAAATTATTGTTAGTAAAAATATTTATACAGTGGATTTCCACTCAAGATGCCTTCAGATTTGGGAGGCGGGAATGGGTACCGCCGCCCCGGGAACCTTTATTGGATAACCAATACCTCTGCCAAAGTTAACCCAAAGTGGTTCGCTACGTTTGGTGATTTAGCAGGGGTGTCCGGGTTCATCGGGTGAGGTTTGTTTAGGTCTTGGAGGCGGATGACCAGGACATACTAAACCCCAGATTCCTACCCACCCCTTAAACCCCTTTCCTTCCCAGAACTCTCCTCTCCTTCCTTTCCTTAAAAAAAACCCTCCACACAGCATTCTCAAAGATGATATAGGCCCTGAGGGAAATTATTTTCCTCAGGGCCTCCTGTGTGGAGCGCTCATGTAAAAAAAAAAGATATAAGTATATCGATTTTGGTTGTACGGCCGTATATCCTCTTTGCATACTTACTTAATAAAAATCTTCTAAATGATCAGGCAGGATGAATTGTCGCCGGATGAATTGTCGGCGGGATGAACTGTCGGCAGGATGAACTGTCGGCAGGATGAACTGTCGGCAGGATGAACTGTCGCAGGATGAACTGTCGCCGGATGAATTGTCTCAGGACGAATTGTCGGGTCACCCTTAATACAAATTTGTTGTACCCCATACCCTCCATTTATCTTGTGTACACGTGTAATGAAAAAGACGATCGTTTGTAATTTTGTTATCATCATTACATAAATTTAACAATCAATTCACACAAAAATAATTAATACAATTTTATACAGAGTATAACTCGGGCATTTTTAACTAGTGATTCTACACGCGAAATTGAACAAATTATATTCCACGTCTTTTTCTTTCAACGAAAAAAAAATCGTGCTCTCCAAATGCAACTTCAAACTCAGAAAGTATATTGAGAGGATTTTTTTTTTAACCTCATAACATTTTGTAGAAAAAGAGTTTCTCGTGTATCAGTGGTTAAAATTAAAGCCCGATTTCCCGTTATACTCTGTGTAATCAATTGTACAATGTTAACAAATAAACAGTCATTGTGATTCTTGAGCTTGCTTTGTAGAGCAAAGTTTTACAAAGTTTGGTTTAATATCACGTAGGTACCTAGAGCTGGGCTTTAAAACCTATATTCCTGCCATGATATTGCGTCTCTTTCAACGGAAGCAATCTTCCGAACAGGATCTCCATTGATATGCTCGGTGTAACTCTAAGTAACCAGCTCAGGTATGGGGGCTCCATCGAAGCCAGAGTAAAATTAGCCTCTCAAAAACTGGGCGTACTGTACAGGGCCCGCAGATACTTCAGATAGTACATGACTGCTAACCCTGTACAAATCACAAGTGCGCCACACGCTTGAATTTGACAGCCACCTCTGGTCGGAAGCTCCAAAATACCTAAAAAAACCCTTAAATCTGTTCAGAAACGGTCCGTTTGATAGATTCTCCCATCTTAACAGACGGACTGCAATCTTTAGAGCATAGACGTCAGGTGTAGGGTTGCCATCTGTCCGGCTTTAGCCGGACATGTTTAGGTCGTGTCTGGCTAAATATTTATATGTCCGGCCTGTACGGCTTTTGTTAGGCTTTTTGTTAGTGTAACGCGGTGCACGCAGCGCCTGCAGAACGAACGCAACGCAAGCTACGCAAGGCGCAACGTGTTACGGACGAGGCGGGGGTGGGCGACAGTGGCTATTCTTTTTTCGAGAGGATTTTGTCTTTAGTCGGCTCGTTAGTGGCTCTTTTATGTCAATATATCAAAGTCGAATCAAATGTACGGAAACTTCAGATATTTCAGTCAACGAAGTAATTGACCAGTTTTCACAAATAATGGACAATGTAAAAAATGATAGGCTGAAACAAAATTTCTGCCCAACCAACTTAACCGCAATTTTACGACATTTATCGGAGGCTCACCCAGATCGCGTGGAAGAATTCTAAGAAAACATGAATAATATGTACAAAATTGCCAAAGACTACTTAAACTCCTGGACAAGTGAATTCAGTGCCGATTTGAATCACTTTAAGTTGATGACTTTAGCTGAGATACCAAGCTGGGAGCACGTAGCAGAAACGATAGATATTCACACTAAAAAAAATATTCCAATTAATTGATTCCAGGCCATAACACCAATGTTGAAAGAGTTTTCTCTTTGATAAACGCCCAGTGGACCAAGGAACGCAATAAATTGCAAACAGAAACAATTGCTAAGATGATGAACACATTGTATAATTTAAAAATGACATGTCAAGAATTTTATGAAATTATTTCCAAAGAAAACGATGTTTTGGATAAAGTAGGTGAAAAGGCCAAATATACAAAATTGTAGATTTTTGTAATTTTTTAATAATTTGGAGAAGTCGAGATTTTAATTTATTTTTTTCGTTTTTGTCCACAAAGACAGTATATGTTTCATTACATATTTGTTTAATGAAAATTTTTAGTTAACTGTATAACCAGAAAAAGTTAGTCTTATAAGTTTATTACGTTATATCTACAGACAGAAGACTCAATATTCTTTATTTTGTTATTGACATATTCTATATAAATGCCAAATGATGACAAGAATAAGACTGATTAATGATTGTTGTTATTAAACTGGTTAATGTGTGATTGATAAACAACTGTAACTTGTAACAGATTTTTTATTATTACGTACGTATGTCCGGCTTTTAGGGCAAAATGTCCGGCCTAATACACCGCAGAGTCAGGCTTTTTTATTTTAGAAGATGGCAACCCTAGTCAGGTGGGAATGCTTTCCTTGTTCTACCGGTATTACAATGGAAGATGCTCCGAGGAACTAGCGTCATTGATCCTCTCGGCACCGGTATATAGTCGGGAAACACGCCAAACACGGGCCCAACATTTGTATACGGTTGACATTAGTCACATGAGAACGGGTCGTTTCTATGACTCGTTCTTGAGTTCAACGGCTCGGCTCTGGAACGATTTGCCGGCCTCTGTGTTTCCTCCCTCCTACAACATGGGTCTCTTCAAGACCCATGTTTACTCCTTCCTTTCCCCAAAAAGACCCTCCACATAGCATCTTCAAAGATGACATAGGCCCTTAGGGAAATTATTTTCCTCAGGGCCTCCTGTGTGGAGTGTATGTAAAAAAAAAAATGCGTACCCCCATTTTTGCGTGCCCCCCCAGGGGTACGCGTACCACAGATTGAAAACCACTGTGCTAGACTATCCGTTTGATGTTTGTACGCGATGACATTATTGGATTCACACATTTTCCCGCAACCGACATCGGCACACGCGCTATCATCTCTAGTGTTAGGGTAACTACCTTTATTAAGAGTTGGTGTTTAAACACGAAGTATTTAGCTCTTTGGCGCGATATGGAATACCGCATTTAACCCCTCAGGCTTTGACCATATTTTGTCAGAGAGTCAAAATATTTTCACTGTACAATAAAATCCAAATAAATGGTATATTTCTGAACGTATCCAAAACTTAAGAACTGTTCTTGAAATGCGATAAAATACACTTTCAAATTTTATAAATTAAAATAACCATTTAATTTTTGAAACATAACAATGTTGCATGTAAACATTTTATAAAAAAGTTTTAAAAAATGCTCACATTAAGCTTTTTCTAACTAAAATTACTGATTACGAAAAAAAACATTTATTCGAGAAATAAATTATAAGCGTTATTGTCACCTCACTTTTTTGTCATTTCGTGTTAAAAATAATGAATAAAAAAGTTTTTTTTCTTTTTCTAACACTGCTTACATCATATTTCTCACTAATAGTAAGGGAGACCTAGCGATTTCCATGAAACCCGCGTGAGTTGTTCCAAAAAGTGAACAAATTAGCCTGACGGGTTAAGAAAACTGTATAGATATGTATCGATCAATATGTATGTCTATGTATGTATATAACATATCGACCATATAGTCACTAACGCATCTTCTACGCTTGGTTTCTTAATCCGCTCCTGTAAACAATTCAAAGACCTTACTACTTTCAAAACACTATATTTCTCATATGTTCGTAGTATCCTTGAATACGCATCTCAAGTGTGGAACCCAGGCTACGCAGTGCACAAAAATAGAATTGAAAGCGTTCAAAATAGATTTTTAAGGTACCTCAATTTCCGCCCTTTTCGATCTCATATTGGAAATGCAAAGTTCTTCAAAATACAGACGTTAACTCGTCGAAGAAATATAGCGGATTAGGTGATGTTATTTAAAATTACACATAACTTTATCTATTGTCCTGATCCTCTTCAACGCCTATCATTCCATGTCCAAAACGCAACAGCAGGCAGTCGCTTACCTTTAATCTCCCTCTTTGCAAGATCAACTCTAAACAGAACTCATTTATCTACAGATCCACACACTCATTTAACTTAAATTATTACCACATTGACATTTTTAACACGACTTTACGTGACATAAAACGAAAACTCACCAAGCAACATGACTCAAACTACAAAGTTCAATCCCTATATATTCCCGTCCTTTGCTTCTTAATCCTATTCCCATGTTCCTCCTCCCCCCCCCCCTTTTATATATTGTTACTAAAAAATAAATTTATTAAGAAAATACCCTTACAATGTCATACTTTATCGTTAACTATCATCAGTGGAAATTTCATAATTGGCATAATTAACATCTCGACTATGCCTGCCCACTTTTTAGTACTGCATCCAAAAATGCACCCAGTAAATTAGACAAAATTCAATCTAAGTCATTGCGAATAATAACTGGCGCGATGCAATCGTCGCCCATCAATTCCCTTCAAGTAGAATGTTCTGATCCTCCTCTTTATTTAAGGCGTCAACTATTTGCTGACAAATTTGTTCTTAAATGTTTAAATTCTAAAAGTCATCAGGTTATTCCCAGAGTCTCGTTGTTCAACGACTCAACACATTCATCTACAATCAGAGCTCGAACTAAACCTCTCCCTGCCATCTGTAAAAATTTTCGCTCTCTCTCATAGCTTCAAATTATCAAAAATGATCTTCTTCCTTTGTACAAATTAAAATATAGTCACGTCACCCTATCCACAACGATTTTAGAAGGGATCGGCATCCTTAAAAGTCATTCCAATCTCCCAGCCCGTACTGTCAATAATATGTTCAATGACATTATTTCTTCTAAATGGCCCAACTCTTCTCTTTTATTTACTGATGGCTCCAAATCTCCGGACTCTCCTAACTGTGGTATTGGTATTAACGTTTACCACAATAATTCTAATGAAAGAATATTTTATTCAATTTCAAACCAATTTTCAATATTTTCTGCCGAGTGCATTGCGATTATTGAATCTCTCAAATATATAATAAAAAATAATTTTGAACATTCTCTTGTTCTCTCTGACTCTCTCAGTTCCCTCCAAAAACTTAAAACAAGTCCTCTTCTTCATCCTGATGATCACTTTGTATGTCTTATTCGAGTATTGATAACCTCCATTCAAAGCTCTGGAAAAACTGTCACTCTGATTTGGATTCCTGGACATGTTGGCATAGTGGGTAACGATATTGCTGATTCCTTGGCAAAACAAGGAGCGTCTAACCCTACCGTTACCCTCGTAAACCATATTCCCCTGTCTGATATTTTTTCTGCAATGTTTGGACAGAGTATTGGAACATTGCTAGTCAATCCAAGGGTGCCCGTTACGCCTCAATACAAAGGACTATCCCATCAAAACCGTGGTTTCAAAAATTCCCCCATTTTTTCAAAAAAGAAATTTCCTTACTTATTCGTATGAGAATCGGACATTGTTCCGTTCCTTCTCACCTTTATAAAATTCATGTGCTTGACTCCCCAGATTGTACGTTCTGTGGTCTAGATGTGGGAACTTTAGATCACATATTTTTTGATTGTCCCTCTCTAAATAAATATCCTCTCTTCTATCAAGCGTTATCAAAAATTGTCTCTCCTCCATTCAACATTTCATCTCTTCTAAGTCTGAACTCTACTCCAATCTTCCATAAAATTCTGAAATTTGCACATTTAAATAAAATTAATATATAAATTCACCTTTCCTTTCTCTGTAATTATAAATGATGGCCTAGAACACCCTTGAAGGGTGAAAGTCAGAAATAATTGAAAAAAAAAAAAAACTTTATATTATTGTATTATTTTGTAATCTCTGATTTGCTGTCAACTTTCTCTAAAATAAATAAAATAAAATAAAGGCCGATTTAACAAGCGTTACAAAAGATACAAAATCACCCTTCAGATTAATTAAGCACTCCGATCCGAGCGCCCTTGTGCACAGCACTCAATACCCATAATGATGCGATGCCCCTGGTAATAAGTTGTCCTTGACCTAATTCGACTTCACAACAGTCACTACGGTAACCCGATTTGTAAGTAAGTGTTGGTACTGTCTACTCAAATTACCTCTCCTCTATTTCCTCTTCTACTCCCTTTAGATATAGTCCTATTGTTTCCTCAAAGCTCTCTTTGTTCTTATTGAAAACCCAATTAAATTCGTTTACTCTTGACTGGTTTATCAAGTTAAATTATGACTACGAGTAATTAGAATTTGTTGATGAGTAGCAAAACTTTGCACCTTTTAACAATTTCAATTATTGAAGTAAAAATTTCTTTATCCCTTTTGTGTTTTGAAACTCGATGATGAGATTTAGCCCGCAAGAGAATTAGATAAAATAATCGATCTCTTCTTTGTGCGGTGCTTCGTAGCCTAATGTAGTTTTCTGAAAATATCACTCACGAACAGCTCGCGTGACAGCATCCAGACATCCATACATCCATACAAATTTTCGTCTTTATAATATTAATAGGATAGGATATTGGTGCAGACCCATGAAAAATCACATCATAATTAATTATACGATTATATTATTTCTATACGATTTGTGAAGCCGAAAGTATTTATTACAAAAAAAATGTAATCAGGATGATTGGCTATCGAAAAAAAAACTTTTTCAATTTTAGAATCGATATGTCTTTTACAATTTATTTTTTTAATAAAAACCATTAGTTTCTTCGAAAAATTACCAAATTTTTTTCGCTTTAAAATTGAAACAAAAGAGACACCTTTCCAAATATAGAATTATAAAAGAATTTTTTTAAATTAAATAATTTTGGTATTTACCTAAATACATGTCTAAAAATTATTCCAATTCGGAACGAGAACCATTCAGATAACTAACATAGGTCCCCCAAGTTGTTCGCTACGTTTGGTAACTTAGTAGGAGTGCCCGGGTTCATGAGGTGAGGGTTGTCCGGGTCTTGGCGGCAGATGTGTCTGCGTGCCTGGTGCGTGGCGGGCCAGTTCGAAAGAGATTGGTTTAGAGTGGTTTTTGACCCCTTCAGCCGGAATCTCTCTAATCGAAGCCAGAGTAAAGTTAGCCTCCCAAAAACTGGGCGTACTGTACAGGGCCCGCAGATAATTTAATAGTACACAACTCCTAACCCTGTACAAATCACAAGTGCGCCCCACGGTTGAATTAGGCAGCCACCTCTGGTCTGGAACTCCAAAATACCTGAAAAATACCCTTGACTCTGTGCAAAAACGGGCGGTCCGTTTGATAGATTCTCCCATATTAACAGACGGATTGCAATCTTTACAGTGGGCTATTTAGCGATTCTAGCGGGAAACAATTATTTTATGGTTTTAAATAAAAGTTTACGCGGTTTTTATGAAATAAATGTTATATAGCATTGTATATGAAACCTTGGGTACATGGTACATGCATATTAAGGGGGTATTCTAGTCTAGAAGCACGAATTTCGGACGTTTAAAAAAAATAAAAAATCATATTTTAAGTATACATCTTTTTACGATATATGTTTAGTTATATTTTAAAAATTCACATAAAAATTTCAAAAAAATTATATACCTACATTTCACGAAGTTGGACGCTGTTTAAGCAGAGGGTCGAAAAAGAGCGTGTCCATCTTGTCACGATTCCAACCGTTCTGGTCATTTGAAAAATAAAAAAAGGTATATTCTTTTCAGTACAAATGTCATGATGGTAGAAACCAGTAAAAATGAAAAAAAAACAACATTATTTAGGCAAAATGGCGGCTACTAAAAAAAATACGTTTTTCAGTTATTTTTTTCTTCTTCTTTGTGTGCCGTATCAGGTCCCCCCGACGTTGGCGATCACTCTTGAGAATGTCTCTCTGTCTTGCGCTGCCCGGAATAGCTCCTTCACACTTCTAATGCCGGTCCACTCTCGTATATTACGCATCCAAGACATTTGTCTCCTACCAGGCCCTCGGCGACCCTCTATCTTGCCTTTCAATATCAAATGGAGCAAGTGATACTTCTCCCCTCGAAGTACATGACCCAGATATGAAATTTTCCTGATTTTTATTAATGTAAGCAGTTCTCTATCTGCTCTAGCCCGCCTGAGAATTTCTGTGTTGGTGATCATGTCGGTCCATGGGACCTTGAGCATTCTCCGGTGAAGCCACATTTCAAAAGCCACTAACCTGTTCATGGTATTTACTTTCAAGGTCCATGTTTCACATCCATAGAGCAAGACCGACCACACATAACATTTTAGCATTCTCTGCCTTAGTTTTAAGCTGTTTTTTTTTTTGTTTTTTTTTTTTTCCTTGAGTGTTCTGTTATTTACCTTGTTTATTATTTATCAAGGTTCATTTAAACTATTTGATTTTACAATTTGAGCTATTGATTTGACTTTTTCATGCATGTTGGGATGGGTCATGCAAATATGGGATGTGGAGAGGGGTTAGTGGGTAAATAGGTTAGTATGTCTGTCTAACATGGGCTATCAACTGCTCCAACATTTGTTTAACGGCGTGAGGGAACCATGTAAAACCTCAGCCGGAGCAGTATTGTGTATCTGAAAGAAATGGGGATGTTCTGTTAAGGTGGTCATTGCTTTCCCTCTTAACGGAACCATTTGTAGGAAGGTAGTGTTCTTTAGCGTTCTAGCGTTCTCACGTATCGTTATAGATTGATCGGATAGCTTAGCTTTAATCGTGCTGGATATGATTTAAAGTTAATGTAATTTCTTTTAATAATTATTTATTTTGTTCCTTAATTTTACTTATGATGTTTTTTGCGAACTTTATGAAGATTTTTCGGAGAGGTATAATTTGTATGACATCAGAGAAGTCAGTCAAATTTATATTTCTCCTCTGGCATTCTTTGGTTATTTGCCATCTTTTCATCGTGAACATTGGGCAGTTTAACAACAGATGTTTCACTGTTTGGTCCGATAGTTTGTCACAAGGGCAAGCCGGACTATCTTTAAGCTTGAGTCTGTGAAGGTAGGATAGGGTCGCTCCATGACCGGTAAGGATTTGCGTGAGTTCGAAAGTTGGAGTTGTCTTTTTTCCAAACTCTTTGGCTTCTTTTATACTCCTGAAAAATAGCCGTGTTCCTTTACCTGTGTCAGAGTTTTTATACCTTTGGTCCCATTCTTCAAGAATTGCCTCCTTTATTTTGAACTTTGCGTAGCTCAGTGGGAATTCCGAATAGAGTTTTTGTGTCTTCGTTTTTAATGCAGCGTCTTTTGCTAGCTCGTCTGCTCTTTCATTTCCGTGGATTCCGTTGTGCCCACGTATCCACAAAAATTTACAGGCAGATCCTCTTTCTCTCAAAAGTTGAGCCAAGCATTGTATTTTGAAGACCATTGGGTTAGTAGGTGTCCCGGACTCTAGGGCGTGGGCAGCGCTTTGTGAGTCTGTCAAGACATTAACTTTTTCCCAATGCTTTTGCAGTTTGTGAGCCCACTCAAGTGCTTGCATTATTGCGAAAAGCTCTGCTTGAAAAACTGAGCAGTAATCAGCCAAGGGCAGTTTCCTTGCTGTAATTTCTCCGCTAGCATTGAACACAGCGAAGGCCGCACCCACTTTTCCTCCAGTTTTGCTTCCATCTGTGTAGATATCTATTTCGTTCTCTTCAAAGGAGTTTCTCTCGTATGTTCCTGGAAAGATGACATTTTCTCCAATTTGTTTACTAGGATGGGGTAGATGAGTGACCTTTACGATTCCCTGGTACTTCCTATCATCAGGTAGTAGATGTAAAGTTCTGTTCCTTTTGTCTCACCAATAAGTCTGAGTTCTTTGAGTTTTAGGTCCATAGGTATTAGTCCCCCTATTGCCTGCACGGAAGTGAGGGACGTAGTGCGGTAAGCTTTACATATTCTGATGCCGATAGTCCTTTGGACTCTATCTAGTTTTCTGCGAATATTTTTTCGTTTTGCAGCTGTTGCCCATACCGTCGCAGCGTATGTTATTATTGGTTCGACTACGTCTATGTAGATTGTCCTTAATATTTCAGAACATAGACCCCAAGTAGGTTTAGCCATAAATGCAAGTTTCTTGGTTATATTGACAGCTTTTTGGCATACCATGTCCACGTGCTTGCTCCAATTTAACTTGTCGTCTATGACGATCCCTAGAATTTTGCAGTCCCGGGAGAGTGGAACAGTTTTACCATTCATCACAATGTTTGGTGACAGTGTCTTCCTGTTACTAATGAATAGAACTTTTGTTTTTTCCTCAGAGAATTGCAGTTTTACTTTTTCACCCCAGTCAGTTATTAAGCAGAGGGTATCTTTAATTATTTTTTTAGTTCTGCCACATCTTTATGAGTTATTATAACTAAAACGTCGTCAGCAAATGCTTGTATGCGTACGTTAGAGTCGAATTTAAGGTTTAGCAGTTCGTCCAGAACTATGTTCCATAGAATTGGTCCACATGCAGATCCTTGTATACAGCCCTTGTTCGAGTGTTTTTGCGCCCATGCGCCTGCGTAAATTGTTTCTACAATTCTGTCCGACAGGTAGTCTTTAAAAACTTTGTATATGTTTAGTGGACAGCCTTTTTTGGCAAGTTGCATTTTTAGGTAGGGCCACCATGCGTTGTCGAATGCCCCTTTTATGTCCAGTGATATTAGGCACGCATGAAGTCCTTCTTTATTCGCTTTCTTGATGTGGTTTACAGCGTCAAGCATTGCGTCTTCTGTGCTTTTTTGTTGCGTGAACCCGTATTGGTTTGAATTAAGTTTCCCCTTCGTGCTGAAGTGCCAGGTTACTCTCTTAATGAGTATTTTTTCTAGTACCTTGCCAAATACCGGGAGGAGACCTATAGGTCGGTATGAAGAGATATTACCGTAGTCTTCTTTTCCTGGCTTCGGAATAACCTTAATTCTAGCGACCTTCCAAAGGATTGGGAAGCAGCCAATTCGGAGACATGCATTGTATAATGCCGTAAAAATATCTGGGAGACTTTCGAACGCTTTCTGACATATGTCGGCTGTAAAGTGATCTCTTCCTGGGGACTTCTTTGTATCTATGGATGCAAGTATTTTATTTATCTCGGTTCTTGTAAACGGGGGGTCGATTTCGCTAAGGCGGTCTTCTTCCTCATTATTCCGAATACGTGTTTGTTCTGCTGTTTCACTGACTGGAGAGTCATTAGGGAAGAAATGATCTAAGAGTGTGGACGCCGTCTCTTGGGCTGACGTTGTGGACACAGTATTGAATTGTAGCGTTTCTGGTGGTGACTTTTGAGTTGCTTTAAGAACTCTGAGTACCGTGGACCAGACTGTATCTTTTCCTTGGCTGCTGCAAAATTCTTTCCAGTTTTGGATTTTTGCTGCAGCAATTTCCTCCTTGTAGCGTTCTCTCAGCTCGAGGTATGCTGGTAGTGTGACCGCATCTCTTCTTGCTGGTCCTGAGTTCATCAGCTTCCTCTTTGCAGCGAGAACGTCTTTCTTCAGTTTTTCCAATTTATCATTCCACCAGGGGCAGATTTTTTGTCTAGATTTTTTCAGTGGGGGGATAGCCGTTCTGCATGCATCCGATACGGCATCCATGAGGACTGAAACTTGTCTGTTGAGGGTACCAGCTTGATTATTCGACTCAATCGCCTGAACTGTTATTCTCTTGTCTTCAACATTGGATTTTAGTGTCTTGTCGAATTCTATCCAATTTGCCTTACTGGTCTTATATAGGAATGTTGAATTTAGAATTTCTTCTGCTGATGATTTATTGAATTGCGCATCGAAAGTTATTCCATTATGGTCAGACATGGCAGCAATTCTTTTGTCAACTTTTCAGTTCTTTATGAGTCCAATTACGTTGTCGGAACACAAGGTTACGTCGATCACGCTGCTCAGTAGCGCGTTTTGTCGAACGGTTTCAAATGTTGGTGTTGTTCCTTCGTTGACAATATGTAATTGTTTCTGGGCAATAAAGTCGCTCAGTTTGTCTCCTCTTTTGTCTGTCTTTTTGCTGCCCCACCAAATACTTTTGGCATTGGCGTCCGCTCCAATGATGATTTTCTTGTTGTTTGTGTCTATTAGCCTGCTAGCTTTTTCTAGGCTGATGTCGATATCTTCATTTGGGGGACAATATATTGATCCTTTTATTAGTGGGGTTCCCTGGGATTGCGCTTCAATAAATATATTGCAGTTGTTGCTGAATTTGTGGAGGAGGACACATGTGTCCGCAATACTTTTATTCAAAACTATTATTGCCGCCTTGACTGGGCAGTCCACACTTGTTTTTTGAAAAATGGGTCCATTGTACGATGATTTATTAATTTTTCCCTGTTACCTCCACATCTGGGTCAAGAGTCTCCGTGAGAATACTGCCGAGGTATCTAAATCTTTCCACCTTTTCGACATTGCAACAATTTACTGTATCACTGATTCAAATGTCAAATGTCATCCATTTAGTTTTATTGACGTTGATTGTTAGGCCCAGTTGCTCACCAGCATTATTAACAAGATTTAATAGGTCTTGGAGGTCATCGATACAGTCAGCTAGTAAAACAGTATCATCTGCGTATCTTATGTTATTAATGACAACTCCGTTGATCTTGTTATTTTCATAACTTTTCCGAATTTTTAAAAATAATAAAAATTAAAATTTTTAATTTTTGGTTGGTTCCTACCATAGGAGGATATATATTTAAAAAAATGCAAAATTTCAAGAAAATCGGTTAATTAGAACTTTAGATTTCGTGACAAACGTTTCGAAAAAATGAGTTACGAGAAAAACGTGTTTTCTATTTCGATTCTATCTAGATTCCGCATAAATTATCGATTTGCCACGACTCTAAAATGGCTTTAACTTTTAAAATAATTCGAATTTCGAAAAATCCTTTTAAAGATATCTAAACTATCGAAATATGATTTTTTTCTAGACTATAATACCCCCTTAAACGATGGATTTATGAAACAGATGACAATACTATAATAGATAATTATACTCGTAATACATGCTTTCAAATATTTGTAGGAATAGTGTTTATTAAGGTTCGCATTGGAACTATATAATATATGCATACGTGTTAAAAAATAAAATATTTGGTTACATAGATGCGCAGTCTCTTTACAAAATAGTTAAAAAATTTCAGTGTTTTCGTCATACCCACAGGATTACACTTGTAAAATAATTACAAAACTTTTTATCCCCTGCTCATCAATGTCCGTTAATGCCTTTTCCGGAGTAGGTATAAGATGAAATATTTTTTGGATGAAAGGTTAAAAACTCTCTTCATTCTTTTAGCTCGTGAATATGTAATGGCTTTTTATACCTTTTCTGCATCTCTTTTTCACGATGATTGTAATTTCATTTCTGTTACAAAAAAAATCCTCCAAAGAACGATATTTAATAAACGAATATACTTTTTGCCGTTTAGATTTTTCGTTACTTAGTTTGAAAGATTTTGCCGGTCGCCCGGCCGCCTGGGCTGGCTCTGAATGGTTACTAGAGCTGGACAGGTCCTTGTTTTTGGTAATAATTCCATCTCTTAGCCATTAGCTATGTTTGCGCAGAAAATATTTCTCTACATATTTACAACTCTTCCATCGCGCGGTGAGTGCAAGTGTAAATGAAGTTATAGCCCGTGCGACCGCTGAATTCATAATCGATGAACAATTTTTTAAAACAAACTTCTGGATGTGGTAATCCTATAATATTCTTCGGGTTCTATGTGAATTCGGATACAAAAGTCTTTTCATTTTTCAGCCTTTCTTGAAATATTTGGGTTTGTTTATGGATAAAACTATTTATTTATATTCATATTAAATATGTACGGGCGCAAACAATTAATTTACCTTAACATTTAAAAGCGTAGCGTGCAAAAAGCATTAAAAACCTAAAATAATTTGATTGGCGCCATCTGTGAATGCGTAGATTATAACACTACGTGACGTTTATACTCCAAATAACGTCAGGAATCACTGGATAAAATTAATCAAGTACACTTTCTTAAAACCCTTGTATATTTAATTGTGTATTGTATGAACTTATATACAAAGATATTGTAAATTTATGGTAAATAATAAATATAATATGTATAATTTAGAAGCCAAAAGCATCTCCCATTAAAGTACCCATGTGGTTACTTCTCCCCCGAAGCGTTTATAAGTCTGTTGACATAACATCTTACAGGCTTTCAGTTTACGCAACGTGCTCCCCAAGTTTGGGTGGCAACGATGGTATGGGTTGCATTGGTGGTAAGGGTGGTATTAGTTAGAGGCGGAATGGGTTACTAACCTATCAGGAGAAGGTTGGGTAGTGATGGCGGTTCCATGGCAACTGAGACTAAAGTCAAATGAAAACCTCTTTGAAAAGTCATTAAAAGCTACGAAAAAAAAAGAAAAGCTCATAACCCTAACCTAACGCAACCTATTTAACTAATTTTTTTTATATATATTTTTGTTATCACTCTAAATCACTATTCTGAGATGGTTCTAAGTTGGTTTCATTCGGAGTTGTCCGGTCACCGGTGGTGGCATACATCACAGATGTCAGATATCAACATTTTGACGACTTATATCTTCGGTACTTGTCGGTATTTTCCAAAAAATCCAAAAGTTCTGTCATTAGCGTTCTATAAAAAAACACATTTGTGAAAAAACATAAACTTTTTTTAGGACACCACCTCCTAATTATACATATATTTTATTACATTAGTTCTTTTACATGATAACGGGTCGTTTCTATGACTCGTTCTAGAGTTCAACGGCTCGGCTGTGGAATGATTTGCCGGCCTCTGTGTTTCCTTCCTCGTACAACATGGGTCTCTTCAAAACCCATGTTCACTCCTTCCTTGCCTCAAAAAGACCCTCCACACAGCATCTTCAAAGATGACATAGGCCCTGAGGGAAATTATTTTCCTCAGAGCCTCCTGTGTGGAGTTAATGTAAAAAAAAGAAGTTCCATACATGAGGCCTCTAGGAAAGTAATTTCTCTCAGGGCCAATTCCAACTTTGGGGGAAGCTGTTTGGAGGATATTTTACGAAAAGGAAGGAGAGGAAGTCCTGAGAATAAAAAGATGGAGGGGTGGATCGGAATCTGGAGTTAGTCTCTCCAGAAG
Organism: Limnephilus rhombicus; assembly: GCA_929108145.2. Lineage (NCBI taxonomy): Eukaryota > Metazoa > Arthropoda > Insecta > Trichoptera > Limnephilidae > Limnephilus > Limnephilus rhombicus. The sequence goes on along the minus strand of OV815299.1, from coordinate 26,942,607 downwards.
TCTCGGACGTATGAATCCATCCCTCCCACTGCCTTGCAAGGCGAAGATCCGAAGAGGTCAAAAGGTCTAAAGGTCGATTCGGACAAAACTCACTCCATGAATTCCGGCACCCCTTCCGAACCAGTTGAAGTAGACCTACGGCAGAGGTGTTGGTTATCCAATAAATGGTTAACGGGACGGCGGTACCTGTACTCGTCTCCCGAATCGAAAAATTTGAAATCAATAAACGAAAGAAAGATCCTAATACAACATTAATTAATAAAGCAAGGAAAATTATTGATTCCCACTTCTCAGTATGTTCACAAGACATAAACAATAAAATAATACATTTAAATAAGTAAATAGTAGGTAGGTCGTTATTAAACAATTAAGAAAACATTATCATTTAATTTGGGGAAAAAAGATTTCAATGTACCCCAGAAAATAGAGAATATATTATCACAATTATTTTCTCAGTAAATCGGTTTAAGATTTTACCTTTAGATTCTACCGTTTTATAACATATTTCACTTGGACACTTTGTTTCTAAAAAAATATGTTATTATCGATAATAATATCTATACATAAAATTATGGGCCTTGCCACATTAAAAGAAAGAAGAATATGTACTAATCTATTTTTTCTCTATAAAATTGTTAATAACATATTTGACTCCCTTGAACTCCTTAGGCTGATTAACTTTCATGTGCCTAGTAGAACGGTGCGTCAGAAGGTACCTTACCATTGTAACAATTCAGGTACCAATGCAGAAATAAACTCAGTAATGAACCGACTGCACAGTGCAGGGAATAAATATTACATGAACACCAACGGCACTGAATGTCTATCAGCCTATAAAAACATTGTTATTAAATCTGTATCTATCTTGATAGCTTTGAAATGTTTATAAATTTTCAATATGTATCGAAATTTATATGAATGTGCATCCTATATCTTACTCTGTTTGTTGTTTTTAAGTTAAAAATTGTATGCTTGGTACTTATTTTAATTGTTAGATATACATGTTTTTTACAGTTATTTTACAAGTTACTTGTTAGAACAAAATGCAGTGTTTATTTAAAAGATATTTGGGATTTTTGCTCTTTTTTTAATGAGTCTTGTTTTATTAAACATTTTCACAATTTTCGCTTAAATATTATTGTTTTTATTTTATTATACCCTTTTTTTTCTTTTTGAGCGCTTACTATCGGGCCTTAACCGGAAATAAATCATTTTAGGCACCATAAAAAATTTAATTAGGCTCAAAAAGAAGAAGATGAAGATATATGAAATTACAAATGTTAGAGGAGCGCGCTAGTATTTAAAGCGACAAAATCGATGCGAAAACTGTGAAAATGTTTAATAAAACACGACTCGTTTAAAATAGAGCAAAAATCTCGCGAAGGTTATCTTAAACAGCATTTAAAGAAACACTGTGAATTTTTTTATACATATAACTTGTAAAATAACTGAATCAAAGTGTTTATAATAATTTTTGGAGCATACTTTGCGATTTTTTTCTAACGAGGGAATTTTATATAATTTGCGTTTCGGCATGGGGAATGTCTAGATATTATCTTCAAGAATAACGTATTTTTTTAAGAGTTTTAAAACTTAACGTGTTTAAGGGAGATTTTTAAGAAATCAATGTAAATTCGGGTAGCGGCGGCTTAAATAGAATCTAAAATCGAATAAATAAGTCGTCTCAACGTGTGCAAACCACCGTTTGAAAACACCCCTTTGATCGCCGAAACAGCTGTCACAATAATAAGAATAATAAAATATTTGCAGAACTTGATGAAAACATTATTAATTTTGATTCAAGTACATTATTTTTAGGTAAAAATTAAGTCGAGTTTTATGAATTATATAATTATATAAATATCCCTCCCCCCTCCCCATTTCCTTCAACCTCTATAAAAGCAGCATATATTATATGCTGTATAAAAGCAGCATATAATATATGCTGCTTTCATAGAGGTAGGTACATATTATGTACCTACTTTGAAAGACAAATAATACTCAAGGTAGGTATAAAATGCACCTACTTGCTAATGTCGTAAGAAGATTGTATGTGTCAAGGTACCTTTGTACCTACATCCCTAACAATGTGATGTGGGTGGGGGAGAGTGGGGCACGCGAATGGTGGTGAGGGTAGGGGAAGGGGAGGAAAGGGAAGGCTCGGGTCTGGTAGGGGAGGACAGGTCGATATGGCGAGGGTGCGCGCGCTGAGGGTGGATTTGTCCACCGACACATCAAGGGGGAGGTGATAATGTGATTTTATTTGATTTGATTATTTTTAACAGTTTTGTCGTATTATTTAATTATTTGTAGTAAGACATCGATATAAATTAACTGAGGAAGATTTTTCAGCTTCTAGGCCAATTTTTTAAATTTTTATTGTTTTCATAAGAACACACTTTGTAGATTTCACTGAATGATTTGATTACATTACGAATTTATTTTAAAGAAAAATATTTCAAAACTATAGCAGATCCGTCAAAAATAATGAGATATAAAAAAATAATATTTTAATAGTATTTCAAATAATACACACGCAGGCAAATAAACGTCATTGTATGCAGGTATATTTTTTCAAACGCCACGGCGAGAATAAGGAACTCCAGTGAAAAATATTATGGCTTTAAAAAAATATGTTCATGTAGACCAATAAACGCTGATTATGAATATATAAGTTTTATTTCATAATATTAAACGTAGAGTTCTTAAAAAATTATTAAAAAGTGCATTTTTAAACCTCTCGTCAAAACACACTGTAAAGTTGGTATTACTGAATGGTTAGTGCTGACGTCACGCGTCACCAGTCATTGTATTGAAATCTTTGATTATGTAGGTATGATATAAGCCATCAGTATTAACAACATTTCATGTTATTCGTTATTTCATACTGTTTATGGAGATTTAGTTGTTGTGTTTACTGAAATAATATTTAAGCCTAAATGTAATAACCGTGGCCGGTTATCCCATTACCTCTGAACTCCTTAGTGATGGATCCAGATTCCTCAGATATGATGATCTCAGTATGGGGTGTATGTCAATAATAGACGTGGGTAGACTATGTGTATTTTAATCCGAGAATACTGTACAAGGTTCTTCTTAGGAAGCTGATAACAACAGAGGACGAATGGACAACATTCACGCCTTTTATACGTTCCGCATGCTCTCTCACTCATACACGCATGTCTCTTTCATACTGCAAGACATACGTTCACTACACTAAATAATTCAGTATCAAAAATAGAGGTATCTCTATTAGTTTATTTCTATTATTTAAAATATTGAAAAACTACTGCACAAAAAAATAGTAATGCTACTTCTAGGGAGAAAGCTTCGAATAACGGTATTCAAAATGGCGGCACTTGATCAGCTGATTGCCCAATCCTATAGCAATTTTTCAGGAGTGATGACGTCACACGATTCACCGTACATACGGTGGTCTTAGGGGGATCGTGAAAAATTAAAACTTTGACAATTATTTTAACTATTAAAACTAACTCTAAAAATAAAAATAAAAATGCAGTTATTTAAGTTAGAGGGTCATTATTCATTAAAAAAAAATAAAAAAATTGGACTGGAGTTCTCTATTGAACCCCGATCCAAATAAAAGAAAGTAATTTGGGCTAAAAACCAAATTTATGTTTTTTTTCACATTAGCTCCTCACAGGAGGCCCTGAGATAAATAATTCCCCTCAGAGCCTATGTCATCTTTGGGGATGCTGTGTAGAGGGTATTTTTAGGAAAGGAAGGGGAGGAAGTTCTGGGAAGGAAAAGGGTATGGGGGTCAGTGTGACCAGGAGTGACGGACGTATGAATTCATCCCAACAACTGTGGTGCAAGGGGATAGGCCGAGAGACTACGGCTTGAGAAGTCAAAGGGGCTCCCACAGCCATTCTCTCCCGATCCGGCATGCCATGCAGCTGGTGGGCAGACGCATTCGCCACCAAGCGCCGGACAAACCTCACCCCATGAATCCAGGCACCCCTGCAAAGTCAACAAACGTAGCGAATCACTTGGAGTGACCTATGGCAGATTTGTTGGTTATCCAATAAATGGTTCCCGGGGCGGCGGTATCCATATCAGCCTTTCAAATTACAAAGCATGTTTTGAATGATGTTTTGTATAAAAAGGCCGCGTAGCCTGCGTAGCCGGTCCTCTTGAGATCGCGATGTGTTTGTATACACTTGTAGCACTTTAAAAATCTATGATCAAAAATCTATGATCATTCTAGGTTCCAAGCATTTGAGTTGGGTCATGTCAAGAGTCACCATAAAAGAAGGGTATGAGATGATATATGAATGTGAATAAAGCAGAATGTGTGCCAAGACAGAGTTGTGTGGCCGTTTGTCCTCTCCGCCTTCCCTGGCGGGGAAATAGCTTGCGGTTATTTAGTTATTTAAATTACCTTATTTAAAAATGACGCAACAAACTTACATAGACTTACGCAAGAACTTTATTTTTATATTTAGATATTTTGTTTAATTGAAAGTAAAATACAAAGTAGTTCGTTACCATCCCTCGAATCGACTGTGAGTTTTAATCACGCTTGCGCAAACACCTTTTCGGGGTAGCACTTGTTACTGAGTCCAGTGGAAACCCGAGCACCATTTCGGCACTATGTGACACCACTGCATGTCGCTAAATGTCACGCCAATATAGTGAAATTCCCCTCAAATAGGGCTAAAAACAGTACAGTGTTATCTTTTTTATCATATTGCCAAAAAACCGCGTCGAAATCGTGTTTTGTACGCCGAATCTAGCACTTTTCTACGAACGTCGGAAAATTTTCTCGCGAAACTCACAATCGCACTGCGAAAATTCGAAAAAAGTGTGTCGGTAACTGGAAAATTGCAGTTTCCCGCAAGATCGACGCGTTTGTTTGGCGCTTTTGCGTGCATCATGGCGGCTGCGGCACATTCGCACGCGAAATTCGCCTTTTCATCGCAAAAGTTGCAATAAATAACGTTCGTCGGTGTTTCGTGGAGGAATTTTCTAGGATTACGTAAATTTGAGGCTTTTTCAGATGGATTTGTTACAATTTTGTAATGCTGCGTTTATATCGCAACGCGGATATTAGGCATAATTGAGAGAGAGACTGGCGCCACGGACCAATCGATATGGTGCGACATGAATCACGCTATTATACATTTCCTGGGGAAATCTATTGACCGTAGGACGAGGAACAATAAATAAAACACTGGCAGTTTCATGTATTAACCCTTGTAGATGTTGTAAGAGTAGTAATTAGGCAGTGGGGGTAATTTTTTGTAAGTTATTAGGGCAGCCAAACTGTCTAGTCTAAATTGCGTTCGGTGTTGTGGGTGTGTATATACGGAAAACAAAAGGGGGGATTTACCAGAAGACGAAACTCTTGAAAATTTCAACGAAATGACGACGGAAACTGGAACTCAGAGTCAGGTATGTCAAATACATCAAACTAATACAATATTTAAGATATACGGGGTCATCAGAATGACTATTTTGGTCATGCAAAAGTTTGTTAGAATAAATATGGCAGAATATTGGAAAAACCCTGTACAATATTCATGATTGTGAGAACCAAGGAGGAAAGCAACGGAGCAGAAAAGTAATAGTAAATAAAAATATCAATTCATTTTTAACATATTTTTAATGTTATATAAAGAATACGAGTAACATTTATACATATATATTTCACAAAATATTACATTTAAGGTCATCATTGGTCATGTATATATAGCCACCAGAATGGCAATTTTAGTCGTTCTAAAGTTTGATATGATTTTAGATTTTCACGGTCAAAAGTACTTTTGTTATTTGTTTTTGGGGTGTTATGCCGTGTATTTACTTGTAACCGGCCTGTACTATAACCACCATTTACTTGTAACCGGCAATTACTTTGAATTTGTTCTGGGAAGTCCTGGGAAGACGCAAAACTTATAGAGCACGTCTAATACAGAGGCAATTGAAATTCATAAAAAATCCTATTAACATTAATAGAGACGACGGAGCTAAGCTCAATAGTTCTTGGTATTCGGTAATTGACGGCTACACCAAAGCTAAATGCAGAAAACCATCTTCAAGTATACTGTAATGCCAGCTCGTAGTGGAGTGGAGCTGGCAACACGGTATTGCTTCTAAGTACTTAAGCACACATTTCACCACTAATGGACACTGTAACGCTGTCCGAAACGTTGGCTAAAGGAAGAGGTAGCATAACTCCCCAAAAACAAAAATGAAAAGTTTGTTAAAACAAATATGGCAAAATTTTAACAAAACCAACATAATATGACTGTCAGAAAGATCAAGGAGGAAAGTATCAAAGCAGAAAAGTAACGGAAGAGTAACAATAAATAAAAGTCTAAGTAAATCTAAACAGACATATTTTACTAAATATTATATTTAAGGTCATCATTGGTCATGTATACCTTATCAGAAAAGAGGAGCTCTTGTGCCTGATGAGGGAGCCGCGATTCTTACTTAGGTCGTATTTTATAATATGTTTTGTATAAAATATTTACTTTTTTATGTAAGTTTTTGTTGAAAAATTGTTTAATATTATTTATTTGTTCTGATTAGTGATGATAAGGGAGGATATTTTTGCTTTTTTATGGCTTGGTAAATAATATAATGTTTTTGCGTATGAGTAATTCATTTACAATAATTCTCATTGTTGCGTATTACGACTTACCTCTTGTGAAAATTTTCATTTTTCTTTTTTTATCACCGCATAAGAGACCCAATTTCCGGCTGGAGGAAGTCGGGAAGGGAAATGAAATGGTTCGGACGTACCTGGCTGTGTACATCGCAACTCTAAAGATTGCTATATATAACACTATCTCGAGCAACGTTTCGATTCTGAATTGTAACCTTTCTTCAGAACGATACTGAGAATGCGCACAACTATGGATATAATTCTAAACGGTTATAAATGATAACAATTATTATAAGTTATTATCATCAGCCTGAAACACTCATTTATTTACATTGAAAACATCTCCTGATGTCCTTCTGATTTCCGGTCAACTGCTCTGTCCACCGAGCTACGTCGGCTTATTTCCTACCCTCCAATATATATCTATATTACCAGTGTTTCATTCAACAATAGGCCACTTGCATCACATTTAAAAAAAAATCCTGTTTAGGCAAATATTCTAAGACATTCTGTATTTTTGAAACCCTGGCGATTTTTTGAAAATTTCAATCCGAAAAATCAGACCATTTTTTATAAACCGGAAAGACGGGACATAATTTAATGGGTGCGAAAAAACGATAATTACATAGCTGAAAATCATTTAAAAAAAACGTTTTCCACAAGAAAGGGCACGGAAGAATAACGAGGCACACCAAAAATAAGGGGGGGGGGGGGGGGGGTTAAAAATGTGCAAAAAGTTGGTCACGTTGTATGGGTACGTTCCCAATAGTTTTACGGTAAAAACCTCGGTAAAAAATATTTCCGCTTTATCCGCTATCCGTAAACTAAAACTGTTTTTGAGAGGTGATGAAACACAGCTTTCAAATTGTATTATTAAAATAAATATATCATTTTTGAACTATTAAAATTTTGAATGCAAACTTAAAAAGCTTTAAAAATGGCTCACCGTACGTTTTTTCTAACTAAAACTACAGGTAACGAAAAAAAATAATAATACAAACATATATTTTCTAAATATTTATATTGAGGGATCAGTAGGATTTATAGGTTCAATTAGGAGTTCCACAGAGCCGAACCCATGAAAATATCTGGAGTCGGTGAATTATTTTCCCGTTTGATATCTGGTAGGTTGACATGTTGTTCTTGTATTGTTTTGTATTTATAATACTTATATAGTGCAACTGCATAGCGTGGTTTGACTAGATGATCATTTGGGGAAGTGTGTGAAAGGGTTTAGTTTTTCCTGTTGGGAAAATTTAACCCGGACATTTAAATCTGGTGCGGTAAAACAGTATTGACACCTCACTATTTTTCAGTTTCACGAAAAAAAATATAGGTGTATGTTTGAATTATTTTGTGGTGAACTTTCAGATTTGAATAGAGTAGTGTTTTCTCTGTCTAACACCGTTTAGATCGTATTTCTCACCGTGATTTCTATGAGACCGAGACCGTATACAAATTGTTCCCATCAAAATAGCCTGTGGGGTAAAATTTCTACCTCATTGTCTGCGAATTTTATTATCATTGTGAGCAGTTTTTTTTTTTTTTAGTAATGCCTCACAAGAGTCTCAGCTGTTCCCGTCTGGAGCCAGTGAGACCATGACATTCCCAATTGGGGTATGTTGTGAGGCTGAAGGTAGTGGGGAGGGAAAGGAGGTGAGGAAGAGGAAGGTTGGGAAGTACCTGGCTATTCAGATCTGGTCACCAAACACGGCTAAAGCCATTTTCAAGCAACGTTTCAATTCTGAATGGTGGTCTTACACCAGGGCGATACTGATAGTATCTTCCACTCTGATTGCGAAATTTAATTTAATTCGATCCCGCGACCTTCCGATTGCGAGTCAAGAGCCTTACCGCTAGATCACGCCGGCCGTTGAATGAATTAAAGCATACATTTTAAACTTAGTTTCCAAATTTCCATAAAGATATTGGACATTCTGGTGTCTTCCGTCTTTATCGTTTTCATCAAAGACTTGAAAGAAGGAAGATTTTATGAACGAAGACGTGAATACATCCTGTCTATTGGTATACTCTAATTTCCATTTTTATAACAATAATGTCACAAACAATATCGTAACACGAGAGGGGATGTGGACTGTAAATCTAATTTGTATGAAACAAGACAGTTGACGGCGTTTATTAAAGTCAATCACAGGATTTGGCAATTGAAAGGAGAAAGCCCCTACCTTTGATGTGGCCATCTGCTGTCCTGGGCCGATCTTCATGCTGGCTGCTCTCCACGATAACAGCACAACGATGGTTACAATTACCGACAGTTTTGGGATTATTTAATTAACATTGTTACGTTTATTAGCGAGATTTCGAGAGCGAGATGTGAACGACAATTACTGCGAATTTTAAAATTATTTGATGTACGTAATTTTAGATTTTTGTGCGATGTTTTTTATGTAGGTATGTAACATCTTCCTCTTTTTATAGTAAGTCGGTACATTGAAGGAAAGGAGAAAGACAAAGGAAGAAAATAACAATGAAGGACTTGGGAACATGGGTTCATGGTTTATGGTTTAAGCTGTTTCAGAACTAAACAAATAAAGATACGAGTTTAATTAAAAATTAGGTTTCAATCAAAAGTATTTTTACCAAGTGCAGTTTGTTTGGTGTTTGATAACCCAAGTACAGAGAATCTGTCAAAAATCTCAAAATAATGCTATAATTAGTTTTACACCAAGTTAACTGCTGTTAGTAAGCGAATACATCTGAAGAGCCAGGTTTTTTTTATCTTCAGCCTTTTCCCATTATAATTCCCATACGGAGGTGTGATCGGTCCCATCGGTTCCCATAGACTTTAGGACTCTTATTTACATCACATAACAACAAAAAATCTTCTAGTCTCAGAGTTCTCCCACTCCCTCGACTAGTGATCCGGAGGTCATGGGTTCAAATCCCGGCATGCGCAAGTAAATTTTATTTTATTGATTCGTGTTTCACAATTTGATAATTTAAAACACTGTTAATGGTATATTAGGTCCTTACATATGAAATTGGCGTTTTGCCGTATTGGCAACTTTGATCTCAAATATCTTCTCTTTGGTTAGGAATTCCAAATTCAAATTTATACAGCTATTTACTCATGTATTTGTGTTTCGAAAATTATAATTCATTTGTTTTTTCCTTAATTGTTTTTTTTTTCTTTGGGTCGCTTAGTTTACTAAATGGAAAACTTGAAATATTGTTGAAAAATTATTTACGAGTACGAGTTCCACCGTGGCACCAGTTCTGCAGAAACGGCTCGAAGGATTAATGATGTGTATGGCGACGGTGCAGCAAAAGAAAACACAGTGCGTTTTTGGTTCCAACGTTTTCGTTCTGGAAATTTTGACCTGCCGAACAAGCCGCGTGGACGGCCGGAGACCAAAGTTGATAATGAAGAATTGAAGGCTATTGTGGAAGCGGATCCATCGCAAACCACGTCCGAATTAGCTGCAGGCTGCGGTGTTAGTGATAAAACTGTTTTAATCCACTTGAAGCAAATTGGGAAGGTGAAAAAGCTTAAAGGTGGGTACCTCACGAATTGAGTGAAGCAAATCAACAAACGCGCGTTGACCGCTAGACAACACACTGCACAACAGACGGCTACCAAATTAGAGGAGCTTCAATTGGACATCCACCGTACTCTCCGGACCTTGCCCCAACAGATTACCATTTTTTTCGAAATTTGGAAAACTTCTTGCAAGGGAAAAAATTCAACTCCGATGGGGCAGTCCAAACCGCCTTCAAAGATTTTATTGATTCCCGTCCGAATGGTTTTTTTCGTAAAGGGATCGATGAACTACCTATGAGATGGCAAAAGTGCATAGATAGCAATGGTACATACTTTCATTAAATAAATATATTATATTTAAAAAAATCGACTTTATGCTCCTCCCATACAAACAAAGCCAATTTCATATGTAAGGACCTAATATTTGCGGCACGTTTCAGAGTGAAAGATACTCTCAGTATCGCCATGTTGAAGGACCATCATTCAGAATTGAAAGTTGCTTGAAATAGTTTTAGCTGTGTTTGGTGATTAGATCTAAATAGCTTGGTACTTCCCCACTTTCTGGGGACCCCTCCCCACCACCTTCAGCCTCACTATAATCCCCAATGGGGTTACCGTAGTCCCACTAACTATACGTGGTTGAGAGAAGTTGGAACTCTTGTTCAGTTTATACATTTAAAAAAAATGAGAGTGTACAATTCACACGCCGTAGAAGTAAAACCTTCAGAAAACTAAAGTAGACAAGAGTGGGGAGACTACGAAGCACTTTTTTATCAATGTGAAAGATGATTTATTCCAGTGCACCTTTTCCTAAACATTTGGTCATCTTATTAGTATTTGTGTTTTCTTCTTCGGAGTCGCCAGATGTGGTTTTCTTTTGTTTTTTTTTTTCCTGTTTATTTGGAGTGGTTTGAAGATCAGATATTGATTTTACAAAAACATTTTTTTTTTATTTCGTACGATTCGATCGGATTTATCGTATTATATTGGAACTGAGTACACGCGAAATAAATAATTATTTTATTTTCGTTATTTGTTTTTGGGGTGTTATGCCGTGTTGCGCTACCTCCTTCTTTAGCCAACGTTTCGGACATCGTTGCAGTGTCCATCATCAGGGCAGATCCGGCAGATCCGGTAGATGTATGACATGTGTGGATCTGCCGGATCTGCCCTGATGATGGACACTGCAATTATGTCCGAAACGTTGGCTAAAGAAGTAGGTAGCGCAACACGGCATAACACCCCAAAAACAAATAACGAAAATGCTTTTGGCCGTGAAAATCTTAAAAAATTATTTTATTGCTCAAATAATTATTTTATTGCTAATTATCTCATTCTCTCGCAGGATAAATCCTATAGATGTATGTGTTTGTCTCTTTTTAGTGTCGCTCGTTTCCGTTTCATCGGCGGTGCTTTAGAAGTTTTCACTTCAAAAAATGTTTAGAACACACCCCTACAAGGGTCCTCATGTCAAAAATGCAATTCACATTTAAGAGTGCATGCTTCATGGGGTGGAAATGACACTATCTATGTATGATAACATATAATTACCTCCCGAAAATTCTGTGGGGCATTTTCTGTCCCCCCCCCCCCCCTCCCCCTTTATCGACCCCCTTCCGCTTCCCCACGAAATGATTACTTGGTCTGGTCACGAGAGGGAGCTCGCATGTGGCGACGACGTTTGAAAATGGAACGCCGCCGATTCGAACGAATTCGAAATTCAAACTGGAATGGCTAATTTGACTGTCGAGACGATTTGTTTTTGCCAAAGTTTTCCTTTTTCCGAAAACCTTCCGTTTGTCACGCTATTGATGTCTATCAAGAGTCTATTAGTCTAAAAATAGTCCTAATCGGTCATCTACATCTAATTTTCCTCAGGGCCTATGTCATCTTTGGGGATGCTGTATGGAGGGTCGTTTTGAGGATAGAAACTAATGAACTTGGGTCTTGACGAGACCTACAATTCGTCCCACAGCCGAGCGGTTGAATTCAAGAACGAGACGTAGAAAAATCCATTATCATGTGACAAATGTCAACCGTGTACAAATGTTGAGGGAGCAGACATGTTTTTCGAAATCAATTGTTCAAGTTTTTTGAAAGATTAATTTTTCGAACAGCAATTGACCGAAAGACATATTTTTCGAATTTGTTAATCAACTTTTAAAATATATATTACACTTGCTTATGACTAACGAGATACTGTTAGGTTAGGTTAGGTGAGATTAGTTGTTATTTTCCATCCTATAATAAAACACTCCTGCACGTACAGTACACATACTTATATCAATTCGTAAAACTAGTGTCGCATTTTTACTTTGTCACTTTCGTTGTTTGAAAAATATGTTTTCGAACAATAGGCCACTTGCATGGATTTCATAACGACTTGGAAAAATCGTGTGGATAGATTTTTTTACTAAGACTACGAAAATGTTACAAATTTTTTTTAGAAATGTACATTTTTTTTATTTATTTTTAAATAAATAAATCCATTATTTGGGCTCGTGATGTCACTACATAAAAATGTTCCGTCTCCAAAAATGTTCCTATTAATTTTGTAAAATTCTACACTAATTTGTTTTTTTTATTTGGCATCACTTTGATTTCAGGCGAATTTTTGAATTCGTTCACAAGATTTATTGTTCGTTCTCTGCGAACTTATCATTTGGTTCGACTTTTTGACAGATGTAATGAAGAGAACCCCGTACATTTAATGTTGTCCGTACGTGTTTTCGAGGTATAATGGTTGTGGTGCTAATTTTAACAAAATCAAATTTTATAATATTCTTATTATTATTATAATTTACAAGTACAAGTATATTACATTGGATTTAGTAATACAGACGTTGTACATTATAATTATTTATGAACAATACGATGGATCGAGGATAAAAATATGTATTTTTGGTATGCCTCGTTATTCTCCTGTGCCCTTTCTTTTGGAAAACATTATTTTTTTTAAAATGATTTTCGGCTATGTAATTATCGTTTTATCGCACCTATAAAATTATGTCCCGTCTTTCCGGTTTATAAAAAATGGTCTGAGTTTTCGGATTGAAATTTTCAAAAAATCGCCAGGGTTACAAAAATACGATTAAAAATAAATAAATAGTACAGAATGTCTTAGAATATTTGTCTAAACCGGAATTTTTTTTTTAAAAATGTGATGCAAGTGGCCTATTGAATTCGAAAAATTGCAATTCGGTCAATTTACCTAGACCCAAATGTTGAGCCCGCGTTTGACGTGTTCCCCGACTATGCACTGGTGCCGCCAGTTCCTCTGAGCATCTTCCATTGAAATATCTGTAGAACAAGGACAGCATCGCACTTGACGCCTGTGCTCTAAAGATTGCAATTCGTTTACTAAATAAACGCCTTACACACATCCGATATAAAGCACTGCCTGAAGGAGTGCAAGACTGCAGATAAACCTCATCCCTTGAACCTGAACATTTCTGCTAAGTCACCAAACGTGGCGAACTACTTGGGGTGACTTATTCAAATCATTTCCTCCTTAGATATGTAAATTATTGAGATTAGTAAAAACGAACTGCCAAACTTGAATATGAAGACTTTTGAATGTGAAGAACTAACTAACTACTCGCCGTTTCCTGTAGGGGTACGCAAAGAGGACGAACCCCCAAACAACTCGGTCTTGGCACATCCTCCTTGCCGCTTTCACATTCATACACAAACTCTTCTATTATTCTGACTCTTGACATGGCCCGGCTCAAGTATCTGGTTCACTTGATCGTACCACGTATTCCTTGGGCGTCCCCGACTTCTTCTATTCATCCTATCTATCATTTTTTTTTATTAAGCTAAAAGAAATATAATATTTCGCTTTCTTAACTAAGTATAGAATACAGTAGTAATATTTTAAATTTTATTCTAAAAATTTAAGTTTAAATAGTTTTTTTTAAAGGTATTTATATTCTTCTCCATTTTTAGGTTATCTGGAAGGAGATTATATATATATAAATATATATATATATATATGTGTGTACGCCCTCGTGGCCAATGCTTCTCTTGCTACTTTCAGTCTTGACAGTATTTGTGTACAATTTATTATGTTGTCTAGTATAATGTTCGTGTACTTGTGACGTTTTTATAAATATTGTGTATGTGTGTATTGCCGTGTCATCTGCGTATAAGAAGATTTCACCATGTAGTTTTAAAACTACAATGTTATTTATGTATATTTGAAATAAAAGTGACCCCAGTATGGGTCCTTGTGGAACTCCATAGTTTATACTTGCTTTTGCGTCATATATTCTCCTCACACTCCTTTCTTCATTCATTCGCTTTATAAGCCCAATTCATCTAAGCATCTCTTTCTTAACCTTCTTGCATACTTTGAGGTTCTTCACAATTCTCGCACGATCATACATGGTTTTACAGGTTGTGTGACAACTCAAAAAAGTGGCATTTCAACACCCCTTTGAAAAGTCATTAAAACTGACGATTTTTTTTTTGCAAATAACCCATAACCTAACCTAACCAAAATCATTTAGCCAGTTTTTTTTTCATCATTTTGAATGCCTAAAAGGAGTGATTTAGTTGGTTTTAAGCACATACGCCTCAGGGATCTCATTTCTACATCACTCTACAGTCTTCTTTCTTCCTCTGTCAGTTCCATGCCTCACTGCCATACATCAGGGTAGGTGCCAGATCTCCATTTTGAACTGCTAACTGGTAGCTTCGCATCTTTGGATAATTTTTTTGTTAGCGCCAACGGCATTCAGTCTTCCGTTAATGAAGTTTACCCTTCTTTCAATATCTCAAAGTGAAGAAAAAAATTTAGGCTTTCTATCCTTTTCTTTTATTCTAACCCTTGTCATGACCCGACTACCTAATGATAGAAATTTGTTAGAAAGGTATATTTCCTAACGCCGGCCGTCAAACTGTACGGCCGGCATAGTACAGCGGTAAGGCCCTTGACTCGCATTCCAAGGTCGCGGGATCGAATCTCGGCGTGGCAAATAAATTTTATTTGATTACTTTGATTAATTTAACAATTTATTCATTTAAACTAATATACAGTAGATATATTTGCAGCACGTTCCAGAGTGGAAGATACTCTCAGTATCGCCCCGGTGTAAGACCATCATTCAGAATTGAAACGTTGCTTGAAATGACTTTAGCCGTGTTTGGTGACCAGATCTGAACAGCCAGGTACTTCCCCACCTTCCTCTTCCTTATCTCCTTCCTACCTTCAGCCTCACACCATGCCCCAATTGGGGATGCCATAGTCTCACTGGCTCCAGTCGGGAGCAGTTGGGATTCTTGTGCGGTATTCCTATTTATAAAAAAGTTCATATATTTTGGTCTCATATAAATCGATGTTTCCTTTTTTGTCGTGGTGAGAATGCATTCTTTTTTTTTACATGAGCTCAGGGCCTATGTCATCTTTTGGGATGCTGTGTGGAGGTTTTTTTAAGGAAAGGAAGGAGAGGAGAGTTCTGTGAAGGAAAAGGGTTTAAGGGGTGGATAGGAAACTGGGGTTCAGTGTGTCCTGGTCAGACCTAGACAAACCTCACCCTATGAACCCGGGCACCCCTGCTAAATCAGCAAACGTAGCGAACCACTTGGGGTGACCAATGGCAGAGGTGTTGGTTATCCAGTTAAGGTTCCCGGAGCGGCGGTACCTACCCATTCCCGCCTCCCAAATTGTGAAACTATATATGTGATCTAAACGGTGTTAGAAAGAGAAAACGTCAGGCTTTGTATTCAAATCTAAAAGTTATCCACATAAGCATTAAAAGGCAAATCTCTATGAAACCAAATGTTATATAAAAAATAATGTAACAAGTGAATGATCTGTGTATGGGTACTTTTGGTGTGAAGTTTGTTAACATTCAACATCTTTATATTGGTAGCATTGAAAGGTTTACCTTTGCTCAGTTGGTGATACTGAGGATCTGGACAGGGGGGTTCACTAGGCAGGACTGGCCTTGAGCTCGTCATTCTTTGAGCAGCCACAGGTGACTTTGGCCACCGTCCCTGTGGCGGGTCGACGTAATCACATATTAATAGTCGCCATTATTTTAACAACATGTGAAGATTGTTAAATCAGCGCCCATCAGCGGCATCCATTATTGAAGACCATCAGGACAATCATTAAAATCCTGGATCAGCAGCGGAGTACCATGGGAGCACATTATTTCTTCTGGATTTACTCACATCCAGCATCTGCAGACGCAGTCATCACAAGACCTTCCGACTACACCTGGAGCCAGAGGTGCTCGCAGAGATGCGGCCGAAGATCGCTGACCTTGGCCGTCATCAACATAGTCGGCTGGCTGGCAACCGCCCTGGGACGGGACGTCGCTGGGAAACCGCGGGACTGGAGGCCTGTTCGTCGCTCCAGCCTGCCGTTCAGCACATGTCAGCAGCGGAGGGAGCTGACCGCACATCTCCGAAGGCAGCAAGCAGCAGCATGGATCGCCTACATATGGCATTCACCCATTCATCAACTCCTCAAGATTAAACGGTACTAACGCTCCATAATATTCCCATTCAGATTTAGTCTAGCCCTGATTGTTTTTATTGGATCCATTTATTGGATAATCAACACCTCTTCCATAGATCCCCCCAAGTGGTTCGCTACGTTTGGTGAGGTAGCCGGGGTGCCCGGGCTCTTGAGGTTTGTTCGGGTCTTGGCGGCGTATGTGTCTTCCCACCAGCTGCATGGCAGGGCCAATCGGGAAAGAATGGTTGAAAGAGTCCCTTTGACTTCTCAAGCCGTATTTTCTCGAAACATCGCCTTGCCCCGCAGTGGAAGGGATGGATTCATGTCACTCCTGGACACACTGACTCCCTGATTCCTACCCACCCCTAATATCCGTTTTCTTCTCAAAATTTCCTCTCCTTACTTTCCTAAAACGACCCTCCACACAGCTTCCCCAAAGATGACAAAGGCCCTGATTATTAGGTGGAATTATTTTCCTCAGGCCCTCTAATATGGAGCTAATGTAGAATAAAACTTATCTAATAAAATGGGTGGGTGTTTTTTTTCACCTTCGTTAGAAAAAACGTAAGTTTGGCCATTTTTTATTTTATTTTATGTTTGCCTTCAAAATTTTCAAATTTTAAGAGTTGTTTATTTTTGCAATAATTTTTCCCGCGTCTTCGCTCGCATGGTATTAGGGGGGTTCTCACTCCGCCTCCTCTCCTCCCTCCCCCCAACCCCTACCCCAATCACCCCCTCCTCACCCCTCTAACCACTTCCCCCCTCCACCCACCCCATTCCCCCTCCCGTATTTATTTGATGTACTCTTCTAATAATTTGAATTGAATAAAGAATTATAGATATCTTACTAATCGTACCACCTATTGCAATTTTTTTTACACAAATTTCATAATGTCAGAGCTCTGAGCTATAGCCTATGTGTTACTCTGATATACGAGCTATATTATTGTAAAGCTTCAATAAAATCCATTCAGTAGTTTTTGCGTGAAAGAGTAACAAACACATATACATTCATAAAAACTTTCGCCTTTATAATATCATTAGGATTTGACGTACGTAGGAGGCCCGAGGGGTTAACATCTACCCCTTTTATGGTGTGAGTCAACACATATGCTAATAGTCTGTGTGCTTTGTGAAAGACGAGGGGTGTCGTGACGTCATCATCATCCCCCGTAGACTTGTTCCGAACAACCCCAAACATTGTAACGCGTGTCCACAAATACATTAGGGCTCTCGACACGACACGAACACATATGGCGTGGGACTACATATAATAATTACATAATAATTAGATAGGGATTGCATGTTAACTTATCGATTTCTATAAAATCACTAGCTGACCCGGCAAACGTTGTTCTGCCATATAAATTATTGCTAGTGGATATTTTGGTTGTTAAATAAAAAATAACGAATGTATTGCAAGTGTGTGGGGATGGGATCTATGACAGAAAGAGGAATGGAGCGCTGTAGACGATGACCGCCGATAAAAACAAAAAAACACCAACCATTCATTTTCTCAATTAAATGTATTTTATTAAAATAACTGACATAATCATTTTTTGATCTCTTAAAAGTTAAATGTAAATTGAAAAAAAAGTAACATAATTTTTATCCTAAAATAGAAAAATTAAATAAATAAAATCAATATTAATTTCGAATAGCAATTGAGTGTACGATATCTTTTGTCAGTCCGTCTTTAGCCAACACGAATAAGTTCGATGGTTTGCCCACGCGAGAACATGATGCCGAATGAAATATCAAAATGACGCGACGCTTCTCGTGAATGTCTTGCGCATGAAAGTTCGATGAGGCGGATCTGTCATTCAACAACATAAATAATTTCTTTCTGTTTGAAATACGAAAGACAGTTAAATTTGTTCATACAAAAACACTAAATTCAAGATTAAAAAATTAGAGGGTGTGGGTAGGAGAGTTAAAATTTGGATTTATAGATATTTTTTGATGCCAAATAATATTTTTTTAAATTGTCAAAAATATAGAATTAATTTTTAGGATAGGGACACCCTAATCACCTAGTGGTATGAAATATACTTTAAAACCTATTCTCATACCTACCAAATATACATAAAAATTTTCATAAAAATCGGACAAGCCGTTTCGTAGGAGTGCGACCACAAACACCGTGACACGAGATTTTTATATATAAGATTATTATAAGAACGATATAATTTTTTTTAATAAAGTTATATCTACTAAACAACTACTAAAAGGGGCGGTACCACGATCTGCCATGTATACCGGTCGGAAGAACACATGTGCTGGTTCAGTATTGCAGGACACAAAGTATGTTGCTGCTAAATAACACCTCTCTTTATAAATTCAACATAAACTATTTTTTACATTTGCTCCACACGGGAGGCCTGGAGGAAAATAAGTCTCCGATGTTGTGTGGAGGGTCTTTTTAGGAAAGGAAGAAGAGGATGTTCTGGGAAGTAAAATTTTTTAGGGGTGGCTAGGAAACTAGGGATCAATGCATCCAGGAGTGACGGATATAAGAAGCCATCCCTCCCAATGCGGTGCAATGCGAGGGGTTGAGAGAGTCCGTCTAGATAAGGTCTCCCTCAACCAGTCCCTCCCGTTCCGGCCCGCCACGTAGTAGGTGGATGAACGCATTCGCCGCCATGAACTAGACAAACCCCACCCCACGAAACCTATGGCAGAGGTGTTGATTCCCGGGGCGGCGGTACCCTCCCAAAGATGACGAAGATGATGATAAATTCAACACAAACCTTAAAAGTTTCAAGGGACGTTCAAGTTGTTATTCCGATTAGCTTTTGTGTTGAAACTAGATCAGACCCGTGAAAAGTCACGGGATATTTTAATTGCCGGATTTATGACGCTTAAATATATAATAAATAATTAATGATCAAGCAATCTGTCCCCCGACATTTGTTCCCCCTAAATTATAATAATAATTATTATATAATGATAATTATCTTCTAATATAAAAATGAATCGCTGAATGTTTTGCTAAGCGCATAACTTTCGAACGACTACACCAAATTGGATAAATTTTTATTGTGTTCGTTATTGTCAGGACAAGGTTTTGAGGAAGCGGCTATTGCTATGGAAGGCGGGAAGGAGGGAGAGATGGGGGAGGGTGACCAGGGAGGGGGAGATGAACCTGGGAGGGGGGAGGGGGACCTGGGAGGGGGGAGAGGAACTCGGGAGGGGAGTTCGCGGGACGGGGGAAGGGGGAGGGAGTGGAGTGGGGAGAGGGAAGGTGGAGGTGACGGAGTGGGAACGCGAGAGGGGAAGAGGACGCAGGAGAAGAAGGGGAACGGGACGAATGGGAAAGGACACGCAGGGAGAAACAATTGCTTTATTAAATGGCGTAGCAACGCATGCCGGGACCAGCTAGTTTGGTAGCAAATTATAATTTTTTGTGATTTTTTAACAATTTCAAACCTAAAATCGACTTATTACATTTATTTATTTATTTATTTTTTATTTATTTATTTACTATAGATACACAAAAAAGAAAGTACAAAACACATATTAGGAAGCTTTGCCTGTCCAACTAGGAAAGTTTCCCGTACCAGGACAGACAAATTTACAGGTTTAGTTCATATTATCCATACATAATTACATAACAAAAAAAAATAGAAAAAGAACCTGGTAGCATAAAGTATATTCGGATTTGCCGAATTAACCCGATAACATATAATATATTCAGATTTACAGTGTATGAGATAAGTAGGTAATAAAGTTAGTAGCATTGAAAAGTCAAAAAGTGTAAACCAAGTATTTGATAACAAGTTGGAGGAATTACAACAAGATTCACAATATAGAGAGATGAAGTTATGTGTTTAAAAGTGTGAACTTATAATACATAGTTCACTTATAAGAGAAATACATAAAAATTTACAATATTAGATATAATTTATGTATGTAATAATATATATTAAGTTGTTTTTTTATTATTTATTTATGCGCTGTAACTAATATGTAAACAATTATGTGCAAACATGACATTATCTTTACTGATTTTAAAACATGTTTTCAGTACATTTTATATTATACGACAATACGAATATACACCGCGCTCATGTCTTGTACTACTCCTGCTAAAATACGAAAACAATAACTATGAATTACTGGTGCTACTTTGGTAAAGGTATAAGTAGTATATATTTGGTAAAGGCATAAGTAATTGGTGCATTATTTCGTATGTCATACAAGTTGTGATAAGTATTGTTTATTTATTATAAATCATCGCCGCTATAAAGTACCAAGATTCACACAGCTAGTCTTGATGTTAGTGAGCGACGTGAGTATGTTACGCCTTACGTGAAGTACTAACAGTGAAATAGCGAACAGTATTCAGGGGCACAAAACCATAAATCTCAGGTATAAAAATATCAAAAGGATGTCGAAACATTGTGAAGCCATATCAGATCTCAATGAAGTGTGGTGGGAGTTTTGGTCTAGTGATCAGGAAAGTTAGGTGATTTTGTATATCAGTTAAACAGCTTACGTTCACATTCGTCTCTTCCTAAGTCCAGAATCCAGTCGTTGACTAATTTACGCAAGACGCTTGCAGTTTTCAATTTCCAAGATCCGGGTATAAGGTTGAACATTTTAGGACCTAGGTAAGAATATTGTCTTTGAGCAAGGGATGTCATAGTAGTAAGTGGAACTATTGGATTCCTCCCTGCGTGTCGGGTGTTGTGATAATGTTCTACGTAGGGGAAGAGGTGACGATATTTTTGTGTGTATAAAATAACTTTTCTTATGAAAAGTTGTCTCACATCCAAAACTCCTATCTCTTTGAATAAATCATTACTGGGGTATCTGAATTTTTTTTTAAGGATGACCCTTAATAGTGATTTTTGTGCTTTGGCTAAGGGGTCCAGTATTGATTTGGTACATCCTCCCCATCCTAAGGATCCATATTCAAGTAATGAGTTGCACATGGCGTAGTACATTAGTTTCATATCCTTTACGCAAAGAATATTTCTAATAGCCATGAAAAGATGCGTGAGTTTTCTGATCTTTGTGGAAATTGAGACGATATGTTCATTCCATCTCAGATTCTTGTCTACGATAATTCCTAGATATTTTATGCTGTCTACAAATTCTAAGGTATTGCAATTGCAAGTGTTTAGGTCAATGCAATGGTGTATAATAATTCTTTGAGTTTCTCTTGGTTGTCCCGCTTGAGTTGCACTGAAACGGATGAATTTAGTTTTGTCAGTGTTGAGAGTGAGAAGATTATTGTCTAGCCATTCTTTTACCTTGTTAATACCTATTTCTGAATTTTTATGAACTTCATTCCAGTTTTTGCCTTCAAATAATAATACTGTGTCATCGGCAAAGGTGATAATGTGATCTGCAAATGAACTGTTACATAATTCATTTATATAGATATTGAATAAAAGTGGACCTAGAGTGCTTCCTTGAGGTATACCAAAGTTAATATCAGCTGGATCGCTCAGATTATTGTTAATATTCACTCTTTGGCTCCTATTTTCTAAATAACTAACTAACCACTTAAGTAGCTGACCCTGAATGCCGATGCGCTGTAGTTTTTTCACGAGAATTTTGTGTGAGATAGTGTCAAACGCTTTGGCTAGATCCAAGAAGAGCGCAATGCATTTTCTTCCTCTATCGATATTGTTGGAGATGATTTTCGTCAGGTTTGTGATGGCATTTTCAGTGCTCAATCCTGGTCTGAAGCCGTACTGTCTATTGGAAAGGATATTATTTTTTTCAAGGTGATGACTGAGACGATTCTTCACAATTTTCTCAATAATTTTCGAAACAGAATTGAGCAAAGAAATTGGCCGGTAATTGTGTATCTGCGATTTATCTCCATTTTTGTGTAGCAGTATAACGATAGAGTGTTTTAAATGATTTGGAAATTTTCCTGAATCAAAGCTTAGATTGGAAATATACGCGATTGGAGTTGCTATGAAGGATTTAGTACGTTTTAGCAGAATTGATGAGACGTTATCAGGACCACAAGCATTCGATGACTTTAGTTCGTCAATTATTTTCATGACTTCGTTTGCAGTTGTTTGGATATTGTCTAGTTTATGACCGAAATTAGAGATTGTTAACTTAGCGAGATCGGATTCTGTTGTATTAAGATTGTCGAGAATTTTTTTGGCAAGTGTGACTCCCACTGACGTGAAATAATTATTGGCAAAATTCGCAATGATTTTTGGGTCTGAGGTGTTCACGTTATTGATGTTCAATGATTTAATATCGGAAGATTTATTTATTTTTGTTTTAGTTATATTGCGAAATGCTTCCCATAAACGTTTTGGAGTACAGTCATTTTCATAAATTATTTTTTTATAATAATTTTCTTTTGCCGATTTTATTAATTTTTTGCAAAAGTTCCTATACTTCTTGTAATGAGCTTGAACTATAATATTCTCAGAGCACCTATTCGCCTTTTCATGAAGTTGGTTCCTAATGTTAATCGATTTGATAAGGCCAGGGGTGATCCATGGCGTAAGTTTTATTTGCTTATGTGGTATAAGTTTATTGCTTGTGTGTTTAGATATATATGAATGTAATTTAGTAATAAATTCATTCAATGATAAGTCGGCATCAGTTTGATCTAGAACATTTTGCCAGTTTTCTGAGCTCAGGTCCTCAATTAAGTCATTGTAGTTTATACTTGCAACATGTTTAATTTTAACAGGATTAAGAGGTTTGTTTTTAAGGCAAAGTGCTGTTGTATAGTGATCTGAGTTTGTAGAGTGAATGACAAATGAGTCAACATGGTTAATTTTTCTGACATTGATGTGGTCCAGACAAGATTTACTCATGCCCTGCTTACGAGTAGGGCTGTTAATTGTCTGAATGAACCCATTTTCAGTTAGCAGGCATAGGTAATCGTTGGATTGGCGGTGGTATTCGGTAATCGTATTGATGTTGAGGTCACCTATAATAATTTGTCGTTCTATTTTTTTAGAGCCGTTGATAATTGATTGTAGTGAACTCAGAAAAGTGTCAATATTTTGAAAAGAAGGTGATCTGTAGATTGCAAAAATGCATAAGTTATTATTCAATACAATTTTCAGGCAGTTGGCTTGTGATAAGAATATTTCATCAACTTGAGATTGAAGTCCGTCTCTGATGTAGACAACGATCCCGCTAGACTTATTGAGATATATATTTGTGTGGTGTTCAGTGTAATTATGAATAATTTTTGAGGTGTAATCTTTATTAAGCCAACATTCCGATAAAATTATAACATCGAATTGGTTATTGAATTGATCCAGAAAAATTAAAAAATCGTCTATATTAGAAATGCTTCTTATATTTTGGTGTATAATTTTAACGCTGTAAGCGCACCATTTATAGTTATTTAGATTGTCCAGATCATCTATGACATTCATGTTCAGATCTATTCCGGAATCATTTCCGGTATCAAAATGTAATTGAATCATAAGTATGAGTTGGTTGTGTGTTGCATATAAGTTGGTTCCTGAGTAATATGAGATTACATGCGATTTCAAATGTTGTTACAATGGTAAATGTGCTTAACAAAAATAATATACTATAAATAATGTAGTTAGATGTAGAACTATGAAAGAGATAGCAAGAAGCATAAACAAAAAGGTAGCAGGAACTGCGTGATAACAAATGAATTCCAAAAAGGTTGTAAATGATACAAATATGAGTAACATCTAATAATATAGTAAAAATAATGAAATTAGATGTAGTAATATGAAAAAGAAAGTAAAAAGCAAAAACAATAATAATAATAATGATAATAAGGTAGCAGGAACTGCGTGATATCAAATGAATTCCAGAAAGATAGTAGATTTTACAAATACAAAAGCGAGACATAATTGCACGGGTCAAGACATACCTCGAAAGAAGAGCCATTAAATCAAATTTATCAAATTGCAGCCAATTTGCTTTCGTCGGAGATAATAATGGCGTTAGTTCCCTCGTTTTTTCGAAGATAAATATGCCCCCGCTTAATCCAAGCAAAGCGATATTGTTTCTCCTTCGCCGCTGTTCGTGTCTTGAACCACAGTTGTTTACCACGAAATGTCAGTTGTTCTGAAATGAAAATCGGCGAGCAGGATCCAGCCATACCGATGTTTGAGGTGTTCAATTTGTCTTCTAGATTCGTTTGTTTTTGTTGAAAGTTTTTACGTCTGTTAGCAGGTGTTCTCTTGCTATGTTTGTTTTGAACTTAACAACGATTTCTCTCGGACGACTATTGTTGCTTTTTTTGCTGCGCGATGAATGTCATCAATGTCGTTTGTATTGGTGGAGGACTTTGTTGTTTTGCAGATATTGAATAAAACGTCTTGCAGATTTTCTCCTTTGATTTCTGGTATGCCTCTTATTTCTATGTTGTTCGCTTTGAGTTCCCTTTCCTGCATGTCCACACATTTTTCCAAGACATAAATCATAAATATAGACATAAATCCTAGCTTCTAAGGTTGAGTTCTTTTTAGTGAGTTCGTCATTCTTTATTTCGATGTCGCGGATTCTAGCCATGAAATCCTCATATTGAGAACTATGAATTGAATACTTTCAAGTATTTTGTTATTTTGGTCTAGAATATCGTTTTGTGTTTTTTCCAGATTAGACGTCTTGTTCATGACTAGATCTTGAATATCTTTAAGATTTGTCGGTGTCTGAGCGGTGAGCGCTGAACTAATAACAGTAACTTTTTTAATCTGCTCCAAAGGTTCAGTATCACTGATTGTCTGCAACGGGCTAGCAGCGCCGGGCTTAGCTGAATTGCATTGCTTGCACATTTGTTGAGATCGCCGTTCTTGGTTAAGTCGACGATATGTGTTTTCAATAATACCTCCGCAAGCCAAATGAAATGCGCCTTTGCCTGCGGCACACGTGAATTTTAACTCATCAGTACGTAGAATTACTGAGCACACTCGGCAATGCATCTTGAATTGATGTTTTTTTCGTACTACCCGCGATAAAGCAAACTATACTGATATTTGTTTTGCTAATTAAACTCGGAAGGAACTTTAAATCACTCGGATGTTATGAAAATATTTTAGACCTTTCTAGTACGAACACGTATCACTCAAAGTAACTTTCGAATTTGAGCGTTATAGTTTTTAAAATACACTTTACTGCGGAGCAAGTTAATATGAACTAGTCACGGGTTGTTGTTGTTGTTGACATCCACCTTATAATAAGTTGATATGGATATCAAACGAATTTATTTAGTGTTGATTTTTTGTACTTCTGCGCTGGTATATATAGTACATAGAACTAGTTTTACTGTTGATGCATTTGAATGAAAATATATTTTTAACTTTTTGTTATACAGCGGTGCGGTATATCCTTTTTGCACACCCCTTCGGGGACACTTAGTTGTATTTTGTGTAAATTATTTTCCGTATTTTACCTAAACCGACTGCATATTTGGGAGGCGGGAATGGATACCGCCGCCCCGAGAACCTTTATTGGATAACCGTCACCCCAAGTGGCTCGCTACGTTTGGTGATTTAGCAGGGGTGCCCGGGTTCATGGGGTGAGGTTTGTCTAGGTCTTGGAGGAGGATGACTAGGACACACTGAACCCCAGATTCCTACCCACCCCTTAAACCCTTTTCCTTCCCAGGACTCTCCTCTCCTTCCTTTCCTTAAAAAAATCCTCCACACAGCATCCCCAAAGATGACATAGGCCCTGAGGGTAATTATTTTCCTCATGGCCTCCTGTGTGGAGCTCATGTAAAAAAAAAAAAATTATCAAGATGTTTCATTGAACTTTCCTTCTAGCAACCAAGCTCCTTGTGGATGACGCCACAGGACAGTGATGTCATCTGTAATATAGATGACATCACCGTACCATAATATGGATTAGGTATACACTGTGCCCGGATACTCATAGTACGAGTGAGTACAAATATGGTGAATCTACGTTATAAAGAGAACCCTCCCAAAAAACAGAGTGTGCAATTCATACGCGGTAGAAGTGAAACCTTCAGAAAACTAAAGTATACAAGAGTGGGGAGACGAAGCACCGCACAAAGAGAAGATCAATTATACTATCTCATTCTCTCGCAGGCTAAATCCTGTAGATGTATGTGTTTGTCTCTTTTAGTGTCGCTACTTTTCGTTTCTCCGAGTTTCAAATCACAGCGGTGATAACGCAGTTTTTGCTTCAAAAATTATTTTTCCTTTTTTTCGGCAACTTGGTAAGCGGTATATACCTATACCTTCTGATATTAACCATTTATTGGATAACCAACATCTGTGCTATAAGTCATCCCAGGTGGTAATCTACGTTTGGTGACTTAGCATGGTGCTCAAGTTCAAGGGGTGAGGTAGGTATGTCCAGAACTTGGCGGTAGACACATCAGCATCAGCAGACCAGCAGCGTGGTGGGGCGATTCGGGAGATAACAGTGGAGGGGGATCATTGGATCTCAGCACCCATCGCCTTGCACCGAGGAATGGATTCATACGTCCTTCACTCCTGGACACTCTGACCCTCAGATTTTTACCCACCCCTCACACCCTTTTCCTTCTCAGAAGTTTCTCTCCTTTCTCTCCCCCGAAAACCCTCGACACAACATCCCCAAAGATGACATATGCCCTGAGGAAAATTATTTTCCTCAAGACCTCCTTCGCTTTGATGCATTTTAAAATAGATTAAACAGCTTTTGTCAACTCCCTGGCGACTGATTTTTTTCAAAGTACGAGTGCACCAGCTTTGGACTCAATTTACCTAAAAACGAAAACTCAAATTAAAAAAGTTACGTCAAAAAATGAACTCGTGATGTGTATTTAGTTTCACCGGTTTCCCGGTTGAACTACGAATTTCCGGACACCGTGTATATATAATAATGATAAGGGGTGAAATTCCCTCAAGAAGAGGTTTCTTGCGACCATAAATAAAAATTTAGGGTCGAATTTTGTTAAAGAAAGGAAGGGTAGGAAGTTTTGAGAAATGAAAGGTACGATGATCGCTGAGTAGGTATCTGAGGGTCAGTGTGTCCAGGGGTGACAAACGTATGAATCCATCCCTTCAACTGCGGTGCAAGACAATGGGTCGGGAGAGGTCGGGAGGTCTATCAACCAGTCCAACGCAATTGTCGCTAAGACCCGGACAAACCTCTCAACCTCACCCCTGCTAAGTCACCAAACGTAGCAAACCATTTGGTATGATCTACGCAGAGGTGTTTGTATTCAATATATGCGGCGGTTCCCATACCCGCCTCCCAAATTGAAATTGCTCAAAATTACCTGTGCACGCCGGTATTTCAACTTTGATTTTGATTGCTAGCCGAGAGCCTCACCCCTCGACCACGTAGGCCACTATCTCTCCAGAAGGTATCCTTTAAAACAATAATACATCTTCGCATTCACAACATCCCTAAAATTGATATAGACCCCAGCGCTTCCCCTCTGCTCGAAGCTAAAATATAAAATTTAAATAATATTGATTCACTGAAAACCTTACCCACTGATTCGAATAATTTTTAATGAGATACAAACACCCCTAGAGAAAATTTTAATTAACGGATTAGGTAACAACATTATTATTTGTCCCCTGAGTATTTCAGCCTCTAATAAGAGCCTTGCGGCATTCCCTTTTTTGTCGTGTTTGCCTCCAATCCAGTCTACTGACCTACAAAACATGTGAAAATTATTGTGTTTCATCATAGACATCCAAATTTAATAGACGAGAAGATACAGATGATGGGGTAAAACCAAACTATGGGGAGACGAAGAGGGGAAATATGACTGTGATTCGTTAAAAAATCAATCTGACAGTATATAGTCATCTCGCATTGTAATGTCACCATTTAGTTCTTAAAAACAAAATCTGCTTTTGAATAAATAGACCTTTTTACATGGGAGCGCGAATTGATCGCCACGTTTTATTTATTTATTTAACGCCCAATGAGCTTTTATATTTTGGTAGTACAAATAATTCATGACAGATTATTTAACATATACAGAAATAATAAAAATAAAATTTGATAAAAAAGCACACATGTCATAAAAATACAAAAATACAGCGATTTCATAGGGGTTCAGAAAAACAGATAGGTTTAGGAATAGTTTTGGAATACGTTAGCAAAGTAAAGTTCGCCACTTTTCACAGTTGAATATTTTGTTGCCGTATTTAGTTAATGTTAAGAGTGTTATGACACTCTTACAAATGTTTCATAATTTACTTACCCCTGTAACCAGCGACGCTAGGGCGATTCTGGTTCTTTTTAACGCAGTGATCCTTTCCTTTCCTTCAAATTAACGTCAATTGCGATTCACGTTCTCTCGATGACAGTTGAATCCTTTCCTTTGCGCTTCGCAAAGGAAAGGATCTAAAGGAGACCGTACGGGCTGTCATTAGCGAGGAATTGACTGACATTAAAGTGTGACATTGACGACGATTATCGATATTTGCGTATTTTAACAAAAGAAAACTTAATATTGTCGTAAGTTTTGACTGTAAACCTGATTAGTGAAGTATTCTTTACATAATAATGGTATTAAATTTCCCGAATTACCGTAATTGCGATGTTTGAACTAGTCACAACTCGGGCCTATTTTTCAGAAAGTCTAAATGTTTCTGCTTCGCATTAAATTCCAAATTAATGGAATATTTGCGAACCTTTCCGAAAACTGAAAACTTTTTTTGAAAGGTGATGAAATACGCTATCAAATTTTATTATTAGAAGTAACCATGTTATTTTCTAAATATAAATGTTTTGAATACAACATAAAAAATGTCTCACCTTACGTTTTTCCCACTAAAATTACTGGAACTGATAAAAAAACACACACACACACACATATTTTATTAGACAAATGTATTATAAACTTTATCACCACCTCGCTTTTTTGTCGTTTCATGTAAAATAATTTTTTAAAAATTCACAAAGTTTCTTGTTTTTTCTTTCAAATCGCCACTGGCAACTTTTGTTTCATAAAGGTGATCATTTTAACTATTTTGTGGTTAACTTTTAGATTTAAATAAAAAGCGAGATATTTTCTCTTTCCAACACCGTTTAGATCATATTTCTAACCATGATGGTAAGGGAGATACAACGATTTTTATGAGACCTGTGTGAGTTGTTCCGAAAACCAAATAAATTAGCCTGAGGGGTTTTAAAGTACATAACTTGCAAAATGTCTGATAAGAGTCATTTAATTTA
Source organism: Limnephilus rhombicus (assembly GCA_929108145.2). Classification (NCBI taxonomy): domain Eukaryota; kingdom Metazoa; phylum Arthropoda; class Insecta; order Trichoptera; family Limnephilidae; genus Limnephilus; species Limnephilus rhombicus. The sequence goes on along the minus strand of OV815299.1, from coordinate 26,912,868 downwards.
CAATAAACTACATGTTTAAAGTATGTGTGATATATCTGGCTGAAGGAGATAGGAAAACATGGTTCATAGGTAAAAATAATTAAAATGGCATGAAGTGAAACATATATTTTATTAAAAATACTCATAAATTGCAAAACACATAAGGATAATAAATCAAATAATTTCTTAAAACTTTATTTTGTCTTAGGTTTTCCTACATAAACTTAAGCCTTTCTTATGTTTACTTGTAACTTTGTACTTCCCGGAAAGGTTTTTTTGTTCAATCTGTTGTGAAAATACAAAAAAAATTAGGGAATCCGAAACTTTTATATTATCGTTTGTAATTTTAATATTCTAATCAATAAATTCACTAATTAAAGCCCAAAAAAATGTCATGAAAATTATATTAAAAGATCTTAAAAAGATTAGCGCCGTCAATAATCAATTAATAATCTTGACGCATCAATAATCTTAATTAAACAATTCTACTGTGAAGCAATACTACTTTAATAAACCCTACTTTCATTTAACCATCAACAGCAACATTATAACTAAAAACTCAAATAAAAAGGTGGATTCAAAACATACAATTCAATTCAATTTTATTTATTCATTTTAAAATATTACAATTTCAAAGTGTTTTTAAAAGAGAAAATATTTACAGATATTAAGATAAACAGATTTAGACTAACAGCAACAAAGCTTGTCGTTTGAATTGTGCTTCATTGATGTTAAACATATCGATATTCGAAGTGATTTCATTTAACAACCAGACAGCTCTCCCGACTGGCATAACCATTCGCAAATTAGTTCTGCAAGCCGGGAGATAAAACAGTCTATGCTGTCGGTGACGGAGAAAGTTGGTAGGGTAGAGCCACGGGTAGTAGCCATATTCCCTCAGGTAAAGAAATCTCAGAAATTTCTTCTGAACCTTCTCCAACATGAGGGAATACTTCACTTGGTGTGGGCTCCAAACCACCGACCCACTCTCAAGTCTACTCCTAACCAAACTCCTGCACAAACACTCGACCGAGCTAAAAAAAACATCACAAAATATATTTATAATTCTTTCAGAAACTTCATATTATTTATATAATTTTAAATATTAATATGCAAATGAAATCCTCAGCGGAGGAGATCCCAATGATATCATCGCCTCAGTCACCAGCATTTCTTCATAACTCTAGAGCAGTCATCAGCAACAGTACCATACATTGACCACTGCCCTTTTCCATCAGTCAGAAGAAATCTCTGAAAAAGAAATAAAAGTATCAAATTGTATCACATGAAATTTAACTAAATATCTAACCATCACGCTGTTTCCCGCAGGGGTAGGCAGAGAGGACGGACTGCCAAACAACTCAGACTTGGCATACCTTCCTTGCCTCGTTTACATTCATACATCGTCTCATACATGCTCTTCTATTATTCTGACTCAGGCCAAGTCCAACATGGCCCAACTAAAGTATCTGATTCACTTGGTCATGCCATGTCATTCTTGGGCGTCTTCGGCTTCTACTTCTACATTCACAGGTGACATACGCTTTAATATACTGCGTTTAAGGTTAAACGGAACATGGAAATGTTATAATCTACGCATTCACAGATGGCGCCAATTTATTTATTTTAGGTTAAAATACTTTTTGCAAGTTACTCTTTAAAATATTAAGGTAAATTAATTGTTTGAGCTCTATGTATTCAGTATGAATATGAATAAATAGTTTCGTCTAAAAACAAACTCAAATCTTTCCATAAAGGCTAACAAATACAATATTGGATTGAGTGAACGATACAAAAGTGGACTTGTAAGCCTTCCTTGAACGATTGTTTATGTACAAAACTATGTATTCATATTCATATTGAATAAGTGCGAGCGAAAACAATTAAATTATCTTAATATTTTAAAGCAAAACTTGCAATAAGTGTTTTAACCTAAAATAATCAAATTGGCGCCATCTGTGAATGCGTAGATTCTAACGTAGGTTCTATTAAACCTTAACCAAAAACAATTAATGATCAATATCAGTTGATATATTTCACTACGAAACACAATATAACATAGTTTTTTTTTTAATCAAAATACATACTTCATCATTGGGAAGGTCTTCCAGCACATTTGCCATTCGACTGATTCTGTTCATGAAAGAATTATCCTAGTTGACGTCCAGATAAACTCGTGCTGTCAATTTGCGGGCGGTCAAACTTCAGTCATCACTCATCAGCTACAGCGAATTCTACTGCCACTCGCATCAGTGTCTGTAAAAGAAATAAACATCAAATTGTATCATACAATTGCATAATATTTAAAATAACACATTATTTTAGCTAGCAAATAAATTTCTGTTTCTCAGAATCTGGTATTTTGACTCTGCATATTCTGTCTGCAGAAGGTGGCATAGGCTGTGCTTCTTTTAACCAAAAAAAAACAGTTCAACACATGTTGAATTATACAGCACCATACACATATAAAAATACAGTTATTTATTTATTAATTTACAGACAACAGTCCATTAAAAACATAATAATAACACGAATAAAAAAACAGAGATGACAGTGAAGGGAGAGCACATAAAAATTAATAGCAATGACAATATAAAATATAAAAAGTACATATAGAGACACTACAAGTCCAAAGCATAAAGAAGCATTTAAATATTGCATATCGACTGCCGAAAGTCATTTAGTTTTACACCAAAAAAATCAATGCTTTGACTTACATTGACAAGTCTCGATATTCTGGATAAGGGAGAATGGTATCCGTAATTAGTAGAATGTTGATTGAGGAACAGCAATTCATTATTTCGAAGCCTATGGGAAGGGATGTTAAACTGGATGAGTTGTAACAATGCAGGTGTATCAGTAATACTGTTGATAATTTTAAATATGCAAATTAGATCAGAGTCCTTTCTACGTTTTTCTAAAGAAGACATGTTTAAAATGTGTTCAATTTCATCATATGAGTACTTGCCTCTTTCAAGACCCAACCTCCAAGCAATTCCTCTTAGGAAACGATGTTGTACGGATTCGATGTGACAAATGTGGACAGCGTTACATACATCATTGGGAAGGTATTCGGGCTTGATTCCTTCAACTGCCTGTGTTCTCCATTTCATACACGTTCCATCCGCCAGGAGCATATATATGGAATAAACAGTTTGATGATCAAAACGCTGAAAAATAATTTTACGCCAATTAACGTCACATTACTTAATTACATATATTTTTCATATGTTTCTTAACAAATTAAGGCTTAAGTTCGGTTTATGGGCGAAATTCCTAAAAAATAAAACTAGTTATTTTTATACTAATTTGGGGTCGGGGAATCCGAATCTGAAAGAATTAGGCGGCGGCAAGCAATATTAACTGAATTACAGGACTTTAAAAAATTTTATACACATACAGGAAAATAGCCATTTTGGAAGCATTTTGATTCCTAGAAAATCAAACTAGTTATTTTTATACTAACTATGGGCCGGGGAATCCGAATCTGAAAGAATTAGGCGGCGGCAAGCAATATTAACTGAATTAAACGACGTTAAAATTTTCTATACACACACACATGAAAATAATCATTTCGGAAGTATTTTGACACACGCAGTACAAAGATCATAGAAAAACAAGAAATATACAAAAACATGTGCCGGCAGTGTTACCAGCTCTCAAAAATATTTATCTCTATATCAATAATTTCCGACACGATAATTCTTCACATAACACTTTAACCTGATGAATTACGACTATCTCAACGGCGTATTCTTAAACCAAAAGTATGAAAATTCGTAGTCTTAAAAATGCATAACCTAACCTAACCTAACGTTAGGTTTGTGTAACATGGTTTGTGCCCCTTTATACCGCCTGCTCGCGTCCCTAACCTAACCTAACCTAACGCTAGGTTTGTGTAACATGGTTTGTGCCCCTTTATACCGCCTGCTCGCGTCACGGCAAAAAAACATCCCTGTTTTCAAGTAGTTTAGCGGCTACGCTAGGTTTGTGTAACATGGTTTGTGCCCCTTTATCCCGCCTGCTCGCGTCACGGCAAAAAAACATCCCTGTTTTCAAGTAGTTTAGCGGCTACGCTAGGTTTGTGTAACATGGTTTGTGCCCCTTTATACCGCCTGCTCGCGTCCCTAACCTAACGCTAGGTTTGTGTAACATGGTTTGTGCCCCTTTATACCGCCTGCTCGCGTCACGGCAAAAAAACATCCCTGTTTTCAAGTAGTTTAGCGGCTACGATAGGTTTGTGTATCATGGTTTGTGCCCCTTTATACCGCCTGCTCGCGTCACGGCAAAAAAACATCCCTGTTTTCGAGTAGTTTAGCGGCTACGCTAGGTTTGTGTAACATGGTTTGTGCCCCTTTATACCGCCTGCTCGCGTCACGGCAAAAAAACATCCCTGTTTTCAAGTAGTTTAGCAGCTACGCCGGGTTTATGTAACATGGTTTGTGATACAAAATAACGTGCCCCTTTATAATGCCTACTCGCGTCAAGGCATAAAAACTCCACAATACTAGTTGGTGTACCTCCCTAAAATATTTGAGAATCAATTATAAAAAATAAGTACTTAAAATATAAACATGTTATTTTACGTTATAAATATTACTGCTTAATGGCAACACTTAATTTTGTGTGGTAAAAACATCTATGTTATCGTGTTTTTCTATGATCTTTGTACTACATGTGTCAAAATACTTCCGGAATGATTATTTTCATGTGTGTGTGTATAGAAAAATTTTAAGTCGTGTAATTAAGTTAATATTGCTTGCCGCCGCCTAATTCTTTCAGATTCGGATTCCCCGGCCCATAGTTAGTATAAAAATAACTAGTTTGATTTTCTAGGAATCAAAATGCTTCCAAAATGGCTATTTTCCTGTATGTGTATAAAAATTTTTAAAGTCCTGTAATTCAGTTAATATTGCTTGCCGCCGCCTAATTCTTTCAGATTCGGATTCCCCGACCCCAAATTAGTATAAAAATAACTAGTTTTATTTTTTAGGAATTTGGCCCATAAACCGAACTTTACCCCAAATTAATACAGTAAAATAATATTATTCTGTAAAATATTAAATGAACTGTCTCGATTTTTACTTGAAAAGGGTTATCTCAAATGTCGAACTTCAGACATAATCTTGTTGACAATTGGGTTAGAGTCAAATATGAGTACATTTATATGCTTTTAGATACATTATATAGCATTTACTTACCTCATTATTGCTTTGTGCAGCAAAATATAGTTAAATAAGCGAACCGACATGACTGATATACTCAATATTGCTTAATATCATAAATAAACCAATCCCCTCAACATACTGAAATCTTGACAGCCATCTTGGGCGGCATTCTGTATTCTGTATTCATCTGTCACTTTTAGAAGTGGTGAAGGAATAACAAAGTGATTACTATCTAGCGAGGTAGGTACCTTTTTACGAAACGAAAATCTTCGATAAACGGCTTTATACGTTATTTTAAAATAAAATAAGATGTGATTAAAATGCAATACAATGTTAAATCATTGTTTTTAAAGTTTTGGTTGACAACCTTGCGTTATTAGATTGTATTTCATTCATTTAACCCTTTTCAAGTAAAAATCGAGACAGTTCATTTAATATTTTACAGAATAATATTATTTTACTGTATTAATTTGGGGTAAAGTTCGGTTTATGGGCCAAATTCCTAAAAAATAAAACTAGTTATTTTTATACTAATTTGGGGTCGGGGAATCCGAATCTGAAAGAATTAGGCGGCGGCAAGCAATATTAACTGAATTACAGGACTTTAAAAAATTTTATACACATACAGGAAAATAGCCATTTTGGAAGCATTTTGATTCCTAGAAAATCAAACTAGTTATTTTTATACTAACTATGGGCCGGGGAATCCGAATCTGAAAGAATTAGGCGGCGGCAAGCAATATTAACTGAATTAAACGACGTTAAAATTTTCTATACACACACACATGAAAATAATCATTTCGGAAGTATTTTGACACACGCAGTACAAAGATCATAGAAAAACAAGAAATATACAAAAACATGTGCCGGCAGTGTTACCAGCTCTCAAAAATATTTATCTCTATATCAATAATTTCCGACACGATAATTCTTCACATAACACTTTAACCTGATGAATTACGACTATCTCAACGGCGTATTCTTAAACCAAAAGTATGAAAATTCGTAGTCTTAAAAATGCATAACCTAACCTAACCTAACGTTAGGTTTGTGTAACATGGTTTGTGCCCCTTTATACCGCCTGCTCGCGTCCCTAACCTAACCTAACCTAACGCTAGGTTTGTGTAACATGGTTTGTGCCCCTTTATACCGCCTGCTCGCGTCACGGCAAAAAAACATCCCTGTTTTCAAGTAGTTTAGCGGCTACGCTAGGTTTGTGTAACATGGTTTGTGCCCCTTTATCCCGCCTGCTCGCGTCACGGCAAAAAAACATCCCTGTTTTCAAGTAGTTTAGCGGCTACGCTAGGTTTGTGTAACATGGTTTGTGCCCCTTTATACCGCCTGCTCGCGTCCCTAACCTAACGCTAGGTTTGTGTAACATGGTTTGTGCCCCTTTATACCGCCTGCTCGCGTCACGGCAAAAAAACATCCCTGTTTTCAAGTAGTTTAGCGGCTACGATAGGTTTGTGTATCATGGTTTGTGCCCCTTTATACCGCCTGCTCGCGTCACGGCAAAAAAACATCCCTGTTTTCGAGTAGTTTAGCGGCTACGCTAGGTTTGTGTAACATGGTTTGTGCCCCTTTATACCGCCTGCTCGCGTCACGGCAAAAAAACATCCCTGTTTTCAAGTAGTTTAGCAGCTACGCCGGGTTTATGTAACATGGTTTGTGATACAAAATAACGTGCCCCTTTATAATGCCTACTCGCGTCAAGGCATAAAAACTCCACAATACTAGTTGGTGTACCTCCCTAAAATATTTGAGAATCAATTATAAAAAATAAGTACTTAAAATATAAACATGTTATTTTACGTTATAAATATTACTGCTTAATGGCAACACTTAATTTTGTGTGGTAAAAACATCTATGTTATCGTGTTTTTCTATGATCTTTGTACTACATGTGTCAAAATACTTCCGGAATGATTATTTTCATGTGTGTGTGTATAGAAAAATTTTAAGTCGTGTAATTAAGTTAATATTGCTTGCCGCCGCCTAATTCTTTCAGATTCGGATTCCCCGGCCCATAGTTAGTATAAAAATAACTAGTTTGATTTTCTAGGAATCAAAATGCTTCCAAAATGGCTATTTTCCTGTATGTGTATAAAAATTTTTAAAGTCCTGTAATTCAGTTAATATTGCTTGCCGCCGCCTAATTCTTTCAGATTCGGATTCCCCGACCCCAAATTAGTATAAAAATAACTAGTTTTATTTTTTAGGAATTTGGCCCATAAACCGAACTTTACCCCAAATTAATACAGTAAAATAATATTATTCTGTAAAATATTAAATGAACTGTCTCGATTTTTACTTGAAAAGGGTTATCTCAAATGTCGAACTTCAGACATAATCTTGTTGACAATTGGGTTAGAGTCAAATATGAGTACATTTATATGCTTTTAGATACATTATATAGCATTTACTTACCTCATTATTGCTTTGTGCAGCAAAATATAGTTAAATAAGCGAACCGACATGACTGATATACTCAATATTGCTTAATATCATAAATAAACCAATCCCCTCAACATACTGAAATCTTGACAGCCATCTTGGGCGGCATTCTGTATTCTGTATTCATCTGTCACTTTTAGAAGTGGTGAAGGAATAACAAAGTGATTACTATCTAGCGAGGTAGGTACCTTTTTACGAAACGAAAATCTTCGATAAACGGCTTTATACGTTATTTTAAAATAAAATAAGATGTGATTAAAATGCAATACAATGTTAAATCATTGTTTTTAAAGTTTTGGTTGACAACCTTGCGTTATTAGATTGTATTTCATTTATCAGTGTTTTCAAAAAATCTCTAACCCAATGTTTTGGGATTTTTTACTAGGTCTCTCTCCTTAACACGATTATGTGAGGATAGCGCTCAAATGTGGGAGAACGGGAATCGCTTGCTTGTAATGCTGCGTAAAATGCGCAACCTTACATTGTTGGCGAATGCTAGCGTTAAGGTTAACGCAAAAAGAACGGGAATCGCGCTCGAGCTCACTGGAGAACCGCCCACATTCGTTACGATCGACATATTTTAGGATATAATGTATAGCAAACGCTACCATTTTTGCCGTGTTATTTCGAAAAATGTACGATCAGAGCTCGACCATAAATAAACCAATCCCTAGATCGATATCTTCGGGCCTTCTCCATACTAGAAATTTCGTCATCACTGTCACCAACTTAACCAAAAATAAAATGGTCCACCAAAGACTATTGTCTTAATAACATAGAGGAAGTTCAAGGCCATTTGCCACCATAGACAATATAATCGCATTGGACCTACTTTATTAATTCATTAGCCAAATAAATTATTTAAAAATAAAAATGCTTGAAAGCAGAAAAATGTTTTAGTTTCCCCAAGAAAACAACCTTCCATCTGACAAAGCCTGAGGGAATGAGCTTTACATAATTTTTAAAGCTCATTTCTTCAGCAAGGAGCTTTGTCAGATGGAAACCTGTTATCCTGAGGAAATCAAAAATTCAAGCGTTTGTAAAAAACCTAAAATACTTGAAATATGAACTCCTTATAAAAGGAAAACATTTTCAATTAATCATTGGTTTTCTACGACGAATTTACATTTTTCTGCTTGAAAAATGATAACTCGGGGGTACATGTTTAAATTCTTTTTATTTTCAGAAAGACAATCGATAATAGCACATAAAAACACTGGTTCGGTGAATTCGATGAATTGAAAAATGGTTTGAAAAAGAATATCGACAAAGGAATGGAAAGGAAACATGGCTAAAGCGTCATACAGCTGTGACATTAAAGATCAACATAAACAATAGCTGTATTGTTTGTTTATATACGTTCATCTTCAATGTCACATCTATATAGCGTTTTATCCATTTTTCCTTTCCAGCAGTCACCGTACAGTTCTTGTAGAATGAAATAAAAAATCTACATATTCTAAATTTCCTTTCAACCGAAATTAAACAGAGTACCTATACCTTCACCGGGGACCCATTTCAGCCATCTCACGGTAAAAACCGCATCATGTGTTCTGAAAAAAATATATCACATTAAACAAAGTTTGTGAACAGAATATACAGTATTTTTCCCTTGTGATGACATACTTTGTTTATCACAAGGGAAAAGTATTCTCACTTCTGTTCATATGAACATATAAATTAGTAGCATTTTTAATTTTACCTGCCATTAACGGTGTTATGGTCTGCCAAACAATGTTATAAGGTGTTCCTAACGTAAAGCTCCAAAATCATTCAAAGTCTGGAACATTTTCTGAAACAATATTTGTGAAACATTAACCACTCGGACCCATAAGCTTGTGTTAACGATAATATAACATTAACAGACATATGTATGACGTACGAGGCGTACGTATTACAATTATACTTATTAAAGTAAAATTGAAAGAATATTTTATCAATATGTCATTTAACCTCAAATAGATTTACAGATAAATTAAGCTGAATGTTAATGTCTCATGTAATTACCTGATTTCTGGATCAATTGCGGACACATTTGAAACATTTTTCCACCTCTGGAATTCCTGTAAACGATTTTTAAATGAAATATGCCCATGGCGATGTCAACAACACAAATTCAAATTCGTTTGATAATCGCATGACGCAATTTGACGTTTAAAGTTAGACCTATCTATAATAAAATTCAGCTTTATCTATAAGAATTTGGTTCACTCCTGTCAGTTTCAAGGTTAAAGCCAAGTTTTACGCCCCTGAGCTCGACGCTGGTCCGGACAAGAATGATGATGTCACATTTTTTAGATTCAAGCGAGGTTTTCGTAAGCCCAACCGGTTCCATGGAACCGGTATGGGGAGGGGGGAATAATACGCTTTTATCACTTAGGGCAGGTCTATATATATTCATATGTCTATGGTTTCAACACTATCCAATGTAATACCCCCGACTCTGAAAACGATACGAGGTATCAACATGTTATGGATGATTTGTAAGGATTATATAAGACTGGTCAATTAGCAAATTGTAGTTGAGTAGGTATTTGGCACCCTTACAATAGTACGAGTAGATCCTACTAATATTATAAAAGCGAAAGTTTGTACGGATGTATGTGGGTTTGTTACTCTTTCACGCAAAAACTACTGAATGGATTTTAATTAAACTTTACAATAATATAGCTCATACATCAGAATAACATATAGGCTTTACCTCAGAGCTCTGGCTTTATGAAATTTGTATAAAAAAATTACAATAGGTGGCACGATTAGTAAGATATCTATAATTCTTTATTCGATTCAAATTATTAGGGCAGTACTCCGAAACGTTGGCTAAAGATGCAGGTAGCGCAACACGGCATAACACCCCAAAAACAGATAACGAAAAAACAAGGAAAATCTTACGGGCGACATAAGAATGAGCGCTTTTATTATTACCGTGACGATTCACGATTACGGTACCGCGACGGCACAAAAAAGCATATAACATACGTTCTTTGTCCTAATAATGCTGCAGCTCTTTCTTACACATTAAATAATGGTGAGACAAAAGATGAGACACTCCATATACGCGTGTCTGTTTCCTCCAAAATACTACTTTTTCCTTTGGAGGAAACAGATATATCTTATTATGGCTTAGCTACGGCGACGGGAATTGCGTTTCATTTTCTTTATACGTGTGAGGGAGATGTATGATAATGATTGTATGTTTCCTTTCTACGAGCTGTCAAATCGGAATAAACAATATTATGGTACCTACCACACGAGTGAAGAAAGTTTTTAAAAAGAATTGTGAGTGAGATGTGACATTTCTTTGGAAAAATAAGGAACTCCAGTGAAAAATATTATGGCTTTAAAAAAATATGTTCATATAGATCAATAAATACTGATTCTGAATATATTAGTTTTATTTAATAATATTAAACGTTGAATTTAAAAAAAATATATTAAAAAGGGTCGTAAAGATACGCCGTCAAGTTGGAATTATTGAAATTTTAGTGGTGACGTCACTGTTCGACGTGTCGTGACGTCACCGTAAAGCCATTGTTTGGGAATGTATAATATGACACAAGCCATCGTATTAATTTATTCGTTTATTTACATACTGCTTACAGAGATTTAGTTGTTGTGTTTATTAAAACATTATTTAGGCCTAAATAATGTTTCAAAAATAAAGGTATCTCTTATTAGTTTATCTCTATTATTGAAAATATTCAAAAAGTACTGCACAAAAAAAATAGTAATGCTTCTTCCAGGGAGAATACTTCGAACAATGGAATGCAAAATGGCGGCAGATGATCAGCTGATTGCCCGATCCTTTAGTATTTTTTTAGGAGTGATGACGTCACACCATTCACCATACATACGGTGGTTTTCGGGGATCTTGAAAAATTAAAACTTTGACAATTATTTTAACTATTAAAACTAACTCTAAAAATAAAAATAAAAATGCTCTTATCTAAGTTAGAAGGTTAAATTCATTAAATAAATTGGACTGGAGTTCTCTACGGATTAATTTTCTTTTATCTTCGTTAAATATGTGGTTTACAACAGGTAGGGATTTAATTACCTACATACAAGCCTTATGATTTCAGATTTTGGATTTGATTAATTAAATGAGATTATAATATTATCAGAAACATACATTTTTGGACGCGAGGTTTACTTTTTCACAAAACTTTATGTTGGGGTTTAGTCTACTAACTTTAGGTTGTAGTCTACTGTTCGCAAACTAGTTTATGTTGGGGTAACACACAACATTGGGGAATTCACAAAAAAGTAAAAGAAAATGGTCTAAACTGAAACTCGAACCCAAAACCTCTCGCCTATCCGGGACGTGCGTTTTACCAATTCAGTAATTGCCACGTTTTTCACCTTTGCCAATCAAACCGTCATAATTTTCAATATTTTCAACGTTTAGAATTAACAATTTTATCTTCGACTAATTTTTGGGTTCGAGTCCCGTGTTCTGTGTCTTGTTCTGTTTCATATTTAATTAGTGTTGTCTTCTTCTTCAATAATATATTACATTGATGGAAATAACCTTCAAAAGTTATAAAAAGAGAGTTGTTCTTATAAAAAATTGAGAATTCACAATAATCTAAGAAAAAAATCACAATAAAAAATTATTATTAAGCAAAACAATTCTAACTTCCCTAAAAAATTGTAATAAAAATTGTCCGGTGTAATCGTCGCCTTATTTTTGCGAGTAATGCACGTGTCCGAATAACAAAATGGCAACCCTCGCATTTCAATCTATCTATCTATCTAAATTCTAAATAAATAAAAATGAATCGCCGAAATGTATGTACGCGCATAACTTCCGAACGACTGCACCAAATTGGATAATTCTTTTTTTGTTGTGTACGTCATTGTTAGGACAAGGTTTGTATAAAACTACTGGTGAGCTCTGGCATTATGAAATTTGTATAAAAAAATTCAATAGGTGTTTGAGAACTGAATGTACCGGGACTGAATTTATGGAAAGCGGATGGGGGAAGGGGGGATGGGGGAGGGGGGAGAGGAACTCGAGTATAGTGTTAGCGGGAAGGGGGGAGGAGAACCCGGGAGGGGGAAGAAGAACCTGGGAGGGGGAGGGGAACTCGAAAGGGGGTTCGTGGGATGGGGGAAGGGAGGAAATGGAGTGGGGAGAAGGGAGGTAGAGGAGGCGGATTGGGAACGGGACGGATGGGAGAGGACAAGCAGGGAGAAACTATTTCTTTATTTATTTATTTATTTATTTATTTAATACAAACGGCATAAGTATGCCATAAACATTAATTACATGTCACAAATTCATATTCCAAATATTAGTAATGGTAAAACAGTGTATGTATAACAGTTAATTGTGACGATACATTGGGAAGTGACACCAGAGATACATTTACATGCAAGAATCTATAATAGAAATAAAATTAATAGTGACTAAAAAAATATGATAGCATAGCCGTCTTGTACCTCTGTTCCGTGCAGTTAAATAGATCTATCACATCTACATATCTATTAGTAACTTCATGCAACCTAGGTAAAAGTGAGTGTTTCGTATACTCAGTCCGATTATTGTTACATTTAAAAAGGGTTTTAGAACGAGTGGTTCTCGTGGGAATATGAAATTCAATGAGCTTAGTTAGATCAGGACTGTCTATTCTACCATTTACAATTTTGAACATTAATATTAAGTCTGATATAATTCTTCGATCTGACAGTCTTAGTAAATTTAATTCTTTCATCAAGTAATTATAATTTATGTTTTCAATGGGAATACCGAGGTTAAAATTAATATATCTTAAGAATTTGTGTTGAATTTTTTCGATTGAATCTGAATGTATTTTAAAATGGGGGGACCAGATCGAGGAGTTATATTCGACTTGACTACGTACTAAGGATGTATACAAAATTTTTAAAGTTGAAATATTCTTGAAACCTCTGGAATTTCTAAGAACGAAGCCAAGCATTTTGATACCTTTATTATAGATTGAGTTTATATGGGATATGAAGTTTAATTTAGAGTCGAAAGTTATGCCCAAGTCACTAATTTCTTCGACAGAGGTAAGGGTAGAGTTATTAAATGGCATAGCAACGCACGCCGGGAACCAGCTAGTAAATAAATAAAAATAAATCGCCGAAATGTATGTACGCGCATAAGTTCCGAACGACTGCACCAAATTGAATAATTCTTTCTTTTGTGTGTTCGCTATTGTCAAGACAAGGTTTGCATAAAACTACCGGTGAGCTCTGGCGTTATGAAATTTGTATTAAAAAATTGCAATAGGTGGCACGTGAGCTGTTTAAAAATGAATGTACCGGGAATGAATGTATGGAATGCGTGAGGTTGGAGGGGGGAGGGTAACTCGAGTCGGGGGTTTACTCGGAAGAGGAGCGGTACGAATGGGAAAGGACACGCAGGGAGAAACAATTTCTTTTTTAAATGGTGTAGCAACGCATGCCGGGTACCAGCTAGTCTTAAATAGAACAGCTGAACGAGTTGAAAAAATATTTTTTATAAGGCTGTGTTTATACGGACGCTTTTGTAAACCGAGAATTTTAGTGTTGTGCTGAGTTGTTACCGTCGCATCGGCGTCGCGTCGAAGATATCGCAGCGTGTACGCGCATAATTTGCTTTATATCCTCTTTAACTACCACAACGTAGAATATACCTCCAACATGTTCTCGTTAGAGAACGCGCATATTAAATATGTTTTAACGACGCCGAGGTTGAATGCTTCTGGAGCCGTCTGGGAATTTTAATGACAAACTTCTCTCAAAGGAGAATTAAATTCCTTGCGGATTTAGTACTGGATTTTCCATATTAATGCATTTTATATGAACGACTAACAATAGGACTGTATTCACACATAAATATTTTGTAGGTATATTTTTGTTGTATGCTCTTTGTGTTTATTTATTTATTTATTTATTAACGCACTTTTTCGGGGCTTTTACATATGAATAGTAAGAAATATACAATATTTATTGTACATAACTGAACTGCCTTCGTAACAATATTTTATATTTGTTTAAAGATAAATTGAAGATGTCCACTGACTTGGTATAATTGTTTCCCTCCATTAGTATTCTGGGTAAAGAGGAATACATATGGTAGTTAGTTCCAGAATTACTGCACTGAAATAAATCCTGACTTCTAGTATTACGTAGTGGAATCCGGAAGCTTATCAATTCGAGCAATATCGGACTGTCAACTAAATCATTTAGAATTTTATGCAGAAATACCAAGTCAGTGAAAGTTCTTCTGTCTGACAATTTGAGCATATTTATATCATTCAAAATAGTATTGTAGTTCAACATAATTGCTGGAATACCCATTTTAAAATTAAGAAAACGTAAGAATTTGTTTTGTATTCTTTCTACAGCTTGTACACGTATATTGTAATATGGGTTCCAGACGGGAGAATTGTATTCAAGTTGACTTCTAACATATGCAAAATATAACAGTTTTATACACTTAATATTGTTAAAATTTCTAGTTAGCCGTTACAGGGGTTAAGGCGCCGTATACCCTCTCGAAAAGAAGAACATGGAGAGATATGTAATTACGAATGTTGGAGAGAGCGCGCTAATATTTAAAACGATAAAATTGAAGCGAAAATTTTGGCTCGTTTAAAATAGTGCAACAATCTCGTGGGGAATATCTAAAACAGCATTTAAAGAAACCTTATGAATTTTTCATATATATAACTTCTAAAATAAGTGAAACGAACGTGTTTATAATAATTTTTGGAGCATACTTTGCAATTTTTTTCTATTGAGGAAATTTCATATAATTTGCGTTTCGGCGTGGGGAATCAGCGCCTGTCTCAACACAGGTATACCCTAGTGAGACGGGCATCGAATAATGTAATGTAAACATATCGTATACAGATAAATAAAATAAAAATATAGATATTATCTTCAAAAATAACATATATTTTTTAAGAGCTTAAAAACTTCAAATGTTTAAGGGAGATATGTAATAAATCTGTAAAAATTTGGGTAGCGGCGGCGAGACGTACTTGACTTACTTAACCAGTGATTGATTACTAGGGTTATTTGGAAAAGGAAATGTGGATGACATTTTGAACACTTTTTTTTACATTGCTTCAGGGCCTAAGTCATCTTTGGAGATGTTGTGTGGAGGTTCGTTTCATGAAAAGGAAGGAGTGAACCTGGGAAGAGTCCCATGTTGTAGGAGAGAGACGAGTTTTCGAACTCAGGAATGATTCGTAGAAACGACCCGTTCTCATGTGACAAGTGTCAACTGTCTACAAACGTTTTGCGTGTTTCTAAACCGTGCATCAGTGACAAAGGTATCAATGACTAGTTCCTCGAAGCATCTTCGAGTCGTGAGTTTTTGAGGTATTTTGGGGCTCTAGACCAAAGGTGGCAGCCAAATTGAAACCAGAGGTAGCAGCCGTATCTGCTGTCCCTGTACAGTACGCCTAGCTTCTGAGGGGCTATCTTACTCTGACTTCGATGGAGGTACATATATATTTAGAAAAAAAATTAGAAACATACCACAAAAGCCCATTTTATATTAATAAATACGACGGTGCTAACACATTTGGTGACCTAGCAGGGATGCCCGGGTTCATGGCGTGTGGTTTGTTCGGGTCCTTGCGGGTCTGCCCGCCAACTGCATGGCAAACCGGAATTGGAACTGGTTGAGGCAGCGACCTCTTCAGCCGAACTCTTTCCAACGCTTTGCACCGCAGAGGGAAGAATGGACTCATACATTCGTCACTCTTGAACACATTGACCCCCAGATTCCTATTCACCCCTCGTACGTCAAGGGGTAAGGCTCTTGACTCGCAATCCGAAGGTCGCGGTATCGAATCCCGACAAGCGCAAATAAATTTTATTTGATTAATTTGTGCTATTTCAAAATTAATTCATTAAAAACAGAATATGGTGTGTTTGCGGTACTATCCAAGGTGTAGGATACTCTTAGTATTGGCCTGGTGTAAGACCACCATTCAGAATTGAAACTTTGCTTGAAATGGCTTTAGCCGTGTTTGGTGACCCGATTTGTACTTTCCCACCTTCTTCCTCACATCTCTTTCCCCTTCCCACTACATACCCCAATTTGGAGATGCCACAGCAGTTGGGACTCTTGTGCGGTATTTACATAAAAAAACTTTTTTGCTTCCCAAACTTCCTTTCCCTAACTTTTTTAACCCTCCACACAGCATCCCCAAAGATGACACAGGCCTTGAGGGGAATTATTTTCTTCAGTGCTTCCTGTGTGGAGGTAAAGTAAAAAATAATCAGAGTATGTAATTCACTCACGGTAAAAGTGAAACTAGAAAGTCGCTAGATGTGGCTTTTTTTTCTCTTGCTTGTTTTTTAAAAACGTTTATTTTTGGATTTCGTAGGATTCGAACCCCCGTTCGCTTGATGTCTGTCTCTCTGGCCGCTGAGACTTGTTAGGCAACTTGCTCACTACGCTATGGAAGGCACGCGCTTAGGTGCGAATTTACTGCTTTATATTAGAACCGAGTACTTGTGTAGAACTGAGTTGTGACGCATTTTCGTTTCACCCAAATTTCAAGTCACTAACGGCGGTAAAAAAGTTTCACTTCTAAAAGTTCCAATTGGGAAGACTATCATTGGGTAGTTGGTACTCTTTTGCGGTAACTATACAGAAAAACAATCACACAACATTCCAAGAAAACGAGAAGTTTCAGCGCAACTGGTTGTAAATTTGAACTCATAAAATAAATATTCACCAGTTAAATTCTCCCAGCCGCCGATTTGTTTTTTACGATCTTTGAAATTACCTACCGTTTTAGTTGGAGTTGAGTCGCTTTGGCTGTTTTGTTTCTGGGTACAAGTTGTTAGGAAACAAGCATACGCAATGCGGACAAATAATCTTGTCGGAACTTAAAATAATAAAACCTATCTGAAACTTGTGTTTTTAACTAATTAACCACCTGTATAACTAAACATTACGCGGCGGAGTTCCTATTAACACAATTATAAAACACAATACCTACACACGAGATATACGAACCGCACAAGGTTCGTATATCTCGTGTGTAGGTATGATGACACTAGGTTATTTAGTATTCTTTACATCGTTTCACCACATTCCATCAGGGCCTATGTCATCTTAGGGGATGCATGCGGGAGGAAGGATAGGAAGTTCTGGGAAGGAAAAAAGGTGTGAGGGATTGGTCGATGTGTCCAGAAGTGGCGGACGAACGAATCCATTTTTTATTTATTTTTTTTATTTTATTTAAATTTAATTTTATTATTAAGCTTTGCAAGTATTTTTATTTTTTTTTATTATTGCAAGGTTTCGGGTTGCAAGGCCATTTTCAAACTGTTTGTAAGCCGAAACCGCTATTACGCTGTGGAGTTTTACACATTAAACAAAAATCTTTTTAATTTTTTTTAAATATGAATAAATCGATTCCTTTCTAAATTCACTCCATTCTATCATTAACAACACAGATAACCCAGAACATCAAATAATCATTGGAGATTTGAATATTAATACTATTCTAGACAATCATCGCCAATCCGATGATTATTTATGTTTTCTCACGGAAAACGCTTTTACTCCGATAATTGATACCCCCACTCGAGTACAAGGTACAAGTAAATCCTGCTTGGATCATATCAATGTAAAAAGCATTGATTTTACGGACTCGTTTGTTATACACACAACAATTTCAGATCATTATACCACAGCGCTCGGCCTAAGAAATAAGCCTTCTTCTCCTTCTAAAAATAAATATATTTCTAAAATAAACTACAACGCACTGATTGATGAGCTGTCTACAGAAAAATGGCAAAACGTAATAGATCAGACTGACACTGACCAAGCAATGCAGCAATTTATCACAAAATTACAATACTATATATCTAATCACACTGTTAACAAAGTTATACCGAACAAAAAATTTAAACTCATGCCATGGATCACCCCTGGTCTAGTCAAATCCATCCACAGACGTAATCAACTTCACAAAAATGCTAAAAGACAACCAGATAATATTCTAGTTCAAGAACAATATAAGAAATACAGAAACTTATGTAAAAAACTAATTAATTCCACTAAAAAAAATTCTACAAAAAATATATATACGAAAACACCATAACTCCAAAACATTTCTGGGAAATATTTCGTAAAATTACAAAAACAAAAAACAGCAAATCGTCTTTCATACAATCATTGGATATTAAAAATACAAGTACTATTAATCCCAAATTGATGGCTAATTTTGCTAATCATTATTTCACTTCAGTAGGAGCCTCTCTCGCAAATAAAATCCTTGAAAAATGTAATAAAACTGAATCTGAACTAGCCAACACACCTACAACTGTTCTTAATCTTAAAACAGACGAGATTCAAACAACGACTAAAGAAGTCATGAAAATGATAGATGAGCTTAAGTCATCTAATACCTGTGGGCCAGACGAAATTTCCTCAAATCTGCTGAAAGTATTGAAACCACTCATAGCGAATCCTATTGCATACATTTGTAATCTTAGTTTCAAGACAGGCACATTCCCAAACCACCTAAAACAATCAGTTGTTATATTGACTCACAAAAATGGAATCAAATCGGATATACATAATTATCGGCCAATATCTCTGCTCAACTCATTCTCAAAATTATTGAGAAAATCGTAAAAAATCGTCTCACCCTATACCTAGAAACTCATAAAATTTTATCTAACAACCAGTTCGGCTTTCGACCAGGTCTAGGAACAGAAAATGCAATTGCTAAACTGGCGGATATTATTTCCAATAATATTGACCGGGGAAATAAATCTATTGCTCTCTTCTTAGATCTTGCCAAAGCTTTTGATACCATCTCGCATAAAATACTTCTAAAAAAACTAAAGGCTATAGGTATTCAGGGACAGCTACACAAATGGATGGGTAGTTACTTAGCTAACAGATACCAAAAAGTTAAAATTAATGATTCTATTAGTGATCCGGCCCTTGTAGAATTTGGTGTACCCCAAGGAAGTACCTTAGGACCTATTTTGTTCAGTATTTATATAAATGATCTGTGCAACAGCAATTTTTCCAATCACATTATAACATTTGCAGATGATACTGTCTTAATATTTGAAGGAAGAACATGGCACGATGTACACTGCAAAGCAGAAGATGGAATAAAAGAGCTAAAACTTTGGTTAGACAGTAATCTGTTAACACTCAATTCGGAAAAAACAAAATTTATACGATTTAGTGCGACAGAAGCCGGCCAACCCAAGGAAGCATATAATATTTTTGTACATAAATGCACTGACTCAACTACCTGTACTTGCTATAAATTAGAATGCGTGGACAATATAAAATACCTTGGTGTTGTATTAGACAAATACCTTAGATGGGATAGTCACGTGGATCTAGTCACCACAAAGGTTAGAAAGCTCACGTACATGTTTATGACAATCAGAAATATCTTACGTAAAAAAGAATTGAAACTCATTTATGATGCTATATGCGGGTCACTTCTAGACTATGCATCCTTAGGTTGGGGTGGATGTGTAAAAACTGTTTTGGACAAACTAGTAAAAGCTCAAAAATCACTACTAAGGGTAATCCTCAAAAAACCATTTAGATATCACAGTGATGCACTATTTGAAGGCTTAGAAGTTCTGGATGTTAGACAACTGTACATGAGAAAATTAATTTTAAACACCCATAAACAACGCCACCTCTACCCATCTATTAACCACTCTCACAACACCCGACACTCACGGAGAAATCCAATTGTAACACTCACAACCAAAACATCTCTCGCTCAAAGACATTTCACTTTCTTAGGTCCAAAACTATACAACTTCATGCCTGATGCTTGGAAAAAGGAAAGCACAGGTGTTCTTCGTAAATTCACCACTACTTGGTTTCAACAATTAGGGAGAAAGGAGAGTGAACTTTTACTACATAAAAAATAAAATCAAACACAATCCAAAAGCAACAACAAAAATTCCAACAAAAAATGAACTAAGTAAAAGATACCCTTTTCTTCTAATCTACATTATTATGTGTATCTACCTATCTGTATGAACCTACCTATTACTTTTAAATTAGAAAACAGCTGTCAATCTTATGTTAATTGCATATTTTATTTTTATCTCTTCTCTTTTTTATTCATATTTATACATAATATGTATGTAGGCTTATAATATGCAATGTAAACACCAGTTATAGGTTTATATATACCTATTATTTTATTATTATTTTGATAAGTATGCTTAGCAAACTACAGTAATAATCCAGCATTAATTGTTTATTTTATTTTACTTTATTGTTTCTGTTCTCTTTCTAGTTCTCACTATGCAAAATGTGTTCGTAGGACTATAATATGAAATGCAAACCCCAGTTACCACCTTATATTTTAATCATTTGCTTGTAAATAATTTTTTATGTATTATTATTACCATTTCAACAACTATGCTAACAATCCATGACTATTTTATGTTCTAATTGGTTATTTCATTTTTATTTTATTGTTTCTCTTCTCTTTTTTTTCTTTTGCTATGCTAAACAAATAACAGTTAGGTACTATGTTTTAAACTTTTTTTTATTATTTTATTTTATATTCTTTCTCTTCTTTTTATTTCCTCTTTTTATCCACATGTTCATACCCATAATTATTTGACTGTCCTAAAACGGGATAATACTCCTAGTTGGGCAGTCAAAATTTAATAAATTATGTATATAAATGTATATTGCTGTGCTAAATAAATAAACAAATAAAAAAAATAAAAAATAATAATAATAATATTTGGATGATTTATATAGCGCCGTTTTTGTGAAAAATCACCTCAAGGGCGCTGTACAAACTTATAATACATTTCTAAAATCTAAAAAACTACAAGCTAGGCAAACAATTATAAACAACTTATGGCTAAAAATTGCATACATCGGTTCATTGATCACCGATACGAAAATATGTGTACAATATTTTGACCAATGAACGCGATGCTGCCTAAAATTTAATGAAAACAGGACCATACTTACCTGGGAGGTCGCTTGAAATTAACACTGTATATTGTCCATTTAAAGAAATTTAGATAGAGTTCGCACGCAGAGGACATTATTGTGAACACATGTTATTTAATCCTGAAAATTATTTTAATATTAATATGTAATGTATTCTTTGACGAGTGTATTTTGGAAAGTAAAAGCAACATGTAAAGGTGGGAGGTGCAGTAGTACCAATAAGGATTTGATCTTTCTAAATGTGATTCGTCAAGAGACAGATTGATGTGTAAGGAATCGAGTAATTTTAATTCAGTAAGAAAAGTGTGATTAAGACATATCATAGACACTACAAGTATGATACTCTCAAATAGGTATATTTAAATTACGAGTATGAGAGCCCAAAAAGGAAGGTTTTTAGTTTGGACCTAAAATACCGCACAATAGTCCCAACTGCTCCCGTCTGGAGCCAGTGAGACTATGGCATCCTCATTTGGGGTATGTTGTGAGGCTGAAGGTAGTGGGGAAGGGAAGGAGATAGGGAAGTACCTGGCTATTCAGGCATTTCAAGCAACTTTTGAATTATGAATGGTGGTCTTACACCAGGGCGTTACCGAGAGTTTCTTTCACTCTGAAACGTGCCGCAAATATATTATGTAAGATTTTTTATTAATTAATTGTGAAATAACACAAATTAATCAAATATAAATTATTTGCGCACGCCGGGATCCGATAACGCAACCTTCGGTTTGTGGGTCGAGAATCTTAGCCCTCGACCATGGAGCCCGTATAATAAGTGACGTATAATAACTACGTGACCAATTTTTTGCAATTTTTAACCCCCCCCGGTGACCAAAAACCTAAGCAACCCGCCACTCATTTGTACCAAGCGTGGTATTTTGAAGAACCCCCCCCCCCCCTAAACGTGTCACGTAGTATGGGTACGTTCCCTAACAATTTGCCGGCCTTTGTGTTTCCTCCTTCCTACAACATAGGTCTCTTCAAGACCAATGTACATTCCTGTCTCTCCTCAAAAAGCCCCTCCACAGACACAGGGAAACTATTTTCCCCAGGGCGTCCTATATGGAGTTAATGTAAAAAAAAAAAGTAGACGATGTATGAATGTGAGCCAGGCAAAGAGTTGTTTTTGCGGTTCGTACTGTGAGCGAACAAACAATGTAAATATATATATTATATATATTTCCCTGCGGAGAAACGGAGTGATTGTTAGTCAGGTTGTTAGTTAGTTATAAAATTGTCTATTGTGTTCAGTGTGAAAAAAACGAAAAACAGTAATTTCAGCAAATGTGAACCTAAATAAATAAGTAACAGAAACATGGCTAAAAGCTTCTTTACATACTAAAATATCATGAAATTAATATTGCTAGAAAAGGAAATACTCGTTCCATTGTGCCAAATGTATTATGCTAACGGACAATGAACACGTAAAGGCCAAATGTTGACCTTTTGCAAAAGACTCAACGATTCCAAACGATTGCAATAATCTCCCTATTGCATTCATCATAAAAATTTCTAACAGGGTTGTTTCAATACTCAATCAGTGCCTTGTTAAATGATATCCAATTACTGCTGCACAATGCTTCTGGCATTTCTGCATCTGCTGTCATGTGGTATTGTTTAACCTTTTGCTGGATGTGAGTAAATCCAGAAGAAATAATGTGCTCCCATGGTACTCCACTGCTGATCCAGGATTTAAATGATTGTCCTGATGGTCTTCAATAATGGATGCCGCTGATGGGCGCGGATTTAACAATCTTCACATGTTGTTAAAATAATGGCGAACTATTACTAAGTGATTACGTCGACCCGCCACAGGGACGGTGGCCAATGTCACCTGTGTCTGCTCAAAGAATGAAGAGCTCAAGGCCAGTCCTGCCTGGTGAACCCCCCTGTGCAGATCCTCAGTATCACCAACTGAGCAAAGGTAAACATTTCAATGCTACCAATATAGAGATGTTGAATGTTAACAAACTTCACACCAAAAGTACCCATACACAGATAATTCACTTGTTACATTATTTTTTATGTAACACTTTAAGAATTGTTACACAACGCTTTGCAAGTACCTACATCGAACCAAAGATATTGAAATATAAGGAGATACGCTATGATATCCGCCCGACTATCGGCGGAACTACGGTCTAATGGTCCTAGTTTGAATACGGAATTTAGTTGATTTTTCGAAGGTGTGCAGTAGTAGTATTGGTTTTTTTTATCTATTCATCTTAATATGTAAAACAAAATCGGGTTAGTTACACTATTTATAATTCGAGATCGGCGGAACCGATTTTGATGATCTTTAATTTGTTGGATTTGTCTCCGCCCCGGATAACAGAATAACCATTAAAACATCGCAAAAATTCACGAAAAAGAAAGTTATGAAGAAAATTATTTTTTTCACAAATTTTGAATGGAACGAATTCTCATATTTTGAAAGAACTGCAGCAATATTGTGATAGTTATAATATTTAACTGTGTGTGAATTCCAAAAATTCAAAAACGTCAAATGTCAATGCACTGATTGTTTGGCTTTTGTTCTTAATCATATAATGCTGCCCCTCTTTCTTACACACTAAATGTCAATAGTCGAAAATGAGACAAACGGTGAACGTGTGTCTTTGCACCCCTCGGAAGGAAAAATACAATAATAATAAATCTCTGAAATAAAACGCATTTTTTACATAAGCTCCACTCAGGACCTATGTCATCTTAGGGAATGCTGTGTTGAGGGTCTTTTTAAGGAAGGGTAGGATAGGAAGTTCTGGGAAGGAAAAAGGCATGAGGGGTCTGTAGGAATTTGTAGGTCAGTGTATCCGGGAGTGTATCCATCCCTCCAACTGCGGTGCAAGGCCATTGAATTGACCTTTTACCTTGACCTTTCCAGCCGGACTCTTTCGACCCATTGGTCGAGAGAATCCGGCTGGAAAGGTCAAAAAGCCGTCCTTCAACCAGTCTCTCTCAATCCGGCCCGCCACGCAGCAGATGGGCAGACGCATCCCCGCAAGCCCCGCACAAAAGTCACCCCATGAACCCGGGCACCCCTGCTAAATCACCAAATGTAGCTAACCACTTGGGGTGACCTATGGCAGAGGTGTTGGTTATCCAATAAATGGTTCCCGGGGCGGCGGCACCCGTACCCGCTTCCTTTGAAAAATTAAGTAAGTGGAAAAGTAAGAAAATCACAAAAATATAAATCCGTACACAATGCCATCTCTGATACTGACAAAAACAATACACGGACAGTTGGGCATCGATAATTGCTTCATTGTGTAATTTTGAACTTAATAAAAAAACTTAATTTAATTCAACAGTTATTGATTCTGAGGCGGTATGAAGTTCGTTGGGTCAGCTAGTTACAATATAAAGTAAAGTAAAAATAGAAAGTGAAGTAGTTTATTCTCAGTCCTCCTCACTAGGTATTCCCGTTCCGAGGAAGACTGTAGGTTGTTGTTTGGGTGTTGATCATGATTTCCTCCTCAACTAGTTTGTTTCCACAAAATAAAAAAAAAATAAAAATAAAGTTATCAGTATTTACGTTTGTTGTCTGTAAGTTGCGTTGGTGTTGTTACTTCATAATTTTAATGATTTCCTTAACTGCGTGTTTTGTTAGCCATAATTTGATGTCTTTTTTGAACTTTTGTATCTCCATGGTGTTTTTAATTTCAATTGAAACTCGGAAACCAGTCTCGGTATGATCAAAGGAGTTGTATTGTGTGGTAGCCCTTTATCCCCCATCCATGAAGAAGGTTCCCGTTTTTACCCAAAGGGCGTGCTTTTGAAGATATATGGGCTGGAAGTTTTGCCTTCTAGAAATTCCAAGAACAGTCCCGAACATTCGAGAGTATTCGAGAGCATTCCACAACATTCTCGAACATCCCGGAACATTCTGGAATGTTGTGGAATGTTCGGTAATAGGGAATCGGGAACATCATTGTGGAACATTCCAGAACATTCTCGAATGTTGTGGAATGTTCTAGAATATTGTGAACCATTCTCTTTAACCAGCTACTATCTTCTGGACATTTTCCTGTCTACTGGAAATCCAGCTATATTATCCCAATACTTAAAAAAGGCGATGAGACTGACATTTCAAACTATCGACCTATATGCATACAATCTGCATTACCCAAAATCTTTGAATCTCTAGTTCTTGATGAAATATATCCCACGTTAACAGAGATAATAAATGACAAACAACATGGCTTCATTAGAGGTAGATCAACTTCAACAAACTTATTACTCTTTCAAAACTATATATTGGAGTCATTTTCTAAAAACAAACAAGTTGACTGTATATATACTGATTTCTCGAAGGCTTTTGATAAAGTGTCCCACAAAATACTGATCCGAAAACTTCATGCTCTGGGAATCAGATCAAATATGTTGAACTGGCTAAGTAGTTACGTATCAGGTAGAACTTTATTTGTAAAAATAAAATCTTTTATATCCAAACCATTTTCTGCCACTAGTGGAGTACCGCAAGGTAGTCATCTTGGCCCAATTTTATTTCTTATTTTTATAAACGACATAGTCAACTGCTTTAAAGACGTCAAAGTGTTGCTTTTCGCTGATGACATTAAATTATATAAAGAGATAACTATCCTTAATCACTGTGAAATTCTTCAATCAAATATAGACATGCTAAAAATTTGGTGCTCACAAAACAATCTATATTTAAATGTAGAAAAATGCAAAACTTTGACCTTTTCCAGAAAAAAAACATCACTGTTTTTCGACTATTCAATAAATAAAATAAATTTAGAAAGAGTATCGGAAATGCGGGATCTTGGCATAATAATGGATGAGAAACTAGACTTCACGGTTCACATTCAACAAACTGCAAATAAGGGTATGAAAACTTTAGGATTTGTGTTAAGAACAATTAAAAACTTTAAATCTCTACAAATCATTAAACTACTGTATACATCCCTTGTTAGAAGCCTAATAGAATATAACTCCATAGTCTGGTCGCCCTTCTATAAAATTCATATTCATACTATTGAAAGAATTCAAAGAAAATTTCTACGTTTTGTAAATTTTAAACTTAACATCCCTTTAGAGCACATAAATTATCCGTCGTTAATGAATACTTTAAATATTCCAACATTAGAAAACCGACGAAAAATAAACGACCTAACTTTTTTATTAAAATTATTAAACTCTAAATTCGGCAGTTGTGAACTCCTGCAATTAATAAATCTACATGTACCTACACGAACAACTAGACAAACATTGACATTTTATATACGTACATCTCATTCGAACTATGATTTACATTCTCCAATACAACGTTTGCATAGTCTTGGTAACAAATACTTAAACAATCTGGATGTATTTGACAATAATTTGAACTTAGCAAACTTCAAACGCCATATGTGCCAACTATTTATTTCTACCTATCCCGTAAACTAATGAGAACAACAATTTTAAAAATTACCTACTTTATGTCAACTACTATATTTTATGGACTATATTTTGTTTCTTATATTTTATGTTACCTGTATTTTGTTAACGCTTATATTTTATGTAACCTAAATTTTTTATTTTATTTTTTTTTTAACCCTTATATTTTATGTAACCTATATTTTGTTTTTAACAAATATTATGTTACTTGTATTGTGTATTGTATTTTGTAAACCCATTCTTTTCACTGTAATTAAAAAAAATGTACTGCATTCTATGTAAAAGCCCTATGGGCGTTTAAATAAATAAATAAAATAAAATAAAAATAAATTCAAAACCTTTTTGTATGGATAGGGCTACCCATTGGTAGAGGTATATAAAGCTAGATCCGTCGTGTGTTCGAATGTCAGTTCAATCTCATATCAACTCCCTGTGCGAAGCCGGGTACCCCAGCTAGTAATTAATATATCCGTGAAGAAGAAGATAATAATAATAAATCCAGTGGCGTAGTTAGCATGGTGGATCCCGGGGCGGGTAACGTGGTGTCACCCCCCCCCCCCCCTTATCATTATAACTAGAGTTATTTAAATAAATAAAAATGGTGATATGATACACAATGTCGCTTGATAATTTGGGAGGCGGGTATGGGTACCGCCGCTACGGGAACCTCTATTGGATAACCAACACCCCTGCCATAGGTCACCCCAAGTAGGGATGTCGAAAGTGAAAAAAAATATCGATGTATCGATATTTATTAAAATATCAATATCGACGTCGATATATCGAGGAAAAAATATCGATATATCGGTCAAATTTTCAAGAAATTTTGCGTTTTTAAAATAATAGTATATTCAGCTCAATATTATCAATAGTAGTTTTTGTACACAATTTGCTTTTTTTAATGTACAAAAATCTCAATAAAAATGAAGGTATTTTTATCACTATTCATTTTTTTTTTTTTTTAAAAAAGAAAGACAAACATTCCCGGGTTACGAATAACCCAACAATGTTTGAAAATCTCCTACTACCACCACAGAAAGCCGAAAATGTTGCTTGTGTTGTGATGGAGGACTTAGCCAGCCGAGGATTCGAACACGTAATACGTAATACTTAATTACAAAAATATCAAAAACTAAAAAGCTGTCTTCTAACTTATATGTAAACTGAGATGCATACAAAGTTTGTATGCGTCACAGTAACATTCTATTGGCGTATTAATCTATCAAAAAGGACTTCGTGTTTGGAACAAGGTATAGTCAATAATCATAGACAATTAGGAACCAACACATAGGAGTGGCTTAGAAAAAAATGGCGAAAAATAGCATACATTTCTATGTATGTACATACACACATGAGGTAGTATTGGTGATCACAAATACTAATGCAAATACAATAGATTTGTAAGCTATTAATAGTTAAACCGCCAGATGTCATGACCCAATACAGTTACTTTTTTCCGTTCGTTCCTATACGGTTTTGGATTCTAGTAACTTTAAATACATAAATTAAAAAAAATATCGTTTTTGATACAATTTTCGATATTGGATATTTTGTATCGATAAATCGATATATCGGATCAAAATATATCGGCTAAAAATATCGATATTATGAATTAAAAATATCGATATTTCGATATGTCGATATTTTTTCAACAAGCCTAACCCCAAGTGGTTCACTACGTTTGGTGATTTAGCAGTGGTTGCCCGGGTTCATAGGGTGAGGTTTGTCTAGGTCTTGGAGGCGGATGACCAGGACACAGAAACCTCAGATTCCTACCCACCCCTTAAACCCTTTTCCTTCCCAGAGCTCTTCCTTTCTTTAAAAAACCCTCCTCACAGCATCACGAAAGATGACATAGGCCCTGAGGTAAATTATTTTCCTCAGGTTCTCCTGTGTGGAGCTCATGTAAAAAAAAATCCTAATTTATTTATTTATTTATTTACGGACTTGCGTCCAATTTAAAACAAAGTATCACGAAATTTCGAAAGGAACAATGTAAGGGTTCGGATGGTACATGAAAGCAAAGACAAACAGTGAAAATAGAAGAAAAAATATGTGTCAAGTCACGTCAAGACCTTGCAAAAATTAGGATGAATAGGACATATCTTCATTTGTTTAAAGAGCGACAGAAATCATTTAAGCTAATACCAAAAAAATTAAGGTCTTGACGTGAGTTGACCAGTCTACACATTCTGGACAGTGGTGAGTTTTACCTAACCATAATTCTAATCCAAACAGCTTTCTTAAAATTTTTCGTTCCCTCAGAGGAAGGCAGAGAGCATGGACCACAAAACATCTCGGTCTTGGCACACACTCTTTTCTTCACCCACATTCATATATTGTCTATTCTGACTCTTGATATGGCCCGACTTGGTTCTCTTGATCGTGCCATGTCTTCCTCGGGAGTTCTTATGCTATTCACATTCGCGTCAAATGTTCTCCCTTTTCTTCGTTCAACCAATCACAAATTCCTCAAGTTATCACACAAGTATTTGATTAACTTGGGCGTCCCCAACTTCTTCTACCATTCACATTCGAGGAAATATTCCCATTCTTCAACTACTGCTCAAGTATACTTTTCCTTTGTAACGAAAGAGAACAAAATAATTTACAAATTCTCCAAAACAGGGCAATGAGAATAATTCTTCGACGAAACAGATTTTCAAAAATAATTAAAACGTTAAAGGAACTAAATTGGTTGACCGTGAAACAGATGATGGTATTTATCCACAAAATTTTGAACAACACGTTACTAAAATACTTCTCAAATAAAATTGTATACAACAAGGACATTCACAGATATAACACAAGGACGTGCAAGGAAATTAGACTACAAAAAAAGGACAAAGCGAATACGCAGAACAGTCTACTGTACAAGGGAATGAAGTTGTATAACACACTACCAGAAACTTTAAAGTCCACACCAATTGGAAAGTTCAAGATGTATTGTAGGAGCTACATAAAACTTGAAAAAATATAGTGAATATGAAATGTTATTCATTAGAAATTTGTAAACTTAAATGTACAAATAACTAAAATAAAAATTATTATTATTATTACTCTCGTTTCCTCGTCCATTCGCTGTACATGCCCAAATAATTTAATCGGCCATTTCTTAATCATGCTTATTATGCAATCAATGCATTATTTGCGAATCTTTACATTTCTCACACCATCAACTTTTTTACTACACATTGGTGGGTCATTTAAAAAAAATTGGTAAAAAATGGTAGTTGTTGGAACAGTTGGAGGCGGGGTAAGGGGTTCGTCGGACACCCGGCTGAGCGACCAAAAGTCGTCAAAAAAAGTCACCGGAGACCAAAATTTCATTTACATTTTTTACTCCAAATAATGTCAGGAATCACTGGTTAAAGTAAGTCAAGTACGTCCATTAACACCCTGTATACTTACCAAATCATTTACAAGATTGAGTCTCGCAAAGTACTGCCGGAATTTGAGAGTAAGAAGGATGTTGCTGGTATTGGAATACACTACCTTGAGATAATTTAAATTATATTCATATATTTAAAAAAATATATATATGAAAATATTCCCTCTGTATTTCGTGTTTTATTTCAGTTTATCTAACAATTAACAACGGTGGGTTTTCTGTATTACGTGAAATTTCAAAGTCAATCCGGAGGAAGAAGATGATATCCAAATATTATTAAAAAAAAATTACGTGATTTTATATCTTCATGGGCCCACAACCCGGATTTGTACTGATTTATTACATATTTCCCTTAAACACGGTAAGTTTTAAAGCTCTTAAAAAATATATATGTTATTCTAGAAGATAATATATAGACTTTGCCCACACCGATACGTAAAATTCCCTCGATAGAAAAAAAGCGCAAAGTATGCTCCAAAAATTATTATTAACACGTTTGTTTCAGTTATTTTACAAGTTATATGTATGAAAAAATTCAAAGTGTTTCTTTAAATGCTGTTTAAGATAATGCCCGCGAGATTTTTCCTCTATTTTAATTGAGTCGTGTTTTATTAAACATTTTCGCAATTTTCGCATCGATTTTGTCGCTGTAAATGTTAGCGCTCTCCTCTAACATTCGTAATTTCGTACCTCTCCATCTTCTTCTTTTCGTCCCGGTTGCAGAGCCTTAACATCCTTTTATCAGATCTAGGTGTTTATTTAGATAACAAATTAATTTTTGATAAGCATATCGAACACATAATATCAAAATCCTACAAGATGCTAGGTTTCCTATTAAAAATATGTAAAGTTTTCAAAAGTGCTAAGACTCTTGAAATGTTGTTTTGTTCATTGGTCAGAAGTCCACTGGAGTATGCGTCCCCGGTATGGAATCCTCAATATAAGGTGTACATAGATATAGTAGAAAGTATACAGAATAAATTCTCTAAATATTTATTCAAGAAATACAACAAAACTACAAATAACATGTTAAGTTTACAAAAAAGACGCACATTATCAGATCTGCTGTTTCTGTATAACCTGCTAAATAATAAAATAGATAGTCCTGAATTGCTATCCACTATTGGTTTAAATGAAGAAGACATTCCAAACTTCGAGTCAGATATAAATTTACAACTATCTCAGATACATATTGAGATTAAAGAAATTGCAGTATGTATCAAACTACTGGAACCTAAATCTTGCTCAGGGCCAGATAAAATTCCCCCAGTATTTCTTAAAAACTGTGGGGCTAGTGTCTCTTACCCACTGTACCTACTATTTAATCAATCACTTTTATCAGGCAAGTTCCCGCAAATATGGAAAAATAGCTTTCTCACTCCAATATTTAAAAGCGGAGACAAGTCTTTAGTTGAAAATTACAGACCAATATGCATACAATCGTCGATACCAAAAATTT
The DNA here is from genome assembly GCA_929108145.2 of Limnephilus rhombicus. Taxonomy (NCBI): domain Eukaryota; kingdom Metazoa; phylum Arthropoda; class Insecta; order Trichoptera; family Limnephilidae; genus Limnephilus; species Limnephilus rhombicus. The sequence goes on along the minus strand of OV815299.1, from coordinate 26,881,060 downwards.
TTGAAAAGTTAATTCTTCAAAAAATATGTTCTTGCATAAAATTTAATATCTCATCATTTCAACATGGTTTTATCTCTGGACGATCTACTTTAACTAACCTTACACTGTACGAAAATTTTATCTCAGGTGCTCTTGCTAATAGAGAACAAGTTGACTCAATTTATACGGATTTTAGTAAAGCCTTTGATAAGGTTTGCATTAAAATTCTTATAAATAAATTGTCTAAACTAGGAATAAGTGGTAAATTATTATGCTGGATTAGGAATTATTTATCAAAACGTGTACTAACTGTCTCTATTAAAGAACACTTGTCTTACGAATTTGAAGCAACTAGTGGTGTGCCTCAGGGTTCGCACCTTGGTCCAATATTGTTTATACTATTTATAAACGATGTCACTTCCATATTCTCTGATGTTAACATATTATTATTTGCTGATGACATGAAAATTTATAAAATCATTAAAAATATATACGACTGCTTGTCCCTTCAATCCAATTTTGCAAAATTCGCAGAATGGTGTACCATTAACAAACTTACACTTAACATTAAGAAATGTCAAATCATGAGTTTCTTTAGAATAAAAAACCCCATCAAATACAGTTATTCACTTAACAATCACAGTTTAATGTCAGTACCTGTAATAAGGGACCTCGGAATAACCTTCGACACTAAACTACTATTTATCAACCACATTGATATTATTACTAATAAAGCTATGAAAATGCTGGGTTTCATTCTAAGACTATGTAAAGATTTCAAAAACATTCATACATTTAAATTACTATATACAACTCTGGTTAGGAGTCATTTGGAATATAATTCCCCCATATGGAACCCTCTCTACAAAAGCCACGCAAACTCCATTGAAAAAATCCAACGCAAATTTCTCCGATCAATTAATTTCAAATTAGGAATTCCCGCGGATGACATAAACTATGATTCTCTATTACAAAAAATGCGACTCTTATCGTTAAAAGATAGAAGAATACTCAATGATCTTATTTTTTTATTTAAAATAAACAATAACTGGTTTGACTCCCCTGAATTGGTATCGTTAATAAATTATCATGTACCTAGTAGAACAACTCGACTCAAAACACCTTATTATTGCAACAACACTCTCAGTAATGCAGAACAAAATTCAATAATACATCGTTTACACACTTTAGGTAATGAATTTGCTCATATCGATCATGCCGAAAGTCTGTCATCATACAAAAGATGCATTAGACAAAATTTATCTGCTAGTACTACATAATAAATAATAAGTATAATCATGTAACCATAATATTATGTCCTACCAGTATGCACTCTAATACCTATGGCTTAGAAACATATCATAGGTACCTATTTTTCATATCGCTTTGTATACTCCGTAATACCTTCCTTTTATTTATTATATATATTTTTTTTAATTTTGGTTATCTTCAATATTTGGCTCCTAAGAGCATTTCTTACTGTTTACTTGTCATACTTTTTTATATTTATAACTTTTGTACTTTATATTATTTACAAAGGTAACTTATAGTTTGTGTTATTTCCTGCCTTTCAACTTTTTATCTTAACTTTTTACTTTTACATTATACTTTATATTTTATAGTTTACACTTTTACTTTATACTTTCATTTTATACATCATAATTCTATTTACTACTCATTACCTTAACTCCTTTCTTTTACCTTTTGTTTTTATATTTAACTTTACATTTATATGTCACTTTCTTATGTTATTGTATTATAATATATATAAATATAATTATGTCAATGGCACATGTTGTGCCGTATGTTTTTGAAATAAATAAATAAATAAATAAATAAATGTCCCAATGAGGCGTACCAGGCACACTTCTCTTTTTCATATAGAATCCAATAACACTAATGCAGCGAGTAACTCACCAATTACTCGCACAATCATAACTTATAACCACTATGAAAAATTACTACACTTAGACATTTTTCATGTTTCCTTGCAAACAAACAAAACTAATTTATTAAATTTCTTGGCGTGATATAATTGTTTTAAAATTACTTACACTTAACTTTTCATTAAACTTTAATCAGTCAATTACAATTAGTGAGCATATAATTCTTGATTTTAAAATGTCTCCTTATCTCCCCCCCCCTTTTTCTTCCTTTTTAACTATTATTACTTCATTCATTCAATAATTAAGTTTTAAGACCGGTTCATATCTCAGGCGTAATTACCAAATGACATTCTATGGACTTACGTAGTAGGTACATAACCATGTAATAATTTAATTTAACATACCTTATAATCTGTATTATAATGTACTGTGTATGTCTTAATAAACAAATCAATCAATAAAATCACTACAAATCAAAAGAAGATTTTTCCCCCATACAGTCGTGACCCACCTTACTAACGCCATATGTCTAATAAATCTTCCCTATACAGTCGTGACCCACCTTACTAACGCCATATGTCTAATAAATCTTCCCCATACAGTCGTGACCCACCTTACTAACGCCATATGTCTAATAAATCTTCCCCATACAGTCGTGACCCACCTTACTAACGCCATATGTCTAATAAATCTTCCCCATACAGTCGTGACCCACCTTACTAACGCCATATGTCTAATAAATCTTCCCCATATAGTCGTGGACCCACCTTACTAACGCCATATGTCTAATAAATCTTCCCCATACAGTCGTGACCCACCTTACTAACGCCATATGTCTAATAAATCTTCCCCATATAGTCGTGACCCACCTTACTAACGCCATAATATGTCTAATAAATCTTCCCCATACAGTCGTGACCCACCTTACTAACGCCATATGTCTAATAAATCTTCCCCATACAGTCGTGACCCACCTTACTAACGCCATATGTCTAATAAATCTTCCCCATACAGTCGTGACCCACCTTACTAACGCCATATGTCTAATAAATCTTCCCCAAACAGTCGTGACCCACCTTACTAACGCCATATGTCTAATAAATCTTCCCCATACAGTCGTGACCCATCTTACTAACGCCATATGTCTAATAAATCTTCCCCATACAGTCGTGACCCACCTTACTAACGCCATATGTCTAATAAATCTTCCCCATACAGTCGTGACCCACCTTACTAACGCCATATGTCTAATAAATCTTTCCCATACAGTCGTGACCCACCTTACTAACGCCATATGTCTAATAAATCTTCCCCATACAGTCGTGACCCACCTTACTAACGCCATATGTCTAATAAATCTTCCCCATACAGTCGTGACCCACCTTACTAACGCCATAATATGTCTAATAAATCTTCCCCATACAGTCGTGACCCACCTTACTAACGCCATATGTCTAATAAATCTTCCCCATATAGTCGTGACCCACCTTACTAACGCCATAATATGTCTAATAAATCTTCCCCATACAGTCGTGACCCACCTTACTAACGCCATATGTCTAATAAATCTTCCCCATATAGTCGTGACCCACCTTACTAACGCCATAATATGTCTAATAAATCTTCCCCATACAGTCGTGACCCACCTTACTAACGCCATATGTCTAATAAATCTTCCCCATATAGTCGTGACCCACCTTACTAACGCCATAATATGTGTAATAAATCTTCCCCATACAGTCGTGACCCACCTTACTAACGCCATATGTCTAATAAATCTTCCCCATATAGTCGTGACCCACCTTACTAACGCCATAATATGTCTAATAAATCTTCCCCATACAGTCGTGACCCACCTTACTAACGCCATATGTCTAATAAATCTTCCCCATACAGTCGTGACCCACCTTACTAACGCCATAATATGTCTAATAAATCTTCCCCATACAGTCGTGACCCACCTTACTAACGCCATATGTCTAATAAATCTTCCCCATACAGTCGTGACCCACCTTACTAACGCCATATGTCTAATAAATCTTCCCCATATAGTCGTGACCCACCTTACTAACGCCATAATATGTCTAATAAATCTTCCCCATACAGTCGTGACCCACCTTACTAACGCCATATGTCTAATAAATCTTCCCCATATAGTCGTGACCCACCTTACTAACGCCATAATATGTCTAATAAATCTTCCCCATACAGTCGTGACCCACCTTACTAACGCCATATGTCTAATAAATCTTCCCCATATAGTCGTGACCCACCTTACTAACGCCATAATATGTCTAATAAATCTTCCCCATACAGTCGTGACCCACCTTACTAACGCCATATGTCTAATAAATCTTCCCCATACAGTCGTGACCCACCTTACTAACGCCATATGTCTAATAAATCTTCCCCATACAGTCGTGACCCACCTTACTAACGCCATAATATGTCTAATAAATCTTCCCCATACAGTCGTGACCCACCTTACTAACGCCATAATATGTCTAATAAATCTTCCCCATACAGTCGTGACCCACCTTACTAACGCCATAATATGTCTAATAAATCTTCCCCATACAGTCGTGACCCACCTTACTAACGCCATATGTCTAATAAATCTCATTTCTACAGCGTTCAGTCTATTTTCCCTTTCTCTGCCAGTTCCATGCCGCACTACCATAGGTGTACGAGTACATCAGGGTAGATACCAAAACTCTATTGTGAACTACTAGCTTCGATTCTTTGGACAATTTTATGTTAGCGCCAACCGCGTTCAGTCCTCATTTAATGGAATTTCCTGTATTTATCCTTCTTTCAATAACTTTTACACCCATGGTCAAAAATTCAAGCCAACCTCACACAACGAGTTGCTGACATCGGTTTTCTTAAAAATCTCGTACTTCTACGAATAATCTGTTCAGCGCTTTTGATCAGGTCGTATAAAGAAATGATTTGATGCCATTAAAATAAATGCCCCTTTAATATAGCAATATTTTATCTTTGGCGCTTGGTGCGAAAGGTCTTCAACAAGAATCACAATAGTTCAGTACTAACAATAAGGAGACGGAAATTCTGAAATATGCCATAAAAGACACGCTGACCTCGGAAAGCCGTAAGATTCTGCAATCTCGGCAAATGAAATAAAAATGTATTAATTTTGTATGGATTATTCCACGGGTTATTCTGATAATAACATTACAATGCATATATATAGACGAGTTATAGAGCTCTCGAAAAAGGCAAGCTAAAGATACGCTAGTTGTCGTGCTTTCGTAGTAAGTCTAAAATCATGGTGTTTGAAAGATAGAGTACGAAAACAGTGTGCAATATAGATGTAGACTGGAACAGGTGGATGAGTTTGTGTATCTGGGTAGTATGTTTACGAGAGATGGGAAGGCTGATAGAGATATTGAAAGAAGGGTAAATGCAGGTAACTCCATTAATGGAAGACTGTATGCGGTTGGCGCTAATAAAAAACTGTCAAAAGAAGCTAAGCTAGCATACCACAATGGTGTCCTTGTACCTACCCTGATGTATGGCTGTGAGGTATGAAACTGGCAGAGGAAGGATGAAAGTAGACTGAATGCTGTTGAAATGAGATCCCTGAGGCGTATTGTGGTAAAACCATGAATAATCGTGTGAAAATGTGGAGATCCGCAAAGAATGCAAGGCAGATGTAAGCGTAACGAGTAAGATTAAGAAAGGGACCTTCAGATGGCTTAGGCATGTAGAGCGAATTATCAAAGAAAGTATTGTAAGAAGAATATATGTTGAAGAAGTCGGGGACGCCCGAGGAAGACATGGCACGATCAAGATGAATGAAGTGAATCAGATACTTGAGTCGGGCCATTAAAAAAATTATACCTGCGATTTTTTATATAGAAACGTACAAACAGCTCATGGTGAAAGAGCTATTGAATGCACATTTTTTTAGGATTATATAATTTAAAAGAGATGCGAGACATCTCTTCTTAAAGTGTGAAACTACTAAGTTAGCTTTGTGAACAATCGAAGATTCCAACCCGCGGGAAGTTTGAAATAATTCCAATAAAGGTTTTTAAATATCGCTTCAAATTGACAAAATTTTGGAAGGGTGTATACAAATTAGCCGAAATATGGCCAAAAATGCTCCAGTGGCTTTTGAGAATTTTTCTGACTGAACTTCTGGAATAAAGGATATATTAAAACTGACCCAATATAAACGCGTGTTTCCCGGTTGTTTACAGACGGACGCCAGTACCGCCTTCCTGAGGGCGGCTAGGGCGGGACAGCTGGACAAGATCCTGGCACTCCTCAACCAGGAGGTGGACATCAACGTCAGCAATGCCGTGAGTATCTACAAACCACCATTAACCAATTTGAAAAATTGTACAATATCCCTGAGTCTATGTTTTGTATCATTTTTGTGAAATATCAACTTCGCAATCAAGGCGCGTGTGCAGCCAAATCCTTATCAGTCTAAAAGAAATTTTAAAAGGAAAGCACTTTTACAGCAAGTAAACATTTAGGCCTAGATGTTTCGCAAAAATTCAAATGTAATATTGTAATAAAATAATCATTCAGCGCAATTTTGGTTTTTTAACATTTTTTCAATGGTCCCCGTTAACCGTCGCGTCACGTCGATTCTAGGTGCATTTCAGCTCTCCATAAAATCGTATTCAGTTGACAAGTTTGACAACATAATTGCCCTCCTCTGCTGATCACAATTTGTTCAAAATCTGAAACGGACTTAGAATTGGAATTAAACGGGACTCTTTCTACTGTAAAAAAAACAAAATAGCGTTGAGTGGCCATTTGATGACTTATGAGTCACGTAGGTCGATTATCCATCGCCGTTCCTCAAATGTTTGTATTTTTATGTATTTAATAAAAAAGGGTAGTTAATTTGTTCTAATTGAGTTGATTTTACACGAAAACGGCGCTACATAAATCAATCTGACTTAAACTGAATAATCCGTAAACACTTTCGCTGAATTCGTTCGACACGTTTAATGTGAATTTTATGATGAGGTGACCAAATGATGAAATTATACTCTAATTGGCTACGAACTTAAATAAAATTTTCATCATAGGAAGTGAAATAATTTTTTTAATGGGTCTCAGCAAAAATCCTAATAATTTCATACTAATGTTTGTGACGTGTTTTATGTGCTGTAACTTACAAATATAACTACGGGGTCTCTCATTTTAGTTAATGACTCCAGATGTATAAAATGACCTATCGCCTAATTGAATATTGTATTGAATTTAATACCTAATATTTATAAATAATAATTTATTTAAATAAATTCATTTCACATCCTCCTCCCCCTTCCAAGTAAGTTTATTTAGGGCGGACGGCATGGATTTCATATTTATACAAATCTACAGTATTATTCCGAGATTGATGAAATTTAGCACACCCTCCAAAATTCAATTTGGGACGACGCGACGATATAGGTACTGCCGCCCCGGGAACCATTTATTGGACGCCAACTGAACTTAGTGTGGGTGCCCGGGTTTATGGGGTGATATTTATACGGGTCTTAGGGGTGGATGCATCTTTGCACCTACTGCTTGGCGGGCCGGATAGAGAGAGGCTAGTTGAGGGAGACCTTTTGACCTCTCCAGCCTGATTTTCATGAGCCATCGCCTTGCACCGCAGCTGGAGGATGGATTCATATGTGCGTCACTGCTGAGCCCACATACCTCAGATTCCTACCCATCCCCCATACCTTTTTCCTTCTCAGAACTTCCTTTCCTTCACACAGAATCCCCTAGGATGACATAGGCCTGAGATAAATTATTTTCCTCAGGGCCACCTTCATGTAGTTAACGTTAAAAAATAAAAAAGATACGTAGGTCAATGTGTACATGAAATTTTGAAATTCGCATTGCGAAAAGCCCGCGCAAAGCCAGTGCCTTCCTCCAATACAAAAATAAAATAAAGCTTACGCTCAGTTTCATAATCATTAATCATACATTTGGCTTAATTAATGTGAAAACGACCACCGCCACCGCAGGAAACGAGCCATTATGCCGCCCCACTCCGCTGTGTGCTAAGTGCCAGTTTTTTTTTGTACTCTAAGCGTTTCGCATTATCCTCTCTTTTATATTTTTCTGAAATCCTCCCCATATAAACTTGGGTCGTATTTTTATTGCAGAAAATAAGGGTGTCTTTTATGGGTTACCTTTTCGAGAGGACTCTCCTTGTTACGTTTGTATTTTTAGAAGGTAGTAAAAAATGTGGTTCAATAAAATAATAATATCGACTGTGTGGTTAGTGGAGACATACTCAGAGTGTCCTGGAGGCTGTTTATAATGTGAATACCTCACAAGAGTCGCAGCTGCTTCCGTCTGGAGGCAGTGAGACTATGGCACCCCCAATTGGGGTGTGTTGTGAGGCTGAAGGTACTGGGGAGAGGAATGAAATGGGGAAAAATAAGGTGGGAAAGTACCTAGCTATTCAGATCTGGTCACCAAACACAGCTAAAGTGGTTTCAACTCTGAATGGTGGTCTTACACCAGGGCGATACTGAGAGTATCTTCCACTCCGAAACGTGCCACAAATATGCTTTATGTGATTTTTATTGAATTAATTGTGAAATAACACAAATAAAGTTTATTTGCGCACGCCGGGATTCGATCCTGTGACCTTACGATTGCAAGTCAAGAACTTTATCCCTGGACCACGGAGGTCAACAAACGACGTAGGGTAATAGTTACATATATTATTTTGTATTAAAAAAAACACGCATTTTGTTATTCCATCAAAAAAAAAATTGTAATTTTGTTGTAAATTTGTTTTGCAATGGTTTCCCTCTGGACCTTCCATCTTTTGGGATGTCGTGTGGAAGGTATTTTAAAGTAAAGGAAGGAGAGGATGTTCAGGGAAGGAAAAAGGTAAGAGGTGTGGATAGGAATCTATTAGTCAGTTCGTCCAAGAGTGACAGATGACTAAATCTATCCATTTAACTGCTGTGCAAGGCGATGGGTCGAAAGAGTCCAACTGAAGAGGTCAAAAAGCCATTATCCTATCTAATAAAAAAACAATATGTATCTTAATATTGAGATATCAATTATTTCAATGTATTATCTTAAAAAAAAGCAAAACCTAATATCTTAATATAAAGATATCTCGATCCACAAAATGATTACAGGTTAAAAAAATAGTACATTATTATTTGAGTTCTATAAATAAGATTACGACAGGACCATTGACCAGCCTGCGGCCGAAAATTCAAATTTCCTCGAAAGATATTCTTACGATCGTATAGGGCGGTTCCAATGAGAAAGATTTTTATTCTCCGTACCAGCTTTTTTTATTTTTTTAAATTTTTTAATTTAATATAGATAGATACAAAAGAAAGTACAAAATACATATTAGGAAGCTTTGCCTGTCCAACTAGGAAAGTTTCCCGTACCAGGACAGACAAATTTACAGTTTTAGTTCATATTTTACATTACATAATTACATAGCAAAAAAAAAATAGAAAAATAACCTGGTAGCATATAGTATATTCGGATTTGCCGAATTAACCTGATAACACATAATATATTCAGATTTATGAGATAAGTAGGTAAGTTAGTAGCATTGAAAAGTCAAAAAGTGTAAGCCAAGTATCTGATAACAAGTTGGAGGAATTACAACAAGATTCACAATATAGACACAATAATAAATCAATATCCATTTTATTTCGTTCAAAATTTGCTTTAATTTATACCTACATTCAAAAATGCTCAAAGGCGTGATGATAAACTATTAAAATAATGTACTTGATCATAAGTATGTATTTATAATTTTTCAATAATGCGTAAGCAAAATAAGAATGTAAAAAAAACTGATTTTTTCAAAATTTTTAAATTATTATTTTTATTTTATTATTTATTTAATTCAAGAAAAGACAAAGCAGTGTCTCTCATTATTCTAAGGTTTAAAAAATTTATTGAACTTATAGAAAATCTCTGGTATTAAGTATTTAAGCGTTCGGCTTCCATACTCATTTGTTACTCTTCGAGTTATGAGGCCCTTATTTTCAGTGAATCTTGTGGTGTGATTATGAACCAGTTACTTTTTGTACTTGCTTTCTCCCTCATTTTCCATTATAATACTGTACCAAAGAAGACCCTTTATTGGAAATAGCCCCTCAGAACCAACCATACAGTAGTTTTAGATTACTTCTTTGTTTGTAAATATTCGGTGGTACAATTTTTTTATTTATTTTATATATATTTAATATAAATATTGCTTGCGTGCCCCCAAGTTCGTATTCCATATCTAAGGATGGATTCGACCATAGAAAAATAAATATTTTTTTAAGAGTAGTGTACCTACTAACATTTATAATAAATTCAACATCATGAGCCCATTTAAGTAGATCGTTAAAGTCATTTTGCAATTGTTGAATAGCTATGATAGGATTTTCATTGGATACTACAAGTGTAGTGTCGTCCGCAAAAATGAATCTAAAGGCTTTTTTATAGAGTTTTGACATAGCAATAACATATATAATGTACAATTTTGGACCTAAAATTGATGTATTAGTTAAATGTAAGACCGTAAATAAATAGACAAACTGATGTATTTTCGTCACAAAACACGTGCGCGAATATATTTTTTAATGTTTTTATTTAAACTCAAATTAAAATTCTGAAACACAGCTTTCCCAGATAATTAATTGATTTATTTTACTGCATATGATTTGAAATGTGTGTTGTAGATTACAAAATTTTGTTTAAAAATTTAACAAATCTGCCAACGACCTGCGGTAGCCTTATTATGCTAAAAATAAACATATTTTCTCACAATTTAAAACATAACTTTACCAGATAAAAGAACAATCTTTCGAAATCAATTTATACTTTTTTTACGGAAAAGAGTCAATACGGTTTAAATTTTATTTTAAAATGACTTATTTCCGGTTTCGTATTGTTATTCCCTCTTAACGGAGAATATAACATGGTGACGCAAAAGTGAATGGTAGACGAAATCGGGGACGCTGGAGGAAAACATGGCACGATCGGTATATATGAGACGATGTTCGAATGTGAATGACAAGACAGTGTTAGGCGGCTGTCCAATCTCATCAATTACGTGACGGTTAGTTAGTAAAGTTAACAACATAACTTTAACATTATATAAATCAATTGTCCGAAGTATTTTCGAATACGAATCCACTATTTGGTCTCCCGATTATGAGATTCACAATTATAGAATCGAATCCACACAAAGAAAATTAACCCGTGTTATTGCTTATCGTGAAGTTTTATCTGATCCGTTTGGAGCGTATAAAGACCGAATTCTACACTATAAACTCTCTGACAGGAAGATGGAAACTTTCCGATTTATTGCTTCTGCACAAAATTATACATGCATCAGTTGATACACCAAACATCTTATCCCAAATAAACATCAACACACCATCAAGAAATTCAACAAGGAGGATGCAAGATATCTTCTTTATATACAAGGTGTCCGGAAACTCGTAGTACAAGCGGGAAACTGGAGACTCCACATCACATTTGGAGTCGATTTTGTGGTATAACTTTTTTTGATTTGAGCTTTCGTTTTCGAGTAAATCGAGTGAGAAGTTGATTTTTGTTTTGGTCAAATTCTTGTAAATTATTACCGACGATCATAGTACCTAACTAATAAACACTATTTAAAAGAAAAACAAACAAAGAAATCCGGATTTAAAGCATTATTTTGAAATTGCCCATCATTTAATTCAGTTTAAAAATAAAATATTTGGTCGTTCCACGGTTAAACAGCTGATCGTACATATTCGCAGTTTGTAGGTAGCCGCGCGGGAAGAGACGAGGGAGGGGAAAGGTAGTCCGGTCAAGTTAGCCCGAAAAATAATAATAAAACATATTGCAAGTGTAATCCGATTTGAGATTACAGAGAGTAGTAACATCAACCTGAATATCACTAATTTAGTTGCAAAAAAGCAACACCAACCTTCACATTAATTAATGTAAACGTTAGTGATTCTGTTGTACGTTAATTATTAAAAAAAGTTTTTTTTTTTTTTAATTTGTACTTCAAAGTTTGTAGTACTTACTAACAAAGATATTAGAGGTCTCAGGCGGTAGGAGTGAAACCTTCAGAAAACTAAAGTAGAAAAGAGTGGGGAGGCTAAGAAGCACCGCACAAAGAGGAGACCGATTATACTATCTCACTCTCTCACAGGCTAAATCTTATTGATGTATGTGTTTGTCTCTTTTTAGTGTCGCTATTTTTCGTTTCATCGAGTTTCAAATCAGAAACATATTGCAAGTGTAATCCGATTTGAAATTACAGCGTAGTAGTAACATCAACCTGAACATCACTAATTTAGTTGCAAAAAAGCAACACCAACCTTCACATTAATTCATGTAAACGTTGGTGATTCTGTTGTACGTTAATTATTAGAAAAAGGTTTTTTTTTTGTATTTGTGCTTCAAAGTTTGTAGTACTTACTAACAAAAATATTAGAGGTCACAGGCGGTAGGAGTGAAACCTTCAGAAAACTAAAGTAGACAAGAGTGGGGAGGCTAAGAAGCACCGCACAAAGAGGAGACCGATTATACTATCTCACTCTCTCACAGGCTAAATCTTATTGATGTATGTGTTTGTCTCTTTTTAGTGCCGCTATTTTTCGTTTCATCGAGTTTCAAATCAGAAACATATTGCAAGTGTATAAAAATGAATCGCTAAATGTGTTGCTAAGCGCAAATCTCAAGAGAAGCCGAACCGATTTCGCTAATTCTTTTTTTTAAATATTCCTTGAAGTACGAGGATGGTTCTTACGGAGAGAAAAATTAAGAAAATTGCGCAGAAAATTGGATAATTTCAGAAAACCTAACGACTATCGCACGTTTGACAGTTCGCGTGTTTGAGAATGACATTTTTAATTAGGATTCTATTTTTGAAAATCTTTAGGTTGATAAATTTATTTAAAGTAGGTACTCCCCTAATCGTTTGAATCGAATCAAGAATTTTAGATATTTTAAATAGGTACCTATGTTAGGTACCAAATATAATATACATGAAAAATGGAAATTTGAATAAAAATTGTAAAAGGTGGCACGCGGGCTGTTTAAAAACTGAATGTACTGGGATTGAATATATGGAACGCTGGAGGAGGGTTGGCGGGACGAGGGAGCGGGAAAGGGAAGAGGGAAGGCGGGGAAGGTGGAAGGGGAACGCGGGAGGGGAAGGGAACGTATGAGGGGGGAGGGGGGTCCGTGAGACGGGGGAAGGGGGGGGGGTGGAATGGGGAGAGGGAAGGTTGAGGTAACGGAGTGGGAACGCGAGAGGGGAAGAGGACGCAGGAGAAGAAGGGGAGGCGGAAGGGGAACGGGACGAATGGGAAAGGACACTCAGGGAGAAACACTTTCTTTATTAAATGGCATAGCAACGCATGCCGGGACCAGCTAGTTATATATAAAAATGAATCGCTAAATGTGTTGCTAAGCGCAAATCTCGAGAGCAGCGGAACCTATTTCGCTAATTCTTTTTTAAAATATTCCTTGAAGTACGAGGATGGTTCTTACGAAGAGAAAAATTAAGAAAATTGCGCAGAAAATTGGATAATTTCAGAAAACCTAACGACTATCGCACGTTTGACAGTTCGCGTGTTTGAGAATGACATTTGCTTTAAATAAATTTATTAGTACCTACTCCACAAAAACTTTGAATCGAATCAAGAATTTTAGATATTTTAAATAGGTACCTACCTATGTTAGGTACCAAATTTAATATGCATGAAAAATGGAAATTTTAATAAAAATTGTAAAAGGTGGCACGCGGGCTGTTGAAAAACTGAATGTACTGGGATTGAATATATGGAAAGTGCGAGGGAGGGAGAGATGGTGGAGGGCGGAGGGGGAAGGGGCGAGGTGGGAGGGGGGTGGAGGATGTTAGAATATAGATAACAAAATTGTTAAATGTGTCAGTGGCGCAATCTATATTATTTTCTATGTATTACATTTGTGAGAATAATAAATATTGTATTTTCTTTAATTATGAAAAGTGTAAGGTGTTTTAATAGGTTATGGGCAAATATAAATTATTTTTCGGTTTTTACTGTGTGAATTTAGTATAAAACAGTCGAAAATTGTTGATTTTTCGTGGAAATATGGCCGTGAATTATTTTTAAAATATTGAGAAGTTGTTAGGACGCCAGAATTATGATCAATGGAGTTTTGCAGTCGAAAATCTGTTGGTGCTGGACAACCTGGTGAACTATATCAAGTCGGAACCAGATGCTAATTTCGAGAAAAAAGCATCAGATGACGCGAGAGCCAAGGCGAAGCTAGTTTTAAATATTGATCCTGGATTGTACGTGCATATTAAGGAAACAAAAAAAACTTTAGAATTATCGATTAAACTGAGGTCTATGTTTGATGAATCAGGTTTTTCTAGTAAAATATCCTTACTAAGACATTTAATCTCGTTACGACAAGAAAATTGTGATTCCATGACTTGATACGTAATGGAAGTGGTTGAAAAAGCTCAGAGATTAAAAGGCAAAGGATTTGAAATTACCGAAGTATGGATTGGCTCATTACTTTTAGCTGGTTTGCCAGAAAAATTCATGCCGATGATTATGGCAGTGGAGCATTCGGGTATGAAGATTAAAAACGATTTAATAAAATATAAGTTGATTGATATGGAGATTTCAAAGAATGATGTGGATACCAGCGGCACAGCATTCGTTGCAAATAATAGCAAAAAGCATAGATTTAAAAATGGTGCGATGTCATCGATAAACTCAAAAGTGACAATTGACAAGATCGTCACTTGTTACAAATGTAAACAGACGGGTCACTATCGAAACCAGTGTCCAGTGTTACAGAAAAATAAACAATCAAATGCTTTTAGTGTATTATTTTTGAACGGGGAATACAGTAAAAATGAATGGTACCTAGACAGTGGCACAAGTGCACATATGACAGCCAACAAAGAATAGATAAAATACGCAAATTTTACGCGGTATTTATCAGAAATAACCGTTGCGAATGATGTAAAAGTGCCAGTTTTGTTCCCGGAGATGTACAAATATTAACTAACTGTAATTATGATATCATGATTAAAGATGTGTTATGCGTACCAAGCTTAACAACAAACCTGTTGCCAGTAAGCCAACTAATCAAGAACGGAAACAAGGTTGTTTTTGAAGAAAACCGATGCTACATACGTAACATTAAGAATGTGTTGGTGGCAACAGCATCTTCTATAAATGGAGTGTACCTACAAGCTAAATATTAAAGTAGCAGATTGTATACTGGCAGCACCTGCTGTAGCAAATGCAGAGCTTTGACACAAGCGGTTAGCACATATTAACAGAAATGATTTAAATAAAATGAAGAACGGCATTGTGGATGGATTGCCTTACTCGGATACCAGTGATATGATAATGACTAAATGTATGGCCTGTTGCAAAGGTAAGCAAAAGAGGTTAACATTTAATCATGTTGGACAAATAAGTACAGAAATACTATAGATAATACATGCAGATGTATGTGGTCCTATGGAAACGAAGTCCATTGGTGGTGCTAGGTATTTTGTCTTGTTCATTGATGATCACAGTCGTATGACTTTCATATACTTCCACAAACATAAGAATGAAATTTTCGAAAATATTTAAGAATTTTTAAGAAATGATTGAAATAAAAAAATTAAAATATTGCGCACAGATAATGGTGGTGAATTTTGTAGTGGTGAGATGGAGAATTACTTACTCAGAGAAGGAATTATAAACCAGAAGACAAATGCATACACACCTGAACAAAATGGTGTTTGTGAACGGGCTAATAGAACTATTATAGAGAAAGCGCGTTGCTTATTTTTTGAAGCGAAACTAGAAAAGACGTTCTGGGCCGAAGCAGCTAGTACAGCAGTATACCTAAAAAACAGATCTGTAACTTCAAGTTAGGGAAATAAAACACCCTATGAAGCGTGGTATAAAAAGAAACCAGATTTAAGTCATATACGCCTGTTTGGCAGTCCCGTAATGGTTCACATACCAAAGGAAAGAAGATTAAAATGGGACAAGAAGGCTAAAATGCACATTCTTGTAGGATTTTCAGAAAAAGTGAAGGGATATCGTGTATATGATCCTATAAAAATATTATAACTATAAAGAGGGATATAATTGTGATGGAAGAAGAAAAAGTATCATCGGAAATAAATGAAGAAAACCTAGCAGAATGGATACAGGATGATGTTCAGTTTGAAAGAAATGATTCTCCGGCAACAAACGAGGTTGGCAGAGATTCAGTGGGGGAGTCTTCAATGAATGAATCTCTCCATAGTTCAAATTCAAATACATCTGTATATACTGATCCGTCTAGTGAAAATGATGTTGATACAAGGCATCACAAATATAGAGACAGATATCTCACTCAGTGAGTTGCAACCAATTCCAGAATTGCCAGAACAGGAAAAGAGAACACGAAAACTTCCAGAACGTTTTGAGTTTGGTAATATCTGTATTTCCAATTTTAGTACAGATGTCGAACAAATAGACTTCTCAGAAGCGCTGAATAGACCAGAAGCTGATCAGTGGAGACAGGCCATGCGAGAGGAGCTTCAGTCGTTCGAGGACAACGATGCGTGGGAAATTGTTGATATACCAAGTAATGGATAAATTGTGAAAAAAGTGGGTGTTAAATAAAAAAAAATTAATTAATGTTGAATACATTTCAACTCAGGAAATGCCTGCTGACTTGTTAACCAAGGGTTTTTTGTCAACTAAGCATTATAAGTTCATGCACATGCTGGGAATTAAAGCTAAATAAAACAATACCTTTGTATTCTGTTTAAAAATGCACATTTATTTTGTAAAGTGGGGGTGTTAGAATATAGATAACAAAATTGTTAAATGTGTCAGTGGCGCCATCTATATTATTTTCTATGTATTACATTTGTGAGAATAATAAAGATTGTCTTTTGTTCTATTACGAAAAGTCAACGTGTTTTAAGGAGGCGGAGTGGGAACCCCCCTTACACCATGTGAGCGAAGCCGCGGGAAAAAGCTAGTTTTCTATATATCTACCTACCACACAAATACAGGATAGTTCTACACTTTTCCACGAACGTTGAGATATTATAACACTATACACTGCTGTAATAATGAAATTGACATTTTTAATAACCCATTTAAACAATTCAAAAAATATATTTTACCATCAATCGTCATTCGCTTTTGCATATTTAAGAGTAGCTAATTATATTTGTTACTATTTTTGTTATAATTTCAGTTATTTAAATCATCCATGCATATAATTTTTTGGGCATAATGCCTGTTTTATGTACTTAAATAAAAATAAATAAACATCCTCCTAAATATATTACAAAACATTATAACGCTCAATTAAAAAGGGTGCTATTTTAAAAATAGTTTGAAGTAAATTCTTTAACAATATCCAAAGAACACAATATCACGTAACAAAGTAAATCTAAAAAGGCAACAAATTATTTATAACTCATCGAGATATTGATAGCATTTCGAATACGTAAGAAAATATTATTTCTTTGGTCTAAAAATATAAACGAAGCGAATACGTAACCGTTTCGTGGAAAGCCATTTTAACCCGGTGTTAGAGGAATGGGGGTCGACAAATCTCTAACATTTTCTTTTGACGATCTGGTAGTGGATAACCAACACCTCTGCCATAGATCATTTCAAGTGGTTCGCTGCGTTTGGTGACTTAGCAGGGGTGCCCGGTTTCATGTGGGCGAGGATTATCTAGGTCTTGGTGGCGGATGCGTCCGACCACCTACTGTGTGGTGGCCGGATTTGGAAACACTGGTCGAGGGAGACTTTTAACCACTCCAGCAGGACTCTCTCGACACTCTCAGGGACCCTCAGGGATCAATTTGCACGTCCCTTACGGTTCGTTACGGTTACGGCGGGAGGGGGGGTTCGAACAACACGTAATGTAACATGTCTTTTTTTTATTTAAAAAAAAACTAGGGAATTAAAATCTGTATCGACTGTATGGTACATCATTTTTTATTTTATTTTAAGCGTCATTCCAGTACTTTGCGCAACTTAATTGTGACTTTTAGGTAAAAATAGTCACTTGGGTGTTACGTAACGTTTAGGTGTATGGTTTGGGGTACAGAAAAACGTTACGGCGCGTGACATGGGGGGGGAGGGTAAAAAATCTTCAAAAATTGCGTTACGTAATACTTGAACGTCCCCTTACTTCTGGACACATTGAGTCCCAGATTCCTACCCACCCCTCATATCTTTTCCTTCCAGATATTTCTCTCCTTCCTTTCCTTAAAACAAACCTCCACAAGCCCTGATGGAAATTATTTTCTTCGCGGTCTCATGAGTGAGATAATGTAAAAATATATTTTTGTATAAATAAACGGTTAAAATTTTTACATACAAATACAATCACCGTTAATAAAATCCGTCGCGAAAATTTTATTCAATTGATAAACGACGGTGGATGTGAAAAAATTACTAATTAAAAAATGTCAAAAAATTGTTCATTCAAATATATACGAGTAAACTTTGGTTACACAGCCAGAGGGGGTTGTTTATCTATTGTGTATGTATATACTTGTTTTATAAATAATTTCTGAACGAATTTTGGAATTTTACCAGCGTATTTTAAATGTCATGTATATTTCTTATTTTTGAAGATGTCTAAAAATAAATACCTCTATGGAAACTAGATAAACTAACCTTTTAGATTTTTGTATCTGAAATACACCTTCGCGTTTAAAAAATACCACATTTTTAGCTTCAAACACAGAAATTTAAAAAAAAGCTACCGAAAACATTTTTAATCAAAATGTAGAGCATTCTAAAACAGTCATTTTAAATGAATTCGGACGAAAACTGTCACTTCACTTTTACTCGTTCATAAAATTTAAAAGTATTCAAAAATAATAATTGAGATAATCAGTCCATGGAGTAGTGGAAATCTGCTTGCGTGCTCGCCGTGAACTGGACCCTGGAGCAAAGATTAATTTATCCAATTATACGGGTTCATGGTTTGAGGTTTGTCTAGGTCTTGGTGGCGGATATGTTTGCCCAACCACTACGTGGCAGGCAGGCTCGGAGGAGACTGATTGAGGTAGGCCTTTTGACCTCTCCAGCCGGATTCTCCCGACCCTTCGCCTTGCACCGCAGTGTGAGGTATAGATTCATACGTCCGTCACTCCTGGCCACACTGACCCCCAGATTCCTACCCACCCCTCATACCTTTTTCCTTCCCATATCTTCTTCTCCTTCCTTTCCCTTAAAAAACCCTCCACACAGCATCCTCAACAATGACATAGGCCCTTAGGGAAATTGTTTTCCTCGGTGCCTCCTGTGTGCAGCTAAAAAAATTTAAAAAATCCAAATCGTCACAATCTAGTGTCCTTTAACGGTAGCAATCTTCCGAACAGCCCCTTCATTGCTATGCTTGGTGTAACTCAAAGTGACCAGCTCAGATATAGGGGCTTCATCGAAGCCAGAGTTTTGTTAGCCTCTCAGAAACTGGCCGTACTGTACAGGGCCCGCAGATACCTTAATAGTACACAACTGCTAACCGTCTACAAATCAAAAGTGCGCCCCACTGTTGAATTTGGCAGCCATCTCTGGTCTGGAGCTCTAAAATACCTGAAAAATACCCTCGACTCTGTGCAAAAACGTGCGGTCCTTTTGATTGATTCTCACGGTTCCATGCCAACTCAGAATGAAACCAACTTAGAACCTTAGAAAGGTCATTAAAAGCTATGAAAAAATAATTTTAAAATAGCCGGTAACCCTAACCTAACATAACCTATTTAACCAATTTTTTTATATTTTTTATCATCACTCTTAATGACCTTTCTGGGGCGCTTCTGAGTTGATTTCATTCTGAGTTGTCCGGTCACCGATTCTCACATCTTAACAGACGGATTGCAATCTTTAGAGCACGGGCGTCGGATGGGAACACTATCTTGTCCTACCGGTATTACAATGCAAGATACTCCGAGGAATTAGCGTCATTGATCCCTTCAGCACCGGTTCATAGTCGGGAAACACACCAAAAGCGTGCCCAACAACAAGGGTCGCTTCTTCGACTCGTTCTTGTGTTCAACAGCTCGGCTGTGGAACGATTTGTCGGCCTCTGTGTTTCCTCCTTTCTATAACACGGGCCTCTTCAAGACCAATGTTCATTCCTTCCTCTCCTCAAAAAGCCCCTCCACAAAGTATCTAACGGAAATTATTAGACATTGGCCCTAAGGGAAACTATTTTCCTCATTGAGTTAATGTAAAAAAAACACAATGCTTCTTGCCGAAGTCGACGGCTGTTGAAACTATCATAAATGATACGTTAACATAAACATATATAAATAAACACATATTTTTAAATAATTTAAACATAGAAATTGCTACGTTAAAAACGCCATTTGCATAATTGTTTGCTAAACTATGAACACTTGGAATTGGCGAGTTTGCCACATAAGTTTTTAGTGAATGGTGACATTTAAATATGTCCTTATGCCTAGAATGTCGAGTAGGTGCTCATAGAATTGACTACACTCAAAATATTTAAAGTCAAGGACAATCTGGGTTAGAAAGCTCCATCCGTCACAGGGTTTGTCCAGGTCTTAACGGCGGATATGTCTCCACACCAAGTGCGTAATATTAATGTGAGTTGTTTAATTTCAGAACGGCCTCAATGCCATGCACCTGGCCAGCAAGGATGGGCACAGCGCGGTGGTGGGCGCGCTGCTGCAGCGGGGGGCGCACATCGACGCCGCCACCAAGAAAGGCAACACGGCGCTGCACATCGCCGCGCTGGCCGGACAGGAGGCCGTCGTCAAGTTGCTCGTGCAGAGCGGGGCGCAGGTAAAGTTGATGTCGCTAATCATTTCTTCCGCCGACGTCACTCGCGCGTGTGCGAGCCTGCTCAATCAGTGCGCTTGTGACTGCCCGTCGCTTCGTGTTAATTCGTTGCCAATCATTTTTATTCGTCTCTTCTTCCTCATTTAAGCATCTTGAAAAAACAGTTCTTCCACGTATTTAATTAAAATACAGGAGGTTCATTTTTTGGACTTCGTAGTAGACGTGAATTATGAACCATGCCGAATCACAACGTGAATCGAAAAGTCATTACCAATGTATGTTGACCGTTGACCGTATCTGAATAACCAGATACTTCACAATCTTCATCTTTCCAGTCTTCTACTCCCCGCTACCTTCAACGTCGAAAGAGCCTAATAGGGACCTCTTGTACGGTTTCACATGAAATAAAAAACTTTGGCCTCTATTGACACATCCAGTTGAGACTTCATCAATACAGTGCACAAACGTTTGCCTGTGTACAAACATCCACTTCGCAAGGCTAATTTAATTCTAAAAAAAAGATTACCTGGTTTGCAAAAGATAAATAGATCAGGACCCAGCCCTAACCCCTGCGGCACACCATGAGAAGATTTCTAGTGTTGAGGTGTTTCATAGATATTTAAAGAAAAGCAGCTAACAAGCAAAACATAATGACGGTTGTGCTTTTCTACTAATCACAATTTTTTTCGTTATTTGTTTTTGGGGTGTTATGCCGTGTTGCGCTACCTCCTTATTTAGCCAACGTTTCGGACATCGTTGCAGTATCTATCATCAGGGC
This sequence comes from Limnephilus rhombicus, assembly GCA_929108145.2. Lineage (NCBI taxonomy): Eukaryota > Metazoa > Arthropoda > Insecta > Trichoptera > Limnephilidae > Limnephilus > Limnephilus rhombicus. The sequence goes on along the minus strand of OV815299.1, from coordinate 26,859,608 downwards.
AGATCCGGCGGATCCGGTAGATGTGTCATGATGTGTCATGACATCTACCGGATCTGCCGGATCTGCCCTGAACATCGTTGCAGTGTCCATCACCAGGGCAGATCCGGTAGATGTGACACATCTACCGGATCTGCCTTGATGATGGACACTGCAACGATGTCGGAAACGTTGGCTAAAGAAGGAGGTAGCGCAACATGGCATAACACCCCAAAAACAAATAACGAAAATGCTTTTGGCCGTGAAAATCTTAAAACGTATCTAATCACAATTTGTTCAAAAACTGAAAATGACCCAGAATTAGCCTTTAACGGATACCGTAAAAAAAATTAAAAGCGCTGGTTGATTCCCCCGGACTTCAATAAGTTTGCCTTGCCAATCTCTTTGTCCAGAGGCCCAATTATCTTTTAAAAGCTTGTTAATATTTTTCCCTCTATTTTGCAACAAAATTTTAGCAGTTTTAGGTACATTTTTTCATAAAAAATCAACCGTTTTTAACACAAAATTTTGCTTCCAGGTGAACATCCAGTCGCAAAACGGCTTCACTCCGCTGTACATGGCCGCGCAAGAGAACCACGATGGGGTAGTCAAATTTCTACTGGCCAATAGCGCCAATCAGAGCTTGGCCACGGAGGTTAGTATTAGAACTACAGGTAATTGTTTTATGCTTGGCACAGTCGCAAGCAATTCTTTCGACGTGATCTAATATATATGTCAGAAAACAACATTCTCTTGGTTTCGTGTTAAAGGACTATCTGTTGTTCATGAAAATATCGCGTACGATGCTCTCACGTACACAGAGAGCAAACAAGAATAAAAGTGCTAAGAGTAAAAAATTCTCTTTTTGAAATTGTTAATTCGTGAGAATTTTAAATATGTACATAATTTTAATTGAAAAGCTTCGTGCTTACCTATTTTTTTACTTTTGAACAGCCGGTTTTGTCTTACTGGCATATTTTAAGCATGGGTATTTATAATTTGACAGGTCGGGGGAGGAAAATAAAATAGTCTGAAGGCACTCGTAGCAGACAAAACAATTGTTAAGCAACAGTATAATAAAGAGATAAATTTATAAATAAATAAATAAATCAGAGCATATAAATTTGCACAGCTAAATAATTAAATAAATAATTCCGGACAATAATTTTCAATACGAACGAAATGCAAAACGGTTGAGTTAAAACAGAACTTTGCTATGCTCAGTCAAAAATGTTTAAATAATAGAAAAGATTTGCATAAAAACCGTATGTGTTGTTTTTTTTATTTGAAGCTTTTCTAGCTTTACACTTGCTTTTCCCCGAAACATTCTTTTTTGAAATCTTTGCGTTTTCTTGTAAATTTGATGCTGAATTAATTAATTATTTACAAGAAAACGCAAAGATTTCGAAAAAGAATGTTTCGGGGAAAAGCAAGTGTAAATAAATTAATTATTTCAGCATAAAATTTACAAGAAAACGCAAAGATTTCGAAAAAGAATGTTTCGGGGAAAAGCAAGTGTAAATTAATTAATTATTTCAGCATCAAATTTACAAAAAAACGCAAAGATTTCGAAAAAGAATGTTTCGGGGAAAAGCAAGTGTAAATTAATTAATTATTTCAGCATAAAATTTACAAGAAAACGCAAAGATTTCGAAAAAGAATGTTTCGGGGAAAAGCAAGTGTAAATTAATTAATTATTTCAGCATCAAATTTACAAAAAAACGCAAAGATTTCGAAAAAGAAAGTTTCGGGGAAAAGCAAGTGTAAATTAATTAATTATTTCAGCATAAAATTTACAAGAAAACGCAAAGATTTCGAAAAAGAATGTTTCGGGGAAAAGCAAGTGTAAATTAATTAATTATTTCAGCATCAAATTTACAAAAAAACGCAAAGATTTCGAAAAAGAATGTTTCGGGGAAAAGCAAGTGTAAATTAATTAATTATTTCAGCATAAAATTTACAAGAAAACGCAAAGATTTCGAAAAAGAATGTTTCGGGGAAAAGCAAGTGTAAATAAATTAATTATTTCAGCATCAAATTTACAAGAAAACGCAAAGATTTCGAAAAAGAATGTTTCGGGGAAAAGCAAGTGTAAATTAATTAATTATTTCAGCATAAAATTTACAAGAAAACGCAAAGATTTCGAAAAAGAATGTTTCGGGGAAAAGCAAGTGTAAATTAATTAATTATTTCAGCATCAAATTTACAAAAAAACGCAAAGATTTCGAAAAAGAATGTTTCGGGGAAAAGCAAGTGTAAATTAATTAATTATTTCAGCATCAAATTTACAAAAAAACGCAAAGATTTCGAAAAAGAATGTTTCGGGGAAAAGCAAGTGTAAATTAATTAATTATTTCAGCATAAAATTTACAAGAAAACGCAAAGATTTCGAAAAATAATGTTTCGGGGAAAAGCAAGTGTAAATTAATTAATTATTTCAGCATCAAATTTACAAGAAAACGCAAAGATTTCGAAAAAGAATGTTTCGGGGAAAAGCAAGTGTAAATTAATTAATTATTTCAGCATCAAATTTACAAGAAAACGCAAAGATTTCGAAAAAGAATGTTTCGGGGAAAAGCAAGTGTAAATTAATTAATTATTTCAGCATCAAATTTACAAGAAAACGCAAAGATTTCGAAAAAGAATGTTTCGGGGAAAAGCAAGTGTAAATTGATTAATTATTTCAGCATAAAATTTACAAGAAAACGCAAAGATTTCGAAAAATAATGTTTCGGGGAAAAGCAAGTGTAAATTAATTAATTATTTCAGCATCAAATTTACAAGAAAACGCAAAGATTTCGAAAAAGAATGTTTCGGGGAAAAGCAAGTGTAAATTAATTAATTATTTCAGCATCAAATTTACAAGAAAACGCAAAGATTTCGAAAAAGAATGTTTCGGGGAAAAGCAAGTGTAAATTAATAAATTATTTCAGCATCAAATTTACAAGAAAACGCAAAGATTTCGAAAAAGAATGTTTCGGGGAAAAGCAAGTGTAAATTAATTAATTATTTCAGCATCAAATTTACAAGAAAACGCAAAGATTTCGAAAAAGAATGTTTCGGGGAAAAGCAAGTGTAAATTAATAAATTATTTCAGCATCAAATTTACAAGAAAACGCAAAGATTTCGAAAAAGAATGTTTCGGGGAAAAGCAAGTGTAAATTAATTAATTATTTCAGCATCAAATTTACAAGAAAACGCAAAGACTTTGAAAAAGAATGTTTTGGGGAAAAGGAAGTGTAAAGCTAGAAAAGCTTCAAATAAAAAAAACAACACAAACTGTTTTTATGCAAATCTTTTCTATTATTTAAACATTTTTGACTGAGCATAGCAAAGTTCTATTTTAACTCAACCGTTTTGCATTTCGTTCGTATTGAAAATTATTGTCCGGACTTATAAATTATATAATTCATTTCTTCAAATAAAAAAATGTTATATTAACCTCTTAGGCTAATTTGCTTGATTTTTGGAACAATTCAACTCTTCTCATAAAAAAATGTTGTGTCTCCCTTAAATTTGTGTCAAAATTTTGGCCGTTTCAATGGTTCAGTAAAGATTATTTTTTCAAATGTGTATTTTGACTTTTTCATTCGCATTTTTCAGTACAATGGTACCTACCTGCCTTAAGAAAGTTTAAAAAATGAATTGTCATTGATATGGTGGCGTTTTTATAATTAATTACTTCCTTAAAGTTTAATTAAGTAGGTATTAAGCTAACCTTCTTACTAATTTAATGATTTCAGGGGAAATTTTGGTTTTGCTTTACTAAATTTTGAAAATTAGAGTTCCCACGGAAATTCCAATGTTTTCAATGCAATGAAATTTATGTAGCTGAAAAAATTATATTAAAAAAACAGGACTTTACCAGTACAAACTCGGGTCGTTTATCAAGATCCTCTTTACAACATGCAAAAACGACTTTTCGATAAAAAAAAATTGAAAATGTCTCTATAAAATTATTTAATATCCTCCCTCTTGCAAAGAAGCATTAAGATATGGATTATGGAATTGGGAAGGAAGAATATAGACACAGTGGAGCAACCTTACAAAGATAAACGCCTATGTTATGTTTTCTTCTAGATAATGCTTTATAATTTTCCTTTCGTAATATTTTAACATACCTAAAAAAAACGAACTTGACCTTTTTACATTCATTTCACACAGAAAATAATTTCCAGCATTTAGTTCGAGTTGAATCTTGCAATCATATAAAAAGATAGCAGCCAATATGTGCTTTAAGAAAATTAAAATAATGTTGGTAGTTCTTAGTCGAAGTATGATATCTATAGTTAAAAGTGAGCGAATTTGATATGGGTTCCGTAGCTCAGTTGGTAGAGCACTTGCCATGTAAGCAAATGGTCCCGGGTTCGTGTCTTAGTGGAGCCAATTTCTTTTTATGATTTTTCTGTCTCCAGATTTTCGATTGAGTTTCGCTAACATTATCTTCATTTAAATGAATATAATAATTTGAGATTTTACTCAAAAAGTTAAAAAAAATATATTCATCCTAGACTTGCATAAAATTCAATAGATGTCGTGTATTAAAAATGAAATGGATAAAAATTTATCCAGACACTATCTAGATAGCATCTAGTTCGAGTTGAATCTTGCAATCATATATAAAGATAGCAGCCTATAATATGTGCGTTAAGAAAATGAAGATAATGTTGGTAGTTCTTAGTCGAAGCATGATACAGTTAAAAGTGATCGAATTGGATAAAGGTTCCGTAGCTCAGTTGGTAGAGCACTTGCCATGTTAGCAAAGGGTCCTGGGTTCGAATCCCAGTGGAGTCAATATCTTTTTCTGTCTCCAGATTTTCAATTGAGTTTCGCTAATATTGTCTTCATTTAATAAAATAAAAAATAATTTCAGATTGGAGGGTTTCTTTGTGGAAAGGAAAGAGTAAAGCTCGATATTGAAGAAACCTGTGTTGTAGGTTGGAGGAAAAACAACAGAGGCAGGCAAATCGTTCAGTTGAATTCAAGAACGAGTCACAGAAGCGACCCTTTCTCATGTGACCAATTTCAACCGAATACAAATGTTGGGCGTGCATTTAGCGTGTTTTCTGCACCGGTGTGGAAAGAATAAATGACGCTAGTTCCTCGTAACATCTTTCACTGAAATACCGGTTGAACTAGGACGGCAACTCTAATTTATAATTTATACACAAAACTATGTACAACGTGACCTTAGATCGGGGTACAGTAAGGTCAGATTCGTTTCGACTTTTCTAAAAAAATATATAATAACTAACAATAACAAAATTAGAACCACAGTTTTTGGACGCGGAGTCAACTATTCACAGAGCTATAAGTTAGTAATAGCAAAAATTTTGGAAAATCCCAAAATAAAATATGTTTTAAATATAGCTTCTGCTATTAAAGTCATTCCCTTTTGGGGGGAGGTGAAATCGATGCGACTAGACTGGGACTGGGTACTGGTGGTTTACTTACTATATATACTAGGTGGTCTGGGTACCTTCAACACTCTAACAATATGAACATCGCTTATTCACGACACCTACTATCTACATTCTACAACAAGCATGCTGTAATGCATTTTGTCTCAGTTACCTTTGTACCACCGTTGGACAAACACCAGTTTTTAGTTCTTGCACAGGTGTCCCGACTGTGTACACTTTTTCAGTTGATTCAGATTTAAGTTGTCTGTGATGTGCGTTAGTTATTCCCTCGTGAAATCTGGTTGAATTAAATCAAATTTTCTTTGAATTTAAGTGCCATTTTCAAATTTGAGACTGACTTTTGAGCAATTAGCGATGAAGTACCTACCTTTAATATTTTTTTTTGGTCAATTACCATTTACAAAAATTGAAATTAGACTGTCGAGGATTCAGACTATCCCGTGATTTTTCGGAGATCTGCCGGTCTGCACTTTTTTATGTTTTTCAAGTTTTCTAATAGTATATTTTGTGTTTTAACGTAGGCTTTGTGAAGAACTAGAATGGTCAGATTTAGGGTCAGTTGTTCTACAGAATTTGAAAAATTCATCAAATATCAAAGCTATTTTTAAATTCTGTGAAAGCTCTATTCAAATTCTGTCATTAATATCATGATGGGCTACTTGTTTCACAAAACTGAAATTATATCAGAACTTGAATAGAACTTTCAGAGAACTTGAAAATTCACTTTTAAATATGCTGAATTGTTCAAATTTTGCGAAACAACTAACCCTCAAAAATGTACACATTTCGAAAAAAACTCGAATTTGGCATTCTTACGTAAAAATAAAGTTTTAAAAATACAATAATATACATTTTTATCAATCAATGAATTTTCTTTAACTTTTCATAAAAAATGGGTCTTATAAAACCAGGATTTATAAATACGGTCGATAAGTAAAGGTTTTATCGATAACGTCGGTAACTTGTTAACATTCCCGAGCAGGTCTGCAGATTGTCAACGAACAAGCGTTCGCAGCGACTAACTTTTTAAAATTTATTTTACGTGAACTGTTGTTTGTACGTTAGCGATCTACAGTGGTGCCCGGAACTATGAATCCTTTACCGATGAACCGTGCTAGATATCCAGTGATAGTTAGATACTTCGTTATTCTGTTTTTTTTCTACAGAATATAAATGTAATAAAAGTAAAAAAATATTTTTTTATCAGTGTCTGAGAAAATGTATTGTTGAATTTGGAGCATATGATTTATTCTCCGGATAAATAAATTATGAGCACAGATGTTGGTGGTGTGTTTTAAGGACAGTGAAATAAAAGCTTTTTAACGATGACAATAATAATTAAAAATGCATTGATTTTCAAGAGCTCCGTCATATCTGACTTACCGCCTTTTATCCTTTCATAGAATGCATAATGAAAATAGCTATTTGCGGCTAAAATACTAGCAGTGGTTTACAATGAAGGTAACAATGAAAATATGTATTGATATATTGTAACCTTTTATCTTTTATCGACAACGAAAATTTGAAATGCTGTAGAGAAAAAAATCTGAAAATGAGTTAAATATGTCATTTATCTCGTTTTTTTCTTCTCTTTCGATCTGCGACGTCGAAATATTTCTCGAAAAATAAGCACGTCTTTTACGATGTGCACTTTAAGAAGGTTTTCTTTCTGAAAAATCAAATAATATATAAAACAAAGTCGGGTTATTACACCATTTATAACTCAAGAACAGCTGGACCGATTTTTATGATCTTTGATTTATTGGTTTTATCACCACCCCGAATAGCAGAATAGCCATAGTGGAAGATACTCTCAGTATCGCCCTGGTGTAAGACCACCATTCAGAATTGAAAAGTTGTTTGAAATGGCTTTAGCCGTGTTTGGTGACCAGATCTGAATAGCCAGGTACTTCCCCACCTTCCTCTCCCCTATCTCCTTCCCATCCCGCTACCTTCAGCCTCACAACATACCCCAATTGGGGATGACATAGTCCCACTGGCTCCAGACGGGAGCAGTTGGGACTCTTGTGCGGTATTCATGTAAAAAAAGCTATTACAACATACGAAAAGTTCACGAAAAAAAAATTATAAAGAAAATTCTTTTCCCCATACATTTTGTATGGAACGAATTCTTATCTTTTGAAAGAGCTGCAGGAATATTGTGATAAGTATAATATGGAATAGGGAGTGAATTCCAAAAATTCGAAAACGTCAAATGTCAATGCGCTGATTGTTTGGCGTTTGTTCTTAAACATATAATGCTGCCCCTCTTTCTTACACACATGTTAACAGTTGAGACAAACGGTGAACGTATGTCTGCACCCCTTCAAAGGAAAAATACAATAATTATAATAAATTTCACTCACAGGTGTAAAGAAATTGAAACACAATTACCGCAAGTAAATTGAAAAGTAAGAAAATCACAAAAAATAGAAATCCGTACACAAAGCTATCTCCGGTACTTTTTTTACATTAGCTCCACACAGGAGGCCCTGAGGAAAATAATTCCTCTCAGGGCCTATTTCATCTTTGGGGATGCTGTATGGTGGGTCTTTTTAGGAGAGGAAATTCTGGGACGGAAAATGGTATGAGGTGTGTCTAGGAATCTGGGGGTCAGTGAGTCCAGCAGTGACACACACATAATCCATCCCTCCCACCGCGGTGCAAGGCGATGTTCCAAAAGAGAAGAGCTGGAGAACTCAAAGGACTCCCTCAACCGTTATCTCCCGATCTGGCCTGCCTTGCAGCTGGTGAGCAGACGCATCTGCCGCCAAGACCCGGACAAACCTCAACCCATGAACCCGGGCACCCCTGCTAAGTCACCAAACTTAGCGAACTACTTGGGGTGACCTATGGCAGAGGTGTTGGTTATCCTATAAGTAGTTCCCGGGCGGCAGTACCCAAACCTGCCTCCCAAATTAAAACTGATAAAAATAAAACACGGACAGCGCATCGATAATCGCTTCATTGTGTAATTTTTAACCTAAAAAAAACTGAATTTACCATTTAATAAAGAAATTGTTTCTCCCTGCGTGTCCTTTTCCATTCGTCCCGTTCCCCTTCCGCCTCCCCTTCCTCTCCCGCGTCCCATTCCCCTCATGCGTTCCCACTCCTCCTCCCACACCTTCCCTTTTCCTACTCCAATCCCCCTCTTCCCCCGTCCCGCAAACCCCCTTTCTGAGTTCCCCTCTCCCTCTCAGGTTCACCTCCCCCCTCCCTGGTTCCCCTCCCCTCTCACTGGTTCCCCTCCCCCCTCCCGCAACATCCTACCCGAGTTCCCCACCACCCTCCCTCCCGCATTCCATACATTCAGTTTTCAAACAGCTCGCGTGCCATCTATTGCAATTTTTAATACAATTTCATAATGCCAGAGCTCATCAGTAGTTTTATACAAACCTTGTCCTGACAAAAACAAACACAAAAAAAGAATTATCCAATTTGGTGGAGTCGTTCAGAAGTTATGTGCGTACATACATTTCGGCGCTTCATTTTTATTTTTTTAAATTTTTAAATTTTTTTTTTTTTAATTAGGAAAATCAACAGTTACAATTATAAATAATGTTTGATGAATTTGTACAGAAATTTAACCAATAATAGGTTTTCGCTGAAGTATGTTAATTATTTAGTGAGTAGGTATAGAGAAAAATCGAGAAAAATAGTTTATGTTTAAATTATGTTATGTGGATGGGATGGTGGAAGGGAGTGGAAAGGGATGGATCCTTTCTGTGTAAATAATGGTATGTATGTGTAAATGTTATTTATTCATTTTAGTTTTGAAAACGTTAGGTACTGTGTTAAATAAGTCGAATTCACTGAATGAAATGTTTAAGGTATGTGAAGCGCGATGAATGAGTGTATTTTGTTTAGGGTTAGTGTTGCATTGAGAAATGTTTAATGCGTGGTTTTGTCTGGTTTGTCTGATGGGCACTCTTAGTTGAATTCTTTCTAGTAATTCCGGGCAATCTATCGTAGAGGTAGCTATTTTTTGTGAGAATAGTACGTCTGCCAAATTTCTTCGACTTTCCAAGGACGATATCCTGAAGAACGCGGCTGACTCTTCGTGGCTCAGATGAGGACGATAGCCCCGAAAATCAAGGTATCGTAGAAATCGGTTTTGCACTTTCTCAATCCTATCTATGTGACATATATACTTGGGGTTCCAGATTTGAGAGGCGTACTCCAGATAACTGCGTACGTACGCAAAATAAAGCATTTTCATGGTTTTTACTTTTTTTAAATCTTTGCAGGTTCTAAGTACAAAGCCTAGTATCTTGGAAGCCTTTGATACCATGGATTCAATGTGGCGGTCAAATAGTAGTTTCGGGTCTAACACTATTCCCAAGTCCTTGACTTCTGTCATTTTTGTTAGTACTGTACCGCTAAGTGCATAATTGAAAGTAATTGGTTTTTTATTGCGGGTGATTTATTTGAAGATTGTGCTGTGCACAATAAATATTAAGACGATTAAGATCTTTTTTTTTTTTTTTACAGTGAATACCGCACAAGAATCTCAACTGCTCCCGTCTGGAGCCAGTGAGACTATGGCATCCCCAATTGGGGTATGTTGTGAGGCTGAAGGTAGTGGGGAGGGGAAGGAGGTGGGGAAGAGGAAGGTTGGGAAGTACCTGGCTATTCAGATCTGGTCACCAAACACGGCTAAAGCCATTTTTAAGCAACGTTTCAATTCTGAATGGTGGTCTTACACCAGGGCGATACTGATAGTATCTTCCACTCTGGAGCATGCCGCAAATATTCTATATATTATTTTAAATGAATTAATTATGAAATAACACAAATTCATCAAATAAAATTTATTTGCGCATGCCGGGTTCGAACCCGCGACCTCCGGATTGTGAGTCAAGAGTCTATACCACTGAACTACGGAGGTCGTCAAAGATCTTCTTGTATGCGGGTACAGTCGTTGGTGCACGTGACAGGGGAGAATATTTTCATGTCGTCTGCATATAACAAAGTCCTGGAGTGGTGAAAACATTTTCCAATGTCATCAATATATATGTTGAAGAGTAATGGTCCCAATAGTGATCCTTGGGATACTCCCGATGGTACGGTTACCCAATCTGACTTATAGCCACCGACAAATACTGCTTGGCTGCGGTTTGCTATATAGGACGAGAGCCACCTGAGAAGGTCCCCGTGTACGCCGATTTGTGAGAGTTTGATCAATAATATATCATGAATTACTAGATCAAAAGCTTTGCTGTAGTCTGTATATATTGCATCTACCTGTATGCGCTGGTCCATATTGTCTTGTAATAATTCGGTGAACGCCGTTATGTTCGTGGTTGTAGATTTTCCCCTCATAAATCCATGTTGGTTGATATTGAGTGACGATCTCAGGGCCGGAAACATCTGGTTGCACACAATTTTTTCGAAAACTTTACTGAAAATACAGAGCTTTGATATTGGTCTATAATTTTCGACGTCATATTTTTGGCCGTTTTTGAAGATGGGAGTTATAAAGGCTATTTTCCAGGTGTTTGGCACTATTCCCTCTTTAAGGGAGCGACTAAAAATTATGGATAGTGGTTTAGACAGGCTGCGCGTGCACATTTGCTTATGAAGAGAGGGGGAATATTATCTGGGCCTGCACCTTTTTTGGGATCTAGATCTTCAAGGTGTTTCTGTATATGATGCTGATCGACGTCAATATTATGAATGCTAGCAACACAGGGCTCATTGGGGTTGTCCGGTAGAATCTGGGGGCTTTGAGCATTATTGTTGTAGACAGAAAGGAAGTATTTAGAGAATAAGTTGCAGATGTCAGACCCATTTTCAGCTTTTTCATCTTTGAGTGTCATGATATTTGGAACACCGTGGGATTTGGACTTGGATTTAATGTAATTCTATACTTTTTTTGGGTCGGAGGATATGTCATGTTCGATTTGAGTTAGGTATTTATTATGGCATTCCCAATTAAGTTTTTTGTGACGCGATCTTAGTAGAGAGAAAGAGGCATAGTCAGAAAAGTTTTTGTAAGTCTTGAATTTTTTAAAGTATTTATATTTTTCTTTTGTTAATTTAATGAGGGCCGAATTGTACCATGGTGGGTATTTAGAATTCGTACATAGTTTACCACTCCTCCTCCACTAGTGGAACAGGTTCAGAAAATATAAATTCGATGATTAGGGAGGTGTGAAGAGAATCTTCTAAAATTAATGGTTCGTCACAAGCATAGACCGCAAGGAAGTCATTACATAGGACAAGGTCGAGAAAGTGACCATTAGTATTTGGAATTCCATTTTTTTGATACAATCCAGAAAAATGCATGCAGTCAATGAATGAGGCGCTAATAGGTGATAAGCGATCACTGGGTATAAAGGACGTGTTAGTGGGAGACTTACTCAATGAAATTTCGGTGAGGTTGAAGTCACCTAAGATAATAAATTTATCCGAGGGAAACTGTAACGTAAGTGTAGAAATTTGGGTGAGGAAGCTTTCCATATTTTCACGATGTGGTCCTTTAGGAAGATAAACACAACATATGTGAAGATTTGTGTGTTTAGGTCCTTTGGATTCTAACGTTATCCAGACGTCCTCAGCTCACGAGTGCCACGCCGGGCGCTCGCGACCTACCAGCTCACGACGAACAGAGAGTAAGACACCCCCGCCCAAGCGCTGGCCTGTATGAGCATAGTCTCGATCTCGGCAGTGTACGTCGTAGCGATCATCAAATAGTTGTTCGTTGCGGATGCCATCAACGAGCCACGATTCAGTCAGAGCGATAACATCATATTCGTTGGACCGAACAGCCGTCAACAACGTATCAGTTTTAGTGCGAAGCCCTTTTACGTTTTGGTAATATAAACTTTTATTTTTATTTGATTCACCTGATTTATACATGTGTGTTACATATTTGACTAATGTGGGCCTCACTGGGTGCTTTACCCGTGCTGAGGACCTCATTTTACAGTTTGATATGATTTTATTTTTATTTTTTATTTTTATTTAAGATAATTAATAATAATAATAATTAATTTTTAATTCAGAGTTATTTGAGCCGAGTGAATCGATGATTAAGTGCAGACTTGAAATCGATTTGAATCCGTGCTCGTATTTTATTATTGACGGATTTATGTTTGTTTTTATATAGTTCTCAAATGATTGTACATAAAATTGACAGAATAAAAGAACGTGTTAGAGTGAAGGGATCCGTAAGGTAGTTACTGGGTATGAGGGAGGGAAATGTACATTCTAAGTAAAATGAAATAATATGTAAAATTAAGGTGAAGTTAATTTTAAGAAATACAATAAATTTGAATGGCCTTATCTTAAGGCTTGGCTCGGCTGAAGATCTTCTGCATCTGCTCGGTTGGGTCTTGTTGCTGGAGGCTCGCGGTCCATCTTCTTCAAGTCTGCCTCCTTTGAGATTATGATGGGCGCTGAGGTCGTATTTCGTCGTGCGTGAATTAGGCAGTTTTTTGTCCAGACAAATTGGTAACCTTTCTGCTTAGCGAGAAGCCTTGCACGATAAAACAGATGTTTATTCATGCTAGTGAGATGGTCTCCTCATAGACATTTTGCGGGGTTCCCGTGAATCCTAGTTCCGTTGAGGTGATCCCCTTGCGATCTTTAATCGCCTGCAGGAGCTGGTTCTTCAAGTTCCGGCTGGTTAATTTTAAGACTACTGATTTTGGTTTTGACTTCCCAGTAAGTTGAGTCGCTGCCTTTGGGAGCAATTCGAGTTGCAAATTCCATGTCCCTTTCGCCGAGTTTCATGTTGCCCAAGCTAGCGATATTTGAAATGAAGGTAATTAGGTTTTCACCTTTCTTTTCCGGAATCCCCCTTATTTCTAGTTTTGAAGTCTTGCCCATTGGTCCTTTTTATTTGATTCATCAATCATACTGCGTACTTCCTGTCTTTAACTCATAGCTTCTACCTCCGGTTTTAGACTTTTTGAAGGCGGTTTTCTATATTGGCAATCTTGTTGCTAAAAGTTGCGACATCCTGGTGGCAGCTATTGACAGATTTTTGGATCCCCTGAACTTCCTCACGTAAGAATTTAATGTCTTCATGGAGTGCCTTGAATGACGACAAGTCCATCTGAATTTTTTTGATATCCTCCATAATGGTGCTGAGATCCTGGACGCCGACGGAAATATTTGAGGATTTGCACCTGCTGCATCGCCAAGTACTTCTCAGTTCCAGCTTCAACTTTTTATAATTTTCCTCTGATGTACCTCCACACTTATCGTGCAGATTTTCCTTACAGGACGAGCATTGAACTCCTTGAGTTACAGCGGATTTACATACGCCACAGTTGTTCATTTTTAGAGAATCTGTTAATGAGTATCCTTTCTATGATTTTTCACGCACTAGAGTATTATTTATATAGATTATTTTGTAATAAAAATGCATAGGTCTTCAAAAATAGGAGTTGCGATTTTTTTAAAAAAAATATTATCTTTCTTTTCGCTCTCCTCAACAATTAAAATGTTGTCCTTTTACAGCATTTCAAATTTTCGTGTCAATATTGAACTGTTCAGGAGCTGTGAAAGCTTCTAAATAAATACAATAAATAACCCAGAAATACTCGTACTTAGCTTTTGTCATGGATCGATCCAACGAAAGCTGCGAAAGTTTATAAATAAAAACTTATTTTAAACTAGCTAACCCGACAAACGTTGTTCTGCCATATAAATTATTTCTAGTGAATATTTTGGTTGTTTAATAAAAAAGTAACGAATGTTATTGTAAGTGTGTGGGGATGGGATCCAAGGGCAGATTTACAAAATTATTTTCGTGTACTGTGGAGATTCCATCGCAGTACGTACTTAGAAGCAAAAATTGTCTTTATTAAACATTTAATTTTTCTATTGTTTTGACACTTTCATAAACCTTCCTATACATACTTGTAGAAATAAACTTAAAGTATGATACTTTTTGCCCGTCCGCCCTTTGTGCCCCCCCCCCCAGAAAAAAATCCTGGATCCGCCCTTGATGGGATCTATGACAGAAAGAGATGGAGAGTTGTAGTTTTCAATTTGGGAGGCGGGAATGAGTACCGCCGCCCCGGGAACCTTTATTGGATAACCAACACCTCTGACATAGGTCACCCCAAGTGGTTCGCTACGTTTGGTGATTTAGCAGGGGTGCCCGGGTTCATGGGGTGAGGTTTGTCTAGGTCTTGAAGGCGGATGACCAGGACATACTGAACCCCAGATTCCTACCCACCCCTTAAACCCTTTTCCTTCCCAGAACTCTCCTCTCCTTCCTTTTCTTAAAAAAAAACCTCCACACCAAAGATGACAGGCCCTGAGGGAAATTATTTTCCTCAGGGCCTCCTGTGTTGAGCTCATGTAAAAAAAAATAAAACAAGACGATGACCGCCGATAAAAACAAAAAAACACCAACCAAAATAGGAAAATGAAATAAAGAAAATCAATATGAATTTCGAAGAGCAATTGAGTGTACGATATTTTTTGTCAGTCCGTCTTTAGCCAACACAAATAAGCTTGATGGTTTGCCCGCGCGAGAACATAATGCCGAATGAAATATCAAAATGACGCGACGCTTCTCGTGAATGTCTTGCGCATGTGTGGAAAGTTCGATGAGGCGGACATAGCGCCATCTGTCATTCAACAACTAAAATAATTTCGTTCTGTTTGAAATACGAAAGACGGTTAAATTTGTTCATACAAAAATACTAAAATCGCGATTAAAAAATGGGAGGGTGGGAGTAGAAGGCTGAACATTTTGGGGTAAAAGGTATTTTTTGATGCCAAATAAAAAAAAAATACAAAAAAAAATTGTCAAAAAAATTGAATTTTTTTTTCTGGATGGGGACACCCCAATCCCCTAGCGGTATGAAATATACTTAAAAACCTGTCCTCATACCCTACCCCTAGGAGGGTGAAAATTTGGGGTTATAGGTATTTTTTATGCCAAATAAAAAAAAATAAAAAAAAATGTCAAAAAATAGAATTTTTTCGGGATGGGGACACCCTAATCACCGAGCGGTATGAAATATTCTTTAAAACCTCTTCTCATACCTACCAAATATACATAAAAAAATTTCATAAAAATCGGTAGAGCCGTTTCAGAGGAGTACGACCACAAACACCGTGACCCGAGATTTTTACATTTAAGATTACGCAAAATACAGCTTTTGCCACGATCCTACGAAACCACCCAACGAGGGTAGTACCAGGGGGGGGGGGGCGGTCCGCCCCGGGTGCCACCGACGGGGGGGTGACACTCGATCGTGAAAAAAAATTATCCGAAGGATATTGTCACCAAAAAATTGTACACATGAACAGGGTCTGTTATTTATATTTTCATAGCTCTATGGCTCCCCGTGGAGTGCCTCGAATTTTGTGTCGCTCGGTTTTTTTTTAGGCGAAAGTTGCCTGTATTTGTGGAGAAACTTTTATCCCCCCCTCCCCCCCTTCCCCCAGGATGGACCAATTTTATCAAGTCGAAATTTGGGTTTTTTATTTTGGGGGGTGACACCACGCCCCGGGGGGTGACATCCACCCCGGGTGCCACCCATGCTAGCTACGCCACTGGGTAGAACCAATCTATGTTCTTTGGTTCTTAAAAAATTATATGTCATTTTTGAAGATAATAAATATCTATAGGCACATTTCATTTATTTTATTGTTCTTTTTATTCTATTTATATATTTAAATTAAAATATTTTTATTTTTATCTTAATTTTCTTCCAAGATAAAGATATCAAAATTAGGTTGAATTCCTGCCTCCTCGGAACAGGCTCAGCCTAGTGAGGCGGTATATACCAAAAAAATGTGTATTGTATTTTGATATATTATTTAATATTGTAATATCTTGGTTAATAAAGAAAAAAAAAATAAAAAAACATTTGCTGAGCCGAAATGTTAATTGTATGAAATTCCATCGATAGAAAAAAATCGCAAAATAAGGTCCGAAAATTAATAAAAACAGATTTTATTCTGTTATTTAACATGTCATGGGTACGAAAAAATTCACAAAGTTTCTTTAAATGCTACTTGAGACATTTGTCGAGAGATTTTTGCTCTATTTAAAACGTGTCATGTTTTATTAAATGTTTTCACAATTTTCGCTTATATATTTTATACTTATATAATTTTTTTTTTTAAATTAGCGCGCTCCCTCTAACATTCGTATTTACATATCTCCCTTTCGGACTACCTTCTTCTTTTTGAACACTTACTACGGAGACTTAATCTATCGCATAAACTATTTTTGAATCTTTTCTTTATCATTATATATATGGGATTGATTAGGTCGCAGACTTGGTGAGTAGCAAATGTCGAACCAAATTGTGAACAAATTACCGGAACCTATAGACCAGTGAAGCCTCATCTACAACGGTGAATCCTTTTTTTTTCTCCTTTTTTCCAATCTGGGCGTATCTCATTTTCCAGAAGCCATCGACTTTAATCCGTCCCTATAACTAAGTGATCAAGTAGTTTCGGGACTGGTCCTTCGGGGTGTTGCATAGAGCTTTGCTCTGCAGCACTTAACCAACCGCCAAATAGTGGAGTTACACCAGTCATCTTCGGTCATTTATTTGAAGATGGAGTAATTGTAAATATTATTTAATTTGCAGGACGGGTTCACCCCCTTGGCAGTGGCCATGCAGCAAGGACACGAGAAGGTGGTTGCCGTGCTGCTGGAGGCGGACACGGGCCGGGTGCGACTCCCGGCGTTACACATAGCGGCCAAGAAGGATGACTGTAAAGCTGCTGCACTACTATTAGAGGTAACTAACGGACAACTTCATCATTCATTACCTAACCGACAGAAAGCAATTTATTAAGTTACCATCACACAAATCGTCTCAACCTATAAGAATCAATTTTGGTGTACCACAGGGCAGTGTACTCGGTCCAATACTTTTTCTCATATACATTAATGATTTATGTAGATTACAAATTGATGGCAACATAATCACTTTTGCCGATGATACTGCCCTAGTACTAAGAAGTAAAACATGGGTAGAAACTTTTCATAGAGCGGAACTAATTTTGCAAAATATTAAACAATGGCTGGATGATAATTTACTCACGCTAAATATAACCAAAACAAAATACCTAACATTCAGTACAAACAATCCAAGTCAACCCTCAAGCAATCATGTACTAAAAATACATTCTTGGAGTGATATATCCGGCTGTCTATGCAATCCATTGGAACGAGTAGATTCCATTAGATACTTAGGCGTAATAATTAACAATAAACTTCGATGGGAAGATCATGTAATTAATGTCACAAGCCGTATACGGAAAATGGCATATATCTTCAGATCATTGCGCAATATACAAAAAAAAATATTGTCTGTGGAGGATGCTCTAAAACTGTTTTAGATCCATTAATAAAAGCCCAAAAATCGATAATACGGACTATTTACAAAGTACATTTTATACACCCCACGAAAGACCTATTTAAAGACTTCAAAGTTCTTAATATAAAATCCATATACCTACGTAAAAAATATTACCTCTTATTTTAAATTCAAATTTACAAAAAAAAATTATAGATTCAAAACATAATACAAGATATTCCAACCAATCCAATTATATTATTCCAACAACAAAAACTTCAATGGCACAGTCCCAATTTAACTTTCTTGCACCTAAAATTTTTAATAACTTATCCATTGAAATAAAGTCTAAAGCCAAATATCTCACTTTCAGAAAGGCGCTTGCTGACCTTATACTATGATAGTGTTTTCAACTTGTTTCACATACTTAGATAGTGATATAAATGTATTATTTATTCTTTTTTTATTTTATTTAAAACCGAGACGTGCAAAGATAGCATGCGTATATTATAACTTTATAACACAGGTGTAGTATGTATGTATAAATATCATGCAGTATTATCCAGTCTCCTTTAGATGTTCTGGTTTTTGCCACTATTTGCTAACGGTTTGTTTCTGCCATCAAACTTAAGTGGGTATATGTGTATGTATATGTGTATATATAGATGAATATACATGTATGTGTGGGTGTGCATAAATACATGTTTATGTAAGTATATAACAACAGATCACTTCGAAGAGTACGTTAACTGTCTTGCGGCCTTGCAAGCAATTATTGACGAAAAAGATTACACCAACTCCGTAATCATCGGAGATTTCAATGCACATCCGGACTCACTCTTCGGAAATGAACTGAAATCTTTCTGTCAAGAATATGATCTTACATGCGCTGATACCGTAATATTACCAGAAACCTCTTACACGTATATCAGTGACGCGCATCACACCACCAGGTGGTTAGACCACTGTTTAGTGACAAAAAATATCTTCAAACAGATTTCAGATATGAAAATACACTACGACGTGGACTGGACCGATCACAGGCCTCTCGAATTGACCTTACAAACAGAAGGAATACCGAAAACCGAAATTTATGCATGTATAGAAACCGACCGTGCAACTTGGAATCCCAAAAACGAACGCGATATCCATAGTTATACTCGAACCTCACAAGTTTTTCTACAAAAAATTAAACAAGGTCTTACGCGGTACGAGAGAAGTGACAACCCTGCTCGAGCTAACATTAAGACACTGTATACACGTATTATAGAGGCCCTGCGAAGCGCCGCGATTGCCGTATTTAACAATCGTAAACGAAGATTGCAACGACGTAAACAAATCTGTGGATGGAATGATTTTGTCGCACAAAAATACATAGAATCAAGACGTGCAATGATGATATGGATTGAAAATGGCAGGCCTCATGAGGGCTCAATTGCGGATGAACGAAAATTAAAGCGTGCTGCGTTCAAACTAGCACTGAAAAAATGCCAAAACGACTGTGAGCAAATTCAAATGGACAAAATAGCAGGAGATTTACATAGTCGTGATTTCAAACAGTTTTGGCTGAAGACAAATAAACACTGCAACGTGAAATGTAAAATTCCGTGCAACATAAATGGAGAAACAAACACTAAAGCAATTGCTAACATTTTTGCAGATCACTTCTCCATCTCTACTCCGACCTCACCGAACACTGCAAGCATACCACCACCTAGTCCTATCCTAAATGAAGACAGTGGTCTTTTGATCACAGCAGACATGGTCAACACCGCCTTGAGATACATGAAAGCTGGAAAATCAGCTGGTCACGACGGATTGAGTATCGAACACATCAAACACGCTGGAGGACCAATTCTTCAACTGCTGGCGAGTCTGTTTACCGACATCTTAAAGAATGGATACCTACCAACTGACATGACAAGAACAATAATAACTCCCATTCTCAAATCAAAATCGTTGGACTCTACCTCCCAGGGTAGCTACAGACCGATTTCAATTGCCACCACCATCGCACGAGTATTCGAACGTCTACTACTAAACCAGATCGGTCCCATCTTGGAAACTAAGGACAACCAAATGGGCTTCAAAAAGCAAACGTCTACCGATACTGCTATATTTACTGTGAAAAGAACCCTGGAATACTACAGGAATAAAAAGACCACCACGTACGCATGTTTTCTAGATCTGAGCAAGGCCTTCGACAGGGTTTCTCACCCTCTACTATGGGGTAAACTAAGGGAAAGAGGCATATCACCGGCGGTGATACATATCCTCGACTCGTGGCATAGACAGCAGGAAAACTTAGTAAGGTGGAAAGATGGACTCTCCGAACCTTTCCTCCTGAAGAGCGGCGTTAGACAGGGAGGATGCATGTCCCCGATATTGTTCAACCTGTACATGGACGAACTCACCGACAGGCTAAACAATGCAGGGGTAGGCTGCCAAATTGGAGGACAGTTCCTGAACAACATCAGTTATGCGGACGACATGGTATTGATGGCACCATCCATAAGGGGCCTACGTATTCTTTTAAAGATCTGCGAAGAGTTTGCTGAAGAAACAAACATGCAATACAACCCCACTAAAACGGCTCTACTGGTCGTAAGATATGGACAAGGACCAAAAAATATTCCTCCAGCTACCCTGAATGGTGTGAACCTGCAGGTGACTGAAGGAACTAAATACCTTGGACACATAATCACCAGTAATCTGATGGACGATGACGACATCGATAGGCAAAGAAGAGCTCTCAGTGTAAAAGCTAACATGCTCAGTAGAAGATTCCGCCTTTGCAGTACTGCTGTAAAAAGGACGCTCTTCCTTTCCTTCTGCGCAACACTGTATACGTGTGAACTCTGGGCAAACTACAAGAAGAGTAGTATAGAAAGACTTCGGGTTCAGTATAACAACGCCTTCCGCATAATGTTTGGTCTCCCCAGATATTGCAGCGCTTCCCGGATGTTCACGGAGGGGCGAGTTCCTGGCTTTGCAGCCCTTATTAGATCCAGGGTGGCAGGAATTAGGGAAAGGATAACCAGCTCTGGAAACATCCTCGTCATGGAAGCCCGCCTCAGTCCATCATCCAGTATTGATGCACACTGGAGAAAAATACTGGCTCCTTACGTGCTCACAGAATCCTGAAAGCTTAATATTATTATTTCATTTGTTTTTCCTTTTACTACTATTAGCTTATTATCTTTTTTTTGTTTCGTGTACATTCATATCCACCTTCTTTTTCTTTTTTTTCTTTTCAAATACTTTGTACATGTATGTGTATATTACCCTTATGGAATGTGTGGGATTGCACTCTCCTCCCCACATACTGGAATAAACACTTATTTATAAATGTATGTATGTATGCATGTATGTGTATTTATTTATTTTTATTTTTTATTTTTATTTTATTTTATTTGGAAAACCAACAGTTACATTATTTACTTAGGTGTATTTACATATGTATATGTTATTGAACCAATAATAGGTTTTCACTGGTGTGTATTAATTAGCGAGATTAAAAAGTTATAAAAGTTATAATAGTTATAATAGCTTATTGGGATGGGATGGTGGGCGGGAGGGGAAGGGGACGGATCTAATCTGGGAGTGAATAAGTTATTTGTATAGGAGTATAATAGTTTGTATATGTTTAGAAGTTATTTATTGTTTATTTTTTTTAGAATTTGGGGTGCTGTGTTGAATAAGTCGAATTCATTGTATGAATTGTTAAAAAAGTGTGAAACGCGGTTAATGAATGTGTTTTGTTTAGAGTTAGTATTGCATCGAGGTGTGTTAAGTGTGTGATTTAGTCTAGTTTGTCTGGTGGGCACTCTTAATTGAATTCTTTCAAGTAATTCCGGGCAATCTATCGCAGAGGTGGCTATCTTTTGCAAGAATATTACGTCTGCAGAATTTCTACGATTTTCTAGTGACGAGATTTTGAAAAACGTGGCTGACTCCACATAACTTAGATGAGGACGATATCCCCGAAAATCAAGGTATCGTAGAAAACGATTTTGTATTTTCTCAATCATTTCTATGTATGTTGTGTACCTGGGATTCCAGACTTGAGAGGCGTACTCCAGAGAACTGCGTACATACGCAAAGTACAGCATTTTCATAGTGATTACCTTTTTAAAGTGTTTGCAGATTCTGAGTATGAAGCCAAGTACCTTGGAAGCTTTTGCAACTATGGATTCGATATGTCGGTCAAAAAGTAATTTTGGGTCTAGCACTACTCCCAGATCTTTGGCCTCCATCATTTTTTTAAGTATTGTGCCGTTAAGGGAATAATCAAACGAAATGGGATTTTTGTTTCGGGTAAAGCTGATGACGCCGCATTTTTTAACATTTATTTGAAGGTTGTGTTGTGTGCAGTAGCTATTGAGGCAATTTAAATCTTCTTGTACGCGAATACAGTCATTGATACTTGTAACAGGAGAGAATATTTTCATGTCGTCTGCGTATAGTAACGTTCTGGAGTGGAGAAAACATTTTCCAATGTCATTAATGTATATATTGAAGAGCAATGGTCCCAATAATGACCCTTGGGGTACTCCTGACGGTACGGTTACCCAATTCGATTTATAGCCACCGACGACTACTGCTTGGCTGCGATTTTTTAAATACGACGAGAGCCATCTGAGGAGATCTCCGTGTACGCCGATTAGTGAAAGTTTAGTCAACAAAACATCATGGATTACTAAATCAAAGGCTTTGCTATAGTCTGTATATATTGCATCTACCTGTACGCGTTGGTCCATATTGTCTTGTAAGATTTCGACAAATGCCGTTAGGTTAGTGGTAGTAGATTTTCCTTTCATAAATCCTTGCTGATTGTTGTTAAGTGACGATCTCAAGGCTGTAAACATCTGGTCGTACACAATTTTTTCGAAAACTTTACTGAAAATGCAGAGCTTTGATATGGGCCTATAATTTTCAACGTCAGATTTTTGGCCGTTCTTGAATATGGGAGTTACAAATGCAGTTTTCCAAGTGTTTGGCACGATTCCCTCATTAAGGGAGCGACTAAAAATTATGAATAACGATTTATGTACATACATATCAGCTACCTTACTTATTTGTGTTTATTTTCCAGGCAACTTTGGCAATTTGTGAGTTATTGGAAACATTTCTACCAATTTTCTAATTTTTTTTTTTTAATAATTTTTTTATATGTTTACCTGCAATTACTAGACTTCATTTCAAAATAACTATCCTCCGTTGGTCACCATGATACAGGCAGTTGCCTAGTATGGTGACCTAATGTATCTTCTCAAGTAAATGTATTAATCATGTAACATGTACTTATAAATAAATAAATAAATTCTTTTTTAACATCGTCGTTTTTTGTATTAGCTCCTTACAAGAGGACCTGAGGAAACAAAAATCATTCAGGGCCTATGTCATCTTTGGGGATTCTATGTGTAGAGAATTTTTTAGGGAAAGGAAGAAGAGGAAAATCTGGGAAGAAAAGAGGTAAGGCAAAGACCTAAACAAATCTCACCCTATAAACCCGGGCACCCTAATGTAACGAACCACTTGTGCAAGGGCGTTGGTTGTCCAATAAATTGTTCCCGGGGCGGCGGTACTCAAGAAGTTCTGGGAAGGAAAAAGGTATGAGGGGTAGTTTGGAATCCGGGGTCATTGTTTTCAGGAGTGTTGGACGTTTGTATCCATCCCTCCTACTGCGGTGAAAGATGATGGGTCAAGAGAGTCCGGTTGGAGAGGTCTATGTCAGGTCTTCCTCAAACAGTCTTTCCGAACCGGCCCGCCAAGCGGTAGGTTGGCAATAAAATGGATTTCGGGGCGGCTGTATTCATAACCGCCCCCCAAATTCTAAGGAACATTAGAGTGGCAGAGCTGCACTTCCGATATTTCTTCAATTTTGATTCATAGGTTCGCAATAAAATGATTTAAATTTCATCGCTAGTGATTATTACGTCTTAAACCTAAAGGAGTATTGACTGAAATAGTGGTATTTCAGGCGTAGATGCTTTATTTGAAGAATTTCCTTGCGAATTCACTGATATTATCATTACTTCTGTTTATTAAATTCTGTAGCGTAATGTAGAGTAATGAAAATATAACCAATCGCGTGCTAGTGAGTAGAGTTCTAAATATTATGTTATGTTTAATAGCAAAGTTTTCGTGTAAATTAAATATTTTGGCGAAGGTCAAACTAGCTGAGCACGAATACGATAAATAATACAATAAATAGCCACTATTACGTCACCTTAGTTTGACAAGGCTCTGACCGACCTATTTTTTTCGAAAATGACATTAGACGCAAAACCATTTCTTTTGCTAATTTCTATAACTAAAATAATTTCTGTGTTGTATTTCTGTGGTTACTTGCGTGACGAAGTTCTAACATCAAGTTTCCATTTATTTTACAAGGCAAGACATCAGTTTGAACCTTTTGCAATTGCTGTATTCGTTGTATCTG
The DNA here is from genome assembly GCA_929108145.2 of Limnephilus rhombicus. Lineage (NCBI taxonomy): Eukaryota > Metazoa > Arthropoda > Insecta > Trichoptera > Limnephilidae > Limnephilus > Limnephilus rhombicus. The sequence goes on along the minus strand of OV815299.1, from coordinate 26,835,477 downwards.
ACACTTGATCGTTTTTACGAGGCGCTTTAGTTGGATTGGGTTCTTACTTCGCTTTTTTTTGCATTAGCTTCGCAGAGGAGGCTCTAGGGTAAATAATTTCGCTCAGGGCCTGTGTCAACTTTGGGGATGGTATGTGGAAGATTTTTTTTTTTAGGAAAGGAAGTAGAGGTAGATCTGAGAAGGAAAAATGTACGAAGGGTGGGTAGTAATCGGGGGGTTCAGGAGTGACGGATGTTTGAATTCACCCCTCTCTGCGGTGCAAGGCGATAGATCGAGAGAGTCCCGCTGGAGAGTCAAAAAGATCTCCCTGAACCAGTTTCTCCAAATCAGACCCGCCATACAGTATATGGACAGACGAATCCACCGCCAAGATCTAAGCAATCCTCACCCCATGAAACTTCAATACTTTTACATATTTTTGGCGCCGTAATTTACTTTGGCCGTCCTTGTGTGCGGCGGTACCCAAATAATACTTATTATTGCCCTGCTCTAAGTGAAAAACTGCATGCTTTTAATTTTCAATTTTTTTTAAATATAATAATTTGTTCTTCAGAACGACCATAACCCTGACGTGACTTCGAAGTCCGGCTTCACCCCTCTGCACATAGCGGCTCACTACGGCAACGAGGCGGTCGCCAAATTGCTGCTGACTAAGGGAGCTGATGTTAACTGCGCTGCCAAACACAACATCTCACCTCTGCACGTAGCGGCTAAATGGGGTAAGTTCAGATATCATTAATAACTGTGGTATTCTGGCGCGGACCCTAGAAAAATAACGGAAAAATGTGTAGGTATATTATAGTAATCAGGTTTTCCCGTTATATGATTTTTAACAACTACTGTCACTGTCAAATAATAAAAATAAATTAGGGATTAGATGGAAGCCCTGGGGAACACCGTGTATTGAAAACCAACCCATACGAGTCGGTATCTGATCAACTGAATGGCGTCACCACCCAGTGCAGAAAAGAGGACTATTCAATACATTAGTGACTAGAGCGACCAGAATATGCAAAGAACTGAAAATCACATTAGAGCTAGCGATAATATAATAATAGTGAAACATTGAGATGATATTATTTTGTAGAAGAGGTTCTGGGAAGGAAAAACAGGAGACGAGTGACGGACGTATGAATCCGTCCCTCGAATCGCGGTGCAAGGTGACAACTCAGAAGAGTCCTACTGGAGAGCTCGAAAGGCTTCCCTCAACCAGTCTAATCCAGGGCAGACGCATCCTCCGCCAAGGCCTCGACAAATTTCGTTATCCAATAAATGGTTCCTGGGGTGGTGGTACCCATAACCGCTTTTGAAAATTGTCATAGCACCATACACTGAAATATGAGTATTAGATTAATAATCTCCTTCTTTCATAGGTAAAGCAAATATGGTAGCTCTGCTCGCAGAGCACGGCGCTCAGTGTGAAGCAAAGACCAGGGATGGATTGACGCCCCTCCACTGTGCTGCGCGCTCAGGACACGAACATGTCGTCGACATGCTCCTCGAGAGGGGGGCTCCCATCAGTGGGAAGAGTAAGGTAAGCATCAACCAACTAGTGGCTGATTGAACAAATGCGTGTGCATTCCTCTGCTGTATAAAGTCTCCATCGTAGTACTGACGTCATAAGTAAAAGGTCCCATTCTGATATACTAAAACTAATTAGAATAAAATGTATATAAATGTGACTTTTGAAAATTCCCAGCTGCCTTTTTACTTATGACGGCAGTGTACTAGTAGTGAGAGGAATTCAAATACGGTACGAATATCCAGAAATGTTCGATATGATTCTGGGTTTTCACGGCCAAAGGTGTTATCGTTATTTATTTTCGGGGTGTTATGCTGTTTCCGCTAGGGCAGATATGTGACACACATCTGCTTTGATTATGGACACTGTAACGCTGTCCGAAACGTTGGCTAAAGAAGGAGGTAGCGCAACATGGCGTTACATCCCAGAAATGTTTGTGTTCACAAAAACAAGAATATTAAGGACGGGTTGTTTCAAAGAATTTGACGGATTTATCAAATATTTTAAGTTAATTTTCACGTTGTGTGGAGGTTCTATTCAAGTTCTGTGATTATTTCAGTTTCATGCAGCAACTAGCCTTTAATGATATATGTAATAACAGATCTTGAATAGAACCTTCACAGAACATGAAAAGTAACTTCAAATATTTGATGAACTCATCAATTTTTTTAAAACAACCCGTCCTAAGATTGTTTTAAATACACAATCAACTTATTTTGGGGTCATCCAAATTCCGTCACATTTTATGACCCTTAAATCGATTTTAAAAGCTGTTGAGCATAACGGTCATGTTGGTAATGTAACACGAAAAAATGTTTAGTAAATAAATATGAATATACAGCCATTTTAGGTAACGAGTATTAAAATTAATAAATTCTTTTCAAAATGAATCCAAAAACCCTTATACTAATTATAACTGTCCGCAATGACTTGTGAGGCAAAACTTACTTATTTTATAAAGGCAGTAAGAAAGAAACTACCAGAATATTACAATGTAAGACAAAAAATAACTTCTCCCTTAGCTTAGATGAGACCGAAACAGACAGTTTATTAATAAGAATTATAAAGATTACTATAAGTAAACTTTAAAAAATCCCATTATTTTCAACAAACGGATTACCACAGGGCTCACACTTTGGTCCACTTCTATATTATTATCCAGAACATTACACATAATATACTAGATTAATTACCCTTTTAAACGTCTAATCATTTTCCTATTAATTTTCTCAATTAACTATTTTTCATGGCCATTTACTACTTATTACAAGGATATTAACGCATTTTTAATAGAAACTGATGTTTTTTCTTGTTTCATAGAACGGTCTAGCACCTCTGCATATGGCGGCGCAAGGGGACCACTCTGACGCGGCTCGCATCCTTCTCTACCACCGAGCCCCTGTGGATGATTTGACAGTAGACTACCTAACTGCTCTGCACGTAGCAGCTCACTGCGGACACGTGAAAGTGGCTAAATTACTGCTCGACAGGTAAATTAAATTATATTTATATATAGTTCTGTTATTATTCAATCATAGGCCAGTTGTTTCACGGTACTTGTATAATAATAGAACTTGAAAAGGACTTTCACAAAACTTGTATATTAACTTCGAAATTTGATGAATTGCTCTAATTTTGTGAAACAACCCGTTTTAATACTTACCAAGCAAATTTGTTGACATTTTTAGAAATATTATTTTTTTACTTTACCTCCACATAGGAGGCCCTCAGGAAAACAATTTCCCTCGGGGTCTACGTCATCTTTGGGGATGCTGTGTGTAGAGACTTTTTGGGGAAAGGAAGGAGAGGAAGTGCTGGCAAGGAAAAGGGAATGAGGGGTGGGTAGTGTGGATAGGAATATAAGGGTCAGAGGGTCCTGGAGTGAGACGTATGAATCCATTCCTGCAACTGCGGTGCAAGGTGAGGGTCGAGAGAGTCCCACTGGAGAGGTCAAAAGGACTTCCTCAACCAGTCTCTCCCGATCCAGTCCACCATGCAGTAGGTGGGACCACGCAAGACCAAGACAAACCTCACCTCATGAACTCGGGCACCCTTAAGTCACCAAACCTAGCGAAACACTTGGGGTGACCTATTTCTGGGGTGTTGGTTATCCAATAAATGGTTTCAGGGCGGCGGTACAAATACCCGCCTCCCAAATTGTGCCTCGCGCCTGAAGAATCTATGTGCAACACAATGTATTTTCCTTCAAACTCAGCAAATTTATTTTGTGGCACCATTTTTATTGAAAAATAATAGATTTATTTGTTTTTACCATGTTTCTTGTTTATAAAAAAACTGACATGTTTCGTGAGCGATGCTCATTTTTTTTTTTTTTTTACATTAACTCCACACAGGAGGCCCTGAGGAAGATAATTTCCCTCAGGGCCTATGTCATCTGGGATGCTGTGTGGAGGGTCTTTTTGAGGAGAGGAAGGAATGAACATTGGTCTTGAAGAGACCCATGTTGTAGGAAGGAGGAAACACAGAGGCCTCAGAGACTTCCTCAGAGTTTAAGTAAAACTATTTTTATTAATTAATATTTTTTCAATTTGTCCTATAACTCATCAATAATAGATGGATATCCATTAAATTCAATGAATTTTCAAATCAGGTCGTAAAAATCTAAATGTTTTCGATTTAACCATTAACCCATCGCAATATGTTCGCAGCCCCTTTCCCTTTCCACCTTTGCGAAATAAATCCAATTAGTGTCTGAATTCTTAATACGGCAGGGAAATCCTTATAAAGGTCACCAGCCAAGAGCCGAGAGCCGAGAGCAGGTAATCCGATACATTACACACAACAAGCATTTGAAAATTTGAACTCGGGGAAGTGTCTGCTAGATTTATTTCCTCTGACTCAATAGGTTGACCTTTTTTCGCTTTTACGTAACTTTTGTTTAGTGAAATGATATTATTATTAGATTTGCGTTGTCATTGAATCTTCGACCAAGTATATCTAGACAGGGCGTGTAGGTCTTAAAAATGACACCGGAACCAAAGATATTGGTTTACGAAAACATTTATCAAAAAGAAAGTCCTCTATCTCACAGTCAAAAGATCGCAAGAAGCTTTCAATTTGGGTTGTTCCTTTAGTTGGTCTGCGTGGAGATAATTTGTTTTCCAGCAAGTTCGCGGTAAAGGAATTACTAGCTTTGTGAAGATCATTTTTAAAACACAATTAATATACCTCAATGCAAATTTCAGGCAGTTTTAATATTTTAGGTATGGGCTATCGCTCGCAGACTTTATTATTAACAATTTAATGAATTTGAGGCAGCAAATCGAGAAAAGTAACAATTGATAAAAAAATGTTTAATTTCTTCCTAGTAAAACAATTACGTCACGCAAGAGATGCAACGGAATTCGGTAGTTGTATTATGAAATTTCTCGTAAAGGTGGTGTCACTTTGAGATTGGAATTGGGTATGGGAGGGCTTATCTATCCTACTAATATTATAAAGGTGAAAGTTTGTATGGATATATGTTTGTTACTCTTTCATACAAAAACTACTGAATAGATTTTAAAAATTCTTTCACTAATAGAAAGCTACATTATTTGCATAGGCTATATACATTGGTAAGCTCTGGCGTTATGAATAATCTCTGGCGTTATGAAATTATTTGTCATACGTTTTCTGTCGCTAACAAAATCGATTATTGCAAACGCCAATTGTCGCCTTGGAAACGATGTTTTTTTTAAAAATTAGGTTACTATGGACATCCCTTCGATGTTAAAATTCAAATATGCATAAAATACTAATTCCTACTTTACTGAATGGATTTTAATTAAACTTTACAATAATGTAAACATATAGGCTATAGCTCAGAGCTCTGGCATTACGAAATTTGCATGAAAAAATTGCAATGGGTAGCACGATTAGTAAGATATCTATAATTCTTTAATCGATACAAATTATTAGGGAAGTAGGCGCTTCAAATAAATTCGCTGATTTTAATTTTTCTAAAATAGAATTTTTATTTAAGAATCTTCGTTTTGCAAAATATCATTCTCAAATTTTGACATTTTCTATGCCGTACTGGATATTTTGGTAGAATATAAAAAGAAGAATAATAATTCGTACTTAATAACTATCTCTAAAAATGAATCACCGAAATGTATGTATGCGCATAAACCCCAACGACTGAAACACATTGAATAAATTTTTTTTTTTTCGTTTTTTTTTTTGTATAAAACTACCGTTGAGTTCTGGCATTATAAAATTTGCATAAGAAATTATAATAGGTGGCATGCGAGCAGTTTGAAAACTGAATGTATCGGGAATGAATGTGTGGAATGCGAGAGGTGAGTGGGGGGAGTGAGGAGGGGGGAGGTGGTGTTGGGAGGGTGTTGGTGGAGGGGGGAAGGGGAGGGAGAGGAGGGTGGGGGGAGGGGGTTAGGGGAGGGAGAGGGAAGGAAGGGGAAAGGGGAAGGATGGAGGAGGGTGTGGGGAGGGGTAGTGGTGTGGAGAAAAGGAATGTGGAGGGGTAGGGGCTAGGGGAGTGGTGGGTGGAGGGAGAGGGGGAGAGAGTTGATGGTGGGAGTGGAGTGGAGAGAGAGAAGGTGGTGGAGGGGTGGGTGGAGGAGGGGGAGGGAGAGGGGGGTTGATGGATGAGTGGTGTGGGGAGAGGGAAGGTGGAGGGGGGAAGAGTGGGGGGGAAGGGGTGGGTGGAGGGGGAGGGAGGAGGGGGGTTGATGGGGGGGGGGGGAGTGGAGTGGGGGTAGGGCTGGATGGAGGGGGATTGATGGGAGAGTGGAGTGGGGATAGGGAAGGTGGAGGAGGCTGAGTGGAAATCCCCTAAAGTGCCCTCCTCACCATCCAATTTCTAGTCACTACTTGCTGGCCAGCCAAATTGGCGGTTTCCACCACACCATCCAATTTGCAGAAAGGTCTTAGCTTTTGCGCTGTGAACACGTGTTCGGAGCGCTCGCGCTGTGCGCAAACGTGTCATGGCTCCGTCACTTTCGAAATTTCAACGTATTGGATTAGCGTTGGCTTTATTGACAACAGACAATAATGCGATTCGTAAAAGAAAATATTGGGCAAATAAATGGTTTATCGAAAGGCGTAAGTTTAGCCACATAAATATCGCAAGGGAAATGAATCCTCTTGATTTTAGGAACTTTCTGCGAATGGATTATGTTAGTTTCAGTGAGTTGCTCAATCTGGTAACACCATTTATAGAAAAACGAGAAATATTTACGCTTTACAATAAAATACAAATAAATGTAATATTTATGAACATATCCGAAAACTAAAAACTGTTTTTGAAAGGTGATAAACGACGCTTTCAAATTTTACAAATTGAAATAAAAAATACGGGTGTTACAGCACGTACCCGAGGGATTTAACCAGCGATTCCTGGGCATATTTGGAGTAAAAAGTGTTGTCCGATGATATATTTTTTCTATTAATAAACAAAAAAAAATGTTTTTCGATCACATGTCGCTACTGATCCCATCACGACGGGATGTGTTTGAGCGGACTAGCGCTGTCTCGCTTGAACGAAGTGTCGCTAGAACGAGACGTAACGCTTGTCAAATGACCGCTACGCTATAAACAATCTATACTCCTAAGTACTCAGTTGCGGCGTGAGATGGAATAATATTTTATTATTTAATATTAATTTATTTTTATTTATTTGAGATAATATATTACAAAATTATTCCATACAATTTATAATACATTACTCCCAATGAGTTTGATAAAACTCGTTTCGGGAAGGACAACATTATACCTCTAAAGGAAAATTATTTTTACATAAGAACACGCAAATCAATGAATAATACATTGATTTTTAAATGGACTAGACACACTTGATACAGGTAATTGAAGAATATACAAGAGTTATAAAGGAAGACAAAAAATTGTTTTAATAGATAAAAAATGTCATCGGACAGAAAAATGACATTCACTTTTTTTACTCTAAATAAGCTCGGGAATCGCTGGTTAAAATCTCTCGGGTACGTGCTGTTCCGGTAACCGACGAGTTCATTGAAAGCAAATTCATCGAAAATGAGTTCATCTAAAATCAATTCATCGAAAGCAAATTCATCGAAAACGAGTTCATCGAAAATCAATTCATAGAAAGAAAATTCATCGAAAACGAATTAATCGAAAATCAATTCATCGAAAGCAAATTCATCGAAAACGAGTTCGTCGAAAATCAATTCATCGAAAGCAAATTCATCGAAAACGAGTTCATCGAAAATCAATTCATCGAAAGCAAACTCATCGAAAACGAGTTAATCGAAAATCAATTCATCGAATGATCAATTCATCGAAAAACATTTTTTTGTAGATATTGAGCTGTCAAAATTAAATACCCAAAAAGGTCTGTTTAACTGAGTTAAATGTGTTTAGCAACTGTCAGTTTCGTAGTGACAATGTAAAATTTATATGTTATCTCTTCGATTTCCCATTGTCTGATACTGCAAAAAAGGGATATCTAAGGAACGGTGACCAGACAACTCATAATGAAACCAACTCATAAACAACTCAGAAAGGTCATTAAGAGTGATGATAAAAAATATTTAAAAATTGGTTAAATCGGTTAAGTTAGGTTAGGTTAGTTTAGGTTGACCAATACTTTTTTAACTTCTCGGTCCGCTCGGCATTTCTCTCAAATATCAACAAAATATATTTTTTCGATTAATTGGCGATTCAATAAATTGATTTTCGATGAATTCGTTTTCGATGAACTCGTCGTGAACCGCTGTTCCACCCTGTATAATTTTTGAAAAAAAAACCTTTTTTGCAGGCAAAAAGTTTAAAAATGTTCCACCTTACGTATTTTTCTAACTAAATAAACATTATCGTCCACTAACTTTTTTGTCGTTTCATGTAAAAATAATTAATTAAAAAATTCCCACAGTTAAGAAAATATTAATCCTTCTGTTGGGAATAACAGACAAAAATAATAAGAGTGATGAAAAAAAAATTTTTTTTTCTTCTTCTGAGAATTACTGTCAAAAATAATAACGAAAACTAACTAACTAACCATCACGCCGTTTCCCGCAGGGGTAGGCAACTCGGTCTCGGCACACACTCCTTGCCTCGTTCACATTCATACATCGTCTCATAGGGAGCGGGAGCGACAATTTAAATTTTCAATACCAAAATTTAAATACCTACTTAGAAATAAAATTATTAAATTTCTATAATACACATAAGAAAGATTATTTTATCTTGATTTTAGAACAAATTTTGTTTTTGCAAAGTGATAAAAAATAACCAATTTACAATATGTATATGGGAATAATATCAAAATTAAAATATTTAGAAATAAAATTATTAATTTCTAATCTTCGATCAAGTGATATCATAGGTCAATGTTTCTAATACACACATTGAAAAGATTATTTTCTCCAGATTTTAGAACCATTTTTGGTTTTTGCCAAGTGATAAAAAATAACCAATAAAGAGGTGTTTTGGAAATATAAATTGTCGCTACCGCGACTGAACCGGTATAAGTTTTGGAAATATGCGTACTGCTACAAGCCGCTGTTAACAGTGCTAACGACCGCGCGGAACGCTCTTCGAGGAGAAATGAATTAAATGACCCGTCGTAACATGTCCATTCGGGGGCGTTCCTTCTGCGGCTGGCCCCAACTAGAATTCGCAGACGGTAAATAATAATACGGCTGGCTGTTCGGCCCAATTTTAAGGAGTGGGGGGTCCCGGCAGAAGGGAAATAATAATTCGGCTGGTGATTTGTTCCAATTCGCAGGCGGTTGTGCCTCCTCACCATACAATATGCAGTCATGACTAAATTTAGTGACTAAATTTAGTGTCGTGAGGAGAGCGCTTAATTCCAGGGGAGCGAAGCCGCGGGAAAAAGTTAGTAGTTATAATAAATGTTTCAGTAAATACAAAAAAAAATAAAAACTTTCATATTTATTAGTAAGGGGATAGAATAATATTATTACATAGTATTATATTATCCACAGTCCTCCTCATTAGGAATTCCTGTTCCAAGGCGAACTGTAGAGTATTATATTGGTGTTACATCATAATTTCATCAACTTTATGTTCGTCTCCTCATCTTCGTGCTTTTTGATTTCGTCTCATGTTTGTTGGTTTCCTTATCTACGTGTTTGTAGACCTCATTTCCATGTTTGTTGGTTTCCTCATCTTTGTGTTTATTTTCTGTAGGTTGTGTTGGCGTTATTTAATATTTTTTTAAATTTTCTCATTGGTAACATTCATTCTTGCTATATGCCCTGCCTGGTGGAGTTGTCCATGTTTAATTAATCTTTTTATTGATAGCTCTTCAAACTATTGGCATGACTCGTGATTTAATGTCTTCCAGACACCATATTCTAGAATCCATATTCTTAAGATATTCTGCTAAAAATATCCAATTTGATTATGTTTATATTTACTCATATCGATCAAAGGCACAAAACATACTAAATTCCCAAAAATCTTTCTTAATTTTTTGGAATTTTCAATTGTTTTTAAACCTAAAATATTATAAAATTTTGTAATTTTGGTCGGTTTTTTAAATACTGTTTATCTTTTTTGACAGGAATGCAGATGCCAATGCAAGAGCTCTCAATGGATTCACACCTCTTCACATAGCTTGCAAGAAGAACAGAATCAAAGTTGTGGAGTTGCTTCTCAAATATGGCGCCAGTAAGTTACTTTAAAATAATCCCATTGATTCTTCTTCTTCTTGTGCCCTGTCCTATCCTCCTATATTGGCTATCGTGTTGGCTATGCGGACTTTGTTTACAGCAGCCCGGAACAGCTCTACAGTAGACTGGCCAAACCACTGTCTCAGATTTTTCAGCCATGAGGTTCTCCTTCTTCCAGGGCCCCGTCTTCCGGCAATCTTTCCCTGCATTATGAGATGCAGGATCTCATACTTCTCTGGATGTCTCATCACATGTTCAAGATATTGGAGTTTGGATTTTTATAGTTTTAATTACTTCCTTTTCTTTATTCATCCGAACCATAACATCTTCATTTGTAACCCTGTCCATCCAGCTTATTTTAAGTATTCTTCTGTAGATCCACATCTCTAATGCCTCAAGTCGCCTAATATGTTCTTCAGTAAGCGTCCATGCTTCCATTCCGTAAAATAATTCCATTACCATTCGCATTCGTAATCCAAATCCCATTAATGGTCGGACATTTTTCCTGATTTCCGAATTAACATAAATCATTTTCTTTTATTATCTTCAGGTTCTCCAATTTATCTCCTCAAGGTATTTGCAGAATTTGCCAAAATTTCCAAAATTCAATTCTTGATTAAGAATCCGCGTTTACATGGCACGGCACAGAAAAGAAAAAGTGTTCTGGTGTGGGTTTGTTTTTTAAAAGAATCTAAAGGAATCGAATCTCAGATTCTGATGATATTTTGCACACTTGGCTTGCAAAACAGGATAAAGGTCCCTGTCTACACGAAATTCCAAAAAATTACCCCAGCCCCGTTTTCCCACACTTTAAAGCTGAATTAAGTGGCCATATTATGGTACAAAATATTGATTCAGCATATGTCTAAGTCTAATTATAAGAGGAAAGTAGAACATAGCCATAACACAAGGTTCACAAAGAATGAAGGAATGCTTGTTCCAAAATACAATAATAACTACGGACGGCGAACCCTGGAATATAACGTGCCAAAAATATTTAACATGTTACCAATTAATATAAAAAATTGCGATTCTACATTTTTTTTTACATGAGCTCCACACAGGAGGCCCTGAGGAAAATAATTTCCCTCAGGGCCTATGTCATCTTTAAGGATGCTGTATGGAGGGTTTTTTTAAGGAAAGGAAGGAGAGGAGAGTTCTGGGAAGGAAAAGGGTTTAAGGGGTGGGTAGGAATCTGGGGCTCAGTGTGTCTTGGTCATCCGCCTCCAAGACCTAGACAAACCTCACCCCATGAACCCGGGCACCCCTGCTAAATCACCAAACGTAGCGAATCACTTGGGGTGACCTATGGCAGAGGTGTTGGTTATCCAATAAAGGTTCCCGGGGCGGTGGTACCCATTCCCGCCTCCCAAATAGATTCAGATATATGCTGAAACAATGACTGCTAAATAGAGATAATTTATATTAATTCATATGTGTAATTGTGATAATCTGTATAGTTATAGTAAAAATGTTATTTATGTATGTTTAAATTGTAACTGAACATTAACATCCTGTTGACAAACTGCTTTATTGCGGTTTAACGATTGTACCTTGAAAACCAATTTTAAAAAAAGGAAGCCCAGATATTAAATTGCACTTATAGATTAATATGTTGTTCATTGCACATGATTCATTAATACTATTAATTAACTAATTAATCAATAATATTACAAAGGCCAAAGTTTGTATGGATGTATGGATATTTGTTACACTTTCATGCAAAAATCTGAATGGACTTTAAAATTCTTCCACTAATAGAAAGCTACTTTATTTGCTAGTAATACAGGCTATATTGGTATATATTGGTAAGCTCTGACGTAATGAAATTATTTATCATACGTTTTCCGTCCCTAACAAAATCGAGTTATTGTAACGTCAGAAGAAAAGCAAAACAAACGCCAACATCATTGCCATGGAAATGATGTATAAAAAATTGCAATAGGTGGCACGCGAGCAGTTTGAAAACTGAATGTACCGGGAATTAATGATGGGGGAAGAGGGAGGGGAGGATAGGGGGGGAGGCTGAGTGGGAAACCCCCTAATACCATGCGAGCGAAGCCGCGGGTAAAAGCTAGTATACAGTAATTTATTGTTGTAAATGTTATACATCTATTGGTATATTGGCCACTCACTGTTAGATAGGAATAGATTCTTAGATGATAGGTTGGATGGAGGAATAAGGCAACATACTCGTATGTGGAGAGATGCATATAGTTGCGTCGACAATTACTATGATGGAATAACTAACTTAATACCAATGTTCCCCAGGTATATCCGCCACGACAGAGTCAGGTCTGACTCCGCTGCACGTGGCGGCCTTCATGGGCTGCATGAACATCGTCATCTACCTGCTGCAGCATGAGGCCAGTCCTGACGTACCTACTGTGCGAGGGGAGACGCCGCTACATCTTGCTGCTAGAGCTAATCAGGTACGTTCAACCTCCATCATATCACACCACGATCCTGCTACTGAGAGCTCCGTCGTACTCTCTCTGTTACAAGCTTTTACCCTAAAGAGGCGGATGTTTCAAGGCATAGCAGTAGGCAGTAAAAAGTCAAAATCATGTGTGATTTAATTTGATCGCTATCTTGGCCTTTGAAATAATTCAATATTTTTTGATAATCTTTTAAGGAAAAAAAAGTATCGGGCCTAAATAAACTTGTTTTGTGTGGCAAATCAAGTTTATTAGAAAATTACAATAATTAAATATTTGCGCAAAAAAAATAAACTGAAATTTTTGGCGATGCTTTTTTCTTGCGTAAATAAAAACAAGCGGGAATTTAAACCTAATCGTCATCTACATTAGGAGTGTTATTTTTAGATCTCCCCTGATTCCTGATTATTCCAGATTACTCCTGATTCCAACAAGCCATGGTGCGTTGGTAATCGACTCAGCAATCCTTCAATTGTTGCCATTCAGATTAAACTGTTTAAAATTGCATTTAGTTGCTAGATCTTCATAATCTCCTGTTCATGTTTACTTTCCATCCCAAATTCCTTTCAACGTCACATCATTTCCTATATTGGAGATGCCAGAGTTCCATTCACTCCAAGCAAATAAGTCAAATTTTCTTCGGTTTAGGGTCTGTGAACACTCAAAATATTGCAGAATGTCAATCATTTACAAAGGTTTAGGGATCCCCAGCCATTAGGTAACTAATAAAAAGGAACAGCAAAAATAGTACAGTGCAAAAGAGAGGTCATGCGAGGGGACCCAGCACTTTCCCAACAGCATTATGTTAATATTCTACTTTTTTAAAACGAAGTTACATTTATTTAGGAACAACTCTACACCCTCAAATAGAGGTCACATGGAAATGTACCTACCTGTTTAGAATACTAATAGTTGCGACAGTTCCAGAGGGAAGGAATCACATGGGCCATCCCAAGGAAAGTTGGAAAAGGGAACCCTGGAGGCTGTGTGAAGAGAGGCCAGGCCTACAATGGACGAAGGACACTGAAGAAACCCAGGATGGAAACACCTGTAGGTTTCTTGACAAAGCTATAAAACCGTGACCCGAATACGACAATCTGAAGAAAATTAGATGAGTTTGTTAAGTTTTTTTTTATTAATACCTTTTTTCTCCAACAGACCGACATCATCCGCATTTTGCTTCGCAACGGTGCCGCCGTAGATGCGCGTGCCCGTGAGCAGCAAACCGCGTTACACATCGCCTCGCGCTTGGGCAATGTGGACATCGTGCTGTTGCTCGTACAGCACGGCGCGCAGCTGGATGCGCTTACAGCCGACAACTACAACGCGTTGCACATTGCAGCTAAGCAACATAACCATGAGGTAGGACTTTTTGTTATCTTTAAATCCACATATCTTCTGGTATCCAGTTTAGAACAAGCTCCTCTATATAGATATTTAGCATTTCAGTTAAGGAACTGGCAGAGGAAGGACGAAAATAGACTGAATGCTCTAGAAATGAGATCCCTGATACGTGTATGAAAAATGTGGAGGTCCGCAAAGGATATAAGGCTGATGTAAGCGCAATGAGAAAGAGTAATGAGAATATATGACGTATATGTGAATGGTACAAGAAGTCGGGAATGGTCCAGAAAGATCGACATGATAAAGTGAACTAGATTCTTATGTCAAGAGTAAGAAAAACAGAAGGGTATGATCGAGACGATGTATGAATATGAATGAAGAAAGGGAGTGTATGCAAGACCGACTTGTTTGACGGTCCACCCTCTCTAGGACTATTCAGCTATCAAAGTTTGGATCTCTTTAAAAATCCTTGTTACTTTCTGCAGGTTTATCTTAAGCAGCATACTTCTATCCTTGCTACAGTCATTATGTTGTCCAGTTTCTGGTTTAGTTAGCCATTCCAGCTTTATAAAACTGTCATCTCTATTTCCCAGGTGGCAGCAGTACTTCTAGAGCACGGCGCCCCGCCCAATGCAGTGACCAAGAAGGGCTTCACACCCCTCCACCTGGCGGCCAAGTACGGCAATCTGAAGGTGGCTAACCTGCTCCTGTCGCAGAAGGGGGCTGAGGTGGACCCACGGGGAAAGAACGGAGTGACCCCACTGCACGTGGCAGCGCAATACAAGCACCATGCTGTGGCCACGGCACTGCTGGAGAAAGGGGCTGATCCTAAGGTATGAGAAATATACTTCTTCATGAACCATACAGTCACAAGCTTCCCTAAAATGAATAATGTTTTTAAGGAGGTAATTCCTTGGGTATAAAATACCAGAGTAGAGAATGTGGCAAACCCATCGCTCAGGGAGTGGAAACACAACCTACAATAGCTATCCCGAGTAAAGGAGTGAACTAGCGTGCTCAGGCTGAATGACACTGGGAACAAACGTGCCTCTTAGATATTGGGTCGCATCTAGGATTACTTAGATCTTATCTACAGGGGTGGATTATTCGATTTTTCCAAACATAATTTAGTAGTACAATATACTAGAATAGTACGTATAATATAGTAGTAATATTTTTAATTTTGTTCTAACAATTTATGTTTAAACATTTTTTTAAAGGTTTTTATATTTTTCTCCATTTTTAGGTTATCTGGGAGGAGATTAAATATATGTGTACGCCCTCGTGACCAATGCTTCTCTTGCCACTTTCAGTGTTGACAGTATTTGTGTACAATTTATTATGTTGTCTAGGTCTAGTATAATGTTCGTGTACTTGTGACGTTTTTATAAATATTGTCTTTAGAGATCTTCAATTTACTAATCTTACAATATATTTATCCAAAAATTTGTACCTACTGCCGCGCCGCCTCGGAACCATTTATTGGATAACCTACACCCCTGTCATAGGTCACCTCAAGTGGTTCACCATGTTTAGTGACTTAACAGGGGTGCCCAAATTCATGGGTTGAGGTTTGTCTAGGTCTTGGCGGTGGATGCATTAACCCCCCTACTGCATGGTCGGGTGATTAGGGAAAGACTGGTTGTCGGACTCTCTCGACCCATCGCCTTGCACCACAGTGGGAGAATTGGATTCATACTTCCATCACTCGTGGACACATTGACCCACAGATTCCTAGCCACCCCTCATACCTTTTTCCATCGCCGAATTTCCTTCCTTCCCACAAAAAGACCCTCCACACGGATTACCCAAATATGAGATTGGCCCCATGGGATTTTTTCCTCCTAATGTAAACAACAAAAAAAAAACAAACAAAGGGGACTTCTGATGGAAAAACTCTTCCTACAGGAAACTCTTACCTACTTAACTTCAGGATCCCCCAGGGGATCCATACAAGGGAATGCATGCACCCTCATGGATCTGGAAACGAACTCGAAGGAATGGGGAGAAATGGGAGATAAGACTTGACCTGAGTGCACTTTTGCTCTCTCAGGTCTTGTTTTGGATATTATATGTCTACCTCAAACATATCTTGTTTTAAGGTATAAAATAAAAATATTTTAGTGTATTATTCATGGTATGAAAAAAATGTCCTGGCTTGCTGTGAGTTTGCAAATGCTCACAATATTTGAGATTGTTTAATTGATTTTTTTTTTTACAGGCGGCTGCTAAGAACGGGCACACGGCGCTGCACATCGCGGCCAGAAAGAACCAAATGGAGACTGCCGCCGCGCTCATGGAGCGGGGAGCAGAAGTGGATGCCGAGTCCAGGGCTGGTTGCACTCCGCTGCATCTGGCTGCCCATCAGGTTCACCTACTATTACTAACACCTTTTCTCTGAAATACTTTCTCTCGGTGCCTCAATTAAGACGTTGGGCGCCAAATGTTCTCCTGCCATGTTATAACAATTGTATATGATTTAGGGCCACGCTGAGATGTGTTCTCTGCTGATGGAGCAAGGGGCGGAAGCTGGGAAGCGAGCCAGGAGCGGTCTGGCCGCTTTGCACCTTGCTGCTCAAGAAGATCACGTGCCAGTTGCTAGCATGCTGGTTAATAACGGCGCTAAGGTGATAATACTGATTATAGTTTATATTACATCGTAAATTCATTGTGGTCCTTTTTGTAGTATTTGTCACTTTGTTCACATTTGGCAATTTTTGTCAAATTAGTCACATGTGTTAATTCTGTCACTTTTGGCTTTTTTGTCACTTTCGTCACTTCTATCATTTTTATTTCTCTTTTCACTCTTGTTACTTTTACCATTTTTGTTACATTTGTCACTTATATCACTTTTATTACTTTTATTATTTTCGTTTCATTCGTTACTTTTGTCACTTTTGTTACTTTTGTCACTTTCATCACTTCTATCACTTTTTGACACTTTTGATCAATTTCTCGTTTTTTTCTCTCTTTTTTGCCCTACTGTTACTTTTCACACGTTATCACTTATTTACACATTAAATTGCATCTGATCCAATCTAGTTTTGCCTCTGTGTACCATACGTGCATGCATGGCATACACAAGTGCATACGAGGCACAAATGGGTACTATAAGGCCTACGCCGTGTGTAAATGGGGACGAGTTCAAACCATACTGATGATAAAAAATGTCCATGCTCTCAGATCCCTAGAGGTACAACGATGTTGCATAACACAACAACGGATGCCTTATTGAATGATTGGGATAAGTCAGAATAGCTCTGTACCTACCAATAATTCTACAACCAAATGTAGATGAATAAGAAAAATGTTATTATTTCTTTAACATTTGATTGTCTCTTTTAGGTGGACGTCTGCACCAAGGGTGGATATACTCCTCTGCACGTGGCCAGCCATTTTGGTCAAACTAACATGGTGAAGTTTCTGTTAGAATCTGGCGCCGATGTACAAGCAACAACTTGCCATGGGTAAGAGACATAACTAAAGAATAAATTGTTCAGAAAATATTTATAAAAAGCAACAAATATTTAAACAATAACATTAAAGGGGCTATAGCTCTTCGAGAGACCTGGCCACATCCAGAAATCTCCATTACTCTTGTTGATCTCCTACTGTCTTCTTTCCTTCATGACAAATATGCAGTGTTTGACTCGACACCATATAGCCGTTATGCTTTACAATTTCGTGCATGCTTTTGTTTTCAAAATATGGCATATTCGGAAACCGTAATCGTCATTGTGTTACCGCTTTGCCGTAGGTGTTTAATTGGTCCTTGATAAAGTGTGGCCCAACATTTGCTGATTAGATTCTAATGACAGTTATGTGAGGTCCTTATTCTATTTTTTATTAACAGATACACAGCACTTCACCATGCTGCTCAACAAGGACATATCAACATCGTAAACCTACTACTAGAACACAAGGCAGATGCCAACGCTCAAACTAATGTAAGATAAATATCATATAATAGTACTTTGATAAAATATTACATGATAGGATGAATAACCGTTTGTGGTATGCATTTATAAGAAGGAGGATATAATTAATACACTGGATAATGCCGTCATCGGGGAATCACATCTCAATCTAGAATACAGCAGTAAGATTTGCAATTAATGTATTCTGTCTATTTCGTTATGAAATTAGTTGTACATTTATGCAGGCCTTAGCTGGTAGAGATTAGAACTTGCGATGATGGGATTTTAACACAAATGCGTTGGATCACTTGTCTAAACACCGGTCTATGTATTTGAAGTGTTAAAAATGTAACAAGTTTTATGGGATGTGTGGGATTTTTTACTACTGAAACCCTCGTTTTAGATAAAACCATTCTCTTTTTTCAGTCTCTTGTATTATTATGTATTGTATAATTCTCTTTTTCGTCGCCTAGAATGGACAAACCCCACTTGACATTGCCCAGCGACTGGGCTACGTCACCGTGATGGACACCTTGAAGGGAGTGTCCGAGCCTTCCCCAGTGAGCCAGCCCAAGGACGACAAATACAGGCCAGTTGCTCCGGAGACCATGTATGAAACATTCATGTCAGACTCTGAGGAAGAAGGAGGTATGAAAAATTATGACTATAACCATTAAAATTCCTTTAAAGTTTAGAATTCAATAGGTTTTGTTTTAAAACTAGCATTAACACTTGTAGAACTTAAAAATGGTGTACTAATACTCTCAAGGCAACAGCTGACCTGAATCACCTGTAAGTTTGAACAACATTCCAAATATATTGATCAATTAAAGTGAAGTTGGTGTTTCACAAGGCTGTCATTTGGGCCCTGTTGTGTAATGCATTTTTTATAGGCTTGGAGCTGCCTGCTGCAGTATCTCTCAGCCACCTGGCAATCTTATTTAATAACCAAGTTTTGCTCTTCAACGATTCTTTTATTAACATGACCTTGAATTTGCCAGTTTACCATTAATATCTACTATTTCATTCAAATCAAATCAAATCAAATCGGATCAAATCCTGCAAAAATGTGTTTTTTTTATGATTTTTTTATTTTACTTTGATAAGGCGAAGACACAATGCTGACGGACCAGCCCTATAGATACTTGACTGTGGATGACATGAAGTCTCTAGGAGACGACTCTCTGCCCATTGATGTGACTCGGGACGAGAGGGCAGAGTCTGTCATCGGACACAAGAACCTGATGGAAGTATCGCAAAGTGAGTTCCAAAAAACCTTTTCAGAAAAACAGATAATTGTTGACTAATTCCAAGAAAGATCTTTCTTTGCTGTCTTCGATATTTTGACGGCTTATATCTTCGGTTCTATTCGGTATTTTCCAGAAATTCTAAAATTCTATCTTCAGCATATTTTGATTTTACCAAAAAATGCTCGCCTTTTGTAAAAAAATGAAATTTCGATGTAGGAGACGGCCTCATTGTCTTTTTTTTTGGAGAAGCCAAATATTTTCGCAATTTAGCAACAGTTTTATTGAAACAAGTTTAAATTCAAATAATATGATGTCTTTTTTAATAACATGGTCCTTCCAAACATCAGAAAATAAATAGCGCTGATTTGTTTTCGGATGAAAATGTTACTTTTGAAAATTTTATTATTTGTGTAGCTAAATTTATTTATGACTATTATTTATTTACTATCGAAAAGAGTGGCAAAAAAACAACAGAAATAAAATATACTTTATTTTTCAACCCATTGATTCCAAAACGTCTATTTTGATTTACTTGGGTTTCCCAAAGGTCCCAATTTAAGTCCTATTCAATTACTGACTTTTTTGTGTTTATTCCCAGGTTCAACGACAAGTGTTCCACCATACGTGATCGACGAGCTGAGCACTGCCAAGGCGGTCAATCACATTTATAACGCTGAAGTAATGAAGGAGGGGTATTGCTACAATGTCGATACAACTCAACCCAAGTAAGTTTTCCACAAAAAATGCTTTCCTTCATAAAATGCAATTTTATCAAACCATTCTTACTATTGTGGTGCCAATATTCAAATATGGCGTTAAAACTGTGTACGTATTATATAAGTACATAATACCATGTGTAAATAATTAACTGGATGGAGCTTTTTTGTATATTTTTATTGTTATCCTTTTTACAGGTTTTATTCACGGAGACTGAATAATCTGATATTAATGTGTGGTTTTTCGTTTGAATTTTTGCTATCTTTTGGACGCATCCAAGGAGAAAACTTCAATGGAAAAAGTAAGTAACTAAATAATTATTATTTAAAAAAAAATAAAAAATCCAAACCTTTCTCGAGATACCTCAATTTTTACATAAATCTGCAAAGGAAAAAAATGTGGAACATATGGAAACGAACGTTCCGTGAAATATTACATTACGCTAAAAGTAGGGACTGTCTTTGAGATGAAGTATATACACTGTATAAATAGTTAATTGTTTGTTTTTGCTTTGAACACCTTTTTTGTTGTTTTACTCTTTCAGTTTCTTGGTGTCCTTCCTCGTGGATGCTAGGGGAGGGGCTATGCGAGGTTGCAGGGGTGGAGGGGTGCGTGTCATAGTACCACCACTCTCAGCGCAGCAGCCAACCAGAATAACTTGCAGGTTTGAAAAAAGTTCCAACAAATCTATCAACTTAAAGAATTTGGCATTCCACAGGGCTCCCATCTGGGTCCTGTTTTATTTCATTTAAACCACATTTGATATGTTGTTGATGGTTATAATATCAATGACTTAATTTGGGCGTTAATTTAATATAAAACAAAAAGGTCAAAAGATCCCGAGTATAGTTGATAAATACAAGTCATCGTCAACCAACCCTACTGCATTATGAAATTTACGAAAACCCCAATCATATTCGAATGAATTGAGTTATTACGATCAAATTTCATTTCCTAATTGCCGGGAAAGCTGATTCAGATGCACAACAAAAACAACCTTACTGCATAACAAAATATACAAAATGTCAATTTCATTGATCAACGAGCCCAAGCGTAGGTTGTAATATTTGAGATGCACGCCAATGTTGACCCTACTGCAGTATGAAACGTAGGAAAACGTAAATCAAATTCAAATTATTTGTTGTACAACAGATCGATGAAAATATAAAATATTAATATGAAGATGTTTTTATTTTCAGATATGTTAGGACACAGCGAGTTAGTCACATGCCTCCTCTGATGGAAGGTGAAGCTCTTGCTAGCAGAGTGTTGGAACTAGGACCCGTTTCTGCTAAGTTTATCGGGTAAAAATTACTATAATTTATTAAACTATATATCGAGGAGTTGTGCATACCTCACATGATTATAATTATCGGTAGTAGTATGTCTACATTATGAATTTTGACAAAAGAAACAAAAACATAGTTGAATTGAAAGACATCAACCAGCCTATCCTTTACAAGTTATTTCCCTCGCACAGTTGCAACAGATGACAGCGCAGATATATATCTACATAATTCCCAAAAAATCAATTGCAATAACACGATAATACAGTACAGATCTCCCCTTTTCTCTATCGACCCTTTGAACTATATTGGTATGGGTTTCGTTTTACATAGTTCATATATGTATAATTTAACATCATTGTCTTTGTATTTTCAGTCCAATCATTCTAGAAGTCCCTCACTATGCATCCCTCAGAGGGAAAGAGCGAGAGATAGTGATCCTCCGCTCTGACAATGGCACCACATGGAGAGAGCATGCTTTAGAAGCTGCAGACTGCGTAGTCCAAGATATACTAAACGACACGCTAGAGATAGATGGTAAGTAAAAAAAATCGTTAGCATTTGGCATCCCTTACTTAACCATTTTCTTTACACTTACTTCAGTCCTTTTATGCACTTACTTCTACGTATTTGCACTGACTTCATTATTTACAACTCAGTATATCTACTTACTTTATTATTTGCACTTACTTCAGTCCTTTTATTTACTTTAGTATTTGCACTGATTTCATTATTTGCAATTCACTATTTGCACTTACTTCAGAACGTCACTTACTTTAGTACTTACACTGACTGCATTGTTACAATTGTACTTACACTTAATTCATTATTTATATCAGACTTTACACTTACTTCAGAATTTTCAATTGACACAGTTTTCTTACTCTTTTTAGATTATATACTTGTATGTATATGTATTTTATAAATGTTGTGATTTAAATTCGGCATTCTTCTTCTGTATTTCAGACGCTCCCTCAGAAGAGCCTGGAGTCACGCCTACCCGAGTAACCAGAATTCTGACCCACGATTTCCCGCAGTACTTTGCTGTCATCTCTCGCATCAGGCAGGAGGTCCATGCTATAGGACCTGAGGGTATGTCAAACGATTGTTCTAAATTTTATAATTTTAATTTTCAGCTTATTTCTTTCACAACAGCCCAATCCTCTCAATGAAGTTTTTTCGGGTGTCTCCTGGTTTCACAGCGGGCTTTTAAATCAAATATATATTTACTTCCTTATTATGGTACAAAATATTGATTCAGCATATGTCTGAGTCTAATTATAAGAGGAAAGTAGAACATGATTATAATACAAGGTTCACAAAGAATGAAGGAATGATTGTTCCAAAATATAATAATAACTACGGACGGCGAACCCTGGATAATAACGTGCCAAAAATATTTAACATGTTACCAATTAATATAAAAAATTGCGATTCTACAAATAGATTCAGATATATGCTGAAACAATGGCTGCTAAATAGAGATAGTTTATATTAATTCATGTGTTAATTGTTATAATCTGTATGGTTATAGTAATAACATTATGTAATGTTTAAATTGTAACTGAACATTAACATCCTGTTGACAAACTGCTTTATTGCGGTTTAACGGGATTGTACCTTGAAAACCAATTAAAAAAAAAAAAAATGTTTAATATTGAATTGTCGGAACATTAGCAGTATCGGAAGCATCATAGATAGATTGGTGATTCCTCACCCTTGTCACAATTCCAACGGCAATTCAATGGGCTATTTTCCTGAATTGGAGCACTGTATATTTCTGATTCCGGGAAAATTGGTGCACTATTACACCCCTTTTTGCCTGATTCTAGTACAAAGTTTCTTATCTGGATTCTGGAACATTATTTGATACCAACTTTTCTGAATCTAGTCCAATGTTTCTTATCCTGGATTCCATCACATTATTTGATACTAATTTATCTGAATCTGGTCCAATGTCACACTATTTGATACTAACTTATGTGATTCCGGTCCAATGTTTCTTATCTGGATTCCATCACATTATTTGATACTAACTTATCTGAATCTGATTGAATGTTTCTTATCTGGATTCTGACACATTATTTGAAACAAAGTTATCTGATTCTGGTTCAATGTTTCTTATCTGGATTCTGGCACATTATTTAATACTAACCTTTTTTAATCTGGTCCAATGTTTCTTATCTGGATTCCATCACATTATTTGAAAATAACTTATCTGATCCTGGTTCAATGTTTTCATCCGATTCTGGTACATTAATTTTATACTAACTTATCTGATTCTGGTCTAATGTCTCTAATCGTTTCTGGAATATTATTTGATACTTATATGATTCTAATAAAATATTTCTTGTATGATTCTGACTTATTTGATTCTCATCGGATTGTTTTAAAAGATTTCATACATGAATCTCTAGCATACTAAACTTATGTTTGGGTATTTAATGGTATCCCCACACTGCGGCCAACGTTCCAACTTCAAACGTTTGGATGATCGTGTGGAGGGGTGTTCGTGCGTTGGAAGTTCGAGTTGGAAGGTTGGAGTTCGAGTTGGCCTGGGATCGCCCTCGAGGCGATCCCGACGGCCAACTCACACGAACCAGCCTGCCGCAGCTGTCCACACATCAGTCTGCGAACGGCAGGCGATCAAGACGTGCGGCCGCGTTCTATTAAAATGACAATATTATTACGGAGAGTAGTATAACAATTGTTTAAAAACATGTCGTGTACATAAGTTTATAATTATACGTGCGTAATAATTATACGCAATGGACATAAGATACAGCGTAGCTATAGCTGTTCAATGTCCGCCATTTTGGGTTCGGAATTCGGGGTTGGAGGGTTGGCCGCAGCCACCACACGATCGGCCAACCTTCCAACTCCAAACTAAGTTCGGAGTTGGAAGGTTGGCTTTGGTGTGGAAGAACAATAACAGAAACTAAATAATGCAACATTATCATAAAATGACTTATTTTGTTATATTGAAATTTGCAAGGTCCCTGTTAAACGTCGGTTCTATGTTTGTTTCAGTTTTCTATCAAATTGTGATCAGTTGACAAGAATAACAAAATGTCAGTTATTCTTTTCTTCTAATCACAAATTTGACCAAAAGCTGAATGAAATTGGAGTTCAACAGGGACCTTACAAATTTAAACACAATAACGATAAACACACTGTCACATACGTAAATCTGGTGTAATGGTGTTTATTTGATGTTTTGTATAATTCCAGGAGGCATGGTGTCCAGTTCCGTCGTTCCACAGGTGCAGGCTGTATTCCCACAAGGCGCCCTCACCAAGAAGATCAAAGTTGGCCTGCAGGTAAACCTCTTCAGACCCCGCTCCTGCGCCAAACAGGCTCAAGCCCAGCTCAAGAAGATCACCGTCAATAACGTGGCCAAGAAAAAAAGATTCTCTCTCGTCTGGTAAAAAGAAAGAACCAAAGAAACGAACCACTAATCTCTTAAGCCTAAAATGGCAACCTGTCCACCGAAAACTTAAAAGATCGTAAACGCCAGAAAAAAATAACATATTGACATAATCTCTCTAATTTAATATAAAAAATGTGTTCTTTTTTTCCGGCACTTACACCCTTTTAAGTTTCTAGTGTTCACTTACTCGTTTAAGACCATAGTTGCCTATCTTCCGAATATTCATTTTGTTGGGGAAAAATTACAATAATAAACAAAAACTCAAATCATATCAAAACCAAAATAGTTCTTTTATGGTCAATGGTTCTACAATAGTGTTATAGTCAATGGTTCCATCCACCCGACGCGCGACGCCCGCACAACGTACTGAGCCGCTCGCAACTAGCAAACAAATAATTATGCAGTCAAAAGGGCAAAATAAAGTGTATTTGGAACTTCCTATCAATGTTTATTAACAGTTTATTAACTTTTGTGCTAGTTGGGAGCGGCTTAATGCACTGTGCGGGCATTATGTAGATGGCACCAACAATATATAACCAAATATCTTACAAGAAAATGCTGTTTTGCTATTGTCATTGGAGGGCCTAGAGTCGTTCAAATAAATGTAGCTTCGTTCAAAAAAAAAGTAGAGTCTTGACGTGTGCGGTGAAGGAGGAAACCATATGTTTCCTTATAACGCCGTTGGGAAAGTGGTGGGGTCCCCTCCAATGTCAAGTTTTTGTAGGATTTTTTTAAAATTTATCCGAAAAAATTACATTAATTAAAAATATCCCTATTAAGAAAACTAACATATTTTCTTCCCTTTAGAATCAATTCAGAAAAATAGCCAAAAATGGGTAGAAAAATAGCCAATAATAATCATTCACTGGATGTTAAGGGACCTATGTACCTACTTGACTTACTTTAACCAGTGATTCCTGACATCATTTGGAGTCTGGTGTGAATGAAATTTTGGTCTCCGGTGACTATTTTTAATATATTTTTTTTCAATTTCCTTTTCTTCAAAATCAAACAAAAACATTTCTTCCACATGTCATCACTAGTCACTCCATTGAGTGATCACCCAACACATTACCTACTGATTTTTATATGTTTTAAATTAAAAAAAAAAAAGAAAAATATCGGAGACCCAAAATTTCATATACATTTTTTACTCCAAATAATGTCAGGAATCACTGGTTAAAGGAAGTCAAGTACGTTTGTTATCCCCATGTAAGTTCGTGATTGAAATACTAATGAGCATACCAAAATCAGGCATATTCTTCAGAAAGTGTGCGGCCTGCTTCGAGTGAATCATTTAAATTTAAAAAAAAGAAGGTCTTCATGTGCCCAAAGCCTGTGTTAATGTTTCAGTCTATTTGCTAAAGTCATTTCACCCCAATTCCGTTTCTATATAATATTCTCAGTCATCAAACAAAAAGATATTACTTTTTATTGATGTAAAAGACATTTTTTTTAATCCTATTTCTATATTTTTACATTATCTATTTCTACAACTTAATTTAACATTCCGGCAACTTCTAATACTATCAGATTAGTCAAATAACGTATTATATTACGTGTCTTATTTGAATAGGTACGGCAAATCAATAAATCATCTGTAGTGTAAATTATTACTCTATTTAATTTTATTTCCTGTGAAACCTAGAAAGGTAATAGTAATAGAGTAGATTGTAGATGGATACAGTATTATTTTCTTCCTTTAAAATATAACCCATAGATATCTAAAGTTCTTCCAATAAACAATATCAAACTAAACCAGGTAGTAACCAAAATGATTGATTAACTATTGCAATGAAAACAAATACATTGCGTTTGAATGCACATAAATTTTGAAAACACGAACTAGACATTACGTTGGAAAGATTGTAATTTTATGTGTTTGCTAATATGGAATACAAAATATTATGTTAGACAAACAAAAGTAATGAGTCAAAGTTTTTACTCATACTTCCAATATTCAGCATTAAAACATCAATATTAAAATAATAGGAACTGCACCTTAAACTTATGAGGGAAACCAGTATTTGCATTTAATTAAGGATAGTCACAAACAACATAACATTAGATTATTAAAAATCATCTTTATGGAGGTTAAATGCACGGTGAATGACCCAGAAAGTGTGTCCACCAAAGACCACCTTTTGCGGCGGTCACGGTTTTACCACCAAACTAAAAAAAATAATTTTTGTAACGCTCATACTAATTTCTATAATCATACCGTATTTTTATAGTAACCTATATCTACATATTAACTATATTAATCTTATACTTCAAATTTCGTTGCCATACTGCCAAAACTATAATTGCAAAAAATATAAAATTGGGCTTTTGGTATAATGAGTTACAAATCATGTTCCACACATGTCTGCTAAATTCCTAATTGATATCAGCTCACCAGAAATTTATAAAAAACAATTTGCTTTTACTGTAA
This sequence comes from Limnephilus rhombicus, assembly GCA_929108145.2. Classification (NCBI taxonomy): domain Eukaryota; kingdom Metazoa; phylum Arthropoda; class Insecta; order Trichoptera; family Limnephilidae; genus Limnephilus; species Limnephilus rhombicus. The sequence continues at coordinate 26,808,500 of OV815299.1, read as the reverse complement.
CACCTAGGTAGGGTTGTTTTACAATTTGAACCATTCATAAAATTTCAAAGTTGAAAATCAAGTTCGGTTATTATTTCATTATCAGCCGGTTGTTTTAAAGTACTTGAATAATAACAGAACTTGAATATTTGCTTTGAAATTTGATGAATTGTTAAAATTCTCTGAGACGACCCAATGATAATGATAATAATTTTGAATGATCGTAATGAATTATTCATTAGGATATAATCTATCAAATAAGAGTAGAAAATATAAAACTACAAAATTTTTAGGCTGGCAACACCCTATTAACCATGAAATATTCTTTTAAAGTGCAATGATACTGAAAATATAGAACACTGTACACACATTTAAAAAAACATTATTTTATTCTTAAAAAAAATAAAATTGAAGAAGCACTGTTGTTGAGATAACTACTTAATGACATAAAATTGATTAAATTGTGTTTTACAAAGTGATTGGCTTTCATTTAATTTAACATAAATTTGAAGTTAACAGTAGGTAGAAAGGAAGAATCATTAATGGTGAGTTTAGTTACACTACTTTTAGATCTGAATGAGTTAAATATATTCAGATCTAAAATTAGAGATATGATCTAAAGCCCGGACAACGCTAATAATAAAATTACTTAAATAAATGTGGGCAATTTCTAAAGTTTGCTTTATATTTTATTATAATATCATTATTCTAAAAGGAAATGGAAAGGGATATAGCTTGCCTGGCAAACTGGTTGCGATTAAACAAACTTAGCCTAAACATAAGAAAAACACATTACATATTGTTTGCAAATAAAAAAAATGTAAGTCTTAATATAAGTCTTGATAATAACCGCCTTGAAAGGGCTGATGTTACAAAATATCTTGGCCTTTTCATTGATTCACAACTCACATGGAATCACCAATTTAAACATGTTCTATCCAAAATTACTCCTATAACTGGTGTTTTATATAGATTTCGCGGGTTACTTCCTCCTTCTCTATTAAGATCGATTTACCATGCTATGATTCACTCACATCTAATATATCTTGCCGGAATCTGGGGATTTGCTACAAAAAAAATGATTTCAGAAGTCCAAGTCGTCCAAAATAGAGCCCTGCGAAATATATTCAGTCTACCTTGGGATACACACGTCAAAGACATTTACAGAAACACCCAAATACTTCCTTTTAACACCATTCCCACTTTTGAAATAACAAAAACTATATTACAAGTAATTCAACACTCGGCACATTCCAACACTAAACTCAATTACAATTGCGACGTACACCAACACAACACAAGAAATCACAACAAACTTCATATACCAAAAATCAAATCAACAAAATATGGACTAAGATCCCTAGAATACATAGCTTACACAAAATATAATCAACTACCCAACGAGATCAAATGTGCAAGTCAATGTAAAAAGACCCAAACTAACATGCTCAAACTTCATTTTATGAATGACTATCTGAAATAATAATGTTGTGTATGTCCTATGATATGTCCACTTAATACATACAGCTATATGTTTCATGTAATGCGTATCATTCCCGCAATGAGTTTATTAACTCTTGGGAGTACAATGCTTTATATAATATACTATATTCTGTATTGTATTTTAATAAATAAATAAAAAAAAAATAAATAAAAATTCTTTATTATGTTAACACAAAACTTCAAATGTATAATAATAATATGACTTTATGCAATTCTAATTTTGAGTTCATTGGGTATCTATATTGCAATGAATTTTTTTTCTCTTTTATGCCTTTTTAATAAAAATGTAGGTTACACAGCTTTAGATTATCACCATGATTATATTTTTAGTATTTCCATTTGAACAACAGTGGCGCCATCCTATTTTTTCTGCTCTTATTTGACAAACTGTATGTTTGAATAAGTGCGAAACGTTTCAATCGTTCTCCTGTATAATTTGTCGACAATTGTAATTTTTTCAGCATAGCGACGAACTAAATTGCCATTTTTATTGAACATGCCTTAAATTTTTGAAAAATTCTTTAAAGCCTTCATTTAAATTAAAAAATTGAAACGTGTTCATAGGTTTAATGCCGTTAATATCGTGCGAGTTTTTAAGGTTTACACATTAATTAGCTTTATAAAATTAGGGCAAACATAATATATATCTTTAATTAAGACGACACAATACACTAAAATAATCTTGGAATGTTAATACCGTGGTGAAGAAGGCGTTTGGTGGGCCAAGAAAAAAATTACTAAGCTTAGGACGGCCACACACGGGGGAAAAGGGGAGGGCTGTTTAACTTGCTCGCTCTCCTACTCTCCAATATGCCTGTCAGTAGCGGTCCGTGAGTTTTCAGTGAGCTAGAGCGCTAAGATTGAAAAATATGACGTTATTGACATTGTTGTAGCTGAAAACGACCTTCATATTTTTCAAAAGTTTAATTGTTTGTATGAAGTTCTTCAGGATTCTTCAAAAAAATAAAATTCATTTTCAGCTACAACAACATCAGTAACGTATTTTTCAATCCTAGCACTCTAGCTCACTGAAAACTATGTGTGTCCTTTGCACTCATACTCCATTTATTAAGATCAGGTCAGTTGCATTCGATCTTCCGAGAAATGTGCGAAAAAATATACTGCTTGGAAATTATTGCGAAAACGCTCCTCGCACTTGCAATAAATCAAAACCCCCGTCGAGAGTTTGTGGTCTAATAACAAGAAAGTTCTAATTTCACAAAATATAATATAAATGTGGTAGGTACATTTACGAGAACGATTTTTTCTTTTTTTTATAAATACCAAATCCACACCATAGAAAGCTGAAAACTTCATTTGGGGCCACAATTATCTTCAATTGGGCCGCAGGTTGAGCATGCCTGGCCAGAAAAATTAAATCCAATGCTTACCGCTAATGTCTATAGTTGATAAACGTTTTATAACATTTTCAAATCTATTTATGTAAAACACTTAAATGGTAATGCACAGTTTTTATTAATCTTAAATATGAATGAATTATATATGTGGATATCGGTCTGAAAAAAAGCCATTATAGTTACGAATTCGTCGGAAATAATTAAAATGTAGCCTTGGGCAAACTACCCTTTTTTCGGCTACATCTTTTTTCGGCCCAATTCCAATTAGAGATCAAATTCAACATTTTTCGCTATACGCGATATTTTTATATCTACGATTTCAGTTAGCATCACAGCAAACAGAATGATTCATGTATTGTTTGCAGTGATGACAATTGAAATCGTAGATATGAAAATGGAGATAAAAATAAAAAGTCAACATTTTTCGCTTAATGCAATCGCTATTTTCATCTCTTTTTCATGTCTTCGATTTCAGTTGGCATCACAGCAAACAGCATGGTTCTTGTGTTGTTTGCAGTGATGACAATTGAATCGTAAATATAAAAGTAGAGATGAAAATAGCGATCGCGTAAAGCGAAAAATGTTGACTTTGGTCTCTAATTGGAATCGGGCTGAAAAGATGTGTATTGTAGGCATTATTAGAGTCTTGTGTCGCCTTAATGACAGATTTATTCATTAGGGTTAAACGTCACATAAGTTTTAATCTACGCATTAACAGATGACGCCAATTAATTTATTTTAGGTTCTTTATACCATTTGCAACTTACGCTTTAAAATATTAAGGTAAATTAATTGTTTGCGCCCTTGCATATTTAATATGAATATAAATAAATAGTTTTGTCCATAAACAAACCCAAAATTTTCAAGAAAGGTTGAAAAATACAATATTGGATTGAGTCACCGATACAAATTTGAATTTTTCAACCTTTCTTGAAAACTTTGGGTTTGTTTATGGACAAAACTATTTATTTATATTCATATTAAATATGCAAGGGCGCAAACGATTAATTTACCTTAATATTTTAAAGAGTAATTAGCAAAAAGTATTGAAAACCTAAAATAATTTAATTGGCGCCATCTGTGAATGTGTAGATTATAACGCACGTGATATTTAACCTTAACATAGGAAGGTTTAAGAGTAGATTGAATCAATACAATCCCGGTACGACAAAGTGTGTAAAAAGTTAGAGGAGTTTTAGAAACATTTTGAAAGGTTCTAAACAATTTTAAGAAAAATGGTATTTGGTTTTTTAATAGATTTTCGGAAATTGAGTTAGAAATGATTATAAACTGATTAATCAAGTATTTTTGCCTTTAACCAAATTATTATATTTATAATAAAATGCTTTTTATGCATATCTCTTTGCCTTCCAATTTTATCAATATGTTTACGAAATATCCCCATTTCTGCCAAATTGAAATTTATAGTACAAAATAATTAATTTTAATTTATTGTTATAATTTTTAAAACATGCTTTTGTGTTATACAAAAGAAACGAAGCAGAAAATAAAATTTTAGAAACGTTCTTTTTACAAAATTGAGCTTTTGACTTTCTGTAATAATTCGAAAATATTTTATTCTTATTACGAATCGTATTTTTGTATCGTGTTTTATATTAAAAAATGGAAGCTAGTTTTATTTTGTTTTCTAAAATTAAGATTGTTTATATTAAAAATACCTATTATTAAAAAAATGATTGTACTCACTAAAAATGTGTAGATTGGCCCAATAAATTTAGTTGTAACTCAAAAAATGCTTTCAAAAAGTTATGTTGTACAAAAAAATTGCTTGGCAAAATTGCTTTGCAAAAATATTTTTAATTTTAAAAAGTATTATTGTTAATTTGAAAAAATCGTTTAAGAAAACCATCCAAAAATGTATGGAATTTGGATTTTTGTGTCTTAAAATTTCTCTTATTATTGTGAATAAATAATTCAATAAAATATGTATTTGTAGAGAATAAACGAACATTGTTTTTCATTTCAAATGAAATGGAGAGATTGAAATAAAGGAACCAAATTTAAAAATATTTTTAAATGGCGCGAGGTTTTTGTTTGAATTTTGAAATTGTGTGGCAATGATTCTAATAATTTTAAAATTGTTTTTTTAATTTATATTATCAAAGAGATATTATCTTCATAGATGCACAAAAAATATTGTAGCAAATTTGAAATAAATTGAATATAGTTCATATAAATTTAAAACCTTTTAAATATGTCAAAAGCAAAAAAATATGAATATGTATTTATTTTCCTAACTAAATTTATTGGGTTATCTATATTTTTTAAATGCAATTAGAAAATCTCGTCATTATATTAAAAATATATATATTGTTGCCAGGAAAAAATAAAATTATCCATTTTCCCTTTCCGTTTATTTGTGATTGTCTATCGCCATCTTCCCGCATTTTATATTGATTTTTGTTGCCATAATGTCATTGCATTGTTTAAGATTGATTTTTATACTTCCACGCATACTTTCTGAACATATGTTTTTTGCTTTTGCATACCCTTTTTTATTTTTTTACACATTGCATGGAATTTTCTCGCATACAATATGCCACCACATCAAAAAAAAAAAACAACAAATCAGCTTTGGTTGTATAAGTCACAGACATCATTTAAAACCAACAATTAACATTTTCAAAATCGTCGGTGACGGAAATAGTGTTATGGGATTTAAATGCATGAAATTTAAGTTTGAAATATTGATTCAATTGGGTACTTTTCAGCAAAGGGATTGGATCAATTTTCAAACTAAAAACTGTGAAAAACTTGATGTTTTGCGCCGCCATAGATATCGCTTAGTTTTGGATTTTTTCAATTGGTTCTAAGTTTCATTTCTCTGCTTCATATTTCTTCTTCCCTCCCCTAATTCCTTTCCCTACACTAAACAATACAAAAAAGTTTATATTAAATAAACCATAAAAATAAAGTCACATCAACCAAATGTGAGACCGTGCTCAAATATGTACTTTTTTTATTTTCAACCACGAAAAACAATCAAATTTATTTTCTGCTCAGGTTCTAGCTGTCTCTTGGATCAATCAGTAGACCTGTAGTTTGGGCTTTTAGATGGTGTTGACGGATAATATTGCGCCTTTAGACATTCTTATAGCAAATGTGATGTATTTAGACTTTCTTGTTATGATATTTGTAGTTGTCACAAAAGTTGGTTACTAAAATTTGTTTATATATTTTCATCTCAGTCATCATCAGTGACTTCATTTTAAATTCCCTTATCATTAGGCAATATTATTGTCATGTCCGCACCATTGATAATCGTAGTAAATTTAAATTGAGACACTTCCAAATTTATTAAAGATGTTAATAATGAAGCAATTACAAATCAAAACCTTTTTGGTGTTCTACAAGGCCTCCACTTGGGTCCTGTTTTACTTTTAAGTTATTGCAAACGCTAGAGTAAGTATAAGCATTAATTTTTTTCATGATGGAATCTGCCTATGTCTATTCATTTAAATAAATGGCAATATTTCGGTATTCCTCAAAAAGAACTATTAGGTCTCGTTTTACGTTTTTGCATCTTGCAAACACAAGTGTAAGTAAACATACCAATTAAAAACGTATTTAACACATTTTAAATTTATATTTCAAGCATGTGGAGTTCATAGGTAAAAAATATTTCAGTTTTCCACAAAGCTGTCACTTGAGCCCTGTTTTATTTTTAAATTATTCATATGTTAGTGAGTTAATATTTGCAAGCATTTGTAATTTTGAAAAAAGGCAAGAAACTCTTTTCTCTCTTTTTTAAGAAATACATACCAATGTTCTCGGGTTTTGAAAAACCTGAGAATATTGCTTTATAGCTTGTATAATAATTAATTGATTGAACAACAACGCTTGGGTGAGATGCAACTGCCTCTAAATGGAATAAATATTAAGTTAAGATATTTATTGCCCAGGCCCAGACTATCGAAGCAGAGTTGACTGCCAAACTCCTGGGCAGGGGAGTAGCAGTGTCCCCAGTGGTCACAGTGGAGCCCCGAAGGCGCAAGTTCCACAAGGCTATCACCCTGAGCATGCCGGCACCTCGCCCGCACTCGCAGGGCATGATCAACCAGTACACCTCCTCCGCACCGACCCTCAGACTTCTGTGCTCCATATCAGGTAGGACTTTTTCCAAAATTATTGGCCTTTTTGAGACGCAGAAAAGTTGGTTGCTACAAAATGACTATTTTGTTTCAAACGTCAATGTTACATATTTGTGTGCTTTACTGCCGCGTATTACCTAATATTTCACTAACAAAACAAACTTTTTGGCTGGCTGTCTTTGGACACAGGAAATGAAGTTGCTAGCTAAATATCAAAATTAATTTAACGGCTTTTGTTTACCTCTTGAATTCTTGTTAATCACACTAATTTTAATCTATATAATATTAATTTGCGATCATATTGTGTTTACATTAATAATGTGTTATTATTCTTTTTTGCTGAACCAACTGCTAAAATGTTGCAAAATATAAAAATTTTAAAACATTTTTCTATCAACGTTGTTCAAATTTTAGTAACCAACTTTTGTGACCACGAGTTTCACAACCATGCACATAATCCTCACTTATTAATAATTATTTATGAATTAAACATATTATTTCACCACAATGTGTAGCTACTTTACTAGGCTAGATTTTCATGAGCAGGTATTTACTTCCATGACTAATATAATTCCTATTTTCAGTGTAAATTTTTCAAAAGTGTTAAATTTTGTCATGTTTTTAACTAGGCTTTCTGAATTATAAACTTACCTAGATGAAATTAACTTGTTTCTAGTATAAACAATATTATAAAGAGTGTAATATTTTAGGCATGGTACCTTTGTGGTAAAAGTTATTACAGTAAATAGACCCTTAAATTTCCTTTTGATAGAAATATTTTTAACTCTTACTTATTTTAGAGAATACACTTTAAACTTGTATCATAATATATATTGTTAAAAACCTTTAGAAATTACTATTTAATTTAGTGTACTCTATCATTCCTACCAAAATTAGAATATTGAAGTTAAAAAAATTACGTTTACACAAATAAAAATATTTTGAAAAGTAAAAAAAAAAAAACAATTTTGCTAGTTTTTTAAATTTAAAATTACTTTTTTGTGCATACTGTTTTATATTTAATTTGCAATTTTATTTTAATCAAATTATTTTGATTGTTTACACTGACTTCATCATCATTTATTTTATTTTAACATTTTTTGTGTGTTGGCTTTTTATATAAAATGAAAAATATTTCACCAATTTTCACAAACATTTTTACTCATGTTTTTTTTTACATTTTATAAATTTGTTTTGTTTTCTCTACTGTCTGGGGTTAATTCAAAGGATTGTCATCACAGGTAGAAAGAACTGTTTTAAAAAGCTAAATTTACAATAATTTGACTTATTATTTGTGACTTTCGGAAAAGCATTGGCTCTAACGTACGATTTTAATTTTTCTTAAACTTTACAAAAAAAAGTCCGGACATTCATGTAAATTTTGAATGGTGTTCTCATTATTTTCATAAATAATAATAAAAACTCCCGATTCAAGTGCTCGCCGTTACAATTTAACACTGACTCTTGGGCCTTTCTTCGGTCTTCGGTCTTCAAGAATAGAGGTCATTCTTAAAGGCCCGCGCACACAGAGAGCGGTCAGGAGTTCCGAGTTCCGCGTTCGGCGTTCATTAGAATGCACCGAGTCTATAATAACAACGCACACAGCGGGCAGTCGGACCGCGGCGGTCAAAGCGCAACGTCGCGTTCTAAGAGCTCTTTTCCCGCCGAGACAGGGAATGCCTGAACGCCGCAAAGTCTGAGGCTGCAAACATGGAAAAGTTAATTGAATTGGTTAGGGAAAGGAGTTTATAATACGATTTAAGTGATGTAGACTATAAAAATACTCTAATGTCCTTTCTTATCCTTAATAAATAAATATATACTTAAAAATACAGCCAGCCCTTCTTTTGATGAAACAAAGTTCCTCCAGTTAGTGTTTTGTTTTTCGATATCAGGTTTTATGATGCTATACAATTCATTAAACTATTAATCGACATTCGAAAATAAATGTAGAATCGTTGTTCATCTTTAAGTAAATCCTGGAAAATACTACTAAATTCGCCTTGTTCTTCTCGCGTTGTGTTGATCGGGTGCACCCAATACTTCCTTTTCTTTTTAGAAGCTGCTAAGTTGCACAAGAGCAATAATTATTCATTGGATGATGAACTTTCTAGTGACATGTTGCATGTGCAAAGACCCAAACGAAACTAGAACGCGAGAATTTGAACGCCGCTTGTGTGCGTTGGAACTCTTGAGCGGTCAACGGTCACTAGAACGCAGAACTCTGACCGCTCTCTGTGTGCGCGGGCTTTAAAAGCTGTTTCACAATTTGATCGGGTCGAAAATCAGCGATTAACAGCGTCCGTTTCGAAAATTTTAAATTTCTCTAATCGTCGATCAAATCTAACGGGAGTTCAAAACTTGGTTAAAGTTATCGATGCTTTTTTGTATCAGGTTTACAAAAAATGCTACTGTCAGCTTATTACCAAAAAGTGTCACACAATTTAAATTTTGACAATTAAAATAAGATGCCTTTAAAAATAGCGAAAGTTTTAATATTCTTGATACGGACAATTGAACTGACAATTTGTGGTGGAGTTCCATCATAATACATAATATATTTAAACAATTTTAAACTTTTTCCACTTATTTCAATTTTTGACCGTTATCGCTTTCGACATATGGAGGCGTCTTTAGACTGGTTCAATTATTTCTTAACCTATGGTTTATGTACATAATATTTGGGGGAGTGATGTGTATGAACCATAGTTTAAGAGGAACGGTTGCGCGACCTTTTAGTCGGTTTATTTTTATTTCAGTTGGATTTAAGGCCAAACAACTTAAACCACCAAAAATTGATCAAAAGGAGTAGCAAATATCTAGACCGGAATTTTTTATGAAAATGCTTTTTAAGCATTTTTTATTTTATATTTCGTTATGGTAAACTAGCTGGTTCCCGGCATGCGTTGCTATCCCATTTAATAAAGAAATTGTTTCTCCTTGCGTGTCCTTTCCCATTTGTCCCGTTCCTCTTCCGCCTCCCCTTCCTCTCCCGCGTCCCCTTCCCCTCTCGCGTTCCCACTCCGCCTCCTCAACCTTCCCTCTCCCCACTCCACTCCCCCCTCCCCGCTCCCGCATTCCATACATTCGTCCCGATACATTCAGTTTTAAAACAACTCGCGTGCCACCTATTGCAATTTTTTTATACAAATTTCGTAATGCCAGAACTCACCAATAGTTTTATACAAACCTTGTCCTGACAATAACGAACACAACAATAAAAGAATTATGCAATTTGGTGCAGTCATTCAGAAGTTATGCGCATACATACATTTCGGGGATTCATTTTATTTATAGAGATACAACAAAATAAGTTCTTTTAATAATTATCAACAATCATAAAAAATTGTGAATGTTCCTCTAAAATCATGATGAATTGAGCTCTTTATTGGCTCATATTTTATAATTTAAAACAGAAATAAATGTAGTATCCGAACTAGAAATTTGCTAGAGCATTTTGTTCAAAGAAATAATTTTTCAACAATAATGTTTGGTTGGGAATTTTTAACTCAAATCCATATTTAAGTTTTGTGTGAAAAAGGCCGTGCAGCCGAACCCCTTAAAGAATAATTGTACTTATCTGAAGATGCCGTAATAGGCTGACACCGGTAATGGTCAAAAATAAAATGAATGGAAAAAAGTATTTAAATGTTTTAATATGTTATTAGTTAGTTTTCTATTTGCGATATTTCATTTTGAGTTACCCCCGGACAAGTCAATGTTGAGTTTCATTGTATTCGTGTTTCCGTGTGTGATTTTGGTCGTCTTGTGTGTTGTGTTTGCACTCCGTCCCTTGGCCGATCGTCATTGCCGCCATTTTGTTGTTGCGGTGGCGGCCATCTTGTTGTCACGTGAGCAGGCGTTTTTCGCAAAAGATCTCTCGAAGGTAATTCAATAACATTTTCACCTCACAAGCATTATTTTATATACTGTCCATCACCCGAAGCGGTATCCCACCATAGTTGGTTGCTTTCTTGCTATCACAACTGTTCAACAACTGAATTAGAGTGGTTATGTAATGTGCTTACAGATATCTAATTAGAGGACAATAATCACTGTTAGATAGATATAACTCAATGAAAATACGATGGCAATCACATTAATCACCTCTTCAAACTTATTGGGAAAGAATTTCCCAGTAAAATGCTTTTTAAATCTCTCAAGACCAAGATATCTTTGGTCAATCAGAAACAACAAAAATTATACTTATATCAAATAGTAGTACCGGAGCTGGTTAAAAAATATGTTAGCAATTCTTTGTGATGGGCAGTTCCGATTAATCAACATTGAAATAGAAAGATGGGTGCTGTATTAGGAAACATGGAGGAAAGATGAAGGTCAGCATCTTTAGTGAGTTGGATTTTGTTTGTTAATAACAACTGGAAAATATTGATTGTTGAGTGATACACTTTGTTACTTGACTGAGTAACTTATTGAAGAGTAGAGGATCACATTTAGAAGAGACAGTCACTAGTGAGCGAATCAGTTTATCGAGATTAGTTTAAAGTGCTGTTAAATAGTTTAGAAAAAATCAACACCCGCAGACAACAAACATGATGTTGCGTTTACACGATTGCCAAGCTTCGGTAAGCGTTCACTAGAGGTGGGCGTTTTTGTTATTTTTAAAAAACGAAAACAAACTGTTTTCCTATTGGAAAAAACGGGCTGCTTTGAGGCATTTTGTGTGAAATAGCATTGGGTTAGTACAGCATAATGGGTAGAGTAGAGTCCTTTCTTGGGCTACCTAAGTCCTCTATCACGACACAAGCAATATTTTCCACTTCCTGTGGTGGTAATAGAAGATTTTCAAATATTGTCAGGTTGTTCATAAACCGGGGATGTTCGTCTTTCTTTTAAATAAAAATAGTTCCACAATTTATTATGGTAAGAGAGACTGTGTTTAGTAATATTTGGAAAGGTAAAAAGCTTTAGTCAGAAAAATATTGTAGATTTGATCCTCATTGGAAAGATTGGTTCAAACTTTGGTGGAAAATTTTACATTGTGGAAGTCACTAGAAAGTTTTAAAATATTAACTACTTAGCAATATATCGAAAAACTTTAATAGGATTTATAACATTTGGAACACTTGGCAGACTTAGATCAGCAAAGATGGTAGTAGAAAGACGTAGGTCAGCAATAAAATTGTAGTTGGAAAGATTTTATTCGATAAACACTGGAAAGATTCTTTGGTATTCAATGGAAATAAATGACACGATAAACTTCTAGATATGTTCATTCTTTGTCATTGCAATATGGATGATTTACAGTTTAGGTAAAGGCTGATTAACAGTAAGAAATTCAGTTATTATTCGGATATCAGAGCAAACAGCAAAAAATCTGCTTAGTCTTTTATTTTGTGAGGAAATATCAACATTTGAATAGGGGGGACATTAATCATACATACCATTTATGAAATAGTAAGTACTTAGGTAAAATGAAAATAATTCAGTTTTTTGAGTTTAAAAGACGAATATCCATCGTTTCCACTTAATGTATGAATATTTGCAAATGACACCAGTAAAACACTTTCACGTATAGAATGCTGCACTCAATCCAATTGTTGTTAACCAAAAAAAATTATAAAGATCTGCCTTCGATCCAATATCGTCCAGGATTTCCAAAAACGAAATCCCTAGTTGGTAGAATTAGTTGGTTGAACATTTTTATAAAACACCAAAAAGAAATGAGTGCACAGAGATATTTTATAAGAATTCAAAAAACATTTTTTTTTTGAAAAATCTTTAAATAGATTTGGTTTTAGTAATTTTGCTGAATCTTGCTTGCAAACGTATGGCACAGAGGTCCTTAATACACAATATTAAATATTGCATCATTAATAATAATAATTGATATTCAATGCATTTACAAAATACCATTTAAAAAAAATGGTTTTTAAAATTGTGAAAATTCATTTAAAAACTTTTTCTTTTAAGAATATTTATTAAAAGTAGAAAAAATTATCAAATGATTTCTTAAACTTTTTTATTGTTTTGGTAAAACTTGTTATAAAAGATTTTTATGAATTTTTCTCAAACAAAAGGGAGAAAGACCTTTTGAAAATCCATTTTTCTCATTTCAACATCCAAATTTTTAGAATTCTTTGAATATCATCATCATTATTATAAATATTTGACTTGTGTTGAATTGGGTTCAGGAATATAATGCGCAAGTGAGCTTTATTGCAAATGTATCACCTATTTTCCAAATCACATATTTAATTTGTTTGTTTCAATCACCATATGCAATCACCACAATTATGTTCACATATCCATTAATAATTTCTTTTGCATCTTAATTTTTTATTATTATAATATTGCTTTTTTGTAGTTTTACCATTCTGACGTTCAATTTTCAAAAAATCATTTTTGAAAAGTGAATCATTCAAATGTGTTCGAAATCATAACTATAAAAATGTTTTAGAAAAACAAAATCAAAATTTTTGGAAGACGAAACATAAATTTACAAAAACTTATGTGCATGGCATGATGCTTGCGTGTCCAAAAGCGGAATTAAATGATTTTGGTTTGTTCGCTAGCTCATACGCGAAATAAAAAAATGTAAAAAAATATGATACAAAGTGTTGGTGTTATTAAAAAAAATATCTGAATCCTCAATTTTTTTATTTCAAATTGAATCCGAAGAGTTTTATAGAACTCAGTTTGTTTTTAGAACTCGGAGATTTTTAGGACTCGTAGGAAAGAAAATAGACTTCGAAAATAAATACGATTATTTTTTTGGAAATACAGTAAAACGCCGATTTTATATAGAGTTCGGATAACTGAAAAAACTTTTAATCCAAATTATGTATAAACTACGGATAAAAACGTGAATAAAACCATTATGGCATCATCTAACTAATTATGTTTCTAACGAAGTAATCCATGATTTAAAAAAAAACACAATTTTTATCGTGATTTATTTTTGGATTTTTATGCCGTGCTGCGCCACCTCCTTCTTTTACCAACGCTTTGGACAGCATTATAGCGTCCATCATTAGGGATGTGAAGTGTCAGACGTGTAATCTGTTACATTATTATGATTGCTCATCTGTCCTGGTGATGGGCACTGCAAACGTTGGCTAAAAAAGGGCGTAAATCACGATAATTCTTTTGGCCGTGAAAATCTCAAATCATATCAAACCTATTTTCGTTTAAGTTTTCTTCTACGGCTGCGAAATATGTACATGTTTTTATGTTAGTAGTAAATCAATATAATTATTTCCGTTGGTATTTTGGGAAAATACATCATACATAGATTTGAAAGTTACGAAATCATAAGTTAGAACTTCTCAGTCAATTTCAATTTCTCATTGAACCAGTTAAAAATTATGTGAGTTTATATGGTCAAATTAGCTCAGTGGTCAGGTCCCTTCCCCGGCAAGGAAGAGGTCCTGAGTTCAATTCCTAAATGCGACTGAATCTTTTTCTGTCTTTTCTGTTTAACATTTTCCATTTAAAAGTGGTTAATTTTTTATTACACTTTTTGTTTACTAAGAGTAACGGCTGCGATGCCTTTTTGATGCAAAATTTGATGATGCCTTAACACATGACAAAACTGAAAAATTATTTTTTAATCAAAAGGTACAGCAAATATCTAATGTGAATACGTGATACTTTATTTTATTGTGTTTTAAATTATGAAATAAAGGCCATTAAATATTTTTTTAAATCATGATTTTAGAGACAAATTTGGCAACTACGTGTGAGTTAACGTTATTTAAAAAAAAATATCTACTCTTTGTGTTTTACAAATAATATGTTTTTAATATAATATATATATTTAAAAAAATCATTCTAATGGTAAGTTTAAATTACAAACGACCGATTTAGGTAAGAACATATATTTTTGTGTATAAATTAAAATTTCTACCACAAAAAATGTCTTTTTTTATTTTTCATTATATTAAATTATGAGAACCCACAAAAATGGCCGAGTTGCCTCCACAATCACGTAAAATTGAATTCTTTAATGGCCCATGTATCAAAATATAAAACACAAATAAATAGAGTGGAACGTAACCGTACTAGATATGTGCTATACATTATGTTTAAAAAAATAATTATTTAGTTTTGTCGTGTATTTTGGCCTCAAATATTTCAGCGTTTTACTGTACAAAATAAAAATTCTGATATTTCTGAAATTGAGATTAATTATTTCCCATTATTATTACTTACTATAAGAAATCGTTGTTTTTATGTTTTTTTAATCATTAAGATACATTTTTTCATCTATTTTTTCACCTCTTCCACTGTTTATTATTTATGTTGCAATATTGCTCCAAATATGTATTTTTGGAAACAATCATTTTTGATTTTTTTTTTTCGAAAAAAGGTATTTTATATTTTTCCAACATCATTTTTGACACATTTTAACAGCTACCTTCGAGAGATCTGTGAAAACGCACTGCACACAATGAAGAAAACAACCTTTTCTCAAATTATTGAGTCATTGGTTATTTTATTAGGTTTTGCAACATGTTCAACATGCCTTTTTAAATTTTTGCAACAATTTTAAAATTTTGCGAAAAAATAATTGAAGGACGTTCTATTTTCCAATGATAAAATTTTGAGAGATAAAAAAATGATTTTGTCTCAGTACTCTTTTTCACTATTTTTTCTAATTTATTTAAAAAAGCATGTTGTATCAATTTAGACGTGTATATAAAAAAATTTGACTATTTGTACATACAAAACGATGTGAATGTTCTCATTCTCACAAATTGATGATGTCCGAAGAACTTGCAAATTTAGTATAAACTATTTAAAAAATCATTTTCGTAGAACTTTTTTGGACTAAAAACAATAGATTTTTGCATAAAGCTTTGTTTTTTTTAGTTAAAGGCTATTTTTATTTTATTTATTTACAATAATTATTTTATGGTTAAAGTAAAAATAGAAACTTAGCACAACACTTTTGTAACAGTAATTTAAAAAAATATATATAGTTAAAGAACTGCCTGAGCGTGACAGAGGCAGTGGGGGAACAATTTGGCGTATCAGATGTACAAATGAATAAATAAAAAGATGACATTAGGCCTTTTTAATCTGAGTAGCGTTCAAGTACAATATAATATATAAATATTACCAAGTTATTTGTTGGAAAATTACAATTTGATAAAGTTTTGACTAGCATGCATTCAGTGGTAATGATGGATAGTCGAAAAACATAGATAGAAATTTATTATTGATGTAGAAACTAGGATATTTTTATAACTTGTGTAATTTTAGGCCAATAACATAAATTTCTTAGGCCATTTCTGAAATTCTAATGTAACATAGTTTTGAAATGGCAATTCAGCGCCATATTGTTTTTTTGACATTTTAAAGGTTTCCTTTACGTGCCAATTTTAAGTGTTTTCAGCTTTATATCAAATTGTAATATGCTGACAAGCTTAACTACATGATAGTTGTCCTCTTCTGCTGATCACAATTTGTTCAAAACCTGAAATGGACTTAGGATCGGCATTTAACGGTGAACTTACAACTGTCAAAAAAAAACAAAATGGCGCTATGTGACTATTTTATTACTTTTGTCATACGTGTATAACTGGGCCTTAGAAAAAGGAATTCCAAATTTTTTTTCACGTATACTGCAGGTTTTAGTTTTGGTATTTGTTTTGCCTCCCAAATATCCCATTTTGAGCAGGGGCGTTTTTCTTGACTTCTACCCAAACCAGATGACAATCTCGCTGTTCGATGATGTCATGGACGGTATACATATGACGTCGGAAAAACTCTTCCTTAGCATTAGAAACATACATTTTTCAAGAACGAATTACAATAATACAAAAAAGCTTGTTAAAAACAACATTAAACAGTCATACTAAGTTATGGAATTCCTTATTAAAATTTAGGCCCAAAAAAGCATTGTACAATTTTTTATTGAAAAGTTTTAATCCACATTTTAAAATCATGGCATATTTTTTGTTGTTTTTTTTTTAACAATAATGCAATGTTTTAAATTGTGTTTAAAAAAAACATCGCTAGGTGGCACCAACAGGGCACACTGGGAGGACGTCACAGACAGCACTCCACTGACCTTTGTGAATGACTGTGTGTCCTTCACCACCACCGTGTCGGCACGCTACTGGCTCATGGACTGCAGAAATGTCAGCGAAGCTACCAAGATGGCTACCGAATTATACAGGTCAGGAAGAAGAAAAATATGTATATTGTTGAGGATAATTTAGGATTTAGGGGACTTATATTCTGAAACGATTTTGAAGTTTGGAAAATAGCTGCATTTTTTTTATGCTAGTTGCGATATTATATATTATGATACAGGACAGCAGTGGGCAATTAGTTTTGGTGGCGGGCCGTATGAACATGACAATTTTGTTGGTGGGCCACGTGACCATTGACGTCACTCGTGCACGTGTGAGCCTGCTCAATAGGTGCGCTTGTGACTGCCTGTCTGAACGCTGATCGTCATAGTGGTTTGTGTCGTGCCTATCATCATCGTGTAGCGCAGAGGTTCCAAACCCTAACTGGCTCGACGCCCACTTTCCAAGTATATTTTTCTTCAAAGCCATTCGCATTCTGAAATTATTTTAGTCGAGTAGCGAATATATTAGTAACTAAACGCGTTCGAACACCACAATTTTAGTGGAGTAGTTTAGTCAGCTCTTTAGTAGAGTCAATTCATTTCGTTCTATTTTTTCGGCAAGTACCGACCCCCACCACTCGTCCCTGCACACTGACATGCGCAAACCCGCCGTTTTAGCAGAGTTCATTTGTAGACGCGTGGAAATGTTGTGTCATTGGAGTTAAGATGCTACTCTAAAATTATTTATTAAT
This sequence comes from Limnephilus rhombicus, assembly GCA_929108145.2. Classification (NCBI taxonomy): domain Eukaryota; kingdom Metazoa; phylum Arthropoda; class Insecta; order Trichoptera; family Limnephilidae; genus Limnephilus; species Limnephilus rhombicus. Next base: position 26,790,751 of record OV815299.1, on the reverse strand, counting down.
GCTGCTACTAATCTCTTTTCGTGTCCATAGTTTATTTATTTTCATCATACTAGTTTATTCTTCCACCTCTTCTAAAATAAGCATTACAATCATTGTTGTGTAGCAGCCCGTCATCTTGCAACGGGCAGCGGGCACTAATGTAATCTACTTGAAAGTAATGCGAACACTTTTCGGTGAGTCAAGTAGCAAGTTACTCGTTACTTGACTAAACTACTCTCTCAATGCGAACAAGCCATGGGACGTTTTTTAATTGCCCAAAAGATGAAATAGGGCCTAACGGGAATTATTTTCTAAACGGCCTCCTGTGTGGAGCTAATTAAAAAACAAATAAAAAGTGACTACATCTGAATTTTTAACCCAGTCGTTTTTCAAAATTCCATCCACCACCTATTTCAGCATTGCAGAATTCATCAATTTGGTAATTTCATGGTCCCATTGCACACTGCCTCTAGGCAGTAAAAACCATTGTATACCTGAATTCCACTTTATTTTTAGGGAGGCGATCCATGTGCCGTTTATGGCTCGCTTCGTCGTCTACGCCAAGCGAACAGAGCACCTGCAGGCCCAACTCAGAGTGTTCTGCATAACGGACGACAGAGAGGAAAAGACCCTCGAGCGGATGGAGCGATTCTCACAAGTGGCCAAGAGTAAGGACGTGGAGGTTCGTGGATTAACTAATTTGAATAAAATCATTCAACACAATTTGAAATACTTATTGTGAAATACTTTAAATGCTTCTAACGTAATACACATGGTATTAGGGATGTACTTGACTTACTTTAGCCACTGATTCCTGACATCATTTGGATTAAAAAATATAAATGAAATGTTGGTCTCCGGTGACATTTTCAATGTTTTTTTTTCTACAAAAACTTTAATAAAATGGTACGCATTAGACCATGGGCTCTCAACCTTATTATATTCAATTATTTGTTTTACCTTTTTGTCTAGCAAGTTAAAAAAGCAATTCTTTTGTATTTTAAGTACAGGGTTGCTACCTCTTTCGTTCTTGTATTCATAATATAGTGTCAATTCCTAATATTCAATAATACATGTAAGATAATTAGTATGTGATTAGCGTGTTTTTTTTGTCTTTTTTAGACCATATTTTTTTACCTGCCCACGCCTTTACTGTGTCACCTCAACGCCCCCTAATTTTCTCTGGGTGTTCTACTGCCCCCCCCCCCCCCCCCCCCCCCCCTGAAAGTCTCAAAAGCCCACAAGGGGGCGTTACCACCCACGTTGAGAACCTATGTATTAGACAGTTAGAGGTGGGGAGAGGGGTTGGTCGGCTACTCGGGTGGTTAGTTATTCGCTTACTGAGTGTCAATTCATTGCTTTGATAGTTACATAATTTGACCACCATGCTAGGCCGTGTTATGGTGAACGATGTGTAGATGTGCAGTCATTATAATCCTAGAGCTCGGCAAACAAATCCAAGCTTCCATTTAGAAAGGACGTTAGTCCACCGAACTATAATTATAAATTATGATACGTCAATAAACAAACACTGTGTTTCAAAGAATCTAAGTCTTTCCATAAGCATCCTGTAGTACTGAGACGAGTATTGGTAGCAAAACAATATGTTTCAGTTTACAACATAATATGCGTGTAAAAGAGCAACACTTTTGTATTACAAAACATTTTAACTACATGGGTACCCGACACATATGTACTGTCTTAACCTCTTGTTTGCCGGAGTAGGCCAGCAAAAAGCTCCACCAATTACGACACGGCATCCGGCGGCAGAAATGACACTCGTGTCCAGCATTTCTGACACTGTCCTTTACAAATTCGTAGGGTCAAAGGGTCAAACTCGTAGATAAACATATTTTTCCCGCGCATGCGCAAGAACTGCGCACGCTCCCGCGCTCCGGTAAAATATTAATATAAATTATTTGGAGTGACTAGGCGCATTGCAGGTTTCGCTATGGTAAAGGGCGATAATAGAGCAAGCGATTCTGACCGTGTTCTTCATACACTTTCTTTATACATAAGGGTCAAAATCGCGTGTAAAATCTCATGACACACCGGTGCACGAGCGGCAAACGATGGGTTAATGTTTCTGTTGCTCATGTCCTGTTGTTCATGTCCTGTTGTTCATATCCTGTTGATCATGTCCTGTAGTCCATGTCCTGTTGTTCATGTCCTATTGTTTATGTCCCGTTGTTCAGGTCTTGTTGTTCAAGTCCAGTTGTTCATATCCTATTGTTCATTTTCCGCTGTTCATGTCCTCTTGTTCATGACCTGTTGTTCATGTCCTATTTTAATATCCTGTTGATTATGTCTTGTTGTTTTTATCCTGTTGTTCAGGTCCTGTTGATCACGTCCTGTTGTTCACGTCCTGTTGTTTGTGTCATGTTATTCAAATCCCGTTGTTCATGTCCGATTGTTCATGTACTGTTGTTTATGTCTTGTTGTTCATGTGCTGTTGTTCATGTCTAGGTCCACGAAGGAAAGCCAGTGTACCTCGAGTTCGGTGGTAACTTCACCCCGGTGGCCAAGTCTGGCGAGCAGCCCCGCCTCGAGTTCCGTGCCTTCCGCGAGAGCCGCCTGCAGCTGAGCGCCATGGTCCGAGCGGAGCACGCTGACGCTGTGGCGCGCTGCCAGTTCATGCGAGAACACAAACAACCCAAGGGAGAACCCGCACAACCCCCGGTTAGTATATTTCTTACAGAGACAATGAGTTCAACCATGAATAACAGTATACTCATAAACAAATCAGAACCTAGCCTTAGATAAACCAGGTAACAACTTAATGTGGACAATCCAGAACTAGAAGGACTACTAACGAGACACTGCCATCTCAAGAGACTTATGCAACTGTTGTAAGTGGAAAACACCAATAGATGCAGGAAATGTGAAGAGGTTGAAGAGACTCCAATATTCACCTATGGTGCCAATGTCCTGCCCTGGTGGGAACAATGCTCAGATTCATTCGAAGGGAAGACGTATTATGGAACCAGGAGACAGCCAAATATCCAATGACAACTCTGGTGCTCATTTTTTTTCCAGGAAAAAAATTCCCTCAGGGCCTATGACATTTTTTATTTTTTTTTATTTAAAAAAATACATACGTATACAGATTCATAGTAAAACATTTGATTCTTAAAACTAATAACAATACATATATAAATTTCTTTTTAATGAAACTACCCAATTCAAAAGAGAAAACATTTCTCGTGCTTGAATTTTGGAGTGCCATTGTAAAATGCATAGTTACACAGAGTATGTTATTACAAGTACTTATATTAATAAAATATATATTCATGAAGACAAGTGGACATAATAACTGACAGTATTGTCAGAGTAGGTACATATAATAAAGTTGTAACAATTTGGTGCCTGCAAATAATGCGTATGTACTTTGCTTTCAATTTGATATGGTGATGAAATATTTTTAGAGATTATGTTCTAGTTTATTTGTTGTTGTTATTATTGTGATGATGAATTTAAAACTTATAATTAGTGTCGGGTTGGTCTATTAGTGTTTTTATTTGGGTTTTAAAAACATTATAATTTTTTTCAGACTTGATTTTATATGGGAGAGCATTGAAAAATTTTATACCTTGATAAGCATAATGGTGTTGGGAAGCACTCGTTTTACATCTTTGGGGAAGCTGTGTGAAGGGTCTTTTTAGGAAAAAGAAGGAGATGAAGTTCTAGGAAGGAAAAAGGTATGAGGAGTGGGTAAGAATCTGGGGGTCAATGTGGTCAGCAGTGACGAACGTGTGAATCCATCTCTCCCATTGCGATGCAACGCGACAGTTTGAGAGAATCCGGCTGGAGAGGTCAAAAGATCTCCCTCAGTCTCTTCTGATCAGGCCTGCCACGTGGGAAAAGCATCCGCCGCCAAGACCTAGACAAATCTTACCCCACGTCATCAAACACAGCGAACCACTTAGGATGACCTATTGCAGGGGTGTTGGTAATCCAATAAACCCGGGGCGACGGTACCCATACCCGCCTCCCAAATTGAATGATGGAAGAGTACGAGGAGAAATCACGGGACGATCATATACTTTATATCACATACTTTAGATAAGATACATCAAGACTCCTTAATTTGTGAAAATATTTTATTGGACTAACCCAGACCGCTCATTTTATACTCCAATCCTTTGAACATTAAATAAAAAATAAATCCAACCTTTCCAAAATTACAAAAAAACGTGTTTTATCTCCTGAAATAATTGGAGTTCAGTCAAGTATTATTAATTGCATTATTTTAATTCCCAGATTTGCGTCCTCAATATTGTCCTGCCTGAAGAAGTCATCCCTATGGAGCTGTTCCTGCCAGCCTTCGTCCACCCTCACGCTGATCTGGACGAAGAACTGAAGGAGAGCATCCACTCCCAGCCGGATGATGCAGAAATCAAATGGCCTGATAGACTCACTGATACCAGGTACAGTAACATATCCATCTCTATTGTATAATTTTTAAGGTCTCAATCCAATGGAAGGCACTCCGATTCAAAATAAGTATTCAACAATTTTTCAAATAAGATCATTTTAACATGACTTACATATATTTTAACGCTACCCTGAATATGATCCACAATGGCCCGGTTCCTGGGATCTAAGACACTCCTAGTTCCCTTGTTGCTTCGGGTAAAAGAGGAAAGATTAAAGAAGCACATCATATTTATAAAAATGCTAACAAAAGGGAACTAACGCAATGAAAACAAAAACACATAACTGTCAAAAGGACATGACCGGCTGAGTAAGATATTTGTTTTACCATCTGACGATTAATTACTAGAACAAATAGTAGGGGTTCAGCCAAGAACCGAACCATTTTTTACAACATTATATTTATTATACCACTTTTAATTATATACAATCAACATGTTTCGTGAATGATGTTCACATCATCAGTATACTAAACTTAAAAATTAAACATATATGGGAGGAATGGGTAGGAGGAAGGGGAAGGGTAAGATTGAGGGGACTTCATTAAAATTAGGGATTTCAAAGTCATTAGCAGGGAAAGACCGGTTAAGTGGGAAAAGGTTCAAAAGAGGGTTTATAAAAATTTGTTGCTTATTAATTATGTCTGCTTTATTATTTACATTTTTCCTAATTTCTAAAATCTCTAAATTATTTATCTGTGATGCCTTATAACCCATATGTAATATTTTAAGTCCATGGTTTTTGTCAAAATTATGATCATTTTTTATAAAATGATATGCGAACTCAGATTCGCTATTGCCATTTAATGCCCTGAGATGTTCTTTAACTTCAAAGTTTCTATTACTTACACTACATTTTATTACATAGAGGGCTGTATTAGCTGATTATTGATTTTAACAGTTACAATATCTTCTGTCCATGCTCAGTTTGAATGAAATTTGATCCATTCTCATGACTATTTTCTCTTAGAAAAAAACTGTAGAGCACCCTTTAGTAATTGTGGTGAACTGTTAATTACACTGATTAGCAATACAATTCTGATGATCGATAACACTTTGGTTGTCAAGATTACGAGTCTTATTTATTATCGTATCATATTTACAATGAATATCTTACTAGACCTAACGTCCGTTCTAAAGGATGCTCTCGGTTAATCTATGGCGAGGGAACCGCTCACTAAAGATGTCCGCCTGTAGATCAGATATGATCGGCTATCTTCCTAACCGTTCGGGTATTAGACCCAACCAAACGTCTGACAGTTGTTTCCATCATGTAATACTACCAATGTTATTATTGAGAAACCTTAAAACTGTAATAACTTCATGTTCTGACGAAATCTGTAGACAAATATTGATACCATGAGTACATATATGATGTATATTTATAAACACTAAAAAACAAAATAGGATATAAACTCAGAAGAAGTTGGTAAGACTACTAAATCGACATTGTGACCTCTGAAAACACATATTTGGTAGTGGATGATACCAATAGCTGTAGTTAGTGTAAGTAGGATGAAAAACTTCAATAGAATACCTACATCTACATGCATCACTTTTTTCCGGTTTAGCCAAAAATTCTAAAAGCTCCACTACACTACTCGCGAAGTTGATCGAAGTCATAAATAAACCAATCCCATCGAAGTTAATCGAATACGATAGTGTAGATACGAACTTCACTTCGCTTCGTGCAACTTCGCTTCGCCTCGCCTGACTTCCGATAATTGTCGGTATTTGCGCCCGAGTCAAAGCACTCAAAGTGCTCCGAAGTTCGAAGCGATCGAACTTCGGCTAACTTCGTCGAGGACTTTGTCGAAGCGTCGAAGCGAGTAGTGTAGTGGACGTTTAAGACATTCTGTGTTTTTGTTCGTATTTTTGAATCCACGGAGATTTTATAAACTTTCGAACCGCAAAATGAGACCTTTTTTATAAACCGGAAAGATTGGACATAATAATTTATGGGTGCCGAGAAAAAGACAGCTAAAAATCATTTTTAAAAAGCCAGCTTCTTCGGAACGGGGGAATTCCTCTAATTGCGGGGAATTTTTAAGAAGACCGATTGAATTTTGTGGGAAGATGTGGGGAAAAAGAGGGGATTCTGCAATATGAGAACTGACGTAACTTATAATCGATTAAAAGAGCTTTTCCTGATTATCCAATAATATTTACAATTACAAGTGAGAATAAACTATAATTTTGTTTTATTTTGCAGCAAATTTAAAAAAAAAAAAAACATTTTTTAAGCCATCGAATTTCAATATTTCTTTTCTTCTAAGTCTGAACTCAACTCCAATCTTCCATATTATTTTGAAATTTGCCCGTATAAAATTAATATATGATTTCACCTTTCCTCTCTCCATAATTTGAAATTCTGACCCAAAAAACCCATGAAGGGTGAAAGCCAGAAACATTTGGAAAAAAGCCTGATCGAAAGAGAAAAGTCAAAATGATATCCAAAATAAAACAACCCTGCTAAATCCAATGGTTTCGTTTCATTTTGGAGGTAAATGAACTTGTGGGGAATTGAATTTAAACATCTATTGTGGGTCAACAAATGCTTTGACAACCCTGTACGAAGCTAAAATTACGGACCTGTACGAACTTCATTTTATTTATCTGTCAAAATTCAAATTGCGGGGAGTACAGACGCTGTTTTATTGTTTAAAAATGGATTATATAACTACCGTAGGATCGGAGATCGTAAAAATAATTATAAATATTGTACAATCCAAAATATTGCTTTATAATTTCGTTAAACAACAATTGCAGGTTGCAAATTCAAGTGAAAATGTTGAATGTCAACTTCAAAAAAGGCGACGAAAATCTTAATGTTGCTATATTTTAAAAAAACCTGTGTGGAATTTAATAATATTTATCATTGTTTGCATTTTGTTATTGTTATTGTTTAATTTCAGTTACTCATCTCCCAGGAATACAGCAATGTGCAATCTGCTCGGTATGGACTGGGTCCCCCTGGCATACGAGCTGGGGGTGTCCTCGGCCACAGTGGCCAGTGTCCGGGAGAGGGGGGCTAACGGGGCGCAGCAGGCAGCTCTGATGCTGAGGATCTGGAGGGAGCAGGGGGGTCACAAGGCGCATGGTAACTGAACAAAATAACTTCTTAGTTTTCTTCATGAACATGAGCATTCTTGTGTCCAGCTTTGGACATAGGCCTCCATCTTTTTTCTCCGATTCTAAGAGGCTCCTTATCGTCCAAAGGCTACAGTTCTCTTCAAATCATAAGCATTTTTTAGATATGTACGATCTCTGTTTCTTTTCTCAAACCAAGAACGACATACAATGATACTGTAATTGAGGAGTGTTTTCACTAAGAGAAATACATTCAAAAAATAATTATTCGTGAGACAGTTTTAAGTGAATAATCACTCGGAGTCAATATTTTATAATTAACTGTTAGGTATCCCGCTCGAAGGACCAAAATAATGTAATCGCAGATAGATTGACTGCGAATCAATTGGACTGTAATAGAAATATGTATATGGTTTTTCAACGTGACAACAATGGGAATAGCTTGGTGAATCCTGGACACTGGGAAGGTATCTGACTTTCGTTAATTTTCACACTTTTAATTATCGAGGTTCGATATTACGCCACCGAGGGATTATTGGGTTGAACACTGCACAAGTTTCCGAAAGAATCAATATTAGTGACCGATATACTATAGGAGGTGATAATTGCATGGGTTACTTCAATAGACAGAGTTATTGTTCCAAAATGTCACATGTAGGTACTCATAATATTAGCACACATTGTCAGATATGGAAAATAGACTGGATGGAGAAAGATATGTACATAGTTGCGACAATTGGCATAGGCAATTGATGAATAATAAGAAATCTCAATTAATTTGTATAAAGCCATCTTATTTCAAAAAGAAGTCGAAAAGTGCGAATTTTGAAGAAAGCGAAATACTTACTAATTTTAGTCCCATAACAAAATAATCTTATATATAAAAATGAATCGCTAAATGTGTTGCTAAGCGCAAATCTCGAGAGCAGCTGAACCGATTTCGCTAATTATTTTTTTAGAATATTCCTTGAAGTACGAGGATGGTTCTTACGGAGAGACAAATTAAGAAAATTGCGCAGAAAATTGGATAATTTCAGAAAACATCGCACGTTTGACAGTTCGCGTGTTTGAGAATGACATTTTGCAAAACAATTCTATTTTTGAAAATCTTTAAGCTGATAAATTTATTTAAAGTAGGTGCTCCCCTAATAGTTTAGATATTTTAAATAGATAGGTTAAGTACCAAATTTAATATACATGAAAAATGTAAATTTGAATAAAAATTGTAAAAGGTGGCACGCGGGCTGTTTAAAAACTGAATGTACTGGGATTGAATATATGGAACGCGGGAGGAGGGTTGGCGGGAGAAGGGAGCGGAAAAGGGATAAGGGAAGGCGGGAAAGGTGGAAGGGGAACGCGGGAGGGGGGTTCGCGCGACGGGGGAAGGGGGGGGGAGTGGAGTGGGGAGAGGGAAACTCAGGGAGAAACAATTTCTTTATTAAATGGCATAGCAACGCATGCCGGGACCAGCTAGTTGTAATATTGTCTTAAATGATTAAATATTATAATTTTGGTTTTTACTCATCAAGTTATTAAGAGGTATAAGATATTGTTTTGATCCAGCCCAGCTCATCCATTTCCAATTTTGGGACTCTTAGAACTTCTCTTAGTATGTAATTGTTCATTTTGATATTTCAGATAATTCCTTGGAACTCGCCCTTTGTCGCATTGGACGTGAAGATGTCCTTCTTCCGCAGAGCACGATCGACGTGGAGAGAAGAATCCAGAGAAACATTTACCAGGAAAGACAATCTTCCGAAGAAATTGTTGGATACAAGAGTCCTGACTCTGGTAGTTATTTTATCCGAATATTAGTTGGAGTTGGATTCGAATATCTTTGAAAATTTCAGATGCATTACTATGTTCTTGCTCGGCCGTGTTAAATTAAAACTATCTTTACAGAAATGATCGAAAAGGAGAGATTAGAAAGGACTCTGGAACAAGAAGACCTAAACAAGGCTTTGGACGAAGATACCCTTGAAAGACTGCAAAGAGAGTTGGTGGACAAGAAAGAGCCTGGGATGGAGGACTCTTACGGAGGAGACGAATCCAAATATTCACCTGAGGAAAAGTCATACAAAGAAGACAAGGAAGAAGAATTTGAAGAAGCCAGTGAAAAGGAGCTTTCTCTTTCACCGTCAGAAGAAAGTGAAGAGGAGGAAGGTAAGGGTGCAGTTTTATCAATAATTTACTAATTAAGTTCTGTCGATAATTTGTTTTTATTAAGTTTAACCCCCTGGATCTAGGGGCTAGGGAAACCAATTCCAAAATCTTCGTCACATTATTAAAGGCGATATATATATATATATATATACATATACAAGATTGCCAACAAAGCATCCAGGGGATGATTTTATAAAGACATAATAGAGAAGATGCCAAACTTAATGGCTTCGTAGTTGTAATGTCTGCTCTATTCACATTCAAACATCTTGTGAAGTGTCGGGCTTCTTCCAATGAATATTAGGTTCTTAGGTTATTAATTATCGAGTTTATTTACAATGTTATATTATACAGTCGTCGTTCTTATCAGACTGGCTAGGAATTAGATCTGAAGTTCCTCCAATTGATAGCGACAGCTTACTCTACTGAAAGCTTTCGGCTCTCATCGTAGCTGTTTGTGTTCAAGACACGAACGGTATTAGGTTGTACTGCTCCGATTCTTACTACTTCAGTGGACGTGTGTTGGAATGTGGCAGAAGCCCTAAACTATTGACATCTATTAATCTTTTCCCCGCGTTGAACTACTCCGTTTTTTCAATACCCATACGCAAAAAAACATTAAATTCCATACAAAAACGTCCCCTTGTTATCTTAAAGACGGCGCCATTTATCCGCATGCTTGTACTCAGGACACTGCGTTGATAGACACAAGTGGTACCTCAATCACTTATTATTATTAATTCGTATAAACAAGTTCTAAAACTTCTGATGAGACTAAAATTAATAAAATTTTTATGTAAATTCAAAATCACAGTTTCACAACATAAACAAACGTGTGCGAATACGTGCGATCTTGACAATAAATGTTATCGACGCTTGTCCAATTTGGTCAGTCGGAATCGAATGCATGCGCGTGCGCAAACTACTAGCGCCATCTGTGGAGTAAATTGTGAACTATACACTCAAAGGCACAAGGACACATTCACTTGATTATAGATGTTTTTTACGAAATACAATTTTACTTTCGAAATATGCCTGAAGATGTCAGCATCGTGATAGTTACACGAATGTCCTAGCGAGCGGGAAAAAATACTGTGACATAGTAGCGCTGTGATGTCGGCAGTCGAAGTTAGCGTAACAAGGGCTGATACGGGCGCGTGTAAGGCATGGCTTTTGCCGTATTAACTGTTGTTACGATCGCGTGGAAAAAGTTAACGTAACTGAAACTATGTGTCTCTCCAATACACTACAGTAACCTACAACTCAGGTATAGTTGGTGTTCCATTGAGTTGTTAGGGGTGCAGCCTGTAGGGTGTAGATTCCCCCGATGATTGCTAACCTCAGATAGGACTAGCCTCTAGAAAAAGAATAAGAAAAATAATCGCAGTCAAATAAAGTGAAGGATTTTAATATTGTATGGTGACGGAATGTTTTTCTTGTTGTAGGTATCAAAAAAAGTGTAGCCGAGCGCAAACTACAAATCACCAGAAAACTCAGTTCAGCCAAAGTTCCCGCCTCCAAACAAAAGAAGGAGCTGAAAGAGGAAATTATTGAAATTAAGAAACAAATCAACCCCGAAGTCAAAAAGTTTCACATTCAACAGACATCTCTAACTCAACAGTCTTCCTTAACTCAACAGGTGCGTACAAGATATATTTTCAAAAAAAAATCTTGATTTTTAGTTCAAAACGCTCTCGTTCTTATTATTAACAGTTTCGTTTTACGATTCCTAACATAACAATTTTATTTATAGACTTCACAAGAATCAACAACAACCACAGGCAAAATGTCCAAAAGGTCTTCTGAAGAGGATGAACTATCTAGACCAATTCTTTCTCCAGCTGTAGAGCATGTTGAACCCCCAAAAGAAAAAGTATTACCCAAGGCTGGCCCAAGACATATGCAAAAGCATGTGAGGAATGAGTCCATGATCAGATTCTCTTCTGGTGATTTCTCAGACATCAAAGTCACGCAGAAAAAGCCAGATGATAAAATAACTGAGACTAAAATCATGGAAGAAATTACGGTAACTCCTACGTTTAAATCTGAAATTAAAACAGAGACAACCACCACCACCGATGGTAAAACAAGAACTATTACCACTGAAGAAGAAGTTGTCACTGTGAGAGATATTGCAGAACTGCCACTGAAAGAGAAAATCAGCTCTTTTGAAAGTAAAATGCTCACTGAAAGAACGAAAGCAGAGACTGATAAGTTCGATGCAAAGGCGAAATTAGCTGACGAACGTAAAATTAAGTCACCGGAAGAACTTAAATCGAAGACAATAGAAGAACAAAAATCCAAGACAGCGGAAGAACTAAAGAAGTCTACGGAAGAAACAAATTTCAAGTTAACTGAAGAAGCACTTAAAAAGCATACCGAACGACAAACTGTGAGTACTGAATATACGGAAGAATTCATTAAATCTCAAATTAGAAGTCAAGAAGAAAGGGTTTCAACCAAGTATGAAACTAACCAAATCGATGAAAATGAAAAAGTTTTCAGAGATCCCGGAAGTCCAGACTTAGTTTCAGACTTCGCGGCAGAACTTATGAAAGCCGAAGAGACTTTCAGAGCTTCTGCAGATCACACAAGTGAGAAATACAATGATAACTATTTCAAAGCTAGCCAACTACCGAAAACCTTTCCGAGGGCAATGCGAACCGATTCAACGATTGTCCAGTTCTCTTCTGAAGAAGACAATGAATACATGAAAAAGTCAACTGATTCAGAAACTGAGACTGAAAGTCAAATTGTCACAGTCAAGCAGCAAATTGGACTGTTGGAAGAACAAATGTCAGGTGCAAAGGGACCAGTTAAATTAGAGCCCGTTGCTTCACCACGAGGAAACATCCCAAGAGAAAGTATAAGATCTCCAAAACTGACAATAAATATTGAACAAGAGCTCACTGAAGAGACTACTGAAGATATTATCAGTAAAGAAGTGAAAGTCCTGGAGCAAGAAACAGTTAAAACGTTAAAAGAAACCGAAGAAATTGACAAATTGAGAGTTGACTCTCTTGAAGACTCTTTGCAGATTTCTTCTGATGAAGAAGCCCAGATTCAGCCAACAGATGATGAAAGTGACTCTAATATCAAAGGACAACTTTCGGAAGAAGTAGCGGAAACACCCAAAGCAGTAAGTAAAATAAACATAACCCACATTTTGTGATTGTTAACAATTTTCACTAAACTTTATTCTTTTGTAGATTGATATTGAAAGCAAAGAATTATCGGTCGAAGCCAAGATTGAACAATTCCAGACCACGCAAGCAAGATCAGATTCTCTTGGATCGGATTTGTCCAGACCTTCCATTCCCAAGGGATCTCCTACACATTCCGGAGCAGGGGGAACTGACTCCTCTCAACTGCATGAACCAAGCACTGACAGAGATTTAAGCACCGTTTCCCAGACTGATTCCAAGGTAGGGTAATATTTGCTGGAAAACTTTATATTTTCTGATATCTTGAAAATTACCTTATGTTTTCAATTCCTCAATTTTCAGACCCACTCCAAAGATTCAAAGCCAACCAGGAGTGACTCTCTCGATGAGGCTTCCCAATTCTCAGACATGGAGGAGACTCAGATTGGAGTAGCTCAGTATGTATCTGCCACCACAGCAGCGTTGGCTGCAGCCGCTTCAACAGTTTCAACGGGATCTCCCAAAAGAGACATCATTGCAGATGCTAAAGCAGAAACAATGAAATTCCTTGACCAAGAGTATGTGTTCAGTTCAAGTGAGAAAGGCGATCCATACATGAAAAAGGATAAGGTATGCGATTCCGAATTTATCTTAGTATTAAGATCACACAGTTCTTTTTTTTTGTAAAGGCATGATAAGATATTTATGGCTGTGCTTTTTTTAATTTTTTTTTATTATTTGTTAACAGGTTGACCCCATTGCATCAAAAGTTGTTAGTGCAGTGGCAGCTGCTATTGCAACGACAGTACCTGGTGTACCAAAAGTATCTGATGACGTCAAAGTAACTAATGATGTCAAAGTAATTGTTGATGCCAAAGTAACTGATGCCGTCAAAGTTACTGATGCTGCCAAAGTAACTGATGGGATAAAGGAAGTTGATGCCAAATCACCTGCTGAAGCAACGAAAGCCGTTAATACAACACAAATAGCTGGAGCAGCGATTATAACTGGTGCGGCATCACTTGTGGGGGCAGTAACAGATTCACCAAAAAGGGATGTGATCGCTAACTCAAAGGCAGAAACTCTTGCGTTCTTGGAGCAAGAGTACACATTTAGTTCTAGTGAACTAGCCAGCAAAGCGATTAAGAAGGAAAGGGTAAGCGATTGTTTAATTGATCGAATGTTCAGCATCTGATATGACTAAAATGCTCTTCTTTAAAAGGTGTCAGCGATCAAATGCCTGTTTTCAAAATGTCTGTCAATAAATGGTCACAACAGGATTGTTTCCCATACACTGAAAATATAATTTTCTTTTGACTTTTCTGTTTTAGACCCCAGATGAGCCCGGTATAAGTGCAAAGGCCAGGCAATTCATTGAAACCGTAACAGAAGCTGAAAAAACTGTTCAAGACTGCTTCTTCTCCAAGAGAATATATTCCGACTCATTAGAAGAATCTGAACAATATGTCACAGACACAGAGTCAAGGCGGGCATCAGAAGCCGATTCCATCAACTCGGATAAGTCAGATCACATTGGAATCAAAGATCGAATGTCCAAAATATCCTCAGAGCCCGAAGAAGGTGAAAGCAGTCTCATGGATGATGAAAAGCTAGACTACGACAAAGATGATGTCAAATTTGAGTTTGTCAAAATGAAGAAAGACAGCAAAGAAGATTTCAGTGAAGCCGCAGAGAAGGCCATGGCAGAAGTAGAAAAGTCTGATGTAGCACAAAACAATGTTTTCAAAAAGATGACGCCTAAAAGACATGCAAGAAACGAATCAGTTTCCATAACAAAGTTTTCTTCTTTGGAATTGAACGAAATGATGACCATAGTTCCTCCAGAAATTCCAAAACGAGCCACGGAATTCCAGATGTTTGTCACTGAAGCAACCGATGACTTTAACGATGAACGTGGTTCTTCATTCGATAAGGAAGAACTCTCTGACAAAATCTCTTCAGAAAGCAGCAGGGAGATTGAGATGTCCATCGAGAAAAAATGGTCGGATGGTGCTGTGTCTGACAAAATCTCTTCAGAAGACGCGGTGACTGATAAAATCTCAAGTGATAGTCCAGCCAGAGTTGAATTCTCTGATCCTAAGGTGATAATTGACACATTGCGTGGTACTGACCATGATGACGAAGACGACAGAAGCATAGAGGAGCAACATATGGACACAATGAAAGGAGATATATCCGCTTTGGAGAAGTTGGAATCCAAGTTGGCAGAGATGAGAGGAGATGTGGTACATGATGTGACTGCGGCAGCAACCAAACTGGATGACACTTTGAGTAAGTTGTTGAATAAACTTTTTTATTTTATCAAATACTAATCTTCTTCTTCGTCTTCTTTGATGGTGCTACAGCCCATATCGAGCTTTAGCCTCCTGCAACATTCGCCTCCAACTCCTTCTGTCCTCAGCGGCTGACTTCCAGTTTGGTACAACAGAGAAGCTGTGCTGCATCCCCTCTTAGCTCGTCTTCCCACCTCAGTCTGGGTCTTCCCACTTTTCTCCTTCCACCCGGGTGGTCATAATTCTTTTTGGGACGCGTGTGTCCAGCTCTGTACATGCCCAGCCCATCTCAACCTGAGAAGTCTCATGGCTGAAAATACAATAGGTGTTCAAAATTAATAGAATGCTTAGTTTTAACAACATTAATTGTTTAAAAAACTTAACATGTTTCATAAGTAATGCTTACTTAACCAGGGTTTACTAAGCATTACTTACGAAACACAGTCGTTTGAACTTGAACTGAACATAAACATTTTTAAAACTAAGTATTTGTTCAAAATAAGTTTGCTGTGTTTGAAGAACTAATAGATGTATTCTAAATCCGCCATACCCTTACCAGATATAACTGAAAATAACGAATGTTGTACCAAAACAAGCTTAGTAACCATTTACATATAATTTGGACTAAGCTACGTGTAAAATTGTCAGATCTATCACAAATTAAGTTGAGTTATCTTGTATTCGTCGATTCTCATGATCTGACCAAGATTTTTGTACCATTATCTAATTAATTTAATGTCTCAATTAACCCTCAGGCCGAGACAAAATAAAATCATGTAAAATGTTTCACACTATTATCGCTAGCCTTGATCTGATTTTCGGTTCTCTGCATATTCTGGTCGCTCAGGTCACTAATATATTGATTAGTCCTCTTTTCTGCACTGAATGGTGATCCGTTGGTGCAGATACTGACTTGTATCTATATACGGTGTGTTCCAGAGTACCATCTAAATCCTCAATTTGTTGTTATTACTGGTCTGTGTTTTTAATTTTGCCATGATTTTTACAGGTAGAGCTAGTAAGATAATGAAAAAGATTCTTGATTTCTAAGAAAAGGTTTATTAAATCCTGATGAACCATTTTTGCAGAGGAAGGTCTAAAACGGGCATCTCTTGGAAGCAGCAGCGCCGGAGATGCATCAGTGGAACTCCAGGCTGGAATTCTTGGAGGAAAGCGAGCTTCAGATGCTCCAAGTCTAACTGATTCAAGAGACTATACATTTGAGGAGTCCGAAGACAGCATTCCTCACCACGTACACCACGATGCTGAGACCAAAACTAAAGCTATCATAGGTGAGTTGCTCAGACTGAATGAAACATCTACGGTTACATCCACATGACGCACTGAGCCCCTCCCAACTAGTAAATTAATAATTAAATTAAGCAGTCAAAGGATGAAGTAAAGTGTATGAAATCATTGTATGTAACTATGTATAATATTTAGATCGGCGAAAAGCAACATTATTATCAAAACAGTGACAATACCATTTATAAAATGTAAGAAAAGTATTGGGCCTAAATGCAACCCTTGAGGTACACCGCTAATAGCCATGAAATTGTGTGACAGGTTAGAATAATTTTTTTCTTGAAGAATTCTGTTAGTTCGTTAACTCTTTATCCATTCCAATAGTTTACCCTCTATTCTGAATTTACAAAGTTTATTGAGAAGATTTTTATGGTTAACTTTGTCAAACACTTTTACACAGTCTGTATTTATTCAGTCGACTTGGGTTTTATTTTTAAGTGGACATGATATAAATTGGTTGTACAAAGAGAGATTTGTTAGAGTGGATCTGCCCTGCGTAAAGCCATGTTGATTAGGTACCATGATGTTATTCATAATATGTATTGAGTACAAGTTTTTCAAACAATTTGGGGATTGTAGAAAGCAAATGGGTCGATAATTTGTGACATCATTACTATCGCCCTTTTTTAAATACAGTTATATTAAAAATTATGATTATTTATTTATTTATTTTTAAACGACTTCAAAAAGGAGGAGGTTCTCAATTCGACTGTATTTTAATTTTATTTTTATGTTTGTTACCTCAGAACTTTCGACTGGATGAACCGATATTGATGATTCTTTTTTTATTTAGAAGCTGGTGCTTCCCGTGTGGTCCCATTTTAATTTGGTCCAGTTCCGACAATGGCATCCATGAGAAAACCATATAAGACTAAATTTGCATTAAGTATGTGCGCGACAAATGGACGAATAACTCAATATCACGCCAACCGATTTCGATGATTCTTTTTTTATTGGAAAGGATGTACTTCAAGGGTAGTTTGATGAGAGTTTGGTTAGGTTCTGATTATGGGATCCATGACAAAGTAACGGAACTCTTCAATTCTTAGGAGCAAATTAACAATACTCGACCGAATCTCTTAATTTGACCCAAACATCTTTATGTTCAAATTATGTCTGTCTCATATGAGCAGCACGTTTAGTAGGTCTATCCATATTCAAACAAATTAGTTATTGTACTTCAGATTCACTAAAAATCAAAAAATAAACAAAAATTTTAACAAAACAAAAATGACTTAAAAAAATGCACTAAAAAGTAAAAAAATAATTTCGTTTTCTTCTACAACTTCATAATCAACTTACTTTTTCTACTCATCAATATGTAGGTACGATTGTTATTTTTGGAGTCGGTGTCAGCAAAGGTACCCGGCCCGGCGTGTTCACTTGACAGCTCCCCTCACGCCCCGGCCCCGCTCTCGCCTCTCGCCTCGTCAAGTCGCTTGTGCGACACAAGCACATCTCACCTATAACTATGTATTTAGTTACAAACCTACCTTGACTGACACCGACTCCAAAAATAATGATCGTACCTACATATTGATGAGTAGAAAAAGTAAGATGATTATGAAGTTGTAGAAGAAAACGAAATTATTTTTTTACTTTTTAGTGCATTTTTTGAAGTCATTTTTTTGTTTTGTTCAAATTTTTGTTTATCTGAAAAAGTAAAACCAATATAAATATTATTATCAGTCATAAAACTAATCATTTTTTGACCTTATACTTGTATACAAGGCTTGTTATATTACATATATTATAGCTGCCCCATGCACATGATGTTTTTCAACTTATTTCATCATTCAGAACCACATTACGACAAGGCTATCAGAACAATGAGGGGAGACTCCTTAGATGATGTGGAACCATTTTGCATGGACCAAGAAATTGGTTCTCCAAGACTGCCGGGCATTCTCGAAAAACAGTAAGTGACATTTCTAGATGTTGAGAACCAATCAAATTATAAATTAAACACTTTTATGTCTATGAACCTTGTGCTTGCAGTTTCAAACAGCTCTTTCAGATCAGGTTTCATATTACGATATGAAGATTGTAGAATTATCTCAAAAGATTTTGTAATAAAATACACTTTTTGCAGACAAAGGGGAATTTCGACCACTACGACACAAGTTACCACAACGACCGTGGAAGTCGTTTCCCAGCCAACAGAAGACCATAAGGCTGCGAAACCAATTGCGATTCCCGTAACCAAAATACAGTCCCAGGAATACTCGGTACACTCTTCGCCTGATGAAGTAGAGGAAAAGCTATGCACCGAATCAGAATCAGGTAAAAAATATTGCTGTCTAAAAGCTATAAATGAGCTGAACAAAAACCAATAAGTCCAATATAATATTATGTAATTACATTTTTTGTTTCAGAGCTCGATCAGGCCAAGGTTCTGGAAATCATTGAACCATCGTCCGATGTTGAAGGTGTATTTGCTCCAAGCTTCGATACATCCAAATTAAAGCAAGATTCTCTCGATGACGCTGATGACTTTTTCCAGGAGAGAGATGTAAGTATAGAATAAGATACAATCATTTTCTTTATAACAGCTTCAGATATCAGAGCTGCAATAAAGCATGTATCGGTTGTCTATTTTCTCTAGAACAGTTCTCTAGTCCAGTTTTATTTTCATCTCCAAAAGTAATGTTTCAATCAATTCGTTTATCTGTTTTCAGTTGACTTTTGATGATGTCAGTGCTGATCAACCAGGTCAAACGAAAACTGGCTTCACTAGTTCATCATTCACATCCTCGGTTCAGAAAACTTCAACAGGAACCACTCAAAAAACCACTCACACATTCCATGAGTCGACTGAAACTAAAACGACACATTCTTCGGAAGTATTGGCACAAAAGATAAATTTGATGGAAACTAAATTGGAAAGTGCCCAAGAAATGTTTGATGCTGTGAAAAGACGGCTTTCGCATGATAAATCTGAACACAGTACATCTGAGGGAATTTGCGATATTGGATCGGCTGTTGTTGCACCAATTGGAATGGAAATAAAATCTGTAGTCAAAACAGAAGAATTTTACGAAAAACCCAGAATTGTATCGGCCGTCTCGAAAGAAATAAAGCACGACTTCCATACTTCAGAGCTAGTTTCTGATTTCTCGTCCACTTTGGCAGCGTCGGCTGGAATTGACTTCAAGCCTGAAGAAAAACATGGTAAAGAACAGGATCATCCTGATTTCATCAAGACTGATTCCAAGGACATCTCTCAGACACACATACATCCAGTTTCAGAACTTTTGAGTGATTCCACCGCTACCATGGCCGCATCAGCTGGAATCGACTTTAAACTGGAAGAAAAACATGATAAAGGAAAAGATCACCCGGATCTGGTCAAAACTGATTCCAAGGGCTCGATTCTAAAACATGAGCATCCAATTTCAGAATTGTTGGCCGATTCCACTGCGACTTTGGCAGCGTCAGCTGGAATAGCTTTCAATCCCGAAGATATTCACGGTGTGGTTCAAGATCAGGCTGATTTGATCAGGACTGGTTCTGACGAATCACTTCTCATACACGAACACCCTATTTCAGAGTTGTTAGCCGATTCAACTGCAACTTTGGCTGCATCAGCTGGGATTGATTTTAAACCAGAAACCAAGACAGAAGAAGAAGATGATGAAGATTTCTCTCTAGAAGTAACAAAACATAAGCACGTTGTCACAGAACTCTTTTCAGATGCAGCCATGACCCTAGCAGCATCAATTGGAATTGATTACAAACCAGATGATGATATGCTTAGTCGTGCTGAAGAAGCCATAACTAAAATGCATTCATCTTTGGAATCTGTTGATAAACAAGAACCATCAGAGTCACAGGAACATCATGTTAGTGAACTGGCTACAGATGTTACTTCTGCATTGGAAAAAACAGTTGGTATAGATTTAAAATCGGTGACAAAGAAAATTGAGTCATCTTCTGAACATCACATTTCAGAAGTAATTTCAGATGCGAACACAACTTTAGCTGCATCAATTGGTGTTGCTTTGAAACCGGAAGATAAAGACCATGTCTCTTTAAAATCTTCCGATTCAAAGGAATCTTTAAATCGCCGGGATTCAGTAGTTTCTGAACTGGCAGCAGACGCTACTTCAACCATGCTGGAATCTATCGGAGTCGAAATGAAATTCGAAGATGATGGCGAAGACGAAGAATTAGACTTGCATGGATCACTTGCTGAGTCCATTACCGAAACAGGAGCTTTTGTCGCTGCATCAATTGGAATAATGCTACCTCTCGAAAAACTATCAAAGTCAGTTTCCAAAGAATCACTTTCCAAGGTCGAAGATTCAGAAACAGTCTTGAAAAAAGATGAGCAAACTATTGAAGAAGTACTAAGTGATGACGAGCATTTAGCAAGAGATGACAATAAGACATTGGAAGAAGTGAGTGCTACTGAATTGGTAGAAAGGGTTGTCAAAGCAGCTGAAGAAAAAGTCTCTGAAATAATGGAGATAATGAGAGAACAAGAACAAACTGCCCAAGAAGAGAAGATTGCTGCTGAAACTGCTGAAAAGTCAAAATCTGCTGAAAAGAGCCCTGACAAGGTAGAAAAATCCGGATCCAAAGACGACGACGGAGGATATGATGATGAAAGAAGTCCAGACTTTTCTCCAGAGATCAGCGAAGATCGAGATAAGATTTTATCAGAAATGAAAGATCTCAACCGGGCAGACAGGCGGTGCTCAGACTTCTTGGAAGGAATCTCTCAACCAGGAGGATCACAGATTCGAATTGATACCAGCCACGTTACACACGGTAAGTCTTCAAACTGACTTATCGTCTTGGTCTGTAATTACTGCGACAATGAACAATGGTCTCATGTAAAATCTGGTTGCTTTCTAGAACTTTCTCTGAAGTTCTCAAAGACACCACCCCCGTCACCAGTGGACCTGATACAAAGGGAGAGAGCAGCTGCCTCCTCTGCCCACATAGAAGTTCCAGGACAACAAGCTAAAGGTACAAAACCTTTTCAAAGAACCTCCCAAAACATCATTTTAGTCCCATGATTCCCATTTTATACTATCAATAATTTTATTGGTAATATCAATAACATTACTGTTATAATTCAAAATATATTTATTACAAAGCTTTGAATATTTTTAAATACAAGGAGAGGCGGTTTCATTATCAACCATCATTAATATTTTGCTAGTGTTTAGGTTAACATTATTATTAAGTTATTTAAATCATTTAAAATCATTGGATCAAAACTCACGTACGTAATTTTAGGCATTGCACAATGCACAGTACCTTTATACTCGGCTTTGCTTTTGATTGTGGCACCTAAAAGACGAATTATATTAGTGCTGTTAAAACAGGTCGTAACTCAACACAATTCATTTGTTATGTTAAAGTCAAAAAGACATTTAGAAAGAGAATGAATTATTACTTATTAGATCTTTATACTCTGAACCAATTTTTTTATTATACTTAAAAGATAAGATAGAAAACAAAATGAAACGTTTACGTCTGTGTTCAGACCAATGCAAAAATATATTACCTATTTTTGATACTATTAGAAAATCAAAGTTCTATCTATACTCGTAGTTACAGTTTAGGTTGTTTATCAGTTTACCCTTTTCTTTCGGATTTCAACCTTTTTTTGGGGTATTTGGACAGCAGCATCATCAAGGCAGATGTGTAATGGGTATTACCTCCTTCTTTAGCCAACATTTCTGACAGCATCACAGTGTCCATGATCTGGGCATATGTGTAACTTGTATTACGCAGCTGCCTTGATGATGATTACTGTAACTCTAACCAAAACTTAGCTGAAGAAGGAGATAGCGCAATACGGCAAAATACCCAAAAATAAATCACAATAATATTGGCCGGAATACCAGATCAAAACTGGATAAAAACGGCCGTAAAAATCTCAGCTCACCGTCTTAGATTAGGCTGATATTTGCCTCCTGTACCATCCCTAACACTTCATTGTCCAATATTGTGGAAAATGATGTTGCGTACCAAGTTTTAACCAATGGCTGGCTTAAAATTCATTGGAAACATGTGAGACATTGACTGTTGACTCCTACAAGGAATCTCTAGTTAAATTCTTGTATTGTATAAAGTCGGGTATTTCTTTTAGACCCTAAATACTACGCAAGCCCAGGTTTTAACCCCTCAATAAAAAAACTCTGGTGAAAAATATTATGGCTTAAGAAAATGTGTATTAATATCAATCAACATTCTGAATATAGAAGTTTTATTGTGTGTAGAATTTATAAATCATTAATTTAAAAGTGAATATCACATTAAAACATCCTGCTTGGTTGGTACAACTGAATCTTTTGATTGTGATGTCACGGGTCTTGGAATGAGTTCACAATATCCACATTCATTCTGGTTTTGTAAAGAGACTGAACCGATGAACCTCTGGTTTTGTTTAAATGTATGTATATGTATTTAAAAGATTTCGTTGTTGTTGTTTCAAAGTTTTGACGAAATTGAAACATTATTTAGACGCCTGTGATAATTTATATTTTAGAAAATTAATGATAATGATAGACATTGATGTACATTGATGATCGATGGTGATAGATGTTTTATTTATAAAGGAAATTTTGAGGTTAGTGTCAAAATCATAACACAACAACACGGGATGTAATCTGCTTAAATAACAGCTTTTTACTCAGACAACGAAAGATTTGGTGCAATTTCGTGACCCAAAAAAATTAAATTTTGACCATTAAAAAATGTACTCGTATTTATGTTAGGTTATTATTGAAAAAAAATTGGTCTGGAGTTCCTTATTATCATTCGGCCTACCACGTGTTCCGCCCGGAATTAAAATATTATCAGTTGACCCGGAAAAGTTTATTCTTTGGATTTTGATATTTTCCTTCTATGTCCTGAATTTGGTTGTTGAGTATCGCCTGTATTTGCTAGAAGATTCACGTATTTGTAGGTCCTGAATCTACCACCTTAGAACACGCGGCCAGTGCTAGTAAACTCTCTCCCAAGGATGTCCGCCTTTCAAGAGACCTTGACATGGAACTCTTACAAAATGGTACGCTCTGACACTGATAATTTTAGATATTTCAAAATTTCGTTTATTCTTTTGTAAATGCCTTTTTCTGTTCGCACCTCGTTTTATATTATAAAATCTTTTTTGTGTTATCACCACCGTTTTATATTATAGTTTATATTTTTCTTTTCTTTTACCGGTAATCCTATTTCCTTTTATTTCATTCTTGTCAAGACTCAAATTTTTGAGGATATTATTTGTTCCATCTATTTCAATTGTATTTGTTTTCTTTAAACTCTTTGCATCGTTTAAAATAATTAATTAGTCTTTTTTTTTCTGGTGTTTCGAGTTTATTTAGTTTCGATTATTTTTTTTTAATACCTTTGTGTGTATTTTATTTTTAGGTTTCATAATTTTGTTCATCACAATTTTCGTTGTAAGATTTGGTTGATCCTCTGCTTTAATTAAATTGTTTTTGTTATTTTAATTTGCTAAAACCATTTGTGCTGTTATTGGACCACAGCATTGGCATTCGTAGAATTGAAAGCTTACTAAATTCAGTATTTCGTCAAAATTAGCAAATTATAGGCAGGCAAAAATTGTTTTACACTTTCACAAATATTGCTTCCTTAAAGTATTTTTATAACAATGTTGATGCAAAATTTTGGTGTTTTGGTCGTGTTGGCAAACACGCTTTCTTCACTATGTTTTGAATAACTATATTATCAAATTTTTTTCAGCTTATTATAATGGGGGACAATTCACGCTTTTTATGAAACCAATCCGCTGAAAAATAAAAACCAAATATTAGCCTTTTTTAAATGACAGGTCTTCTGGTAAAAATGAAATGCTTATTTATATTTCCTGATCCAGTTTTACATTTATTTTGTTGTATATTTTTAGAATTGTTGAAATAATTTGTTTTTTAATACTTAATATTCTACTACTTGCCAATAAAGAATATGTTATATGGTTTTGTACATAACAGGTAATATCTTAATAATATTATATGTATTACATTTATGTACAAACTAATTTATTTCTTTATTATTATTATTATTTATTAATCGATACATAAGATCACAGCTTTTTTGTGAAATTTTCGAAGTTATTTTTTAAATTAATAAATCAATTTAATTTTTATTGGAATATCTCTTGTTATTATAACTTTTCAAGGTTATACCCATCAATGTAAAATATATGATTGAAGAAAAAGATAATAATTGTAAATCTAATCAAAAATATGAAAAAGAACAAGACACAGAAACATAAAAAGGTAACGGTCACAACTACGACTCAAGCCCAGGATCTCTTGTCTTAACGGGACAAACGCCATAACCAACTCATGAATTTCATATATGAGATCAACAAAAATGGATAAAAAATATGAGATCCAAATGGCTGAGTTGGTTAAGAGGGAATAACCAGATGTTTTAATTTTCTATTATACAACACACATTTCAAATCGTATAATCATGCAGTCAAATAAATCTATAAATTATCTGGGAAAGCTATGTTTCAGAATTTTTATTTTAGTTTAAATTTTTTTTTTTTGCATAAGCTCCACACAGGAGGCCTTGAGGAAAATAATTTCCCTCAGGGCCTATGTCATCTTTGGGGATGCTGTGTGGAGGGTTTTTTTAAAGGAAAGGAAGGAGAGGAGAGTTTTCGGAAGGAAAAGGGTTTAAGGGGTGGGTAGGAATCTGGGGTTCAGAGTGTCCTAGTCATCCGCCTCCAAGACCTAGACAAACCTCACCCCATGAACCCGGGCACCCCTGCTAAATCACCAAACGTGGCGAACCACTTGGGGTGATCTATGGCAGAGGTGTTGGTTATCCAATAAAGGTTCCCGGGGCGGCGGTACCCATTCCCGCCTCCCAAATTAAATAAAAGCATTTAAAAAAAGATCTGTACTTTTTTTATCTGTACCGTTTTGTGACGAAAATACTTCTGTTTGTCTATTTATTTACAGTCTTACAAACTAATATATTTAAGATTTTTTTTACATTCTTATTTTGCTTAGACGTTATTGAAAAATTATAAATACTTATGATTAAAAAATAATTTCAAAAAGTACATAATTTTAATAGTTTTATCATCACGCCATTCAGCATTTTTGAATGTAGGTATAAATTAAAGCAAATTTTGAATGAAATAAAATCGATATTAAGTTATCTATAATATAAAAATGAATCGCGGGGCGAGGGGGGAGGGGGAGGGGTGGAGGAGGCGGAGTGGGAACCCCCTTACCAGTGTTGCCAGCCGTGTCTTGTAAAAAGTCACCTAAAATATATAAAAAAGGTAACCTTTTTGTGTGAAAAATAACCTTTCATATTTTTTCCAGTGATATGGTAAAAAGTTGATGGAATACATGAGGAGCTCACTTTCAAAGTGGGACATAAGCCATTTGGATTATTATTCAGTAGAGCGAGTTTTTTGTTTCAAATATACCGGTATGAAAAATCTGATATTTTTTCTACCTTCATAATCCTTGCGCGTAAAGAATTACAAGCCATAATACATAACATTCTGTAATTTAATACTCTTAGCTGTTTTATTTTTAAGTTTAAAAATGCTTATGTCCGCTTTTGATACTAAAAGGAGCAATTGTCCGTTTATGAAACGCATGAACTTGTAATTGTCCGTTTTTGATACAAAGTCTTACAAGGGTCCAGGGACCACAATATTAAATAAAAGGCTGTTAAAGTTCATTTTTAAGAAGTTTATTTTTTTAATAACATAATAATAAATTGTAACAACCAAAACTACCCACTTAGTGATAAAAATAAGCCATTTCCGGTACAAATACAAAATAAACGCTGTAAACTCAATATTTTAGAGCAGCTGGGAATTAAAAAAATACTAAAAATCCGAAAGCTAGTTTGAAATGTGATCAAATCTAAAAACAACGCAGTAATTGGGGAAGCTTTAAAGAGAACCATTAATAATATCCGAAATTTTACTCGGAAATCAATAAGGTAACAGTTATTAAAATAAAAGCAATAAGTTTTTCGTTATAAGTACCTTTTCAGAAATAATAATTGGTGTGTAAGTGGCCTAAGCACAGTTTGGTAATGCCTCCAGCAATACAAGCAGCAGTCACGCGATGTTTTTATTAATTAAATAATAATATAATTGAATGTATAAAATAAAGCCACATTAAATTAGAGTTTCACAAATTAAATTTAATAACAACAAGTGTGCGTCATAATATTGTATCCATTGAACCACCCCGCCCCCGCACTCCGTACATGGCATTTGAACATAATATTGTATCCATTGAACCACCCCGCCCCCGCACTCCGTACATAGCATTTGAACAAATTCGGTAGGTTATAAAATCAAACAATAATGCCATTTTTTCACTAGGAAACAATTTTAAATATAGTCATCAAAATAGGTGTATTAGTCTTATAAACGTTGGATTCGAGGATCCAACCATCGAATTTATGTAAGAAAACTTCATTGAAATGAGCACAGATTTGAATTAGTATTATGGGTGAAGGTGAAGCGATTTAATTTAACGTCTTTTCTTTTGCTCGTTTCCAATTTTAGGGATTTTTTACGCGCTTGCGAGCATTAATAAGCTCCATTTTATCGTACTTTGGTCAATATGATAATGGAAAACTTCAATAAAACTCAAATTTCGTCCTCAAACTGTCAACCCCAAAAATCACCTAAAAGTAACCTTTTGAGTAGTGTAACCTGAAAGAAACCTTTTGGAGTAAAAAATCACCTAAAATGTTACAAAAGTAACCTTCTGGCAACGCTGCCCCTTACACCATGCGAGCGAAGCCGCTGGAAAAAGCTAGTTATTTATAAAAGCTGGTTATCAAAATAAAATCGATATTGAGTTATTATTTAAAAAAGCCAAAACAGAGAATAATTAATCTTTCTCATTGGAACATCGTAAGAACATCTTCGACGAAATATGGATTCTCGGCTGCTGGCTGGTTAATGGCCCTTAACTTTGTAAGGTAAGACAAGAGGGATTCTAGTTCCAGTTATGACCGTTATCTTTTATTTTTATTTTTCTGGGTCTTTTTCTTTTTTTAAATTTTCGTTTAGGTTTGTTACTATTATCTTCTTCTTCAACAATGAATGGTAGTTTAAGATCGACTTCCAACCATCTGAGAAATTCAGAAGTCTTCAAAGCCAATTGGATCATCTTAAGCTATAGTGAAGTAACTCACTTTTTGAATTTTCCGAGTTAGAGCTTGAAATGAGGGCGCCAAATCATAATCTAGCTCTGCCAGAGAGAACCAAACCAAAAGAGAAACACTGTCTTTGACCAATCATAGACTGTATTTCTCTGATTGGTTCTTCTGGCAGACCTAGATTCCGATTTGAAGCCCTCATTTCAAGCCTAACTCAGAAACTTGAAAACTGAGTGAGTTCACTATGGTTTAAAACGATCCAATTTTGAAGAGCAGAATCATCAGAATTTTTTTACTAGTTCTTTAGTCATTTTTAGCCAGAAACATTTTACAATTTAAAAAAAAATTGAGACAATAATTGTTTTAAATACAATGATTTTATTGGCATATTGCCTAAAATTTTGTTTCAAGTAAATTTATGCATTAATTCATTACATTATATTATACATATGTATTTTCAAAATTAACACAAAAATTTTCAAACTGCTTACAAAAATCAAAAATTCAATTATTATTTAACATGAAAAACAAAAACTTAGTATTATAAATCAATATGTTTATTTTTTGCCAGCAACCATGCTAAATGGACACATCTTGCAACAATTACTTATTTTTATTTAGCATCATCTTTTAGGTTTATTAAAAGACAATATCACAAGACAGTAACACAAAAGTAAAAATGAAATCTTTCCGGAAGTCTAGGTTTATTTTTGATTTAGAAAGGTGAAAGAAACTCTTTCATTCGACTTCATAATCGTAATGCCATTAAATTTAACTCCACACAGGAGGCTCTGAGGAAAAATAAATCCATCAAGGCCTTTGTCATCTTTGGAGATGCTGTGTGAAGGGTATTTTTAGGGAAAAACGTTTGACGGGTGGGTAGCAAACTGTGGTCAATGTGACAGACATATGAATCCATCTCTCTCTGCGGTGCAAGGGGATGGGTTGAGAGTCTGGCTTGAGGGTTCTAGGTTAGGTCTCCTTCAGCCAGTCTCTCCTGATCCGGCCTGCTACGCAGTAGCTAGGCAAACGCATTCACCACTAAGACGAAGACTATGGCAGGGGTTTTGGTTATCTAATAAATGTTCACGAGGCCGCGAAAAAAAATTGTCCCAAATTTTCAAAAAGTAGCCAAATTGTGGAATTTTTGTAAAAAAATATTAAAATGGGAAAGATCCAAATGGAACCAGAATAATTTAAATGTACATATTTTCAACAAACAAAGGTACAATTTTTTGGAAAAAATGGCAGAGAAAGAGTTCAGCCACATTAAATTCCCGCCACCATTAGCTTAGGAAGAATGCAAACTAATTTCAAATACTTGTATAATTTTGTAGATCTATTAATTTTTATTAATATTAATAATAATATGAACCTTCCTTGTATTGTGTATCCAAACTTATTAATATCTATTGATATGATGCATACTTTAATTAATATTCAAGTAAAAATTAAAATAAAAGCGTTGCCTTTTTTTGACATCACTTTTATTTCACATTTTAGACACCAACCAGTTTTTCCTGTAGTCTTGGGTACGAGTGAAACTTTTTCAAGCTCTAAAATTTGAAAAAATAGTGGCGTTAATTGAAGTCACCGTGTTTAATTTAATTTGTAATATGACACCATAAAAGTGTTTTGCTTTCTACGTAATTATATCCAACTTTTAATATGTAGATTATATGAATAACTCTCTTTTTTGTTTCGCGAAAACCGCGGAGAAAAAAAATAATATGGTAAGTGAAGCAGCCAAAGAGGTTGCAAGAGTGAAAACTAAAGTACTTAAATAATAATTTTTAATTTTTTCAACATCATCTCGCTTTTTTTGTAAAACAACCATGTTATGATATGTGCCTGATACATAGATGATCCTACTGCATCCGCCTTTTGCTAGATTATTTTATTTCTATTTATAAAAATAATTAAGTGTATTTTTTATTTTGATTTTTTTATAATTTTTAAAAATATTTAAAAAAAAACAATCAGGTGAATATTTTTTTTTAACAATTAATATTAAAATTAGTTTTGTCTATCTCATTTCAATCCGTTAAAAATTCATTATTATTAAACAAAATATGAAATTGTTTTGAAAATTTCAAAATTTAAAAGCCCCAATCCCAAATTAAGAACGTCATCACGTTCCCAATTGATTATGATGCTAGAAAGTAGAGTATTTGACTAAACAAAGAAATTAAAAATTGTGCTGGTGTTATAAAAAAGTTTGTTTGCGCAATTTTAACAAAATTATATAATAAAATTTTTCACTCCACGCTAGCTTAAAATACAAACTTCTATTGAGCACAAAATGAATTGCACCAAAATAATTTAACAAAAGCAGCTTATTGTATAATTGATAATTTTTTTGTTAACTGAATGCAATTTTTAAACTAAAAAAACTTTCTGCTTATCGGGGCTTTTGTGCTGTATAAACTGACAAAATTTTATAAATATATTTTGAAAGCATTTCGAATTCAAAACAATATAAATTGCTTTTGTCACTAAATTGAGCTTCTTCTGAAACACTGAGTTATAGACGTGGCACAGAATTGAAAATATGGCACCAAATTGAAATGATGAAAAGTTGTGTTGTGTCGCCGGACTTTTAATAGTTTCTTTCAGCTGATTGTCACGGAGTGCGCTTAAAAATGAATTGTGATTCACGCACCTTTAAAGAATGATATAATTTAATGTTATTCGAGGGTTTGTTATGTATTTTTTGTATTTTTTTATGTTTAATTGTTCCCTTTCTTTATCCCTTAAATCCCCTAGATGTAAATAAGTGTTTTAATTTTACTAGAAGGTATTTTCATTGCGCTTCCATTTTGGATTTTGGATAGCTATTTGTACCTACATGTGTACAGTCACCATTTTCTATAAACCATCTGTCATTTAGGTTTCTGGTGGCCATCTTCGAAGACGTTGCAATAATAAAATTTAAAAAATTTCTGATTGACTATCTGCGAACATTCGACGAATCGATAGGAAAATTTTCAGTGCAAGCAGCAATTATTTAAAAAATATATATTATTCACGGATTTAATGAAAAAGTACCAAGGAATAATAGAATAGTTCATGATGAGATCTGTCTAATCAACGCAAAAATTAAAAGATAAATTTAAACAATAATAATTGTTACCCTTTAATAATAATAATAATAAAAAAATTGTATAATTTGTAAAGCGCTGTTTTTGTGAAAAATCACCTCAAGGGCGCTTTACAATTTATTATGAATCCTAGGCTCTATCTAATTTTATTATTTTTAAATAGATACAGAAACATACTTACCTGCAGGACACTTCCGATAAAACACACTTTATTAGAAAGTTTATGCTTGGGGAAGATACGACTTTGCACGTGAAGGACATTATATTCAAAACACTGGACATTGCATGGGTTTTACATTTATATTTAACAGAAGATTAATGCCAAAGTTGAGTTAATAATAGTTGTGCTATGCATAAAAATCTTGTCTTAAACGTTAGTTTAACAATTAAAAATAATAATTAATATTTGACAAGTTTAAATATTTCCCCAATAAATGAAGACATAATTTGTCTCGACGCCACCTAGCGACGGATTTAACACTAACAGTGTCTCTCTCGCAAAAATAAAGTTGGTTGTTTTCAGGTGGAAAAAATATAATAAGCAGTAATTGTTGAATGAAACACTAGTATATATTGAATCATTTGGCGGGTATAAGATAAGCCGCCATAGCTCAATTGGGAGAGCAGCTGACCGGCAATCAGAAGGACACGAGTTCATGTCCCGTTGGCGTCATGTATCTTTTATCGTAAGATTTTTCAATGTGGATGAGTGTTTCAGGCTGATAATTATTGCTTATAATAATTGTTACCCTTTGTGCTATGCATAAAAATCTTGTCTTAAACGTTAGTTTAACAATTAAAAATAATAATAATAATTTTGATGAACTTAGGACTAACGCAAGTAGAGAAAGTTATGGGGTATTCGAAATGAAGAAATATTGAAAAATAAAGAAGTTGTTTAGATTAATGTGGATAAAGACAAATCAAAACCAAATTTTTTTCGCTTTCGACTAATCAAAACAGTAGATAATATGAAAAATGTTAGGGTTTTATACCCACTTTGGCTAACATTGATGTTTCATCATGTAAAATTCATTAATAAATGTGGAAATTTCTTATAAAAGTACTCTTCAAGATCATTGGATCCGTTGTTTTCGAAAAATGGCTTCTTATTTATTGCTCATGATCATGTTTTCTTCGCACTTTTATTTTATTCATCTCATCGACTTTTGCATTTGGTGTGTTTCTAAATATTGATCATTTCTTTACTCCTTATCATTCATCTATATTCTTCATATTTACAAAAAAATCCTGCAGCTCTAGGAAATAAGAACTTTCAAAACAAATCAAAGCCCACAAATTTTCAAGATCTTAAAACACATTCATTGATCCTAATCTTTCTTTCTTCATTAAAACTAATGTATTCTGAATATTTATGCCGAAATTGAAATAATTGGTATTTAAGCCGATCCTACAGAAATTTTTGAAAACCTGCGAAAATCGAATTCGTTATTCTTCTTAAAAAAAAAACTTTTTTCTCTTTTCAGATTATGCAACAGAAGTAGCTAAGACCCTAAGCACATCGACAAGTCCAAAATCCCCAACCCGACATCATGTTGACAACATTGCATTCGTTAATGTTGAAGAGCTTACCATCCATCCAGAATTCAAAGATATTAAACATGAACCCAAAGATACCAAAGTGGAATCCAAAAGCGTCCAACCAGATGAAATAGAATCCATAGAAATTAAACAAGAAAAGATAGAAACTGAAGCGGAACCCAAAGACTCCAAACCAGAAAAAATAGAATCCACTGAATCGAAACATGAAAAGCCAGAAGCCATACTGGATTCCAAAGACACCAAGCTAGGTCAAATTGAATCCATTGAAACCAAACTTCAAATGCCAGAAACCTCAGAAATCAAAACAGATATTGAAACAGTTATCAAAGAGAAAGTACAGGAACCTCAGCCAAAATTGAGTGATATTGAGAAAGATCTAGAGGAATCTAGAAAAGTTTTTAAAGAAGAAACCAGGAAGAAATTTGAAGAAATGAAGAAAGATTTCCAAGACAGCGCCATTGCAAAGTTTGAACAAATGAAAAAAGATTTTGTTGTCAAGGGGGCAGAAAAGA
Organism: Limnephilus rhombicus; assembly: GCA_929108145.2. NCBI lineage: Eukaryota > Metazoa > Arthropoda > Insecta > Trichoptera > Limnephilidae > Limnephilus > Limnephilus rhombicus. Next base: position 26,758,026 of record OV815299.1, on the reverse strand, counting down.
AACTTCCCGAAAGCCTTCCTAAAGACACAGAAATAATTACTTCTGTTGTAACCAAAAGCGAATCAGTTACTCACCAAATATCAGGAAAAGAAATGTTCTCAGAAAAGAAACTGACTTCCTCATCTGGCGATGATTCGAGCATTGAGACCAAAGTTGAAAGTAAAAGGCAAATATCAGGAGAAGAATATAAACTAACAGAAAAAGAGTCAACAGAAGAAAGCGGCGACATGAAAAAGAGTGAACGGTCTTCATTGGAAAAAGAGCAAAAGGCATTAGCAGAGAGGCACGACATAGAACAGTCTAAAGCAAAAAAGACAGATGAAGGCAGAATGGTTTTGTCCACTCATAAGGAATTCTCTGAACAAGGGCTGTACTCTGGGAGACAAAGCAAATCGGAAGAGAAAATGTCAGCTATCCGAGATGAAATGGAAAAGAAAACAGAGATATCTTACTCTGAAAGGGACTTATCCCACGAACAGTGGGGAAAGGAATATTTTGCAGAACTTGAACCAACAGAAGAGGTGGAAGGAGAATACTCTCAAGGAAAAGAAGTTTATATGGAGTCATCTACCAAAGTTAAGGAAATCGATGAAAAATCAACATCCGAAGAAAAAATTCAAGCTGGGAAAGTAGTAAGCGCATCTTCAGGATACAGCAAGGAAGAATCTACAGTTGAAAGTAAAGAACACGACGACTTGAGCTCAGATATTTCACACGATACCAGCTTTAAAAGTGAAGTCATAGGAAAACGTGACTCCTTTGATGATAAATCTGAGATGTCACCCAAGAGTAGGTCCAGATCGTTCAGAAAGGAAGAGGTGTTTGATGTGGATTTCGTAAAAGAAATCAAAGTTTCCAGTTCGCAGAGAGACAAAAGCTTGAGTCAAGGATGCAGCCAAGATACTCAATCTGAATCTGATATGACCGGTGAATCAGATCTCTTGGCTCACGCTCAGCAAGAACTTTTGCCATTAGACGTCAGCGTAGACGATGTTGCAAAAGTTATGTCGATTACTGAAGCAGAAATAGAAAAGAAACTTTCACCTATTCATAAACCAGAGGAACACATACAAGAACACGTTTGGGAAGTTTCAGTTCAACAACAAGCGTCTCTAGATGAAGTTACTACAGATTTCCAACCTCAAACCAAAGTGACAAAAGAAGAACCTCATTCCTGGGATGTTGAATTTACTCCTCAGTCTTCAATGTCTGGAAGTGATTTTGGCACCAAAACTACTAGCTCAGATATAGATGTCAAGATCAAAATCAATGGTCTAAGCTTGACCAGTTCAGAAGAAACACACGATACGGAGGCACACAGCGAAGGTTTTGACTCTTTCAAAGACTCCATGATGAAGTCGGGTGAAAGTATAGAAACCGAGTACATGATCAAATCCATCGATTCTCAAGACACAGACACATTACAGAAATCCATGGACTCAGTTGCGGAAACCTTACAACAGTCGGAGAGAGAAGACTTCTCAATGGAAGCCGAGTCATTCGTAGCAGACCTTCAACACAGGAGGGATGATCACATATTTTTTAAGGAAAGAAGTATGGATGACATCTGCAGCAGTGGGTATGATACAGATCTCTCGTCTGCCGAGTTTCTCACTTCGAAACTTGAACTTGAGCGAGCAGACCACGAACCTATTAGGCCAGAACCATTGGCCGAACTCTCTGACTTGGAAAAGACTATTGACGAAGTGAAACAATCTCTGGAAGCTGCTCACGGTGAAATTATTAGTGAAAAACATGATAGCAGTATTAAATACAAACAATCTCCCTCAGAGTTTGAATTCAAACTGATAAGTCCCGATAGACCTGAAGTTATCCACGAAGAACCCAGTCAGCATACTGAATCAGTCACTCAGTCAGAGAAGATCGATTTTGACACTAGGTCTTCAATCAAAAGCCCAACTCAAAAACAAACTTCAGCTTCTTCCGACATCTCGGAAGTCAAGCAAGAAGTTAAAAAAGACTATGCAGAAGTCGAAGAACAAAGCACTCGAAGCAAATCATTTGAAATAACCATGACCGATAAAGACATTCAAATAAGTGTAAAAGACAGCGATTCTTCATCCAAAAAAGATGATACTTGTGTTACATCTGACGAAGAAAAAGATACAATACAGGAAAAACAAGGCACTCTTCACGAATTCAGTGAAATATCTACTGGTCTTGAGAGTGGTCCAATTTCGTTACTCGATACGGAAGCTGACCTTATTTCTGATAGGGAAGAATCCCCCAAAAGCAGTCCCGAAGTAAAACTTCGGCCGATTGAAAAACATATCAAATCTGCTCATATGACTGTAGGCGATCGAAGATCTGGATCAGATCTCGAAGGGTGGTCGAGTTCAGGAGAGAGCCACTACCAAAGTTTTGAACATACAGACAGTCCCCACAGTCGACCTCTGTCATCAGATGTCGAAAATTTATTGACTGGGCACAGCACAGCCGATTTTCATAGTGCATTGGGAACTCAAGAGATTTCTTCTCGGTCACAGAGAACTTCGAAGGAGTATTATACGGCAGTCGGCTCTTTGAGTTCAAGAGAAAGTATGAAGAGTCTTGATTCTGATAGCTCTGGCCACCTTGCCAGCATTGACATATCTGATGCCTCTGAAACCTTAGTTCCATCCGCTACTGAACTAAAAGAAGAAATGATGGAGAGCGGAAATTTGGCAGAACATTTCGACATAGACCCATCAAAGCTTAAAGGAACCGTAATCAAAGAAGTAGAGGAAGAATTATTTGATGAATTCAAAAGCAAAGAAGATTTAGAAGTAGAACAGCAAATGGCTCGCCAACTTGCAGGATCTAGTGATCAGTCCGACGAGGGTTCTTTAGACGACGAACTCAACACACAGGATGATGATGGTGAAGTCGTATCGAAGATGAAACGTTCTCATGAAATGAGCTTCCAGCCTAAAGAATTACTTCCCGAAAAGGTCCCTTTCGACAGCTTATCTGAAAGCGTCGACTTTGAAACTGGAATGCCTGAGTCAGAATCGCAAGTGTTTAGTATGAGTAAAATTGAAACTGGACCCAGTATGGTTAGACATACGAAAACATCCGAAATGAAAACTAGCAAGAGTGTTGATTCTCCATCTAAATCGTACGAGATATCATCAAAAACTGTAGAATACCACACTTCTTCAGTTGTCTACAAAACTCCAGAAAAGAAACCAAAACCTACACAGGTAGAAACATTCACAGAACGAACAGTAGTTTCTGGGAAATCTTCAGAAGAGAAAGTACTTCAGCGAACGATTACCTCAGAGAGTCCTTCAGAGGTGGAGACTACAGTACAAAGAAAAATAATTACTTCTATTCCTTCAGACGTGGTTGTAGAAAGAAAAATTATTTCTTCAATGCCTTCAGAAGTGGAAACTGTTGTAGAAAGAAAACTTATTTCTTCAATGCCTTCAGAAGTGGAAACTGTGGTAGAAAGAAAAATTATTTCTTCGATGCCTTCAGAAGTGGAAACTGTAGTAGAAAGAAAAATTATTTCTTCAATGCCTTCAGAAGTGGAAACTGTGGTAGAAAGAAAAATTATTTCTTCGATGCCTTCAGAAATGGAAACTGTGGTAGAAAGAAAAATTATTTCTTCGATGCCTTCAGAAGTGGAAACTGTGGTAGAAAGAAAAATTATTTCTTCGATGCCTTCAGAAGTGGAAACTGCGGTAGAAAGAAAAATTATTTCTTCTATGCCTTCAGAAGTGGAAACTGTGATAGAAAGAAAAATTATTTCTTCAACGCCGTCAGAAGTAGATACTGTGGCAGAGAGAAAAATTATTTCTTCATTACCTTCAGAGGTGGAAACTGTAATTGAACGAAAGGTTAGCGCTTCCACAAGACCTTTGGAGTTCGACACAGTTGTTCATCGGAAGGCATTTTCGTCTATCCCCTCCGAAGTAGAGACCATCATAGAAAAGAAAATTATAACTGGCAGGACAGAAGTGGTACCTCATCCCATCCACATGGCAGAACCTGCAAAGGAGGTAGACTTTGACAATCTTTTAAAAGACATCATCCCTAAAGGAAGCTCAGAGTATGAAGAAATAGTGACATCCCATCAAATATCTAAATCTCACTCGGGAATTTCAAATGTCTCTAGCAGTTCTTCCTTTGATAGAAAAACTCAAGAGAACTATCAAATAGACAGCAAACAAAGCTCATCTTCAAGTTTGAAAATTCAAGAAGATTTTTTGTCCACAACTCCACACACGCCTCAATCTAACCCAAGTCAAAGTTCTGAGTCAACAGACAATGGAAGGGAATACGTTTTAGATGATATGTATGAAATATCGGAAGATCCTGAACAGTTCCATAGTGAAAGGATGACAGATTCTAAGTCAGAATTATCTGTAACGGCTGAAGAACGAACACTTTACGAAGCTCACAAAGAACCTGACTCTCCTATAAGTGATGAATTTGAAATGATCGACAAACCAAATGAGATGGATGATTTTGTCGTTATTGAAGAAGTTGCAAAGGAAGCATCCGAGTTTGATTCTGAAGGAAAGGGCATGTCAATGAGCAAAACTGCATTCGTGAAAAGACACGATGAAGAAATTGAAGAATATTTATCACAAACAGCTAAAAAGACAAGTGAAACGGAATATAGTACCTCTGGTTCCCTTTCAGAAGAAGAAGTTTTGCAATACGAACAAGAGCAAAAGAGGATACGTGCAACAGAAATGGCTGAAATTGAAGCAGGAAAAAAATGGATCCAGATGCAGTTCGAAGGTGATCTTGCGGCAGCGAGATATGATTATGATAGAGGACCTCTCGAAGACATTAAAGAAGAAGAAATGACAGATTTTGACGCGAGCAGAATGGGAAGTTTGACATCTCAAAAAGAATCAGTTGGAAGCTATGGAAGTCTAAAGAACTCGTATGGTAGTCTTTCAGAGTCTGAACTAAACTTCAGAAGGCGCTATATGCAACGGGAAGGAGATGACGTTTCTGTTAGTTCATTGCAAGAATTTGAGAACCTCGAACAAGCAATGATAGAAAATTATCAATTATCATCTTCTTCTCAGGATTCATTGAACGGATCCTTGCCTCGAAGGTATACTTTAAGTAAGAATGGACAAGGTGATGATATTTCAATGTCAAGCCTGAAGGAATTTGAAGGTTTGGAATCTGCGTGCCTCGAAGCACTCAAGACGGAAATCGACGCAAAACAAAAGGAAGCGTTACTTCTTTCGCAAGATGGACGTCAAAGCAGTGCCGGTTTCTTGGATATGGAAAAACGAACTTATAGTCACGGTAGTTCCGAAAGCAGTCCACCGCAAAAGGGAGGAAGCCCTGGTCAGAAAAGTTCTTCGAGTCCATCACTTAAGAGCGGCAGCCCGTCTCTAAAGAGCGGGAGCCCCGGCCAGAAGAGCGGAAGTCCCGGACAGAAGTTCGGAAGTCCTTCACAGAAAACACAAGAACTGATGGCCATCAGAAAACTTATCGAACAGCAGATGGCAGAGGGAGACGTGAAAATTAGCACATCAGTCGCAACAGATGGTGGTGCGACAGTTACTTATGTGACAGCCCAGAAAAAAGTGTTTGACAACAAAGGAGCATTTTACGTTGCGGACCCATCGTGCCCCGAGCAAGGAGAGACAATTTGTGTGAAGAAATCAGTCTACGAATGCAAGACCGAAGATGATCAAGGTGTCTGTTTGCCGGAACAGAAAGATCTCTGCGAACTCGGTTCATCATTCACGGAAGCCGACGCAAACATGATCGGCGTTATAACAACGACGAAAATAATATCTCAACGCTTTGTCGACGGCGCTAAGGTGTCTGATAATGTGTCTGAAACTATTTCAGTCTCTCCCGGAAAGGGAATGGATATCCCTGGAGCGATGAGACAAGACCAAAGAAGCGACGAGTACGGTTCAGGAAACTTCCAATCTGTGGAAGTCGGTTCTGGGAAGTCAGTTACAGACTACGGATCAGAATTCTCATCATCGATAACTTCTCAACAGTCTGATACTGAGAGTCTTGTGACCATGATGGAACAGCAATTTGATTCCGAGTATGGCAGCGGGCCTGGTTCTATGGATTCCAAAATGGTGATGGATGCTTCGAAGCACTTGGATTTGGATTTGGGACTGAAGTCTGGAGAGATGTGCGATTCCGGGGTCAGGGAGAGTTCTCCAATGTCTAACAAGTCGGGCTCTGGTATTTTCTCAACGGCAACTTCTAAACACTTTACAGATCCAGCTAGCGGCTCCTGGAGTGGACTGGACGAAGACATGAGTTCTTCAGGAAGCTTCAGCAGGTAAATACATCTAATTTACTGTTCTGTTCTAATCAACCATTGTGTGGTAGATACTATGACCACCGCTCATAATGAAAACATTGCTTGAAATGACTTTGCTCTGCTATTCCCAAACTTTTTCTTTTCCATCTCCTTAACTTACTAACTAATCATCACACCATTCCGCAGGGGTAGGCAGAGAGGATGGACCGCAAAACAATTCGGTCTTGGCACACTCCTTGCCTTTTCATACATGGTCTCATACATACTCTTCTATCATTCTGACTCTTGACATCCCGACTCAAGTATCTGATTCACTTGTTCATGTCATGTCATCCTCGGGCGTCCCCGACTTCTTCTATCATTCACATTTGAGTCATATATTCTCTTTATACTCCTGTCTTCATTCATTCCCTCCACATCCCAAACTATCTGAGCGTGCCTTTCTTAATCTCAGCATTGAATTCTTTGCAGATCTACACATTTCTCACATGATCATACATGGATTTACCACACATACACCTCATCTCGTTTCTCAGTCTAATTTCATCCTTCCTCTATCGGTTCCATGCCTCACTGCCATACATCAGGGTAGGTAGCAGCGCTCCAATATGGACTGCTAGCTTCGCTTCTTTGGACAGTTTTTTGTTAGCGCCAACAAAGTTCCGTTCTCCATTAATGGAGTTACCTGCATTTACCCTCCTTTCAATATCTCCATCAGCCTTCCCATCGCACACTTAAACACACTTCCAAAATACACAAATTCATCCACCTGTTCCAAGTACATATTCATCATTCTTTTCCTTTATTCAATCAATTCCTTCAGCCTCATAATAATAATTCTCAACAGTTGGGAACGGCGTGGTCTCACGTTATTTTTGTCACATTTTTTACAGTTTATAATCTAAATATCGTATTATTATATAAATTATCTATTAAAACTGAATGGAAATATTTTAACAGGCAGACGAGTGTAACTCCTACCCAATCGAGGTTCGACAGGTAAAAATGCACTGGAAAATAAATGTCTAGCTCGTCTTTGTGTATGATTTCTTTTCTAGTGTAGATAGTTAGTTGTATGAAAATGTTTGATCAAAATGTGTCGTCAAGTGTGCTAGTTTTAATTTGTAGACGTTCTCTTGGTGAGAGCACACCAAATCAAAAAACTACCCAAAACAATTTGGTTTACATGTGAAATCAATAGTTAAGTCAAAATATTTCCGCCTTAAAATAAAATCCAAACGAATGGAATATTTCTGAACGTATCCGAAAACTAAAAACTGTTTTTGAAAGATGATAAAATATGCTTTCAAATTTTATATTTTTCTTTTAAATATGAAGTTTTTTAATGCAAGTATAAAAAAATATTTAAATGGCTCACCTTACGTTTTTTTTAACTAAAATTACTGATAACGAAAAAAATAAAAACACACGCAATTTTTATTAGACAAATTATAAATGTTATCGTCACCTCACTTTTTTGTCGTTTCATGTAAAAATAATCTTAATATATGAAACAAAGTCGGGTTAGTTACACCATTTATAACTCAAGAACGGCTGGAACGATTTTTATGATCTTTGATTTGTAAGATTTGTCTTCGCCCCGAATAGCAGAATAGCTATTAAAACATCGGAAAAATTCACAAAAAAAAATAAAAATTATTTTCCTCATACATTTCGTATGGAACGAATTCTCATCTTTTGAAAGAGCTGCAGCAATATTGCGATAAATATAATATTGAATAGTGAGTGAATTCCAAAACGTCAAATGTCAATGCGCTGATTGTTTTGCTTTTGTTCTTAAACATATAAAGCTGCCCGTCTTTCTGACACACTAAATGTCAATAGTAGAAAATGAGACAAACGGTGAACGTACGTCTGCACTCCTCCAAAGTAAAAATACAATAATTATCATAAATCTCCCTCACGCGTGTAAAGAAAATGAAACGCATTTCCCGTAAGTCAGTGGAAAAGTAAAAAAATCACAAAAAATATAAATTCATACACAACGCCATCTCTGATACTGACAAAAACAAAACACAGACCTTTGTGCATCGATAATTGCTTCATTGTGTAATTTTTAACTTAATAAAAATGAATGTAATATCGTTTCTTGTATTTTTATAATGTCATTGGACAGACGTCGTTAATTTTACTAAAGTCGTAAGTTCACTAACATTCGTTCGGTAAATTTCTTAAAAAATTTAATTAAATACCTTCGGCTTCACAAATCCTTCAATTATTATAAAATCCCGTGATTTTCCACGGGTCTGCTTTAATAATATTAAACAAATTATTGTACAATAGAAGTGTGATATTATAATGTTTAATAAATTTAAATACACGGTGTCTGGAAACTCGTAGTACAAGCGGGAAACTGGTCAATCTACATCACATTCGGAGTCGATTCGTGATATAATTTTTTTGATTTGAGCTTTCGTTTTCGAGTAAATCGGGTCCGAAGTTGGAATTTTTTTGGTCAAATTTGAAAAAATCGGTTACTAGGGGGTTAATATCAGATGTGTAATGTCTTTTAAAATGCATCGAATGGTAAACCAGGCTCGAAAGTTTTTTTAAACCTTTAGTTGCCGAAAAAATTGAAATAATAGTTAAAAAATAATATAAAAATCAAAGTGCTCAGATCGAAAAAAATAATTTTTTTGGGTTCTCTACGTGATGTAGATTCTCCAATGTATATGATATTGGCAGTAGGCAGGTAAGGAACGAGAGAGAGTTTGCACAGCAAAATATTGTTTTCATTAGTTTTAGCTACACATGCACATTCATACAAAATGAAATGGACTCCTCACAAACCCAATACATGGACACAGTGGGTCAATAGCCATATTCATATTAGTAATAGGGTAATCATTTATTGTGTACTTTAATGGATAACTTAAGAGCACAGGTTCTCAACCTTAATTTGCCCACCACCCACTTTGAGAATATATTTTTTTCTAGATTTTTTTACTTACCATCTGTCGTACCACAATTATATTTACCACAACTTGTATTTACTACCACTTTGTTATGTGGGGGAGCTCCACGGGGGAGTTCCTCAGTTCCAATGCCACTTAATAAAGAAATTTTCTACCTGCGTGTCCTTTTCCATTCGTCCCATTCCTCTTCCGCCTTCCCTTCCCCTCCCAAGTCCCTCCCCAACTTCCCCGCCTTCCCTCTCCCCTCTCCTGCTTCCCCCGTCCTACGAACCCCATCCCGCAGGTCCCTCCCCACTCCCGCATTCCATACATTCAGTCCCGGAACATTCAATTTTCAAATAGCTTGCGTGCCACCTATTGCAATTTTTTTATACAAATTTCATATTGCTAGAGCTCACCTTTATATATAGAAACCATCGCGGCCTTGTGCACAACAACTCACCAAAGTTTCATTGCAATCGGATGAATGGTTTAGGAGCGCATAAGGGGTAAACAAAGAAACATTCAAAAGGTGCAGATTTTCGATCGAGTTTCGTTAATATTGTCTTTATTTAATTAAAGAAACAATCATTTTTATATATTGATTAACTTCAATACAGCCTAGCCCTAGTGTGAAATATAGGCAATAATACCACGTGTGAAGTCGCAATAAACAATACGAATCAGAACTAAATGGTGACGTTCATTGAAAATGAATCTAGTAGTCCCAGAGGTAGGAGGTACGTGACGTCATCGTACTTCTTCATAAATCTTCTGTTATTTTCGTACAAGTGTGCGAAGTAAGAGGACCATCGTCGATGATGTATGTGCAACCTCTCTCTGGGATTACTTTACAATTTAATTATGATTAAAAATTACATTTCTCAAACAGGTAAACAGTACGTAATGTGTAATAACTGTCACAGGTTTGTTTGTTGGCTGGTTTGATGACCTATTTCTAAACATATATAAAAAATAACAGATACCTAAAAATTGCATTTGAAAAATTACATTTTTGAAAAAGTTTCATTACTAAAGTCCCGCCAGAGTTAATGATGAAACGTTTTTGTTTTCTCCAAATATTTACATATATCTCATGGCCCAATGATTGTGGCGCTAAGTAGCGGGTAAATACTAAAAATATTCCATTGTCCATCATTGCTTGTTAGTGCGCCTACGCCAGCGTGCGGGAAGGGGGTCAGATAAGAGTGGTGAAATGGATAGGAAGTTGTAAAAGAGACAACACTCCAAGATATCTGAATGTTTTCTCATTGTGATTCGGCTTCCAGAGCGAGAGAGGAAGACTTGATGCTGGGCAGTACTGACAGTCTGGAGCAGACCAGCTCCAACGCCACGAGGGCCACCTATAACTATGAGATCGACACGCCCATGACTGGCAGCCTCTGCAGTGCAGGTAATTATACATTTTTTTATTACAACAAACCAATTTGGGAGGCGGGAATGGGTACCGCCGCCCCGGGAACCTTTATTGGATAACCAACACCTCTGCCATAGGTCACCCAAGTGGTTCGCTACGTTTGATGATTTAGCAGGGGTGCCCGGGTTCATGGGGTGAGGTTTGTCTAGGTCTTGGAGGCGGATGAACAAGACACACTGAACCCCATATTCCTACCCACCCCATAAACCCTTTTCCTTCCCAGAACTCTCCTCTCCTTCCTTTCCTTAAAAAAAACACCACACAGCATCCCCAAAGATGACATAGGCCCTCAGGGCCTCCTATGTGGAGCTCATGTAAAAAAACAAAAAAAAAACCTACTACAAGGAAAAAAAATTCAAATCTACTTAACATCATTACATAGTATAAAATGAAGTCGCTCAAAATGTATGTGCGCGTTAATCTTTTAAACTACACAACGGATTTTCATACGGTTTTCCCCAATAGATAGAGTGATTGAAGAGGAATGTTTATATGTATAATACATGTAAATTATATTAGAGAAAAGCCGAGAAATTCAAAGAAAACATATTTTTGTGCGATTTAAAACGGCTGGCGGGCCGTACTATAGTCACTTTTGAAATTCGTTCTACGGAAGAAATTAGAAAATAGATGTCCTAGAGTAAGTAGGTATTTGATCTTCCCTTTTCAAATATCCAGTGTTGCATTGCAAGCATTGTATAATTAGTGGCGATCGCTAACTATATTATTATATACCTAAATAAAAAATAATAATTATAGTTGATTCAAGAGGAAGGTTTATATCTATAAATACATGCTTATTATAGTAGAGAAAAGTGGAGAAATTCAAATATTCAATTCAGGCAGCGGGCAGCGGGCAGCGGGCAGCTGGCAAGCGGGTGGTGTGGATTTTATAAAGGTTGGGTAATGGCGTTGTGTTTCGTTAGCCACAGCAAAGTGTGGCCGGGTCTGCTAGTTCCAAAATAAAATATATCTTTTGGCAAGAAAAACCAAAAACATACTAATGTGTACAAAATTATACAGGGTGTTTAGGGACGTCCTTGACTTTCTTTGACCAGTGATTCCTGACATTATTTGGAGTAAAAAATGGAAATGAAATTTCGGTCTCTGGTGACTTTTTAGATGACTTTTTTTTTCAATTTTTTTTTCTTTAAAATCAAACAAAAAAAAATCTTCCGCGTGTCATCACTGGTCACTCAGCCAAGTTACCAATCAACGCCTCACCCCGCACCTAATTGTCCAATACCTAAAAATTTTTTATGTTTTAGTAGAAAAAATAATATTAAAAAAAACATCAAAAATGTCACCGGATATCAGAATTTAATTTACATTTTCCCTTTCATTAAAAATTGCCCTTCGAAGTGAAATTTTCTTTGGCTGTGCTGTGTGGAGGGTCTTTTTTTAGGAGAGGAAGGAGTTAACATGAGTCTAGAAGAGTTGCATCTTGTAGAAGGGAGTAAACACAGAAGTCGGCAAATCGTTCCACAGTCAAGCTGTTGAATTCAAGAACAAGTCGTAGAAACTACATTCTCATGTGACTTTATCTCAACCATGTACAAATGTTGGGGACGCATTAGGCGTGTTTCCCGACTATGCACTGGTGCCAAAGAAATCAATCAAATTAAGCGCTTATGTCTGTTTGTGATGTTTGTCTTTTCTTACTTATTTAACTCTCCTTTCATCGGCAAGACAGTTGTAATATTCTCGCCTTTTCTCTTGGCTCTGATCGATATTTAAATTCTTAAGGCTTTGCATATGTGTGGTAGGGATGGAAAATTCCTCCCCTACGTCACACAAGCCTTTATAAAATTGGACCCTTATTTCCTCTGATAACTACAGAAAGCTACTTAAAGCTCCCTTGTACTACATACCTTTAGCGATATATGTACTTAGCTAATAAATACGTTATTTACGACTTTGAACGTAAATATTTTCGTATTTAGGTTGTAATTAAACTCCATCAAACGTTGTGTAATTTTTTTGATTTATGATATAGGACTTTAATTACTTTAAATTTTGTGGTAACCCTCTTGATTCTAAACAGAGTGTTGAATTTCAAACTGTATTGGTCTCTCTCTTGCAAATTTAACCTTAAGTAATTTCTCTAAATGAACTAACTTCCCCTTGACGTTTATTATGATTCCCTACATCCTAATGAATTCATGAATAAGCAATACTAACCGAAACTACACATGACTAATTGAACAGATAATTAAATATAACTCAAATGGTTAAATGTTAGTAAATTTGATTATGATTGTATCTCGTATCTGCTGGGCGCCCCTCCGTTTAGATTCAGCTGCTATAAGGTACATATAAAGATGGATTTAGTAGGTTAATGTAATTAGTTAATTGCATATTTGACGAACTCAGAATAACCCTTTTTCTGGCAAAATTTGGCTCCTGCCTCCATCAAGTAAGCAGGGTGATCAGAAGTCAACCCAAAATTCGCACAGTCTTTTGGCACGGTTCAATTGATTGATACCTAAGTTATCGCGTCCCAATTGACCTTCCTTCGCCATCATGCACTGCCTTCAGGTCTTCCCCCAAGCCCAGATACCTCCAAATTCCTACTCCTCCAAAGTTTACTATTTACTTAGGGCGAACCGGTTTCGTCCTATATGCAATCATATACTCACGGGTTTGTGTGGAGTTACGGGTCGTGAATCCTCCCTCCACGTTCAAGAAATGAGACGAGAGTGACCCGACAGGCCTAAAGCACTAATTGTAAGTGAGTTCGTTTCATTCAATGAACAGTACATAAAAAGATATATATGTAAACATACGTTTTGGGAAGGTTTATAACTCGCAATGCGAAACTACTTGCAACGCATCCCGAGCTCGGATCTCGCCCATCAAATTCTGCGAAATTTTCAGATTGATACCGAATATATACGTAAGAATAGTGTGAAATATAAATATATATTAGTACATTAAGATCTTATCTGGCGATGTGTTCTGGAGATTCGCCATAACTCCAAGCTTTTGTTTGGTTTTGTTGACGGTTTTGTTTGAGAGATCCGCCATCTCTATGGTTTGATTAATGGTCCTTGTTACAGAAGCGAACACTGCCTTCTGTTGGTTGAACTGTATTTTTTTTTTCTTTCCCTCCCCTCCAATGTTCAACTTTTGATAAATTCTTGCTATCCCGTGATTCTCAATTGAAGCATGTAAATCCTCATTACCCCTTATTAAGCTATCCCGTGATTTTTCAACTGTTTCATGTAAGTCTTCAATACACCCTATTAAGCTATCCCGTGATTTTTCAACTGTTTCATGTAAGTCTTCAATACACCCTACTTTTTACTATCCCGTGATTTATCAACTGTTTCATGTAAATCTTCAATACACCCTACTTTTTACTATCCCGTGATTTATCAACTGTTTCATGTAAATCTTCAATACACCCTTTTGAACTGCTATAATAAATCTGTTAATTTTCAATTGCTTAGGTCTGTAGATACCTCTTTACGTTCAAATTAAAAATAGTGTTTAATTTTTTTTTTTTTTCTTTTGTTCCTAATAATTGCGCAATATAATAATTTTATCCCGTTCCTAGAAGTTAATACCTAAGTACGATATCCATTAATCAAGGTCATTTTTTTTTTCTTTTTACTGTATTCGAACTAGTGCCCCAGTGACCGATTTATTTTGTAAACAATTTGAGCTTTGTAAACATTCTCGACGGCCTCGTGGTTCCTAATAATTGCGCAATATAATAATTTTATCCCGTTCCTAGAAGTTAATACCTAAGTACGATATCCATTAATCAAGGTCATTTTTTTTTTCTTTTTACTGTACTCGAACTAGTGCCCCAGTGACCGATTTATTTTGTAAACAATTTGAGCTTTGTAAACATTCTCTACGTCCTCGTGACCTAGATTCAAGCGTATGAGGTATGTTTACTTTAGACATTCCGGAGACGTGTGAGATGACTCTAAAATTTTCTTTGTTTGATAATGATGTACTTAGCGCAATTGTCTAGTCTGATACCCGATTTCGTATACATATTTATTCATTTATATATACTTTGTCTCAATAAATAATTTATAATATTGATCTGTATAATTTTCTGATTGAAATAATTTCTAATATCATAACTTATTTCAAATGCTCTGGATTTTCTGAAATTATATTAATACATACATAACATTAAATATAAAATATTGATTTGTAAATTTATCACACATAACTACTTTCAATAGTTATTGATGAATTCAGAGGTAGGAATCGATACCCTTTTCCTCTTTTTTATATAAGTGTTTTTCTTTTTTTTTTTTTTTTTTTTTGATTATAATTTTTCTTGGGAACAAAATTACATATATATATGTTTATATACTTACATATATAAATATAAATATATACTTATTATACTTATAATATTTTAATATAGTTACATATCACATATTAAGAGAGTAATATCTTGGTCAAATAATTAATCCAAATACCAATGTTTGCTGCATTCCGCCTTCTCCTTGGAATCTGTAAAATTTTATAACGGAAAAGACTTACCCCTACCAAGGTTTTTTTCCGACCGGGAAATACACGGTAACCTTGCTGCGATTTTCCTAAATTTAATTTTTTATTTTCCTAAATTTAATTAAATCTTTTTGACTTCAATTTTTTTTTTTTCATTTAATCTAATTAATTAAAATGATGTATGAACTCTATCGTTCTAAACTGTATTTTATCTCAAAACTCGTTGGTTAGATAACACTTTAAATGATAGTTACTTCACGATTAATTTAGAGATGGTAAATTGTCGTTAAATTAAATTTTTATCCCTCCGAACTTTTATGTATTAATAAAATATTATTTTGTTTTATTATTATTATTTAAGATAATTAATTTAAATATTTATTATTTGTTAGAACACTTTCACTTAGATTGAACACACGTATTTAATTATAACTTCATCACGCTAAATTATCACATCACTTCAGTTATTTATTGCACTAATATTAAACGCGAAATTTCTAAGTTTAAAAATACGATATTAAGTGATTATAAAATCCGAATTTTCCACTAAAACAAATTGTATTTATCACGAGCACTTTTATTTTTCACAAGTAATTAATGCGTTGTCTTTAATTTTTATTTTCACTGACTCTAACTGCAAAGTATTTTTTTGTATATCACTGACTAGAATGTGAAATTTTTCTAAGTATCAAAATAATTATCACTTAGAATTTTTCCACTTTAAGTCACCCACCGTTTCGTCACGTTCCGCGAACTTAAAACCTTTTCGACCACGACCGTAGACTGTCCTCAACTGGCATTTGTCTAGACTTTTATACCCCTCTCAGGTCCAAAAGATCGTATCTGAATCTCCTATAATAAACCAATCTAATTACTATCAACTCGTAATTTCTTGAAACCTCTCCATTATTGTCGAATGCGGTCTCTTTGTACGTTTTGCGTTTGATACATTAAATTCTGTCTCGTACCTCCATACTTACAAGATCCGGATTTAGTAAGATCCATGTTTAATGGCCCAACTTCCTTTGTCCTGTTGTTCATACAAAACTAGCTTGAATTTAATAATTTTAAAGTTCTATTTTCATATATTTCGTAACATGTCCGTGCGTACGGCATCTACCATATGTTCCAAATCTGTCCCCAAATTCGCCTATCAGAGATATCTTCATGTCGAAGCCTTTCTCGCAAATTGTTCATTTTTATTTTATTATTTTTCCTCGAGTTTTTCTGTATTCTATATGAACCTTTCCATTTAAAACCGAATTTTCTCTATTTACGTCGTATATTTGAATTTTCCATTTTTTCTCGAATTTTCTTTTATTCACGACACTCTTTCCATGAATTTCCTTATTTATTCTTACGCTATTGTTCATATCTCTATAGATTTTTATATTTCAAGCCGTATTTATTTTATTCACTGTTAATCTAAGATTTCCTTTGTTTTTCTCTGTCGTATCTCCTTTCCCCTCACTTCCCCGTACTTCCCTGATATAACCATATCGTTTTTTGATGTTTGCTGCCTCTTGGAAAATTTCATTTTCTATTTGTTATTAATAAATATATCATTTTTTAACATCTTTATAGGGGATACCCCCACTTCGGCCCTTAAATTCCTGTCATTTTTATTGCTTCATAGAGATCGCCTCCCAAATTTTGTCCCGTTCTTACGCAAAATCCCATAAACCATATGTCTTGACAGTTGTATACATTAATCCCTGTACCCACCTGGCAATAAATCCTTTTTTATTTCAGTGTCGTTAACTTTTATGAGAATTCTTTAATATAAATATTTCATAAGACCCATGATAATTTTTATTACCTTTTTAACGGCTAATCGTCCTTATCTAAACAATTTTCATGTTCGAATATTCCTTGTTTATCACAACAAAATACATCTGAAATCGACAACCATTGTAATGCCTCATTTTTTATCTGCAATCGCGTACTATGTTACTCTATAACCTCCATTTTAATTACGTAAAATGACTCCTTTTCCTGAGTTTTTCTATCGCAATGTTTTCAGCATTTTCCACTCCCCTCCGTACTGCACTCTATCTTCTTCTCTAACACTTGTTACTGCTCTAGACATCTGAAATGTACCCTCGCCTATTCTTTAAAACTCTCATTTTTTTTTTGACGTTTCCTCCCTAAATCTTTCATCGTAATATCCTAGCTCCGTCTAAAATTGATAACAATAATTTTCCATTGTTTTTTCAACATTTCCATTTCCTTTAGCACGTTTTCCCTCGAATCGATCATCTCCGGTCGTCACAAACAATCGTATTATAGATGGAAATCTCCCTAACGCCTTACAATACGTTTTCGTCACTTGCTTTGCAATTTTTCACTTAAACTTTTGCATTGTGTTTACGTGTATCCTTTTTTTCCGCACCTGATATGTTTTAATGCGTTCGAGAACTAGGGTTTCTGATCCCTGGAATGTACCGGTTAATGATAACATTTCTTGGGGTCATCGTTCTTTTGTCCCTGAACAGATTATTTCTTCCCATGGAGTTTATTCACCTCTCGGTTTGGTGGGAACGTCAAACTCATTAATCACATTACTAATTGCCAAGTCCAAAGGTCGTTCCTTTGTTCTAAAAATGGGTTCGGCCCTCTTCCCGTTGATAGGCTGAATTGGTTTTTAATCGCTTTTGCTGCAATTCAATTGGCTGTCAATATATCACGTCTAAAGTATATTGGGGAGTCCCTGTCCCTGATTATTTGTTGATACCATCTGTGATTCTTTCATCAATACTCGTCTCACTTTGTCTAATTATAGATCCCTACCGTAAATATGAATTCACTTTACTCTAATCCGATAGATGTCGTAGACGTGTCCGTTTTATAAGTAATTGATATTTTCTTTTTAAATTAAAGTGGGAAGCTACGATATTTCCTAATTTTCACTGTTGATCAATGCAATTCATCACAGTTCCCTCCTCTGAACTCAATTTGCTGTGGCTAACGTTGTATTTTATTTTAATGTCCTCTTCTTTTTTTTTTTTTTTTTTTTTTTTTTTTTTTTTTTTTTTTTTTTTTTTTTTTTTTTTTTTTTTTCGTTAGACACCGAAATTGTGTTCAAATTTAGACTAGCTATCTTCCCCTCCTCATTTGGTTATCCCCTATCTCTACTCCGTGTCATATTACTTCCTATCTCCCCCTCCTCATTTTGTTATCCCCTATCTTTTTCCGTATCCTATTACTTCCTATCTCCCCCTCCTCATTCTGTTATCCCCTATCTTTTTCCGTATCCTATTACTTCCTATCTCCCCCTCCTCATTCTGTTATCCCCTATCTCTTTTCCGTATCCTATTACTTCCTATCTCCCCCTCCTCATTCTGTTCGGATTGTTAACAATCTTGAATTTGAATCTCATTGTATTCTTTATTTTCTTTTCGCGTAGATTTTACTTTATGAAATTTTCTTTAATTTTGATAGATTCAAAATTAATTTCTTTTGCTGGAACACGCCCCTCGACTCGCGTGTTTTGGTGGTCCCCAACCAAATTGGACTAAGACCTCCCTTACAATGATTTAAGTAAAGATTGTTTACAATCTCGCGGCCTTTCGAACAACTGAAAAGCGGGTGGTCTCTTGGTGTGCAATTAATTGTTTTTTGTTTTGTAAGTATGAATATTTTTTGTGAAATGTGTGTTTTCGCACGACCTCACCCAATCCGACAATCAGTGGTATACATGTTTCATATAAATTTTCCAGCATTTTTTTTTTTTTCTTTATTTATTTAAACTTTATTTTATAATTCTTAATTTCTAATTATAATTTCTTAATTCATCCAAAGTTGTTCTAGCCTAAGTGTTGTCCACTCTAATATTTAAATTTTTATAAATGTTCTTTATTATCCTCAAATTGGTTCAGCGTTCCTTTTTTCCCTTTTTTTTTTTCGAAATCTAAAATATTTATACCTTAATTCAAATGTTACCTTTTTATCTCTATACTTAATGTCTACCCTATATCTATAGATAAACTTTCTTATTTCAATATTTCAAAAAAAAAAAATTCCTAGGCATTGTTTATTTTTCAAAATGTCCCTTTTGTGTGCCATATAATATCTCTAATTCTCTCCTTCGAGTGTTCTTACTTATCTAACCCTTTTTTTTTTTTTTTTTTTTTTTTTTTTTTTTTTTTTTCATTAACACATAAAAAAAGTCAATTTTTTTTTTTTTCAACTAGAAAATCAAAATTAACGAATTTATTTGCCTTACTCTATTTCAATAATTGAATATGATTGTCGCTTACTAAGAACTTGTCCACTCACCCTCAAAGACTTGACGACGATCCGCCCCTCGCAAGCAATCTGATAATCTAATATTTTAGTAATTTTCTTTCTTCCCCCTCCCCAATTATAATGTACCCTAACATATTTTTATTTGTATTTCTCAATCGTTTATTTATTTATTAACATTTACAAATATTTGTAAACTTCGCACTCTATTCGTTGACTTCCACTAATTGTAAACCTGATTTTTGTTTCTTATTACTTGTGTAATATCTAGCTAAATGTAAAGCGCTATAATCTCCTTTTATCTCCCGAGTTACCGGATCAATTAGGGTATATGTGTTACTGTAAACTACTGAACCGATGACGTACGGTCCTTCGTAAATTAAACCGAATTTCTTGATCTGTTTGCGCAAAAAACTTGATTGTGTAATCTTTTTCAACTTGACCATGGTTCCGATTTCATAGGTAACTAGTCTTTTATTGAGATTATAATATTTCTGTCGATTTGTAGCGCTTTTCTCCAAATTCTTTTGAGCTGTTAACCTAATTTCATCTATTGTTTTCGTAGGTTTCCCACACCCTTGAGTATACTTGTCTAAACTATAAGTTGGCGATTTCCCGAAAGCTATTTCATTTGGTGAAAATCCTGTTGAACAATGTATTGAGTTATTGTAGGTCTGCTCTATTTCTTTAAGAAAAGCTGCCCATTTTGTGTGTTTCTCGTGACAGTAAATACGAAAAATTCTTCCTAGTTCTTTATTTACGCGTTCAGTTATATTCGGTCCAGGATTTCGCACTGAAGTATGTACGATTCTTATGCCCATCCTATTCATGTGGCTTTCCCATTTTTTTGATGTAAATTGAGATCCGTTGTCAGTTAACAAAGCATCTATTTGTATGGTTTTATTAAAATCCTCTACACAATTTAACACGGTCTTAGTGCTTGCTATCCTTAATTTATATAATTTTACAAATCTGCTGAAGGAATCTTGGATCACAAATATGTATTTCACGCCTCCCACTCCTCTCGGTAATGGTCCGTATAGATCTGCCATAGCCAATTGTCCTACTTCTTTGGTCATAATTGATTTACTCGGCCCTACAGTTGGTCGAATTTCGCGCTTCGCCAGCTGACAAAGGTGACATTCTCTTACTATGCGCTTTATATCTTGATTCATACCCGGCCAGTAATACCTGTCTCCCATAGCTGATCCTGTTTTAAAAATTCCCCCATGCCCAATTTCTAAATGTATCATTTTTATTAGCTCTTCAGTCAACTCCTGGGGTACTGCTAACACCGTTTTGTTTAGTCCTGTGGTGTAATACAAAGTCTTACCTATTTTTTTGTAATTTTTTAAATACTTATTTACTCTTTTTGTTGGTGGTCCGAATTTTCCCTTGCGCAAATACCCGAAAATTTCTCCCAAAAATGTGTCCTGCTTCTGTAGCTCCGTTATATTTTCTAAGTGTTTTCGAATTTGTTGTCTACCTTTAACCGCAAAAGCTGCTATTTCTGGACATGTGTTTTTCTCCTCCTGAACGTTTTCCGCATCACAAGAGTAACGAGATAAAATGTCAGGTCCTATATTTTCTTTTCCTTTAACGTACTCTACAGTGAAGTTAAATTGATTTAAATACAAAATCCACCGAGTCAGGCGACCACTGTACATCTTCCAGCTCTTCAAAAACGTCAGTGCTTGATGATCTGTTCTAATTATCAAATGCACCCCTCTTAAATATGTCTCAAACTTATGTAAAGCATATATTATCGCCCACAACTCTTGTTCCGATGTGGTCCATTTCAACTCCGGTCCCCTTAAAGCTTTGCTAATAAATCCAATAACGTGGTGATTTCCTTCGGCATCTAGCTGGTATAGCTCCCCCCCTATTGCGAATCCCGAACTGTCTGTCTGTAGGTAGTATGTACTATTTGGATCATGATGGTGTAAAATAACTGTCTCTAAAAATAATGTTTTCACCTTCTCGAATGCACGCTGTTCTGAGTCACCCCACCTCCAAGTTCTATTTTTCTGAAGTAAATCACATAAAACTCGTGTTGATTCCCCATATTTATTCGCGAATCTACGGTAATAATTGCAAAGTCCAAGGAAAGCTCTAACTTGTTTGATTTTCTTGGGTACCGGAAAATTTTTAATCGCGTCTATTTTTTCCGGATCCATCTGAACTCCCAAAGGCGTTATAATGTGTCCTAACATACGCACTTCGGTGAATAAAAATTGACATTTTTCGAGTTTACAAGTCATGTTTGCTGCCTCTAACCTCTCAAGTACCGCGCCTACATGTTCAAAATGATCTTCTTGGCTCCCACACGTATATATTATTAAATCATCCAAATAATTAGCGCAGAATTCTCTCAGTCCTGGTCCTAGGATTTTGTCAATTCCCCTTGAAAAACTCCCAACTGATGTCTTTAACCCCTGCGGTAATACCTTGTATACATATGATTTTCCATTGTATACAAACCCTGTATATTTGCGACTTTCTGGACTGATAGGTATCTGAAAATAGGCTGAATTGAGATCTATCGTGGTGATGAATTTTACGCCATGAAAACGCTGTATTATCTCAGAAGTTAAAGGTGGTTTCTCTACTTCGGCAATCATTCTAGTATTTAAAAACCTAGCATCCAAAAGTATCCTGACTGTTCCGTCCTTTTTTAAAGTAAATGTTAGAGGACTAGAAAACTGTGTGGCCTCTCTACTGATGATTCCGAGTAACTCCAATTCTCTAATTTTTTCGTCAACTTTATCTCTATAAGCAAAAGGTACAGGATAAGATCGTTTAACGAAGGGCGTCTCGTCCGTCATCTTTATTTCGTGAGTGTATAAAGTTGTGAGACCCGGTCTGTCTCTAAATACATTTTTATGTTTGGTTAAAATCTTTTCCAACCCTTCTTTTCCTTTTAAATCTAAATCTAGCCCGGACACAAATGTCGTTATTCTACGCTCGAGACACGCCGTATTATTTTTTTCGGGGTTTACTTCAATGCTAATTAATTTTCCACTTGCGCAATTTTGACCGCTAATCTCACCTTTAGATTTCCTATAAGTTATCGATGAATTTACCAACTCTATATCCTTTTTACCATTTTCTGTTTTTATTTTTAACTTTCTATTTTCGCCACACTTAAATTCAGCTATATATTCGTCTAACCAATTGATTCCTAATATAATGGGCCTGATCAACTTGGGTATTATTAAACATGGTGTATTTATCGTAACATTTTCAAATCGCAGCGGTACCAAAACCAATCTAGATATCCTCTGACTTTTGTGTCCTACGGCTACCCTGATCTGAATAGCTGTTACAGGCATAATCGGATAAAGTGTTTGATCATTTAAATAATTTTCGTAGAATTCTTGTGCTATACACGTGATCTGACTTCCGGTGTCTATTAAACAATGAACTTCCGTGTTATCTATATGTGCTTTGGCTTCCGGTAATGACGGTAAAGTGCTACCCTTTTCTACTTCCTCATAATCTCGGTCCTCAAAAATGTTGTTAAACCCCCTAACTTCCCTACCCACTTTTTCTTCAATCATTTCCAATTTATTCCATTCATCAGTTATTTGTTGTAGTAAATTGACGCATCCTTCCACACGCATTTCCTCCTCCGTTCTCGTTTCTTCCGCTCCATCCCTTCGTCTCCTTACATTCCGTTCAGCTTTTACTGGGGCAGTCATCCCTTGTTCACTCTTCCCCAATCCTTTCGTTGGATTCCATCCCCACTTCAGCATAATCTTCAATGCAGTGCTGTGTCTTGGTGCCGGCGTCCCTCTTCCTGTGTGAGTCGTATCCATCAGGACTAATGAATCAACCCCCGTCCGTTTCCCGAGTTGGCTGCGACCACTAGCTCCTTCCCTGGTTGTAGTTATTGTAGAATTTTCTTTTGGTGAACTGTTAACTTCGGTGCACTTGCTGCAACTAGCGTTTTCGCCCACACTTTCAATTGCGTGTATCCTCCTTTTTATGGCGCGGTAACGGTCACGGTATTTGTCCTTCTTGCTGGATTCCTCCCCACTCCTCTTCTTCATGTTCCGTTCTTCTGGTGTACATACCATTGTATCTAGTTTTCGTAGAAACTCAGCGGCGACAATCTCATCTCCTGATTGCCCCGAAAACCATAGCGATTGAATTTCCTTCGGATAATGTCTCATAATCTCGTCAACTATGCCCAACGGTGTGTCAGTAATCTTTAAAGCCTTCGCTAGCTCCCAATAGTTTGCGAAATGAGTGAGCATGGATATATTTTTCTTGGCATCATATACCCCTTCTGCAAGACGACGGCGAACTTCATTTTTCTTTATGTCTCCCCAATAGGTAGCTAAAAAATCTCGTTCGAAATCTAACATAGTCTCCCATCGTTTATTGTACAATTTTGCCCACGATTTAGCTTCCCCTTTCAAATTTTCCCGTACGACGACTAATGGATCCGTTCGTTTCACTTTTCTAGTGTATTCTTTTAAATCTTCCAGGAAACTAATGGGATTTTGATTTCCACCGGAGAATGATGGTCGTTCCTGCTGTGGTAACATTTCCACTACTTGGAGAACGCTTTTCGGCGCATTATCCTCTCCTATCACCGCCACTGTTGCTGGGATTTCCAATTGTTTCTCGAGTTCTTGCATCTTATTGACGAGCGGTGCCAAAGCTGCCTGAATTATTGTAGTTATATCTCCTATGTTTATTGTTGAAGTCTCGGTTGTGACATTTTCCCCGATTGCTGTCACTAAAGCCTGGGCTCGCCTACTTGTTCCACGTTTCCCAACCATTTTCTTTATTTTCCGAGTGTCGCCCGGTTAATGTTTATATTTTATCTTATTAAGCGACAACCTTATAATCTCTATTTTAGTTTCCTAAATTACCTTATGTAAATTATGTTGCCTTCCTTATTCTATTTATTTACTTATTTTTTTTTTTTTTTCAATTTTCTCGTTTTTCTATATTTTTTTATTTTATTTTTTTTATTTTTCCTTTTACTTCGTTAACTTTTCTTGTTCCTTTTCCTCGGGTTTTTCCTGTAACATACCATGTGTGAGTCTCTCTTCACACTCTCGCTTATTTTCGCCCTGTTCCTCCGATTTTGTGTCGGTCTCCCCCTCTGGCTGAACGACTTCTATCATATCCTCGACTCGTAACTTAGACCTCTTTGAACGTCTAAATATCTCCCGTAATTCATCTCCCGACGGTATTTCTTTAGCTTCTAATTCCGTCGCATCCACTTTCCTTTTTTCCGCCATTTTTTGTTTAAAATTTTTAATGAATTTAACTCAATACCAACTATTTATTATAAATATACCTATATATATTCATAATTTATTTTATTTTTTTTTTTTTTTTTTGGAACCTGTCCCCCTATAAAACACAATATTTTTAATTATTTATATTTGTTTGCATGATGATTGTAACCCAAATTAGATCAACTCTACCATCACTCTTCATTTCAATTAAATGTAGGTAATTGCAAAAAAAACGGAATGAATATTGTTACTCCAATGTTAATGAATATCCCGTGATTTTCGTTCAACCAATAATTACTCATTGTTTAGAATGCCAACCATTCCTTCAAGTTCCGCAATACCTACGATATTTTCGCAAAATCTGTTTAGAGTTCGCAATACCTATCTTGATGTTATTTCGTCAAATCCCCTCCTTTTTTGGTCCGAATGATCAAATGTTCCCTTAAATAGGTATATACCTATAAAACATTCGTCTGTGATATTAAAGCTCTCAACTCGACACTATCCCCAATCAAATATTTTATGTTATTTTTATTTTATGTTCCTTATCTTTTATGTTATGACTTTTTATGTGATAATCCTCACATACAAACCCACAACATTAACTATAAACAAAGGGTCACTTTATGTAGGTAAGTTCCCCCGTTTTTATCTGTAAAGTCTGTTTATTTTTTCCGTAACCGAGTGTTGATATCATTTTCGAGTTTGTTTATTCTACAATCTCTTAAAGCGATGCGCGTTACCCCCGATGTCACCTACTTCAAAATTTTTCGATGTTTTGTTATCACTTTCGATGCTTAGGTTATCAATCTTTCGATGCTTACAAACACCGCGGTATCTCGTATCAGATTGTTTACATTACGGTCATTAACATTCTGGATTCAGGAATGTCAATACCATCATTCTGTCAATTTATGGCCTGCCTTGAATAAACTGTTTACGCTTGTATCTGACCTACATTCTTTGTTACGATATTTATAATCTCATAAGCAATCAACAAATTCATGGTCACTTGATTTAAACTTTATCGACACTTTTATAAATTATTTTAAAACATGTAGAGTTTATTCGTTAACACACTTTTTTTTTTTATATTTAAATGTATTGTTTATATATTTATTTTCGTATATTTATTTATTAATTTATATATTTTTTTCGTGTTTATTTAACGGCGCACTGTTCTGATTTTTATTTTATTTTTATTATCACTTCATTTAACATAACGTCCTACTTATTATTATTATTATTTTTTTTTTTTTTTTGCAATAGATTGACCAATAAAAGTTTTTTTTTTTTTTTTTCTAAAACAACTTGTAAAACTCTGATCTCCTGTCACGGCTGTGCAGTTGTGATGTATGGTCTTTTCTCTACTCTCTTATATTTGTCTTTATTTTATTTACTCCTGGGCACTTGGCACCAGTCGTAATGTTTCGTCTTTTCATACTTATTTAACTCTCCTTTCATCGGCAAGACAGTTGTAATATTCTCGCCTTTTCTCTTGGCTCTGATCGATATTTAAATTCTTAAGGCTTTGCATATGTGTGGTAGGGATGGAAAATTCCTCCCCTACGTCACACAAGCCTTTATAAAATTGGACCCTTATTTCCTCTGATAACTACAGAAAGCTACTTAAAGCTCCCTTGTACTACATACCTTTAGCGATATATGTACTTAGCTAATAAATACGTTATTTACGACTTTGAACGTAAATATTTTCGTATTTAGGTTGTAATTAAACTCCATCAAACGTTGTGTAATTTTTTTGATTTATGATATAGGACTTTAATTACTTTAAATTTTGTGGTAACCCTCTTGATTCTAAACAGAGTGTTGAATTTCAAACTGTATTGGTCTCTCTCTTGCAAATTTAACCTTAAGTAATTTCTCTAAATGAACTAACTTCCCCTTGACGTTTATTATGATTCCCTACATCCTAATGAATTCATGAATAAGCAATACTAACCGAAACTACACATGACTAATTGAACAGATAATTAAATATAACTCAAATGGTTAAATGTTAGTAAATTTGATTATGATTGTATCTCGTATCTGCTGGGCGCCCCTCCGTTTAGATTCAGCTGCTATAAGGTACATATAAAGATGGATTTAGTAGGTTAATGTAATTAGTTAATTGCATATTTGACGAACTCAGAATAACCCTTTTTCTGGCAAAATTTGGCTCCTGCCTCCATCAAGTAAGCAGGGTGATCAGAAGTCAACCCAAAATTCGCACAGTCTTTTGGCACGGTTCAATTGATTGATACCTAAGTTATCGCGTCCCAATTGACCTTCCTTCGCCATCATGCACTGCCTTCAGGTCTTCCCCCAAGCCCAGATACCTCCAAATTCCTACTCCTCCAAAGTTTACTATTTACTTAGGGCGAACCGGTTTCGTCCTATATGCAATCATATACTCACGGGTTTGTGTGGAGTTACGGGTCGTGAATCCTCCCTCCACGTTCAAGAAATGAGACGAGAGTGACCCGACAGGCCTAAAGCACTAATTGTAAGTGAGTTCGTTTCATTCAATGAACAGTACATAAAAAGATATATATGTAAACATACGTTTTGGGAAGGTTTATAACTCGCAATGCGAAACTACTTGCAACGCATCCCGAGCTCGGATCTCGCCCATCAAATTCTGCGAAATTTTCAGATTGATACCGAATATATACGTAAGAATAGTGTGAAATATAAATATATATTAGTACATTAAGATCTTATCTGGCGATGTGTTCTGGAGATTCGCCATAACTCCAAGCTTTTGTTTGGTTTTGTTGACGGTTTTGTTTGAGAGATCCGCCATCTCTATGGTTTGATTAATGGTCCTTGTTACAGAAGCGAACACTGCCTTCTGTTGGTTGAACTGTATTTTTTTTTTTCTTTCCCTCCCCTCCAATGTTCAACTTTTGATAAATTCTTGCTATCCCGTGATTCTCAATTGAAGCATGTAAATCCTCATTACCCCTTATTAAGCTATCCCGTGATTTTTCAACTGTTTCATGTAAGTCTTCAATACACCCTATTAAGCTATCCCGTGATTTTTCAACTGTTTCATGTAAGTCTTCAATACACCCTACTTTTTACTATCCCGTGATTTATCAACTGTTTCATGTAAATCTTCAATACACCCTACTTTTTACTATCCCGTGATTTATCAACTGTTTCATGTAAATCTTCAATACACCCTTTTGAACTGCTATAATAAATCTGTTAATTTTCAATTGCTTAGGTCTGTAGATACCTCTTTACGTTCAAATTAAAAATAGTGTTTAATTTTTTTTTTTTTTCTTTTGTTCCTAATAATTGCGCAATATAATAATTTTATCCCGTTCCTAGAAGTTAATACCTAAGTACGATATCCATTAATCAAGGTCATTTTTTTTTTCTTTTTACTGTATTCGAACTAGTGCCCCAGTGACCGATTTATTTTGTAAACAATTTGAGCTTTGTAAACATTCTCGACGGCCTCGTGGTTCCTAATAATTGCGCAATATAATAATTTTATCCCGTTCCTAGAAGTTAATACCTAAGTACGATATCCATTAATCAAGGTCATTTTTTTTTTCTTTTTACTGTACTCGAACTAGTGCCCCAGTGACCGATTTATTTTGTAAACAATTTGAGCTTTGTAAACATTCTCTACGTCCTCGTGACCTAGATTCAAGCGTATGAGGTATGTTTACTTTAGACATTCCGGAGACGTGTGAGATGACTCTAAAATTTTCTTTGTTTGATAATGATGTACTTAGCGCAATTGTCTAGTCTGATACCCGATTTCGTATACATATTTATTCATTTATATATACTTTGTCTCAATAAATAATTTATAATATTGATCTGTATAATTTTCTGATTGAAATAATTTCTAATATCATAACTTATTTCAAATGCTCTGGATTTTCTGAAATTATATTAATACATACATAACATTAAATATAAAATATTGATTTGTAAATTTATCACACATAACTACTTTCAATAGTTATTGATGAATTCAGAGGTAGGAATCGATACCCTTTTCC
Organism: Limnephilus rhombicus; assembly: GCA_929108145.2. NCBI lineage: Eukaryota > Metazoa > Arthropoda > Insecta > Trichoptera > Limnephilidae > Limnephilus > Limnephilus rhombicus. The sequence continues at coordinate 26,729,395 of OV815299.1, read as the reverse complement.
TCTTTTTTATATAAGTGTTTTTCTTTTTTTTTTTTTTTTTTTTGATTATAATTTTTCTTGGGAACAAAATTACATATATATATGTTTATATACTTACATATATAAATATAAATATATACTTATTATACTTATAATATTTTAATATAGTTACATATCACATATTAAGAGAGTAATATCTTGGTCAAATAATTAATCCAAATACCAATGTTTGCTGCATTCCGCCTTCTCCTTGGAATCTGTAAAATTTTATAACGGAAAAGACTTACCCCTACCAAGGTTTTTTTCCGACCGGGAAATACACGGTAACCTTGCTGCGATTTTCCTAAATTTAATTTTTTATTTTCCTAAATTTAATTAAATCTTTTTGACTTCAATTTTTTTTTTTTCATTTAATCTAATTAATTAAAATGATGTATGAACTCTATCGTTCTAAACTGTATTTTATCTCAAAACTCGTTGGTTAGATAACACTTTAAATGATAGTTACTTCACGATTAATTTAGAGATGGTAAATTGTCGTTAAATTAAATTTTTATCCCTCCGAACTTTTATGTATTAATAAAATATTATTTTGTTTTATTATTATTATTTAAGATAATTAATTTAAATATTTATTATTTGTTAGAACACTTTCACTTAGATTGAACACACGTATTTAATTATAACTTCATCACGCTAAATTATCACATCACTTCAGTTATTTATTGCACTAATATTAAACGCGAAATTTCTAAGTTTAAAAATACGATATTAAGTGATTATAAAATCCGAATTTTCCACTAAAACAAATTGTATTTATCACGAGCACTTTTATTTTTCACAAGTAATTAATGCGTTGTCTTTAATTTTTATTTTCACTGACTCTAACTGCAAAGTATTTTTTTGTATATCACTGACTAGAATGTGAAATTTTTCTAAGTATCAAAATAATTATCACTTAGAATTTTTCCACTTTAAGTCACCCACCGTTTCGTCACGTTCCGCGAACTTAAAACCTTTTCGACCACGACCGTAGACTGTCCTCAACTGGCATTTGTCTAGACTTTTATACCCCTCTCAGGTCCAAAAGATCGTATCTGAATCTCCTATAATAAACCAATCTAATTACTATCAACTCGTAATTTCTTGAAACCTCTCCATTATTGTCGAATGCGGTCTCTTTGTACGTTTTGCGTTTGATACATTAAATTCTGTCTCGTACCTCCATACTTACAAGATCCGGATTTAGTAAGATCCATGTTTAATGGCCCAACTTCCTTTGTCCTGTTGTTCATACAAAACTAGCTTGAATTTAATAATTTTAAAGTTCTATTTTCATATATTTCGTAACATGTCCGTGCGTACGGCATCTACCATATGTTCCAAATCTGTCCCCAAATTCGCCTATCAGAGATATCTTCATGTCGAAGCCTTTCTCGCAAATTGTTCATTTTTATTTTATTATTTTTCCTCGAGTTTTTCTGTATTCTATATGAACCTTTCCATTTAAAACCGAATTTTCTCTATTTACGTCGTATATTTGAATTTTCCATTTTTTCTCGAATTTTCTTTTATTCACGACACTCTTTCCATGAATTTCCTTATTTATTCTTACGCTATTGTTCATATCTCTATAGATTTTTATATTTCAAGCCGTATTTATTTTATTCACTGTTAATCTAAGATTTCCTTTGTTTTTCTCTGTCGTATCTCCTTTCCCCTCACTTCCCCGTACTTCCCTGATATAACCATATCGTTTTTTGATGTTTGCTGCCTCTTGGAAAATTTCATTTTCTATTTGTTATTAATAAATATATCATTTTTTAACATCTTTATAGGGGATACCCCCACTTCGGCCCTTAAATTCCTGTCATTTTTATTGCTTCATAGAGATCGCCTCCCAAATTTTGTCCCGTTCTTACGCAAAATCCCATAAACCATATGTCTTGACAGTTGTATACATTAATCCCTGTACCCACCTGGCAATAAATCCTTTTTTATTTCAGTGTCGTTAACTTTTATGAGAATTCTTTAATATAAATATTTCATAAGACCCATGATAATTTTTATTACCTTTTTAACGGCTAATCGTCCTTATCTAAACAATTTTCATGTTCGAATATTCCTTGTTTATCACAACAAAATACATCTGAAATCGACAACCATTGTAATGCCTCATTTTTTATCTGCAATCGCGTACTATGTTACTCTATAACCTCCATTTTAATTACGTAAAATGACTCCTTTTCCTGAGTTTTTCTATCGCAATGTTTTCAGCATTTTCCACTCCCCTCCGTACTGCACTCTATCTTCTTCTCTAACACTTGTTACTGCTCTAGACATCTGAAATGTACCCTCGCCTATTCTTTAAAACTCTCATTTTTTTTTTGACGTTTCCTCCCTAAATCTTTCATCGTAATATCCTAGCTCCGTCTAAAATTGATAACAATAATTTTCCATTGTTTTTTCAACATTTCCATTTCCTTTAGCACGTTTTCCCTCGAATCGATCATCTCCGGTCGTCACAAACAATCGTATTATAGATGGAAATCTCCCTAACGCCTTACAATACGTTTTCGTCACTTGCTTTGCAATTTTTCACTTAAACTTTTGCATTGTGTTTACGTGTATCCTTTTTTTCCGCACCTGATATGTTTTAATGCGTTCGAGAACTAGGGTTTCTGATCCCTGGAATGTACCGGTTAATGATAACATTTCTTGGGGTCATCGTTCTTTTGTCCCTGAACAGATTATTTCTTCCCATGGAGTTTATTCACCTCTCGGTTTGGTGGGAACGTCAAACTCATTAATCACATTACTAATTGCCAAGTCCAAAGGTCGTTCCTTTGTTCTAAAAATGGGTTCGGCCCTCTTCCCGTTGATAGGCTGAATTGGTTTTTAATCGCTTTTGCTGCAATTCAATTGGCTGTCAATATATCACGTCTAAAGTATATTGGGGAGTCCCTGTCCCTGATTATTTGTTGATACCATCTGTGATTCTTTCATCAATACTCGTCTCACTTTGTCTAATTATAGATCCCTACCGTAAATATGAATTCACTTTACTCTAATCCGATAGATGTCGTAGACGTGTCCGTTTTATAAGTAATTGATATTTTCTTTTTAAATTAAAGTGGGAAGCTACGATATTTCCTAATTTTCACTGTTGATCAATGCAATTCATCACATGTTGCAGTGAACTTCTCAAGCTTCTCAATTCCACTTTTACTTTACTTTACTCCTCTCACTTGTACTATGTATTGATATTTGATGTTATGTTGTGTTCTTCCCTCAAGCAGGGTCCAACACCATGGTGTCCTCGCTGGAGACTCTGGAGCCGCTGACGGCGCTGGACAAGGGAGAGAAGACTCTGCAGCTGTCTTCGGAGGACTGCTTCACCATGGACCACTCGGGCAGCGATCACACCAAGAGCGAGGAACACGAATATGGGCAAGAACCTATCTCTGAGGCTTATGGACAGGTGAGGCTAAAACTCTTTGTAACGAGTTGAAACATCGGACCCCAGATACTAGTAACGAGAATCCGGGGTTTGATGTTTCAACTCGTCATATTATTTTCCCAATTAAATTTTGACTAACTAACTAACTAACCATCATGCCGTTTCTCCGCAGAGGTAGGCAGAGAGGACGGACCGCTAAACAACTCGGTCTTGGCACACACTCTTTGCCTCATTCATACATCGTCTCATACATGCTCTTCTACTATTCTGACTCTTGACTCTTGACGACTCAAGTATCTGATTCACTTGATCATACCGTGTCTTCCTCGGGCGTCACCTCGACTTTTTCTACTATTCACATTTGCATCGTATATTCTACTTACACTCCTTTTCTCGTTCTTTCGCTCTACATGCCCAAACCATCGGGACGTCCCTTTCTTAATCTTACTCATTACGCTTACACAAGCCTTGTGGTTACGCCCATACACATACCTACTCATACACATACCTACATAGCACGCATGTATACTGCCACTGCTTGGGATTGGTATTAATTATTGTTGCAAGTTCCTTTTCTACCCATTCCCTATTGCCTACCCGCCAATCTTACCCAGTCTGTAATAAAACTCCCGCCGCGAGATAACCACTGTGCTCTGTTCCTGGTTACCGCCATTAAAATAACTCCGCTGTGTACTATAAAAATAACGAAATTCACGGCTATTGTTTTGTGCCTGTTGGATGGAGAGAGAGATCAGATGAGGGCATTGCCAGCTTACAAATTCTTGCATCCTTTTGGTGAGTCCTTCCTTTCTATGCCACATGTATTTTTATCATTTCAGGCAGTGATAGTAACACAAAATCAAGGTCCTTCGCCAGTCATTTTTACACAAACACATAAATCCACTCTCGTAACATAAAATACCATTCACCTTGCATTCTTTACGGATCTCCACGTTTCTCACACGATCGTACATGGTTTTACCACGCATTCGCCTCAGGTATCTCATTTCTAAAGCATTCAGTCTACTATCATCCTTCCTCTGCCAGTTCCATGCCTCACTGCCATACATAAGGGTAGGTACCAGCACTCCATTATGGATGGTTAGCTAGTTAAATCGTAAGAAAAGAAATTTAAAAATTTAGATCGATTACTGGTAACGGGAATCAAGGTGTCCGATGTTTCAACTTGTTATATATTTTTTTATAAATCAACTATCGTAGTGACTGACCCTTGACTCTGTGCAGTTACGGGTGGTCTGTTTGATAAATTACCATATCTTAACAAATGGATTGCAATCTTTAGAGCAAAGGCGTCGTGCGTCGGGTGATAATGCTGTCCTTGTTCTACCGGTATTTTAATCGAACATGATCTGAGGAACTGGCTTCATCGATCTCTTCGGCACCGGTGCATAGTCGGAAAACACACCAAAAATGCCGCCCAACAAATTATGTTCACTGTTGACATTTCGTCGCCTCAGTTCTTATTTGTCCAACAGACCATTTTAAATTTTGTTCAATCTCCATTTTAAAATTAAAAATTAAGTTTAAAAAATGATAGTTAATCATTTAACTAAGAACTATTTAAACTAATGAGACCTTTAACTTTACAGAAATAACTTTATCGTATACACCTACCATAATGTTTCATTGAAATAATGAGAGAAAACCTTCTCCTCGTGTAACATTTTCTAATGGTCTGTTGGACAAATACGAACTAAAGCGACGATTTGTCACACGAGAATGAGTCGTTTCTATGACTCGTTTTTGAGTTCCTTTCTCTTATATTATGGGTCTTTTAAAGACCCGTATTCACTCCTTCCTCTCCTCAAAAAATTCACGCAGCTTCCACAAAGGTGACATAGACCCTGAGGGAACACATTTTCCTCTGGGCCTCCTGTGATTGGAGTAGTTAACGTTTAAAAAAAAGTCCTTGATGCTTTTTGGAGTTGTGTTTCATCAGCAAGGTGGAAGTTTTCTAGATTACTCACAAATATGCGTTTTATTTAATTAACAATTCTTAGTATCCGATATTAGATGGTTCTATCAAAATTAAACGCAGAAAACCACAATGAGAGGATTAATACTAACAACACGGTGCAACTTCTACATACGTAAACACACACTTCACACCAAAAGTCAATTCAATCTATATATAACACTTCCCTGATGATGAACAATGTAACATACTGTCCGAAACGTTGGCTAAAGAAGAAGGAAGCACAACAAATTATTCAATTTGGGAGGCAGGTATGGGTACCGCCATCCTGGGAACCACTTATTGGATAACCAACACCTCTACCATAGGTCATTCCAGGTGGTTCGCTACATTTTTGTGACGTAGCCCGAGTTCATCGGTGAGGTGTGTTCAGGCTTTGGTGGCGGATGCGTCTGCCCAACAGCTGCGCGGCATGTCGGATCGGGAGATGCCGGTTTGGGGAGACCCTTTGACCTCTCCAACTGGTTTCTTTCGACCCATCACCTTGCACCGCAGCGTAAGGGATGGATTCATGCATCAATCACTCCTGACCTCCAAATTTCCACCCAACCCTCATATCTTCTTCCTTCCCAGAACTTCCTCTCCTTCCTTACCTTAAAAAGATCCTCCACACAGCATCCTTAAAGATGACGTTTTTAGCAACTTTTTAACCTCCTCTCCCCCCTGGTGATATGTGGTGAGGTTTTAGACTACCCCCCCCCATACTCAAAATCACGTGTATTTTTTAGTACAAAGATATTGAAATTTTGAGAATATTATTGTGCGTTCAATGAAAAATTAATACACGTGATATCTCATTATATCCCCCCCCCTCCTTATGATATTTTGTGATTTTTTTCCGAATCCCCCTCCCTCCCCCTTTCGAGCCTCACGTGATTAATGGACGACCCCTTAGGGCAATCATTTTGCTCAGAGTCTCCTGTGGGAGCTAATCTGAAATAAAAAAATATCCAAAAAATTTTGACAAAAAAATATAATAACATTTGATTTTCATCATCTTTCTAATAACTGATGCTTTATTGCAGGAAATCCCCAAACCCCCAGTCAGCAAGAGAACCATCAGGTTCGGGAGTGAAGGCTCGTCAGACGACACGGCGTCTGCTGCGGCGGCAGGACCAGCCACTTTCTTTATTGGAGATACCCCTATTGTGCTTGTCCGAGGTAAATACATTATATCATTGGGCGATTTTATACCCATATCCCGAGCATGGTTGCACTGCTGACAGCCATACAAGGAATAAATAAGAAATGATAACGCTGGCCACATAAGTTCCGGGTTCAAAACCTTACTTATCAAATTCCACGGAATTTCTGTTATTAATACTTATTATATTTTTTATTTATTAAAAAAAAATTATGCTTCACAGGTGACAAAGGATTTGAGTCTCCCACAACACCCGAAATACCGCCCATTCCAGCCAAAAGAAAGTAAGAATGTTTTACATTATTACATTTTCCTCTTCTTGTCCTATTGGGGTCGGGGATAACAAGTTTAATCTGCCATCAAACTTTGAACATCTCAAACTTTGAATCCCCAATTAAATACTACAGCCCAGTAACATTGTTGTCTAGTGGCCATTCAGCGCCATTTTGTTTTTTTTACATTTGAAAGGTCCTCGTTTTAGGTGTGTTTCAACTTTCTATCAAATTGTAATAAGCCGACAAGTTTAACAACATGATAGTTGTCTTCTTCTGCTGATCACAATTTGTTCGGAAGCTGAAATGGACTTAGAATCAGCATTTAACGGGAACCTTTCAATGTTGACGTTGAATGGCAATTTGATGACTTTGTCACGCATGAATTTCTGCGAAACAACTGGGCATAACTTATACATTTATGGAAAAGTAAAAATGAAACGAAGGAGGGGAGGTTCTATGAAGGAAAATATGAGAGGGTTGGGTAAGATTCTGGGGATCAGTGTATGCTGGAGTCATGTATGAGTTCATCCCTCTCACTGCGGTGCAATGCTGGAGATGTCAAAGGGTCTCTCTCAACCGGCCTCTCCCGATCTAGCCCACCACTCAGTTGGTTGGCAGATGTATCCGCTGCCAAGACATGGACAAACCTCACCCTATGAACCCATTAAGTCTCTAAATGAAGCGATGACTTCAGAGGTGCTGGTTATCCAATGAATGGTTCCCGGGGCGGCAGTACTAATATATATACAAAGTCAAAACACTTTACGCAGATATTTAAAATAACAACTTTTTTTTCATTTTCGTTATTTGTTTTTGGGGTGTTATGCCGTGTTGCGCTACCTCCTTCTTTAGCCAACGTTTCGGACAGCGTTGCAGTGTCCATCATCAGGGCAGATCCGGTAGACACACATCTACACACATCTACCGGATCTGCCGAATCTGCCCTGATGATGGACACTGCAACGATGTCCGAAACGTTGGCTAAAGAAGGAGGTAGCGCAACACGGCATAACACCCCAAAAACAAATAACGAAAATACTTTTGGCTGTGAAAATCTTAAAACGCAAAATTTTTTTCAGATCGCTAACTGGTACCTCTAAGCCGTTTGATCCAGAAACACAAAAAAAAGAAGAAGACGACTAAAAAAATTCCATACCATCTCGGAAGCACAAAGGTTAGATTGTTAAGAGTTGGATATTATCAAAGAAAATTTTGAAAAATGGTAACTTTGGGTGCAATGTTTATAAAATAACTATATCTTTGATTTCACAAAATACCTACTTTACTTTGATAAAGTCTATCAGTTTTAATGCTTTTTAGATGAGCATCATGTATACATGCCAAATGATTGCTTGCCTAAAAGATGATCGTCAACTATACACGAAGCAAATGAGAATTTGAAATTTCAGTCCATGGGTATCGCAAATTCTTTAACGACATAGTCTTCAAAAGGTTAACAGAGTCCATACTGTGTAAAGCCAGGGGATCTGTCGCATCGATACTTTGTTGGGTGACGTTGTAGGCAGGTTAAAGAAATTACTGGAGTATGAAGAATGGCTTATTGTGAGGGAACGGTTTTCAGAAATGACTAGTTCCCATACTGCTGGCATCAACTATGAATGTTGCCATGATCGTAATACCTATTTTGGTGCAAATAATGTTATAACATACCACAAAACTTGTATTCAGGCTTAAAATTAAACTTTTGTAGTGCATACAAAGATATAGTTTTTTTTATCTATATTAAATTACCTAATACATCGTAAGAGTATGACTTGCAGAAAAGTTATATAAAGAATAATTTTATTTTTACAAAAGGTTATCTTGCTTAACGTAGAGACATCACTGATAATATATAAACAAAAACAATTAGAAAAAGATTGCTGAAAGCACTAATAATACTAAATATTGGCTCTATTGCTAGCTATTCAACTCTCAATTAAAATATACTTTTAAATGTCTATAATCACAAAGTATTTGTTAGAATATTATTAAAACAATAATATAACATAATTTACTTATGTAATGTATTTAAAAACCTCTCCATGACCACATCTCTTGACTTTTTAGTATAAAATCTATGAAATATAGTGAAATACTTTGTGTAAAATTTATGTATCGTTTGGTACTTTTTAATTAAATAAAACCGATTGCACGCTGAGGTTTTCGCTAAGCTGTATAGCGACTTTTCGGCACTGGATTGGGGCTAAAGGTTCAATGTCATAGTAACAGTACACCTGCATTAAATATAGCTAAGCATTTTCAAAATTTTGTTTATCGACGCATAGAAAATACTAAAATAGTTATCAGAGTATTTATCCATTTAAAATAATATAAATTTCTATAAGATATTTAGAATTATGTATGTAAATACTACATTACACTACCATTTTTTAACCCATTGAGAATAATGGTCAGTATTCATACCACTTAAAATTGATGACAAGTGGTCAGTTTACTAACCGGTGTACTTCGATGGGTTAAATAGTTTTTTTTTCAAGTGGTTTAATATGTAACCACCTCTATGAGATGAAACTACTGAAGAAAGGAAGGTCAAGATAGAAGAGGATACGGAGCATCAAAATGAAATATTGGAAGAGGATGGAGTTTCCCCTGATTTTGAAGATACATTATTAATGTATGTGTAATGTGTAGCGCTCTAACGACTCTGCCTAATCTCGTGGAGCGTTGCGAGACGGTGCAATGGGAGCAAAAAAGAGATTTGACTTGTAGATCGAGTTTTAAGGGTGAGTTCAAAATAATTCAGAAATATCATCGGATGGAAAAATAATTAAACTAAAGTGTTAATGTTAGTAAATTATTAATTTGGGATTTTTTTAAAACCAATATTGCAACTTCATTCATATATTGATTTTAAGAAAATCGATTTACCTTACACTTTCTTAGACATTTTTGGGCAAAATATTTAAAACATTCTTATTTCTCAAAACTCATAGAATATTAAAGTACATTTTGTATGTAAAGTAAAAGAAAAAAAATGGTCCGGAGAAAGAAGGAACTAAAGTGGATACGAGTAGAAAATGTTTTACAAAAATACATAGCACAAGCTATTTTGTACACATTTTTTATTTAAACGATATTGAAATTAAAATGAACGATTCGTTTTAATTAATCGAGGTATTAAGGAAGAGTGGCTGCTGATGTTTATATTTAAGATTTTTTTTAAATAAATTTGCCAACATCAATTTATTGCAAAACACTGACATATTTTTGAAATTGGGTATGATTCAGTACAAGCTCGCTAATTGGCAGTTTATTTTTTAGACAGACTCACTAAATACATACTTATTTTGACTTTTTTTTGATAAATTGGCAATTTCCGAGCCAATTAGGTGCATAATTATTAGTTACTGGTTTTAGAAATGCATTTTTTTAATATGAAAATATCACATACTTGGTTGAGAGAATGGGTAGGATTCTTTAGGACTTACCACTTGTGCCATGTGGTAAGTGTTACTAGTGGACAGTAAGTGATAATTTTGACAGAAGGCTATTAATGGACTGGTTTAAATGATTTTTTTATATTACCAGTGATCAAAATTACATCATCTTTTTTAGCTCAGGAATTTCTGAGTAAAGTTTTTAGGTTAAGTCTTGTCACATTTGTTAGATGCGTTCAGTGAGCTGGAAAGTGATATGGAATGTTGTTTTTCAAGGTATCCAATTAGCAAGTTTGTACTTTTGTAGAGAACACCTACAAATTACACCCTTGTGATTATGTCAAAACATTTTTTAATTTATAATATGTTTAAGGAAATGCTTTTATCTTACCTAAGAGCGTGCCACGTAAAAAACATTTTATAAATATTGTTTTTAGTAAAATTACGCATGAAATGAAATTTGGTGTTTTATGATGTTTCCGAATTAGCCACTCAATTTGTTGCCAGTTGCCACTAATATTATTATTATTATTAGATTGAGAAAATGATTTTATTTGTAGTTATATAAGTAAATAATATTCGCTTTAAAGACATTGTTTAAGTTTTTAATGTGAAGGGCTTATTATAAACTTGTAAAATTGAATATGAAAAGTTATGAATTTCATATTGTGCTAGCTTTGGTAAATATCATAAATAAAATATTATATTATATTTATCATTAAATTCTAGATATTTGTATGAAAATTTAATGTAAACTTTTATATAATGCGCTAGGCTTATGTGTAATTTCTTAAAACATGTCTTTAGTTTCTTAATTTAAAATCTTCTTCTTTTATTACGATCTAACATAATGTTTTTCATATTATTATTATTATTGTTAACTTAACCTGTGATTTATTTTAATCGTTTAACCCTTCATTTTCAACTGGGACATATTTGTACCGCTCATAAATATGGTCCGGTGGTAAAAATATGAACCACCCTTTACAGAAGGGTTAAAATTACTTCTTTTGCATTATAATTTTTTTATAAAAAAATGTTTATTAAATATGAATATTAATTTTATTAATGACGTTTGAAATGTGAAAGAATGTTTTGTTGTGTGCTAAGCTTGAGAATTTTAAATATTGTGCGATGCGAATATTATAAAAGAGGTCTTTAGTTAGGCTTGAAAATAATTTTAATTTACTTTAAGGATGATATTGTAGCTAATTCATTATTACAATTTAATCGTATAAAACTATGCAATGCACACTTTATAATACACCCAATGGTTATAACTGGATAATGCCGGGTTCCTCAAAAGTTTTAGCTTGAATACCAAACAATTTCAATGTAATTTTGTTGATTTCATGTCATATTGGATGTCATCAATTTCACAATTACTACATGAATAAATTTCTGCTATATATGTAAAAAATACATGTTTTACTCTTTCCTAATCCATAGATGTTTTATTTTAGTATTTCCATTTTTTATTTAAGTTTTTAATTAAGCGGGACTGGTGGATGGTGCAATTTCAGTCTGCCAACTAACTAACCATCACGCTGTTTACCCGCAGAGGTAGGAAGAGAAACGGACCTCCAAACAACTCAGCCTTGGCACACACTCCCTGCCTTATTCACATTCATACATACTCTTCTATTATTCTGACTTCATCATGTCATGTCTTCCTTGGGGGTCCCCGATTACTTCTACATTCACATTTGCGTTGTATATTCTCCTTACACACCTTTCTTTGTTCATTCGCCCTACATGTTTAAACCATCTGGTTGTCCCTTTCTTAATTTTACTCATTACGCTTACTTCAGCCTTGCATTATTTACGGATCTCCACATTTCTCACACGATCATACATGGTTTTACTAGATACGCCTCAGGCATCTCATTTGTACAGCATTCAGTCTACTTTCATCTTTCCTCTGCCAGTTCCATGCCTCATTGCTATACATCAGGGTAGGTACCAGCACTCCATTGTGGAATGCGAGCTTCGCTTCTTTGAATAGTTTTTTGTTAGCATATTACATGAGACATATTTATTGTACAGGGTGTAACAGTACTTACCCGAAGGATTTAACCAGCGATTCCTGATCATAGTAGTAGAAAAAGTAGATCTGGAGTAGAAAAGTAGATCTCTTTTTGCTGTCCAATGATCACACTTATACACATCGCAACTGTTTCGTGTGTTACCATGCTGTTGGAAAGAGACAGAGTGCTTATCATATGACCAGCTAGGTTATACCCGACTACTTAGTTGTGACATGTTGTGATGGAAAATATATTTTTGTTTTTAATTAAAATATATCATCGGACAGCAAAATGACGTCTACATTTTTACTCCGAATGTGCTCAGGAATTTCCGGTTAAAATTCTTCGGTTCCAGGCTGTTTCACACAATAATATTTTAAGAAAAAAAATCAGAGTGTGCAGTTCACACGCAGTAGAAGTGAAACTTTCAGATAACTAAAATAGACAAGAGTGTGGAGACTACAAAGCACTGCACAAAGAGGAGACCGATAGGCTATGAAGCACCGCACAAAGAGGAGACCGATTAGTCTGTCTCATTCTCTAACAGGCTAAATCCTATAGATGTACGTGTTTGTCTCTTTTTAGTGACACTATTTTTCATGTCACTGAGTTTCAAATCACAACTGTGTTAAAGAAGTTTTCACTTCAATAAAACAAAACATAATGGGTCGTCCTTCAGGGTGGTCGCCGCATCATCTACATCCATCGCTTACTGGGTGGAGAGCCGGGCCACTCGGAAGCTGCTACGACAATGATGTTGGTTATCTTCCGTGTCCTGCTCCAGAAGCTGGCGAGTCGGTGGCGAAGTAAGGCTGGGAATGAGTGCACCCCTCTTCAAGTAAACATGGTGGACGCACTGCAGAACTGAGCTAGTGCTACTGTTTATTGTGTCCATAGCTCAAAGGTGTACAGCGTACTGTACACGTTAAATCGGCCATATACGAATCATTTTGACAGTTTTCTTAAATGAGGTATACCGTATCGCACTAACGAACTAAATACTGCGCTTGTATTAAGACACCAACTCTTAAAAGTAGTTACCCTAATGCCAGAGATGATGGCGTGTTTACTGAGTAATCTTCGTTAAGATATGTTGTGGGAAAATTTGCGAATCAAATATTTCGAACGAAAGGAATATTTCCAATGAACTAAAAAAACACAATAATCTCACCTATTTACAAATCTGGTGATCCACACCAAGTAAAGAATTATCGCCCAATTAGTCTAATTTCTAACATAGGAAAGATCTTTGAAAAAATAGTAAAAAAACAATTAGTGATACGCTAGACAAAGTGCCAATGATTGCGAGAGTGGCAGTGAAATCAATCATTAGTTAATTGAAGCGCAAAAAATTATTGTCATTGTGACCATAAATTAACTTTTGTAAGAACTGATAAAAAAAAAACCATAGACAATATATACTTATCTCGTCATAGACAATCTACATAAATCAATATTCACTTAAGGAGCATATCGATTCCAACATTGAACATAAATTAAGTATAAATCCTAAAAGTATAAGATAAATTAAATATTAATTAAACGGAAAATGGCAAATACAAGAGGAAAGGGATCTGTCGTTGAAACCGAAGACAAATTTAACATTGATAAAATTATTCAAATTATTGAAAAAAAATTTGAATCAATGAAAAGAGAAATCATTTCTAAAATTGATAAACAATCCCAGGAAACCCAAAAAAGCATAGATTTTATGAGCAGTCAGTACGATGATATAATAAAAAAACTAGAAACAACAATACTACAAAATAAAAAAATCGAAAATGAATTAGAAAACATAAAGAAAGAACAGCGGGAAAAACATATTATTATCAAACAACTTGAAATAAAAATATCAGACCTTGAGTACAAATCTCGGTCTAATTTCCTAGAAATAGCAGGCATTCCCCAAAAAAATGGGGAGCAGCAGATTGAAATCGTAAAAAAAGTTGCGGCGGCGGCAGGAATGGATATCCAGCACAAGGAGATAATTGAAGTAAAAAGGACTCCTGATAGAAGAAACAATGCGCCACCAAAACTGCTAGTGGAATTTGCTGATAAAACGACTAGAGATAATCTAATCTCTAAAAGGAAAAATATTAATTATGAAGACATAAAAGACATCACTACTGAAACAATCTATATTGCAGAAGAATTGAGCCCATATCAAAGGGAACTGCTCTGGAAAACAAAAAAAGCTGCCAAAGAAAAAAACTATTCTTACGTTTGGTGTAAAGATGGAAAAATAATGACTCGAAAAATGTCAAACGAAAAAATAATCTACATCAAACATATAGATGATATTAAAAATATTGTGTAAAAAAAGGCACTTCGAAACAACATTTATGAATTAAAGTAAAAAATGACTGACACTATACTAACCTCGGAACCAAGTGACCTATCAATGATAAACAACAACTCTTTTAATATATTGCACAAAAACATAAGAAGCATCAGAAAAAATTTTGATGAATTACAAATTTTACTGAAATATTTAAAAGTTAATCTACACATAATAATACTTACTGAATGTTGGATAAATCATAAATACATGAATTTGGAAATAGCTGGATATACCACTTACTCAAGTTTGAATAACAAAAGACAAAACGATGGTGTAATTATATACATTAAAAACGAAATAAAAGCCGAAGTTGAGGAAATTATTATCACAGATGCCAATTGTCTAAAAATTAAAATTGGAAAAGAAAAGGCTATATTAGCAATCTACCGATCGCCTTCTACAAGAAACATCGACCCATTTCTTAAATCCGTAGACGAGGAACTCTGCCTTCTAAAAGACACGAAAAACATATTTTTTATTGGAGATGTAAATATAAATATCCTAGAAAATGGACATCCCAAGAGAATTCAATATCTGCAGATGCTAGCATCCCATGGACTGGTAAGCTTAATAAATGTACCTACTCGAAAAGTGGACAGCACTGAAAGTTGCATAGATCATATAATGAGTAAAACAAAAGATATTACTCGAACTATTGTATTTAACTCAACTATAACAGATCATTATACAACTATACTTTCAATAAAAATAAACAAGTCAAATAAAATCAAGAAAAGACCACAAACAATAGAAAAAACTGAAATAAACTGGAATGACATTAAACATAATCTACAATGTACCGATTGGAAAAAACTGCAAAGTATGAACAATGCAAATGATGCATGGAATTTCTTCATAGAACTCTTTCAGAATAATATTCTCTCTAATACCACAAAAATTATTAAGAAAATCTCACATAAAAATGTACACATTAAACCATGGATTACACAGAATGTTATAAACTGCATAAGAAAAAGAGACGAGTTACACAAGAAACTAAAAAAAAATCCATACGATATACACATGTTAAGATTCTACAAAAGATATAGAAACATTTGCAAAAAAGTTATTACATATACAAAAGAAACCTACTACAAGAAAAAAATTGTAGATTGTAAACAAAATCCACGGAAAATGTGGCAAATAATTAATGAAATAACCAGTTCTAAATCTGCTACCATGACATCAATTGACGTGCTGAATATAAACAATGTCCCAAGGACATACGCTGATAATCCTGACCAAATTCTTGAATACGTCAATAAATTTTTCATAAATATAGGATCAAATCTAGCAAAGCAAGCTACACAATGTAATGACGCTATACTAATAAATGAACCCCCTGAACAAGGAAAGAAACTCGAGTTTAAGCAAATTACAGCTGATGATATCAAAAACACAATTTCTTCTCTAAAATCAAATGTTTCTTCGGGGGAGGACTTAATCACAACCAATGCAATAAAATATCTCTGTAAAGAACTTATCATACCTCTAACATACTTAGTCAACCTGTCTATAACTGAAAGCATATTCCCTACGGCTCTCAAAAAGGCTACTGTTATACCAATTTTTAAACAAGGATGTAAAAATGACATAAACAATTACCGACCAATAAGCCTACTCAACACATTTTCAAAAATATTGGAGAGAATATTAAAAAAACAACTCTTATCCTACTTAGAAGACAATAAAATATTATCGGAAACACAGCATGGTTTTAGGGAGAACTTAAGTACTAGTGACGCCATAGAAAAAATTACAGATATGATCACTAAAAGTTTAGACAGTGGAGAAAAAACTTTGGCAATCTTCATAGACTTACAAAAGGCTTTTGATACAATAGACCACAAAATACTTTTTGCTAAACTTACAAAAATTGGTATGGCAAATACAACACTAAACTTGCTAAAAAGCTATATGATGGAGCGTACACAGAGCGTTCAAATTAATAAGAGAAAAAGCGAACCTCTCCTAATCAACCATGGCGTACCGCAAGGAAGTGTACTAGGACCAATATTGTTTTTGATATACATCAATGATATCTGTAACCTAGAAACAAGAGGAAAAATTATTAGTTTTGCTGATGACACAGTAATTTTATTTAACGAAAAAGATTGGATAAATACTTACAAAGAAGCGGAACACGGGCTTAGTCTCCTGCAAACCTGGCTTAAAAGAAATTCCCTCACGCTTATTGTTAATAAAACAAAATATCTTACATTTTCTATAACAGCCAGAGGGCAGCCGTCGGAGGACTTAAATCTCAAATTACACACATGCCAAGGAATTTATCAACAAAATCTAGGCTTATCATGCCTCTGTCCCACTATAGCACACTCCAAAAGCATCAAATATCTTGGAATTGAGATTGATGATAATCTCCGATGGAACTCACAAATTGACGTAATTACAAAAAAACTAACCAGGTACATATACTTCTTTAGAAACATTCGTAATATCCTCAACATAAACGATATTAAAAAAGTATACTATGCTTTGTGTCAATCACAAATAGAGTACGGTATAACTGGATGGGGGTCTGCCTTGAGCACTCACACAGAGCGACTCAATATAGCCCAAAAAGTAGTACTAAAGACAATACTGAAAGTTCCGCTTAGAACTCCGACGGAAGAAATATTTAATAACTTTCAAGTCTTCAATGTACAGAAACTTTATACAAAAAATATTTTATTTAAACTGAAAAAAAACATATATGTATACTCCACTGCCCAACATAAATACTCAACCAGGGCAGTAAGCAATAACATCCTGGTTACTCCCAGTTTGAACACATCTTTTGGACAGAGAAATAATAAATTCCATGCTATGAAATTATACAATGCTCTACCAGATCAAATCAAAAATATAAAGGAAATGAATATATTTAAAACAAAAGTAAAAACATGGCTGAGAGATCAAAGTGATAATAAAATTACAAACATCGTGAAGATGATATAAAGACAATCCATAACCAAATACAAATATTTAAAAAAAACTACAGGCCACCTCAGAACAGGAAATCCTAGTGAGGAGGTCTGTGAAAAAAAAAAGAATCTATACTTATACTATACATTATACATACATGTACAAACCTTGCTATTGAAACTAATAATAAATAAATAAATAAAAATAAAATTGGTAAATTTCCTAGATAGTAATAAAATACTACACAAAAACCATTTTGGTTTTATTAAATCACTCAGCACACAAGATGCAATTGCTAACGTAACTTCATACATTTACGAATCATTAGATAAAGGTAAAAAATGTGCGGGCATTTTTATTGACCTCAGAAAGGCTTTCGATAGCATATCCCATGAGATACTATTAAAAAAATTAAATGATATTGGCATAAAAGGCAACGCGATTAAATGGATCACCAACTACTTAAAAAACCGCCCTCAAGTGGTAAAAATCAATCGTATTAATAGTGATCAAGAGATTTCAAGCTTTGGAATCCCCCAAGGTACAGTGCTTGGACCAATCCTTTTTACCATATATGTAAACGATATTTTTTTTCAACATCTACATGGTCAAATTACATCATACGCCGACGATACAGTTTTAATAATAAGTGAAAATACTTGGGAAAATGTAGAATTACAGGCCACAGAAGACATCAATACGCTTAAGAATTTTTTCGACACTAATTTACTATCACTAAATAGTGAAAAGACATTTGTAATTCCATTTGCAATCCATCCAAACGACGCTCCCAAAAATTTTAACATTGTCATACACGATAACACTAAAATTCACAACCAACATTATTGCAAATCAAACTGTACAATATTAAAAACAACAAATAAAATTAAATATCTCGGCGTAATTATCGATAAAAATCTGAAATGGAAGGAACAAATATGTCAAGTGGTAAACAAAATCAGAAAATTAATATATATATTTTTAAGAATTAGAAATTTTCTGTCGATAAAAAATCTATATTTAATATACTATGCCTTAGTTCAATCCACTCTACAATACGCTATTATTAGTTGGGGATCCGCGTATAAATGTAACCTTCTTCCAATAGAAATTGTACAAAGAACAATTATTAAAATTATATTAAAAAAATCCTTAGACTACCCAACAGAACGCCTGTTTGAAGAATTTCAAGTACCCACATTTAAAGATTTATATATTAAAAATTCAGTAATTCAAATAATAAAAGAAAAAGATAAATATCCATTTTTAAATGAAAACAGAACTCGACTTAAACATGTTTTTCTATGCCCAAAACTAAATACGTCTTTTGCACAGCATCATTATACTTATCAGGGAAGAACTTTTTTCAATCGTCTACCAGAGGAAATCAGAAGCATCAACGATAAGGCCCGAATGCTGCTCTCTGTCAAGAGACATTTTAAAGATGTTCTTAAGAAAAGAACTACTGTCAACTAATCTTACAAATATCTTAGTTCTCCATAACATTCTTTCTTTAAAAAAAAAAAAAAAAACACACCATTATCAAATAAATACTGCAGCTCACAAATATTTATGTACAATTAATTATTTAAGTACCAACTTATACCTAACTAATAACTAATAGCATTTATGTACACTCCCCTTCCATACACAAGCAAATGCTTTTAATGGAAGGGTAGTAAAAAAAAAAACCTGTAAAAAAAATATTTTTTGTAAAATTGTAATTATAATAAATGTTTCAATAAATAATAAAAAAAAATAAATAAAAAAATGTCATTGCATACAAACATCAAAATAATATGACAAACAGATAGTCTTTCATGAACGCCTATTAGGCTAAGTAGTTTTAATAATGAATAATTTGTGTTTTTAGTAAGTAATTAATCCATTCAGACAATGACAGAAATCCATTTATCGCTTAGCCAAGACATGGAAAATCACAGAAAGTTGAATCCAATAACTCACAACGGATACCTTTTACCTTTTTGTCTTAATTGTCTCGTAACGCTGACTTAAAGCCCTATAAATGAAACGATTCTGAACGTAGCCGAATACTAAAAACTGTTATTGAGAGGTTATTTTTTATTTTTTTTTTTATTTTTTTTTTTATTACATACAAGATATAACAATATAAAAGGAAGCTTTGACTGTCCAACTAGGAAGGTTTCCCGTTTTAGGACAGTCAAATTGGCAGGTTGCGTGTACATAATTTCACATTAATGGATTCGATAATAATTAACAATAATGGTACATATTTTTTTTTTTTTTTTTAATTTATTTATTTCAAGATTTTTGTTTATACATTACAATGTTAATATATGCAAGATTACAAAATAATTCATGTTTTATTCTACTACTCCATAAGTTGAGCTCTAGGAGTTCGTGTTTATGGGAGGAGTATTTTACATGCAAAAAAAATTATAATAATGTTCATTATGTAAACAATTTTCAAAGAACTAATGAAATAAATATCTTAGGTAGGTACACAATTTAGACAATATCAATACAATTTTTTTTAATATTAAATATTGCTGTTTAAGTAAGGGTAAATTAATTAATTACATAAAGGGTAAACATTAAGGGTACAATATGTCATTATCCAATTTAAGGGACTTAATTTGTTTTTTGAATAATTCATATTTCAGTGTATCTGTTATATTAATTTTGTTATTGGATAATAATATATTGTACCATCTTACACCTAAATACAAATAGTGGTGCTGAGCCGTGGTCGTTCTAAGCATAGGGATGGCTATTAAGCCTTTGGTGGTTATTTGGTGGTTTGTTGAGATGAATGTGGGTAGATCCAATAATGTCATCTGCTATTTCCGTTCAGCGATCCGCGTGGTTATACTTACTTCACACTTCTCCGATCTGACTCCATGGGTTACCAAATACACCAAAAATGAAAGGAATGTTTCTGAATACTGAAGTTACATTTATTTTAAATTACGAAATACTACAAGTATTAACTTGGAAGGTTTATAGGGAAGATACTCGAGCAAACAGCTAGCGCGTCAGGTAGCCGAGAAACGAATGAATTCCGTTCGCTTTGCCGGAACGGAATTCGCGCAGGCGCGGCGACTGAGTTGCCCGCGCATAAAACCAATTATTAGGCTGTTGAGTATCATCCCCTACATACCTCCCGCCCAGTTTTTTAGCGATAAAAAATTAAATAAACTTAAATAAGATATATAAGAGCAATGCTTAAATGTATAAACCAGTATGGTTTTTTAAAAATTTTTTTTTAACGAAAAAATTATCTTCAATTGTTTACTGGAGCACTTATTTATTAACTCAACATGTTTATGGAGTTTTATTGTAATTAAAGAAAACTAGACTGGGTATAGTTATCATCCAGAGTGGACCTATTATTACTTTATTTAAAGCTATTGCAAATAATTACTAAATGATTAATAACATTTATATGCTTCAGTAAACAGTTGGAAAGAATTATGATAACATAAGTATTAAAATTTGAACAACATGTTCATGTAGTGCCAGTCGAAAACGATAGCAGGTTTATTAAATATTTATACAAGAAATATGAACCTAAATATACGTAAAAGTTTTATTAAAATCTAAATATTTGAAATGACTCAACGAAAACAATAAAAGATTACTAACTAGGATAATGCTTCAACTAGTTGTTAATAGGTGAGTATACATTTTTGGCCAAAAAAAATTTTATTCACAAAAGTTTTTGTTTGAATTTATAAAAATGGTAGTTATGAAACCAAAATATCTAAGTTTCCTATAAGTTAATTAATGTATTAAGTTATTAAAAAAAAACAAAAGGAACATATAAGTGTACATTATACAACTAGCCATGTATTTAATATAGTCTAGAAATATGTTGAAATGATTATATAGTGAAGTCATTGTAGGTACCAATGTAGTACTTCATATTTCTATATTATAATAAATATGTTACATCACGTTTGTGATACGAAAGAATACCTCACATCACCCTGAATGTGGAAAATTTTCAGTAAAATTTTTATCTATTATTTATAATAAAGTAAGTACTTATAAGAAATTACACTAATTTTTAATGTACTGTTACATAATTTAAAATTTGATACAACAAAACAACTGTCATGTGTACATAGAAGTTGATCAATTATTTGATCATTTTTTACGATATTAAATTTTATTATTCTTAAATGCACATACAAGAATTGTTTTTGTTTTCCTTTTTTTAGAAAGACGAATAAAAATTATCTTCAATTGTTTACCGGAGCGCATTTATCAACTCGACATACAAATGGAGTTTATTATTATCAAAAGGAACTAGACTGGGTATGGATCGTCCAGAGTAGATCTGTTATTTTCTAAAAATTATGGCAATTAATTATTAATTGACTAATAGCATTTAGTCGCTACCGTAAACAATTGAAAAGAATTAGTACATATTATTTATATAAAGATTCAACAAGTGTTCAGTCAGATGGTGAGTATCATTTTAAAACACATCTGAGTGACCATGGTTAAAATTACCAAAGGTAAAAACATTTTCACTATGCATGATTTGATAAAAGTTTTAATGTTTAAGTTGAATTAAGAATTGTTTTATATATGACACTTTTGTTAGTTGAAAGTTATTTAACAATGTTAGATACTAGGTTTATATGTATATGTTAATATATTCCATATTGGGAACATGTTCAATATAGAATACATTAAGATTGAATTACACAATAATTATACAAACCTATAAGAAGTTATTTTTAGCATAAGTTGTATAAGTATTGTGAAAAGCGATTATTGCTGGATAAGAAGGTTTCATTGATTGATATACAATGTTTTATGTTTGCTTAAAAATAGGTACATGTAAAAATTTCATTCTAACATTCTATACAAGTTTTTAAAGAAAAGTTGTATAAAATTTATAAAAACTTCAACGCATAAAGCGGAGTGGCTAGATTTACTATTTATATATTCATCGCAAGCTGCGGAATGTTTTATTTTTTAAAACAAGGTTATTATTTACGTTAATATGTGTTATATTGAGTATGTGGTCAATACAAGACATATTACGCTCTGTTAATATTAAGTTTAAAAAATGACTATTGTCTGAGTACATCGTTTTTTACACACTTTAAAGTGTTAAATTTTTCTTAAAACTAGTTACATGGTTTACATGATTTTAAAAAATGAAAAAATTTTTCATTGGTTAAATGGTTCATCACTTTGATGACCGATATGTATTGTATAAAACAAATAATAGTACTAGAGTTCAAAATTTCTTTCAAAATTGAAGTCTTTAGTTATCAGTAATTTTACAGATATACGGTTTAAGATAATACAAGCTTTGTATATGCTTTTTTTTTTTAAATATTATTTTCGGTAGTCATTTTTAATTTGATATGGGATCTGTAGGAAGGAAAAGAATTAATTATATCTAATTTTGCCAATTATTTGCTTTCCGACCGGTAACGGTCGCCAAAATGGACTCTACGACCAGATCTTGTTCTTTTTATTTCTGGGAGTGGTTCCTGGACAGTTGTAGCAACAGGAATATTTTCTTCTACTGGTACCTTTTCCTCTACAGGTAGGAAGGCTGGTTTTAACCTATCTATGGAAACACGTTTATTTTTGCCCTTTACGTTGATTACAAACGTTTTATCGTCGCGTTCCTCCACTTTATAAGGTCCTTCGTATGAATTTTGAAGGGGCCTTCTTCCACTGTCTGTTCTAAGAAAGACATGGGTAGTTAGAGATAAGTCTTTATGTACAAAGCATTTCCTTGATCCATGGGCGGTGGTAGGTGTTGGCTTGATGTTTTCAAATTTTCTTTGAAGTCGACCTACATAAGTGTCGGGTTCTTCTTTAGGTGTTTCGGTGAAGAAATCACATGGCAATCTTAATGTTCTACCATATGTGAGTTCAGCTGGGGAACATTTTAGATCTTCACGAACAGTAGATCTCAATCCGAGTAGTATGAGCGGAAGAGTCTCCAACCAGTTCGGGTCACCGCTCGCACTAAGAGCGGCTTTCAGAGTACGGTGCCATCTCTCTATTAAGCCATTGGCTTGTGGGTGGTATGCCGTAGTCCTTGTATGTTTTATTCCCAATTTTTCCGCCAGTTTCTTAAAAAGAAAGCTTTCAAATTGACGGCCCTGATCTGTGGTTATCGTCTCCGGGGTCCCGTGACGAGCTATCCAGTGGTCCATCAGTGCATTTGCGACGGTTTCTGCAGACATGTCTTTCAATGGTACTGCTTCAGGCCAACGTGTGAATCTGTCGATCATTGTCAACAGGTATTGGTATCCATTGCATGCTGGAAGAGGTCCAACTAAATCGATATGTACGTTGCGAAAGCGGTCTTCTGGTAAGATATAAGCTGATGGTGGAGCTACTGTATGTTTTGAGACTTTCGCTTTTTGGCAAGGGATACAGTTTTTAACGAAAATTTTTATGTCTTTCGCCATCTTGGGCCACACAAACCTCAACTTTACTGAGTTTGTTGTTCCGAGTATGCCTGGATGACAGACATTGTGTACGCTTTCTATTACCTCGGTTCGCATGGACTCTGGAACGAAAGGTCGGACATGACCAGTTGATATATCGCACCATAACGATTTATCTGTGCCAGGTATCACCATTTGACGTAGGGAGAGGCCGGTGTCATCTTTTGCCTTAATTAGATCGTCAGTTTGACACTGCGCTTCTGCCATTCTCCCATAGTCAATTGTAGAGGGACAGTTTATCTCCTCGATTCGAGACAGGGTATCCGCTACTACATTCTCCAGTCCGGAGATATGCCTAATATCAGTCGAAAATTGTGCGATGAAGTCCAGCTGTCTTTCCTGCCGTGGAGAGCTGGAGGCTCGTTTCTTGTGAAAGGCATAGGTGATTGGCTTATGGTCAGTATATATACTAAAATTACGTCCTTCAACGCTATTGCGGAAGTATTTTACGGCTTCGTAGACACCTGTTAGCTCGCGGTCGAATGTGCTGTAATTCCTCTGAGCTGGAGTGAATTTTTTAGAGAAAAATCCAAGTGGCTCCCATGTGTCGCCATTTAACTGCTGTAAAGAGGCTCCGATCGCTGTATCGCTAGCGTCTACCATGATAGCGATTTTGGAGTTGGGATTCGTATGAGCTAGTAACGCTGCATTTGCAAGATGATTTTTGCAATCTTCGAACGCTGCGGTTAATTCCGAGCTCCATGTAAGTTCTCGTTTGTCATTCTTTTTCCATCCTGCTATACAGTCAAATAATTTCGCCTGGGTGTGGATAGCATTAGGTAGGAACTTCCGGTAGTAATTAAGCATACCTAAAAAACGGCGCAGACCTTTCGCGGTTTTAGGTAGTGGAAATTCTGTTATCGCTTTCACTTTTTCTTTAATAGGGGTCATCCCCTTTGGTGTAATAGTATGCCCCAAAAAATTTACGGTAGAGGCACCAAATTGAAATTTTTGGATGTTAATGATAAGACCATTTTCAGCTAGGCGTTTGAATAAAATGTCTAAGTGTCTTTGGTGTTCTTCTTCACTTGAGGATGCAACTAGTATGTCATCAAGATATACAAAACAAAAATCCAGATCCCTGGTGATGGCGTGCATAAAGCGTTGGAAACTTTGTGCCGCGTTGGATAACCCGAATTGCATGGTGGTAAACTCGTACAATCCGAACGGTGTGATGATAGCCGTTTTCGGTATGTCTTCAGGTTCTACAGGTATCTGGTGATATGCCCGCGCTAAATCAATGGTCGAGAATACTTTTGCCGTTGACAGTTTGTGAGTGAAGTCGTGGAGCTGAGGGATCGGATATTTGTCCGGAATGGTCTTTGCGTTTAAACGCCTATAGTCTCCACAGGGACGCCACTCACCGTTAGGCTTTTTTACCATATGCAACGGACTGGCCCAGTTGCTCTTGGAAGGTCGGCAAATTCCCTGTTCCATCATAAATTTAAATTCGCGTTTGGCCGCTTCTAGAAGTGCTGGTGCTAACCTGCGCGCACGTTCGGTTACAGGAGGGCCTTTAGTTTCGATACAATGGGTCACTGTATGCTTAATTCCTGTTGTCTCCATGTTAGGCCGCGTCAAGCTTGGGTATTTACAGAGGATATCTCGATACTTCAGGGTGTTAGATATTGTTGAAATGCCTGAAGAGATTCCTTTGTATTTCGTGCCTCGAATCAGTAATCCTGTAAACGAGTCCGTGATCGCTGCCTTTTTTAAATTGACGGTAAGGTTGAAGTTGTGCAGAAAATCGGCTCCCAAAATAGCTCTTGATACATCTGCCACTATAAACTTCCACTTCATTGTCCTACGTAGACCCAAGTTGAGTTCCAGTATTCTTGTGCCGTATGTTTTAATGCAATTACCACTGGCGCTGTACAAAGCTGGTGTGCAGCTATCCGAGGTAATGCATTTTTTATTGTGGTTAAAATCTCTAGGGATTATGGAGACGTCAGCTCCCGTGTCCACAAGGAACTTCTGGCGTGTTTCGCGATCATATAGAAAGAGACGACAAGTATTAGCAGGAAGCTCACATGTCTCTACTGTGGTCTTCCTCTGTCGTTTCCCTGGTGTTTTTTTTGGAAAAGAACACGGTTGGTAGCACTTGTACGCCTTTTCACCATAAATGTTATGCCATTTACAATATCCCTCAGGGTTCCTGTTCGGAGATCTCCCACGAGACCCTGACCTTGGTCTTCTAGCGGGGTTTTGTCTAGATGGGGACTGGTCGTGCGAATTTCGGTGAAAGTTTTGTCTATTTCGTCCTTTATAATCGGATTGTCGATTGGCGTTGTTTTGATCTAACTTCAATTGTTTGATTTCTCTTGTAAGTGTGAGCACTTGTTTTTGAAGTTCCAGAAGTATGGAATTCTCAGGTTCTTCGGCTCGCGATGTGCTTAGTCGCTTGTTACGGTCAACCGCGGTACATTCGGTTGCCTGGTACACATCAATAATTTTATCCGCCGCTGAAGCAAGTTGTTCGAGATCGTTGTCTGACAGTGCGGACAGTATCGCCTGGACATGCTGTGGGAGTCTCTGCAACCATAGTGTTCTGACGATGGCGCTCTTTGCCAAAGCGGGTCCCGCTAACTCCTGCATGTGCCTTAGTAGACCAGTTGGTTTTCGGTCCTCCAACTGGATGCCGGTGAGAAGTCGAGTTAGTCGCTTCTCCTCCGAGTCTTGAAGACGCTCGATGAGGGCTGTCTTGACGCGTACATATTTTTCTTGGGCTGGTGGATTAATTATTATGTCGCTTATTATCTGCAGGGTGTCAGGATCAAGAGCGGCAATTACGATGTTGTACTTGGTGAAGTCGTCTTTTATCCGAGAATTGACGAACTGTGCCTCGGCCTGGGCCAACCAGAGAGCAATATTAGACTTCCAACAACTCGGTAAGCGTACTGAAACTGGGTGTACGTCCGATGCTGGTCTGCTGTCTCCTTCCATGTTGTTTTTGCTGGGTTTGCCGCTTGGAATTGTGGGAGGATCAGAAGCGCTTGAACTGCTGGCGTTTCCTTCGTTGGTTACGATGAGATTACTTGAGTTTGATTCGTTGGAGTTTTCTTCTTTATTTTCCTTTTCGATAGTAAACATTGTAACGGTGTGGCCTGCGTATTCGCAATTTTGCATGGGAGAGTTGGCTGCATTGCGCACCGAAATAATCCACGCATAACTCAGGGAAGCTTCGAGATTGTTCGGCTCTTGAGTTGACGGAATTACCACGGGTCGGGAGGTTGTGCTTGTTGAGCGGGCTGTTATTGGCTGGAACCCATTTCATCATGATCGGACTTCGAGACGTGAGAATTAAATTTTATTTGTAACAGATCGAGATATTATTTTGTCTTAGTTTTAGAGATTACTGAGTGATAAATATGTTTTCGTTTACACGATCACAGGCGCCCATCAGTTATTTCTTTTGAATTTACCTGCAAGATTCCGATAGACACGGTCAGAGAAATTATGATCAAATTCACAGCTGGTTACTTATTACGCATCCAGCCACCCCTGATGATTATTTATATTTTAACTTAATAGAGTCTCATTGCAAATTTAGAATGTTCCCAAGGGCCGGTTTTTATTATAATAAAATTAATCATTGTTCTGACTTGGCATTCTTTACTGTTTACCTACCCTCAGTGCCTTGCTGATTATATTTGTGTTTTAACAATATTTTATATTGATGGATGACCAGCCATGGTGGGTATAATATATAGGTAAATATTATGTTACATTGGCGCGCTTCGGCTGAACCTGTTTTTTAGATTGTTTTTTTCTCGCACGTGTTCGCAGGTGTTTTATTTCACAATTATCAAATGGTTCACATCTCGATCTGTTATATTTATTTGTTTCTCACGTCTCGCTTGGGTTTATGACAGCCCGTCCCACGACCAACTTACCGATCCGTTATTTTACACATAGATTCACACAGTTTATTGCTTTGGTTTCCGTCAGCTCATCAGCGTTATTACGCTTTTAAATTATTTTGCTGTTCAGTTCGCTGGCAGCATACCTTACGTATTTTTTTCTTAGAATTGGCGATTGCATGTGCATTATCATTTTTCATGTCGTGTTGTTGCATGTGTACTAATAAATTTTTTTTCTACCCTACAATCGAGTTCTAGGTTATGGACGAAGGTGTAGAAACTAGGAGTAAATCTGCGGCAAAAATTATCATGGCGAAACAGGATGATACATCGGCGGGTTCCAGTTCGGCATTGTCATTTCCGTCTCCTCCGTCGTTTCCGGTACACAAGTGGAACCTCACTTACGATGGCTCTACGGATGTCCGCAATTTTATTGAACGGGTAGAAGAACTTGCTGTCGCTAGAAATGGAGGTGCACTGCTTTCGCTGCGGGCGACCAGGTGTCAAGGCTCCTCTCTGCGGCTGCCGTCGTCAAAAAAACTGATGGCCCGTGAGGTCCTTTCGGTGGGCGCTATGACGTCAGCGTTTGCCGAGACTACTTCACGGGAATGGGTTTTGTGGCTGAATACCGTAAGAGATTTTTATAACAATTTAAGGTCTTCGAAGGAGGTGCGAGCGGCCAACAGGGACGGCCGTCCTTACATCTCTTTCCAAGTTTTGAGCACAGGCTACTCCGGTCTTCTAGACTCTGGGTCGCACGTATCTATTTTAGGGAATAACTTTCATCGTAAATTTTTAGATTTAGGTTTCAATTTGTCAAAGTTGGACTCTGAGTTCTCTCTAGTATCGGCAACTGGTCATTCGGTTACCTGCTCTTACAAGTTAGCTCTTCCGGTGCGTTTTGAAAATGTTGTTAGAACTTTCAATTTTGTTATTATGCCAGACATTAAATCTGACATTATTCTGGGTTGTGACTTTTGGAAAATGTTCAACATTTGTCCTAAGATTTCGAAATTAATGTCTTGTAAGGATTCAGACAGTAGAGTTCAAGCATCTAATCTTATTAGGCTTGATAGTGAGAAAAATTTATCTCAATCCCAACGTTCCGTCTTGAACAAAGTAGTTCAGGAGTTTGTGGATTACTCAGGAGATCGGTTAGGCAGAACAGAGTTAGAACATCATGTTATAGACACGGGTGATGTGCCTCCTATTAAACAAAGGGTTTATCCCATTTCTCCGCACTTACTTCCGGAAGTACATAGGGAGCTTGACAGACTCCTAGATTTAGGTGTTGTAGAACCGAGCAACAGCGCATGGAATAATCCCATCGTCTTAGTACCCAAGAAAAATGGCACTTTCAGACTTTGCCTTGACAGCAGACGTTTAAACGCCGTCTCGAAACGCGACGCCTACAATTTACCGTTAATCTCAGACATTCTCAACAGCTTAGGTGGTGCTCGTTATTTGTCAACTTTGGACTTAAATGATGCCTTTTTCCAAATTCCACTAGAGGAAATTTCTAAGGAGAAAACCGCGTTTACGATACCCAAGCGTGGGTTGTTTCATTTCGTCACAATGCCGTTCGGTTTACATGGTGCAAGTTCCCGGATGATGCGTTTGATGGATAAAGTATTAGGGCCTGAATTTGATGGCAAAGTCTTTTGCTACTTAGATGACATTATCATTATTAGTTCATCTTTCGAAGAGCATATTTATCTGTTGAGACAAGTTAAACAGAGACTACAAGCCGCCGGTCTTACGATTAATGTCCAGAAGTCCGTTTTCTGCAGGGACTCCCTTAAATACCTTGGTTTTGTCATTGATGACAAAGGCCTCCGAACTGATCCGGATAAAGTCAAGGCTATTGTTGATTTTCCCACCCCTACGTCACAAAAGAGCCTACGTAGGTTCATTGGGGTACTCTCGTGGTATAAGAGATTCATTTTCAATTTTTCTAGCATTGCGTCACCTTTGTATGATTTAACTAAGAAAGAATTCGCGGGTAAGAAATTTGTGTGGAACGATCAAGCGCAATCAGCATTCTCAAAACTTAAAAACTTTCTTGTAACCGCTCCGGTTCTCGCATGTCCTGATTTCAAGAAACCGTTCACGATTAGCGTAGACGCGTCGAATGTAGGGCTCGGAGCATGTCTTTCACAACTGGATGATAAGGGGTTAGAACACCCTATTTCTTTCATTTCAAGAACACTTTCTGCTCAAGAGAGGAACCACTCAACCACGGAAAAAGAGGTAAATGCCATGATTTTCGCGTTGGAAAAATTCAGGGGTTATATTGAGGGCTCGCCTATTCCGGTAAAGGTCATAACAGACCACTACAGCCTGAAGTGGTTGACCAGTTTGAAGTCGCCCTCAGGACGTCTCGCGCGCTGGGCAGTCAGGTTGCAGCAATTCAACTTTGAAATTATACATAGGAACGGTAAAGACAATGTAATTCCTGACGCATTATCACGGGATCCTTTACAGGTAGATACGATTAGTCAAAATTTTTCTACCTCGGACAATTGGTACGTCAATTTAAAGGAGAAAATTTTGGCCAACCCTGAGAAGTATCCGGCGTGGAGAATTTCCAATGATAGGCTCTATAAACATATCCAGAGTATGGAGGCTTTACATAGGTCCTACGACTGGAAAGAGGTAGTTCCGAAGGAACTCAGGAATAGTTTGATTGTACAGCACCATGTTCCTCCTACTTGCGCCCACTTCGGGATTTTGAAAACCCTGAATAGAATTAGACAAAAATATTATTGGCCTAAAATGGCTGCTGATGTAAAAGCTTTCATCGGTAAGTGTCAAATTTGCTTAGGTTACAAGAGTACTAATTTGTTACCGCCAGGTCTCATGGGAAATCCCAAATTGGTTCAGCGCCCTTGGCAAATGATTGCGACTGATTTACTTGGGCCATATCCGAGTTCATACAAGAAAGGTTATACTTATCTGTTGGTAGTGTCTGATTTCTTCTCTAAGTATACTAGGCTTTTCCCGCTGAGGAAGGCTACTGGATTGAATATTGCTACTATTTTAGAGAATGAGATTTTCCTAAAATTTGGAGTTCCGGACACCATTGTTTTGGACAATGGTCCTCAATACATTTCGCGTGATATGAAAGCTTTGGCCAATAAGTTTCATATACGTCACCTGTTTTATAATTGCAGATATCATCCTCAGAACAATCCTGTGGAACGTGTTAACAAGGTTTTGGTAGCAGCGCTTGGTTCATATGTTGGATCTGACCACAGAACTTGGGCGAATCATCTTCCAGAAATTGAGTTAGCCATTAACACTGCAGTTCATGAAGTTACAGGTTATACTCCGTTCTTTCTTAACTTTGGTAGAGAGATCATCATTTCAGGAAAAGATTATTTAGGCACTGACTTCAATGCTGAAGAAATTACCTTTGCTAAGCGTGACTCTTGGGCATCAGGTTTGGAAGAATTAAATGACATCTTTTCTCAGGTACGAACGTCTTTAAGACAATCCTACGAGCGCAACAAGGTGCACTACAACTTGCGTCGTAGAGATATTCAATTTAGTGTCGGGGACACAGTTTGGAGACGTTCATTCGTTTTATCAGATGCAAGTAAAAACTTTTCAGCAAAATTAGCGCCTAAATTCATTAGGAGCAAGATTATTGGTAAAATTTCTCCAGTAGCATATCAGTTGGCTGATATGAGTGGTAAGAAACTTGGTGTTTATCATATAAAAGACATTCTTAGGTCTGAGGACTCCAGCTGATCCTTTGGGTTATTTCAATCGGGGTTGATTTTTCTTATCTCCATTGTGAGATTTTCTTTGTCATTTTATTTTTAATGTTAAGTGTGTTTAAGTTATTTGCATGCATATCCAGCACTTGCACGTAGATCTTTCAGCGTGGTGACGTGACTAATCCTTACTTCCTCACGTTGATTGCATTGTCCTGTGTGTGTGTTTGTGGTTTCTTATTTAATGTATGTGTAGTACTTTTGCAACTGTATAATGTTTATACTTAAGTATTTATATAATTCAACGTGTGAAAGTGACTGGCCATTATTTTCATACATTGAATTCACCTGTTATTTCGGTTTGTTTCCCTGTAACAACCGTTTATTCAAACTTTTCGAAACCTTTATATTAATTATGTTATATTATTTACGGTAGATTATCGCGGATATATGGATGTATTATGCGTAGTAGTATTTATGCTTTAGTGTGTAGCAACCTATAATACTTTGTTGTTTCACTTACTTTAGGTTGGTTCACTATTGGGATAATTTCCATGAAAGAATTAAATAATATAAAATAATTAATATTTATTCTAAGGCGATAGCTTCAGACGCTTATAATTATCTATTTTTGATATCGTTTTAGGAAACGTATTACATGGGCATTGTTCCAAATAGCTTACCCTTGTATATGGTGGTGGTGAGGTTGTTTGTTTCACACGTATTAGTGAACAT
Organism: Limnephilus rhombicus; assembly: GCA_929108145.2. Lineage (NCBI taxonomy): Eukaryota > Metazoa > Arthropoda > Insecta > Trichoptera > Limnephilidae > Limnephilus > Limnephilus rhombicus. The sequence goes on along the minus strand of OV815299.1, from coordinate 26,697,060 downwards.
TTCTATAAGGGTCTATTCTGGCATTCTTACGTATATTTTGTTATGTGCACAATATCGGTATATATTTTATGATTAAGCAAATTATTAATCTATTAACATAATTAAATTCCTATGATAATTTTCTAATGTTTATTATTAAGGGTTTTGAATTTGTTTTGTTATTACAATGATTGTTGAGCAATTTATATATATATTTTTTTTTAATTCCATGGTTAATTTTCTAAGTGCAATTATCCTACTATTAATACAAAAGATTTTTTTTTTAAATTAGCTTGTTAGTACAATTTTTATAATTTTTATTTCTATATTCGACCATGTGTTGGAACTTGCTTAAGGGCTCGAGCAAGCTTCAACACCTTGTCCAATGTGAAAAAATGTTTCTGATAAAAGAGATTAATATTTATTACAATTATGTACAAGCATTTAAGTGCTGTGTTTTTTTTTTAATGTGCGTTATGTCAATTATTACAATGGGGGTTGTTTCATGTGATTATTCAATTTCTTATGGGAACTTCTAATTGGGCAATTTTTGAACAGATGTCGTCATTCTGTATTTTGGGGTCATTGTTTTCCCACAATAGATGGTTTGATTCTCGGGTATTACTTTATCTCTTGATCCACAGGTGTCAGGGGAAGTTCTTCAACTTGGGTTTCATTAAGTAACGTTTGATTTTGCATTCATTTTGTAACAGTGCTGCTAATATTTTATGTCACAATTTTTGTTATGTAATATCTACTTCATTTAATTAAATTTTATAATGTTATTTAGGGATTCAGGCTTGCAGGTTAAATATGTGAGTTATTTATTACGTTTTTTCTCAAAATAATTTTCCTTTAGTAGTTAAAGCAGATATTATTCTTCATTCAAGTTATCTTTCACTTGCAATTTTACTCAGTAACATTATGTAAGCTTTAGAGTAGCGGTTATTTTGAAATCTCACTTCTGGAAATTCTTCACCTTCACAAGATGCAGTCTTGATCAACATATATCTTCATTCATATTGGGCGGCAGTGATTGCAGCACGTATAATTTCTTCAATGTATGCAGAACATCACTCTAGGATCTTCTTCAGCTCTCACAAGATGCAGTCTTAATCAACATGCATCTTCATTCAAATTGTGCGGCAGAGCTCGCAGTGCGGAAAATTTTTCATCACGCAACACAGAACCTCACTCAAACTCTTTCTTCTGCTCCAATTTTGGATTATTCATCAGCAGCGTTAATCAAGATCCATTAAGTGCGGTGAAACACGCAGATAGTTGAATGATCTGATTATCGGCATTTTATGATCCTCTACAGTGGGCCATCTTGGGTCATTAGGTGATTTGAAGGGATTTTTATCAAATAAATCCTATCAAGATTATGGACGCTGGACTCATGACATCGTACCAGAGTTTCCATCTCTACCTTGGGCCACTTTGGGTCATCAAGTATTTGATACATCATTATTGGAGAGATGCTGTATGTATAATGGAACTTCTCTTGTTCATCGCCTTATTTTGACGTCATGTCAACTGGATTACAGTACGGTGGTCACCGTTTCTTCCTTTATGTACAATTTATGGTTTGGGAAGTACTTCTATCAACCAGGATCCTACAGTCTGACAATCCTTCAAGTTTGGCACTCATCGACGACAAAACTCTACGAGCAAGTCTCACAAGGCAAGCAGTTTCTTTCGGGAGGTGCCAGGTGGACCTCATTATTTCCAGGAGGAAATATTTTCTTTTGGGTGAGGGGGTAATGTAACGGTGTGGCCTGCGTATTCGCAATTTTGCATGGGAGAGTTGGCTGCATTGCGCACCGAAATAATCCACGCATAACTCAGGGAAGCTTCGAGATTGTTCGGCTCTTGAGTTGACGGAATTACCACGGGTCGGGAGGTTGTGCTTGTTGAGCGGGCTGTTATTGGCTGGAACCCATTTCATCATGATCGGACTTCGAGACGTGAGAATTAAATTTTATTTGTAACAGATCGAGATATTATTTTGTCTTAGTTTTAGAGATTACTGAGTGATAAATATGTTTTCGTTTACACGATCACAGGCGCCCATCAGTTATTTCTTTTGAATTTACCTGCAAGATTCCGATAGACACGGTCAGAGAAATTATGATCAAATTCACAGCTGGTTACTTATTACGCATCCAGCCACCCCTGATGATTATTTATATTTTAATTTAATAGAGTCTCATTGCAAATTTAGAATGTTCCCAAGGGCCGGTTTTTATTATAATAAAATTAATCATTGTTCTGACTTGGCATTCTTTACTGTTTACCTACCCTCAGTGCCTTGCTGATTATATTTGTGTTTTAACACTATTTTATATTGATGGATGACCAGCCATGGTGGGTATAATGTATAGGTAAATATTATATGTTACAACATCTCCCAATTTGGTCAGAACAATTCGCAGCAGATATGGCAAAATTTCAAAGGAAGTGTGAATGTATAAAATAATTTTTTAATTTAATACCCATATAAGTTTAAAAATGATTTCTAAAATTGTTTGTTGCAAATTGATAATGTTTTTATTTTAAAAGTTAAAATTTTTGAAATCTGTTAAAAATTGTATTAAAAGTTTAAAAATAACCGAAATTTTTAATATTTTATTTTAGATGATGCAAGAAAGTAAGAAGACAAAATCATCCGTAGGATTAAAATTGTAATACTATTATTAAAATTTATTACTTGGCTAAAAATATGTATAAAAATCTCCAAAACTCATGAAATTTAATATTATCATCAAAATGAAAAGTGCCAAACTTTAATAATATTATTGAAATATATTAAATGATGATAAATTTATTGGTAGGTAGTTACGTTTTCGAGATGCAATTGGATTACATGAGCTCTGCAGATTTTTCAAAGGCAACACATTTAAGTTGTAACATATTGTATACGCATCAATTAATGTAACAATTTTCTAAAATGCTGGAAAAAATAATTAGATTAATGTAAAACTTTTTAAAAACTTTCACGTGTCTGATGAGTCATCTTTTTCGTGAGATCGGTTCTCTGCCTTTCTCTCGGCAAAACTGGTCCGCGAAACTCGCCGGTGTGTCTCTGCCTTTATCCGGAACGATTCCAAGCGGTGATGTGTGTCTCCGCCTTTAACCGCTCGCCCTTGTGAATCTAGCTGAAATGGAAGGCCAGCGAATTTAGTCCTTTTTAATGCACAAAACAAGGAAAAATACATAATCTTTGACAGGGATTCATGAGACAGCTAGATGATATCAGACAAAATGGTTAGCAACGGTTTTATACCGTTTTACTTCATAAATTTGTGATAAAAATGGCGGGTTTCACAATCCGCGATTAATTCAATTTACATTTCACAATTAGAATTATTAACTTGAAATTTGTGGGTATATGAAAAAAACATTATGTGTTAGCTGAAAAACAAAGCACGTTGTTAATTTTAATAGAAGTTAAAACTCATTTTAAACCAAATGCTCGTTTATCACTGTCATTATTTGATAGCATAAACGAAGCACATTATATTTATAAAATACTGAGGTCCCCCGGTGGTCATTGAACGTAATTGAAGCTAAATTATGAAATGCTTTAAATATTAAAAAAAATAAAATGCGACTCACCGGGTGCGTGATTTCTCAGGATTCGCTTCCCGACTCCTGACGGCTGCTGTATGCGAGTTTCCCATTTTTTCTTGTGTGAGTCGTGTGTCACCAGTTTGGTGGTTATTTGGTGGTTTGTTGAGATGAATGTGGGTAGATCCAATAATGTCATCTGCTATTTCCGTTCAGCGATCCGCGTGGTTATACTTACTTCATACTTCTCCGATCTGACTCCATGGGTTACCAAATACACCAAAAATGAAAGGAATGTTTCTGAATACTGAAGTTACATTTATTTTAAATTACGAAATACTACAAGTATTAACTTGGAAGGTTTATAGGGAAGATACTCGAGCAAACAGCTAGCGCGTCAGGTAGCCGAGAAACGAATGAATTCCGTTCGCTTTGCCGGAACGGAATTCGCGCAGGCGCGGCGACTGAGTTGCCCGCGCATAAAACCAATTATTAGGCTGTTGAGTATCATCCCCTACAAGCCATTAGTTTTAAATCTATTGCTTATGCTATCTGAGGGGTGAACTTTTTGAATAAAATATTCTTTATAAATTTGGCATAAGGCGTTTCTCTTATACAATTCTGTAATAGATGGTACATTAAATTCCCGAAATATCTGTATAGTAGGGTAGTCGTATGGTTTCCTAAGAATGGTTTTTATAATTATTCTTTGAATTATAATTATGGGCTGTAAGGAAGCCTTAAAGGCCCCTCCCCACCCAATAATGCCGTACTGTAATAAAGACTGAATTAATGCATAATAGACAATTTTGATAGTTTTCTTGTTTAAAATATTTCGTATGTTATAGAAAACATAGATAAGTTTTCTTATTCTTTCCACAGTGAGATTGATATGATCTTTCCATTTAAGAGGGCATTACCAGAGAAAGCCTGAAATACGTCATTTTCAAAAAAGTTTTTAGACGTATTGACTCTTTTCCACAAAAAAATTATAAATGGATTTCGAAAGATTGTTCTTTTATCTAGCATTCGTATGTAATAAATTTTTAGAATTTATTTTAATTTTTAGTATAATAAGGTTATTCCATAGGTCGTTGGCAGATTTGTTAAATTTTCAAAAAAGTTTTTGTATTATACCACACCCATTTCAAATAATGTAATCATGCAGTAAAATAAATCAATACATTATCTAGCAAAGTTATGTATTAGAATTTTAATTTTAGTTTCAATAAAATCATTAAAAAATATGAACGTACATGTGTTTCTTGACGAAAATTGGTCCATTTGTGTATTTATTTGCGCACTTACAAACTAATATATTTCAGATTTTTTTAACATTCTTATTAAATTTAGACATTATTGAAAAATGATAAATACTTATAATCAAAAAATAACTACAAAAAGTACACTATTTTAATAGTTTTATCATCACGCCTTTCAGCATTTTTGGATGAAGGTATAAATTAAAGCTAATTTGGATTGAAATAAATTCGATTTTGAGTTACAATTTAAAAAAGCTGGTACGGAGAATAATTAATCTTTCTCATTGTAACCGTCCTGCACGATCGGAAGAACAACTTTCGACAAAATGTGGATTTTCGTCCGCTGGCTGGTTAAACGCTCTTAACATTTTTATCTATTAAGATTCCAAGATGATTCTAATTTTGAACATCTGGCTGTCACAGTTATTTTGTTTTCGCCTAGGAAAAAATAATCTTTTTTTATTATTTTAACTAATATTTTTATGTTTTCTGGTCAATAAAAGTGTAGTGTGTTGTTGCTTGAGGATTCTTCTCCCCTCTGATCTTCCAGGAGTCACTTTTTGTCGCTGTTTTCCAGATATTTATAACCTTTTTTATTTCTGTCACTTTCCATACATTTTTTCTTTTGTAATTTTGTGAACAATGGAGGAGGACCCCCCTGGACACCCTAAAAAGCCCCCAGATCCTCCCCCTGACCCCCAGATGGTGAAAATGTAGTAATTTCAGACAGTGAATCTGTCATTCTGACTACCACAAAAAAAAGGAAGTTTAGTCCCTCTTCCTCAATAAAACATGACTCTCCTTCTTCTTCTCAGTCTTCACCTGCTCTTCCTCAACCTCCTCCTACAAACTTTTATTCTCCTCATTCCTGTGGCCCGTTCATTGTGTACGCTCAAAAAACTGAGCAAGGTAAAACTATCCACCCTCTTGAATTTGGTAAATTTCTATCAAATAGCAAGAACCTTTAGATTAAGCCTGGAGGTGTAAAAGCTGAGGGTCGCTTCCGAATCTCTGTTGAATTCCTCTCAGGTTCAGCCGCCAACAACTTTATCAAAAACATATTTATTTCATCAAATTCTAAATTCAAGGCGTACATCCCAACTTTCAATGTCACTCGAATGGGCCTCGTCAGAGGTATCTCGACCGATCTGTCCATTCCAGAAATCCTGTCTTCACTTTCAACCCCCCAACACATCGGCAATCCCATAAAAGCCAGGAGGTTAAATTATAAGGACTCTTCTGAGGGCATCGTTTCCTGGAAGCCCTCCCAATCTGTCGTCATCACATTTGAAGGACAATCTCTTCCCTCCCATATTTATTTATTTTTCAACTCCTTACCAGTTGAAATGTATACTTATCCCACCACTCAATGTTACAATTGCTGTCGTTTTGGTCATACCAAGGCTGCATGCAGATCCCCTCCCAGATGTTTCAAATGTGGAGAAAACCACACGGCTGACCAATGTTCTTCTCTCTCTTCACCTAAATGTTTTAACTGCTCAGGTGCTCATTCCGCCATTAACTCTTCTTGTCCGGAACAATCTCGCCAAAAAAATATAAAAATTTCTATGGCCTCTGAGAACTTGTCTTTTCTGCAGGCTTCTAAACTATTCCCGCCTGTCAAAAAATCATTTGCTGAGGTTTTATCCAGTAACTCTTCATCCAACCCACTCGCCTCCTCTTCAACATCTTCTCGTTCAACTAAATTCACATACAAAAACCCTATCTCTAAACTGGCTCCTGGATACGATCAGCAACAACACAACTCACTTCTCTTAAATCCCAATGGTTCACCTCTTTCAAATGCCACAAATGGGTGCGCAAACAATTATAATTCATCCTCAACAAACCATCAAAAGCTTTCTGAACAATTCTCCCAAGATAATTCTTCATTTATTCAAACTCTTATTATGCTTCTAATTGACCTAATTTCTTCTCAAACTAATCTACCGTCCAACGCTGCTTCTATTATTTCCACATTAAAATCATTTATTCAAAATGGCTCTTCAAGATGTCAGAATTCTTCAGTGGAATAGCCGCAGTGCTATTTCTAACAAATCGAACCTTCTTAACCTATTAAATTCAAACCTTGTTTCTGTGGCTGCTATCTCGGAGACATGGTTTACTCCATCCACCCACTTTAATGTGGGAGGGTACTCCTGCCTCCGCGATGATCGCCCGGAAGGTACGGGTGGTGGTGCTGCCCTTTTTATTAAAAAATCCCTTCCGTTTTTCCCAATAAATAATATCAAACCCCCCAATGCTGACTTTCAAATGGTTGCAGCTAAAATAAAGGACACTTCCTTTGTTTCTATCTATCTTCCCCCAACATCGCACTTCAATAAACAAGCGTGGTTGCAAATTGTCCGTCAACTAAGCCCTCCTTTCTTTTTATTGGGTGATTTTAATGCCCATTCCCCCGTCTGGGGTTCTGCTTTCTGTGATCGAGACGGTCGAAGTGTGATGGATTTCCTAGATGAATCCAACCTTTTTCTTTTGAATGACGGATCTCCTACTAGAATCTCTCGCCCCAACACAAACCCCAGTGCAGTGGATCTCTCCATATGCTCTATTAATCTGGCACCTCTCTCCTCGTGGGTGGTGTCCCCCGACCCTTGCTCCAGTGATCATTTCCCGATCACCATCACTTATCAAACTTCTTTCCATTCAGACAAGTCCCATATTTCGACAAAGATTAAAACAAAACACACCAAATGGGACGAATTTAACTCACATATGGATAAGTTTATACAAAATTTATCCTATACCGATACATTATCTGTCAAAGATGACTACGATAACTTCAAATCAATGCTCGTAACTGCAATCAATAAATCAAATCCTCCCCCTAAAACCAAATCTCTCAAAAAACTCCCTCCGACTCCCTGGTGGGATGAGGAATGTTCCAAAGTAGTGAGAATTCGGAAAGCTAAATCTCTTTCCTATCGTCACAATATGACTATGGAGAACTATCTCATATACAAAAATGCCGAAGCCAATGCCAAAAGGGTATTGAGGTCAAAAAAAAGATCCGGGTGGTACAACTTCTGCAGTTCAGTATCTCCGAACACTCCAATTTCGGAAGTTTGGTCTATGATTCGAAGATTTCGATCCTCCTTCAGTCCAACATCTCCTCGAGCTTCTCATTCTAAATGGATAGACGAGTTCTTGGACAAAATTGCCCCCCCTTCTGTACCTTACTTAGATGAAATAACTCCAATCCACAACACTCCTATGTCTGATCATTGGCTAGACTCTCCATTCACTTTAATTGAATTAAAAAATTGTTTATCAACAGTTAAGGACTCATCTCCAGGCAGAGATGGTATACCTTATAGCATTATCAAAAATAGTAATGATAATGTTCTAAATCACTTTTTAAGCATCTTAAATAAAATCTTCCAGACTGGCATAATACCTGATGACTGGAGTTCTCAAATAATCATCCCAATTCTAAAATTAAACAAATCACCCAATTCTGGATCCAACTATAGGCCAATTGCTCTTTCATCCACCCTTAGTAAAATTTATGAAAAATTAATTAAAAACCGGTTAGAATTTTTTGTCGAGAGTAATCATCTTCTCTCTCCATCCCAATTTGGATTTAGGAAAAAGAAATCTACACAAGATAACCTTGCCATCATCAGCACTGATATTAATTTATCCATTTCTAACAAAGAAGTATGTCTTGCAGTCTTTATAGACATAGAAGGCGCCTTTGACAATGTTTCCATCCCAATTCTTAAAAAAAAACTTTTAGGCCTTGGCTTACCCCTCATGTTTGTCCAATCTATTATTAATCTTTTTCTCGATAGGAAAATTTTCATTGAGCTACCAGATGTTACTCCTCAGAGTAGGTCAATTTGGAAGGGTTTACCCCAAGGCGATGTATTATCCCCCTTACTGTATAATATATACACACACGATATGCATGTCACCATTCCCCCTCAAGTAAAAGTTGTTGAGTTCGCAGATGACATAGCTTTCTTCTTATCATCCAAAATCATTCCATCCGCCGTCAAATATCTTAATGAAGCCATGGATGCCCTTTGCACATGGCTCACTTTAAATGGTCTTGAACTTTCAGTACAAAAGAGTCAGTGTGTCACCTTCTCAAATCGTCATAATAACCCCCCTGTTCAAATTTTATTTAAAAACTCTCCAATCCCCAATGCTTCCGAAGTTAAATTTTTGGGAGTAACATTTGATAGGAAACTTAAATGGTCTTCCCACATTAATAATATAGTTACTAAATGTGAAAAAAATTTAAATATTATCAGATCATTGACTGGCGTTTGGTGGGGTGCACATCCTATCTGCATTAAGTTGCTCTACAATGCACTTATTCGAAGCCATCTCGACTATGCCTGCCCACTTTTTAGTACTGCATCCAAAAATGCACTCGGTAAATTAGACAAAATTCAATCTAAGTCATTGCGAATAATAACTGGCGCGATGCAATCGTCGCCCATCAATTCCCTTCAAGTAGAATGTTCTGATCCTCCTCTTTATTTAAGGCGTCAAATATTTGCTGACAAATTTGTTCTTAAATGTTTAAATTCTAAAAGTCATCAGGTTATTCCCAGAGTCTCGTTGTTCAACGACTCAACACATTCACATTCATCTACAATCAGAGCTCGAACTAAACCTCTCCCTGCCATCTGTAAAAATTTTCGCTCTCTCTCAGAGCTTCAAATTATCAAAAATGATCTTCTTCCTTTGTACAAATTAAAATATAGTCACGTCACCCTATCCCCAACGATTTTAGAAGGGATCGGCATCCTTAAAAGTCATTCCAATCTCCCAGCCCGTACTGTCAATAATATGTTCAATGACATTATTTCTTCTAAATGGCCCAACTCTTCTCTTTTATTTACTGATGGCTCCAAATCTCCGGACTCTCCTAACTGTGGTATTGGTATTAACGTTTACCACAATAATTGTAATGAAAGAATATTTTATTCAATTTCAAACCAATTTTCAATATTTTCTGCCGAGTGCATTGCGATTATTGAATCTCTCAAATATATAATAAAAAATAATTTTGAACATTCTCTTGTTCTCTCTGACTCTCTCAGTTCCCTCCAAAAACTTAAAACCAGTCCTCTTCTTCATCCTGATGATCACTTTGTATGTCTTATTCGAGTATTGATAACCTCCATTCAAAGCTCTGGAAAAACTGTCACTCTGATTTGGATTCCTGGACATGTTGGCATAGTGGGTAACGATATTGCTGATTCCTTGGCAAAACAAGGAGCGTCTAACCCTACCGTTACCCTCGTAAACCATATTCCCCTGTCTGATATTTTTTCCATCATCAAAGATAGATCCCGCAATGTTTGGACAGAGTATTGGAACATTGCTAGTCAATCCAAGGGTGCCCGTTACGCCTCAATACAAAGGACTATCCCATCAAAACCGTGGTTTCAAAAATTCCCCCATTTTTCCAAAAAAGAAATTTCCTTACTTATTCGTATGAGAATCGGACATTGTTCCGTTCCTTCTCACCTTTATAAAATTCATGTGCTTGACTCCCCAGATTGTACGTTCTGTGGTCTAGATGTGGGAACTTTAGATCACATATTTTTTGATTGTCCCTCTCTAAATAAATATCCTCTCTTCTATCAAGCGTTATCAAAAATTGCCTCTCCTCCATTCAACATTTCATCTCTTCTAAGTCTGAACTCTACTCCAATCTTCCATAAAATTCTGAAATTTGCACATTTAAATAAAATTAATATATAAATTCACCTTTCCTTTCTCTGTAATTATAAATGATGGCCTCGAACACCCTTGAAGGGTGAAAGCCAGAAATAATTGAAAAAAAAAAAAAAAAGATTCCAAGATATTTTACATTAGATTTATGATTCAGCTTAGCGCAGTCCGTATTACATGTACCGTCATTTGCACAATTTTTGGAATGAATTGTTATGTTAATTAAATTATTTGGCACATCTTCTTGTAGAGAGAATGGAATGTAATAATTTTTTTCTGTGTTGAGTGATAGTAAATTGTTATCGAACCAATTTTTTAAAACCTTCATGTCTTGATTGGCTGCATTGGTAATATCGTTCCACGTCTTTTTTTCGATAATTATTGCAGTGTCGTCAGCAAAGGATATAAGTTTACCATTAAGTGATAATTTAAACATTTGGTTTACGTATATTATAAATAAAATTGGTCCAATAACAGTCCCCTGGGGAATTCCAAATTCTAAAGTTTCATCTACACTTAGTGAGTTATTTAATTTTACTTTTTGATTTCTTTGAGTTAGATAACTTTTCAGCCAATACCTAACCTTACCAATAATACCGATATCATTTAATTTATTAATTAGTTTTGTGTGGGAGATACTGTCAAAAGCCTTGCGTAAATCAATGAAAATGCCAAGGCATTTGTTTTTTTTATCTAATGCGTTGTATATAGTTGAGGAGAGTTCAGCAATAGCGTCATGAGTACTTAGTTTCTCTCTAAATCCAAATTGGCTAGGACTAAGAATTTTTTTTTTATCAATGTAGTACATGAGTTGCTTTTTTACGATCTTTTCAAAAATTTTTGCAATGTTTGAGACAAGAGATATAGGTCGATAATTTGATATTTCTTCAGGGCTGCCTGATTTGAAAACGGGTGTTACGATAGATTTTTTATAAATGGAAGGAAATATTCCACTATTTAAACTAATATTTATAATGTGATGAATGCTTAAAAAAATGTTGTATTTTTTCAATATTTCTACTGTAACTCCATCAAATCCTGGTGCAGATCCACCTTTTAATTCATTAATAATATTTTTTATGTCATTTGTTGTTACTGGCTGGAAAGCTGACAGGTTATTTTGTTTAAGACAATCCTTCTCGAAATTATCTACTTTATAATTTTCATCGATCCGTGTAGCTAAATTTTGTCCGACTTTAGCAAAATATTTATTAAAGGCATTAGCACATTTTGTTGGTTCCCTTATGGCGTCAACAGAGTGTTTTCCAATATAAATTTTTTTAATTAGAGTTTTTTTGTTTTTTCTACTATTTATTTCATTTATTGTTTTCCAAACGTGTTTTACATTTTGTTTCATTGGGGGAGTTACTTAGATATTAGGTACAATATCAGATATAAGTTGTGTTATTCTAGGTATACATCAGTAATAAAGTTATGAAACAAGGTTTCAAATTGTTGTATTACAAATAAACATTAACATTTATAAATATTAAAATTTAGAATGCAAACAAAAAAAAAAAAGTAAAAATGACTCACATGATGTTTTTATGTGAAAATGGTACTAAAATCACAGATAATGTAAAAAAAAAAACACTTATTTTATTGTATAATAAACAATTTTGTCAACTCTTTTTTTTTTACCATTTCATACAAGAATATTTAAAAAATTAACAATGTCTAACAGCGTGTAGGCGATTTGGCGGGTGAAAACTGTTTCTACAAAATAAGTCTTTTTTATGTACTTCTATGGAAATGCGAAGCTTAATTCAATATGGATCTTCTGCTTTTGTTTGAGGGTTGTCACTAGAATAATAATAGAATTATGACGACTTTTGTGGGAACACATGCGTTAGGGTGAAAACACGCTTATTGTACTTAACTGCTATTATTATATTGTTGTGTAAACACGCTTACGGGTCGGAGTGGTTAATACAAAAGATAACCTAAAAAGAGTTTGTTTTTTTGAGATATTCAAAATGAGTTTTATTAAACTAAAAAAGATAAAGATTAACCATTCTGGGCTGTGTCTTGAAAGTTCGTTTCTTTATATCATAAATACACTGGTAGAACAGCCTTGTGTGTGTGTGTGAGTGTGACCTGAGTATTAATGGCTCTCCTTTATCGTGCCATATCTGCTACATATTTCATATCTTCTGTAAGGATAAAATGTCACAAGAAGTTTATCTAACCAGATTGTTGGAATTTTTTAAATATTTGTTTTGACCTGTAAAGGAGCAGTTGGACTGAGAAAGGACAAGCGAAACCATCACTCAAAAAGAAGCCAGGACGCCGAGAATGATGTCTGTGGCCGAATGGGTAGGTACATGGAGTGCAACATAGACCAAAGAAAGCGTAAACATGCCCTAACTCAAAATCTGGAAATATTTTCGACGAGCTAGATGTGAACCATGTGACATGTTCCAGAGTTATAGATACTGTCAGTATCACACTGGTGAATGTTCACCATTGAGGCTGTGGAACGATTTGCCGGCCTCTGTGTTTCCTCCCTTCTACATCATGGGTCTCTTCAAGACCCATGTTCACACCTTTCTCTCCTCAAAAAGACCCTCATCACAGCATCTTCAAAGATGACATAGGCCCTGAGGGAAATTATTTTCCTCAGGGCCTCCTGAATGAAGTTAATGTAAAAAAAAACTTTGGAAATTGAAATATGACCTCAAATGACATTGTGTTGGGCGACCCGATCTGAATAACCAAATACTTTCCAATTTTCCCTTCTTTACATCAACTCCATACAGGAGGCCCTGAGGAAAATAATTGCTCTCAGGACCTATATCATCTTTGGGGATGCTGTTCTGGGAAGGAAAAAGATATGAGGGGTTGGTATAAATCTGGGGGTCAGTGTGTCCAGGAGTGACGGATGTGTGAATCCAACCTTCCCACTACGGTGCAAGGCAATGTTCCGAGAGAGACCTGCAAGAGAAATCAAAACCCCTCAACTGGTCTCTCTCGATCCGGCCTGCCATGAAGCTAGTGGGCAGACGCATCCGCCGCCACAACCCGAACAAACCTCGCCCCATGAACCACGGCACCACTGCTAAATCACCAAACGTAGCGAACCACTTGGGTTTGGGTGACTTATGGAGGGAGTGTTATCCAATAAATGATTCCTGGGGCGGCGGTACCCATACCCGCCTCCCAAATTGAACATTGCATACTTTCCAATTTTTTTCTTTACCATCTCCTTGTCTTCTACATTCCCTGCGACTAATAGTTGGGGAAAATGGGATTATACAAAATTAAAATAATAATAATAATAAGCCTTTTTATTCTGGACTTCTGCTAGGTATGAATACTAGACATGTTCTTGTTTGTTATATTATATCCAGAAGCTCAGTTTGCCTCTTGGCGTAGGCCTCCTCTAACATTTTCCACTGGGACCTGTCACGCGCTTCTCTTCTTTGTTTATTTTTTCTTCTTTATTTTTTCTCTTGTGGTCGCGGATCATGTGACCTGTCCATCTCCACTTTTGTTGGTCTATTCGGGTAACTATGTTGGAAACTTTAGTTTTTTCCCTATATTATGCTACATCTCACTCTGTCCTGTTTCCTTATTCCTGTCAAACTTCTCTCCGTGGCTCTCTGGCAGCTTTTCTCTGTGGCGTTTGGTGAGTGCCCAAGTTTCACATCCATAGGTATTGACTGGAAGTATATATGTGTTGAAGACTTTCCTTTTTATTTGCATACTTGGCTCCTTGGATTTCAAGACTTCTTTCAAAGACCAGTATTTATTCCATCCATTTGCTATTCTTCGCTCTTTATGTATATCTTCTCTTTCGCTTCTTTATGGTGCGTCCCACGAGCACTTTCGGTGCGGCCTGCTGAAAGCACCAAAAAAAATTACACTCAGAAAGCGATTTCACGGTGTTTCAGCTACATTTTTAAATTATTAATACTAAACCCAGAGAAAGTTATAACATAACTGACAGGTATGTGCTTATATAAGTATCTAAGTTACTAGAAATAAGGTTAGACGCAAATATATAAGTGATCCATTGCAAATCCATTCCTAAGTTAAAACCACTTTTGTATTAATAATGCAAATTCCTGTTGCGGATTCATCTGTTGATGCATTTCGAAGGAAACCATCCGTATGTTCCAAGTGAAAAAATTGGAGGAAATCAATTTTCGTGTTCTGGATGTTGTTTAGATTTAAACCCAGGACTCAAACCAATTATGGAGTTGAGTTACCATCAAAGGTTGGATTGCGATCCAAGAGTTGTCTGATTTGTTCGTTAGATGTCGATAGAATCATTTTTATTTTTGTCCCTTTCTCACACAACAAACAAGGTAAATATAGATGTACGAAACCTTTTTAAAAAGGCTTGCATCGGTAAAATTAACTTACTTCTTTACGAAAACTTGCACTAAGAATTTAAAATACTACTGAACCCTTGTCCGTAGGGTGGGGAAAGTTATTGTCGTCAGTTTGTAAATATTCAAATCATAACAATAAAAAATCAAGAACTTAAAGTTAAAACCAAAAAGTGCTTCATTTATAAAAAAAAACAGTCTACCCAAAGAAATTCTCCTGAGTGAAGACCTCCAATTTTTACATTTGGTCCTTCGAGCCGGATGATCCCACGAGCGGATACGATTTTTTCGGCTGAATGCGATCCTGGGAACCAGATCAAAAAATCAATGAAAGCCAGACATGAACCAGCAATAAACCAGGAGAATTCTGATGAAGCGGATCCACAACACGGGCAAGTGACCATCCTTAATTATCCATTTGATCCCATAGAAAAAACAAATTCGGTTAGACCACTTCGGTATTTTATTGTTGTTGATATAAAAAATCGCAACGGGCTAATTGTTACAATTGATATTGGCAAGATTTTTTGTGGCTAGCTATGATTATAGTGTCGCAAAAAACATAAAGATCGGAGTTTTGTGTTTTCATTGTTTTGTTTTGATGTTGATTTTTTCGATACTGTCGGTAAAGCAGGCGACGAGTACGAAGTACTGTCGTTATTTATTTGCAACTGAAACTAACAAGGTTTTTTGTGGCTAGTCATATGATTATGCTACCGCAAAAAACAGAAGGATAATTATTATAATACATAAAATGTATTAATTGATTATTCAAACAATCTGAACGCGATCGTTGGGCGTTAGTTTGACTTCCGAAGTGTTTTTTCCAGTCGGTAAAGCAGCTTCTTTAAAGTCAGATCGCGTCGCGAACCCTTCATAACAAAATAATAACAATAGATTTTCTTTGTTGTTGAATACATGCATCTAGTAATCTAGTGTTTTGTTAAAACAAAAGAAACAATCGAGTAAAAGACAGTGCAAGTTTTTTTTAGTGTGTGGTTAGGATTGGGAAACTTCAGAACGATCAGTGAGTATTGTTAAATTGATTGTTATTTACGAAAATCATGGATTTAAAGGTGTTAATTGCACAGCGCGGAATATGTAAAGCCAAATTAACCAGATTCAAAGATTACTTAGAGAACAATGAGTTATTACTTTCTGAGGTCGAAATACGCATTCAAAAATTCGAACCATTACTAGACATCTTCGAAGCGTTGCAAGAAAAAATTGAAACATTATCGCAGGATGAATTAGAAAAGGGGAACGAACGAGAAATGTTTGAAAACTCATATTATAGTGTATTGGCAAAAGCCAAGGATAAATTTAACGAAACCGGCAAAATCGTCCGTTCCAAAAGCGTCAAGCTCCCAATTTTAGAACTACCAAAGTTCAGCGGAAATTATGAAGATTGGTTACATTTCAGAGATGCATTCATTTCATTAATTGACAACAACGACGAATTAGATGTTATTCAGAAATTCTATTATTTGAAATCTTGTTTGTATGATGATGCGGCAAGACTGATTGCGTCCTTACCTACAACTCGAGATAATTATTTCATTGCGTGGGAAATGATCACGGATAGGTTTCAGAATGACAGGGTAATAATAAATAAACATGTTAATGCATTGTTTAAATTGCAAGAAATAAAATCAGAAAATCATGTGGCATTACGAAAATTATTAGATGAAGCCCAATTGCACTTAAAGGCATTAAATAATTTAAATCTACCCACTGAAAGTTGGGATATATTATTAATTCATATTTTGTCAAATAAATTGGATAGCGAAACCAGAATGCGCTGGGAACAATATCCAATAAAAAATAAAATCCCCACTTATGAAGAGTTCATGAGATGTCTATACGAACGAGTGCAAGTTTTAGAATTCTCAGCACCAAACGACAAGCGACAGAATCATGCCAAGGGATTTCCTTCTAATTTAAAAAAAGAAACTTATGTTTCATTATCATCGCAACATTTAAAATGTATTAATTGTAATCAAAATCATAGAATTTATAATTGTCAAAAGTTTTTAAATCTAGGAATAAAGGATAGAATGACAACAATACGTCGTTTGAAGGCTTGTCTGAAATGTTTGGCGGTAGGACATAAATTTCAAGATTGTAAAAGTAAATATAATTGTCGCAAGTGTGGTGCGAACTCACACAACACTTTGTTACATTTACAAAATGAAGATAAAATGCAAATTCATCAGGGAAGCGATACTTCTTCAAAAGAACCTCTTGTTAACAATCATGCATCGAAAACATCCAACAATTTCATTTTATTATCAACGGCAGTGATTAACGTGAGAAATAATAAAGGAAATCCAATTAAAGCTAGAATTTTGTTGGACTCCGGAGCACAGTCTAATTTCATTAGCCAGGAATTCGCTTCTAAATTACAATTAAAAATTAGAAAAACCGATATCCCTATTACCGGAATTCATAATAAAATACAGCATATTAAAAACATTGTGGATTTGGAAATATCTTCCAATTATTCACCATATTCAAAGAGGATTGAATGCCTAGTATTGTCGGAGGTGACCAGTAATCTGCCGCAAATCTCATTTCAGAAAAAAGGCACCGGCATCCCCCAAGGATTGCAATTGGCAGATCCAAACTTTAATGAAACCGGCCCGATAGACATGTTGATCGGGGCTGACACCTTCTGGGAGACTCTGCACTCTGACCGGATGAAGATTCAAGATTCCGGACCAATATTGCAACGAACCGAATTTGGATGGCTGGTTTCGGGACACATCTTCACTTCAGAAAAGAGGCCAGTAAAAATTTGTAATCTTTCACTCAACTTAATACATAAGCAAATTGAAAATTTTTGGAAATTAGAGGAGCTAAGTCCTATTAAACATAGGAATCACGAGGAGCGAGCATGTGAAGAAAGCTTCACAGCTACTCATGAAAGAGATGGCAGAGGCCGTTTCATAGTAAGTTTACCACAACGCCCCTGTGCGAAACAGCTAGGCGAAACTCTCCCTATGGCAGAGAAGAAATTGTATAATTTGGAGAAAAAATTAGCCTCAAACCCAGAATTAATGAAAGATTACAAGAATTTTATGCAGGAGTACAAGGACTTAGGTCATATGACGCAATGTGAACCACCGTCACCAAATCAAATACACTACTATCTGCCTCACCATGCGGTGATCAAAGAATCTAGTACAACTACTAAGACCAGAGTCGTATTCGATGGATCGGCTAAATCCTCAACTGGAATTACCCTAAATGATGCCCTCATGATTGGGCCGATATTGCAAAAGGATTTATGTGCACATCTATTGAATTTCAGAAAACATCAGTACGCGTTAACGGCCGACATAGAAAAAATGTACCGGCAGATATTAGTGCAGCCGGAGGATAGGAACTTACAACGTATCCTTTGGAGAGACTCACCCAGCGAGGAGATTCAACATTATCAGCTGAATACAGTCACCTACGGTTTGGGACCATCATCATTCTTAGCCACCAGATGTTTGGAGCAGCTAGGAAATGAAAATCAAAACACAAATCCCAAGGTCAGTCAAATTCTTAAAGAAAATTTTTACATGGATGACTTAATAGCTGGCAACATTGGTGAAGAAGATTGCTTATTAATCAAGAAGCAACTATCTGCTATTCTAGCATCCGCTGGCATGAACCTAAGAAAGTGGCGGTCAAATTTGTCGTCGCTATGCTCAAATCAGGAGGAGGTTAGCGATATGATTATAAAGGATAACTCAAAGGAAGGAAAGATATTAGGTCTTTCTTGGAATAATCAGCAGGATTATTGGAAATATACTGTAGAGCCCATAACAAAACCAATTAGAAACAAGCGTCAGATGTTATCCTGCATAGCATCCATTTTTGATCCCCTGGGTCTGATAGGACCTGTAACGGTAGTAGCGAAGCTATTAATGCAACGTCTGTGGCAGAGCAAAACTCAGTGGGATGAAGATATACCCCCTGAAATTTTGAAAGTTTGGAGAGCTTATATAGAAGAATTGCCGCAGATAAATAATTTAAAGGTACCTAGGAAAATCATGTGAATTTACATTTGCATGGATTTTGTGACGCATCACAGAAAGCCTACGGGGCCTGCGTGTATATGGTCTCCACCGATGACTCGGGTGGAATCCACTCCAATCTAATAATTTCTAAATCAAGGGTGGCACCCTTAAAAAGCACATCTCTACCTAAACTAGAATTGTGTGGAGCTATATTGTTAGTAAGATTGATTAATTATGTGAAGGGAGCTATTGGTATGCCAGATGTATCTACTACTTACTGGTGTGATTCTCAGATAGTCTTGTGTTGGATAAGGGACCAACCAGCTAGGTGGAACACCTTTGTTGCTAACAGAGTGAGCGAAATTCAAGAATCAAGTCGACCAGCACAATGGAAGCATGTGAAATCAGAGGACAATGCTGCAGATGTACTATCCAGAGGTAGTAGGACTTCTCAATTATTGACATCCACCATATGGTGGCACGGACCCGATTGGCTAACCCTTACAGAATCCGGTTGGCCATGCGGAGAATCTACGTACATAGATCCACCTGAGGTGAAAACAAAAACTGTAGTGTTGGCATCAATAACGCAAGATTGGGACATTTTTAGGAAATACTCATCTCTAACCAAATTGCAAAGAGTAACAGGTTATTTACTTAGGTTTTTATTTAATTGTAGGAACCCATCGCTCAGGCGTTATGGTCAATTAAAAGTAAGTGAATTAAATGACTCTTTGAATGTTTTAATATCCAGAGCGCAAGCTTATTCCTTCAGGGAGGAGATACGAGCCTTGCAGTCGGGCAAGGATGTCCTAAAAAGTAGTAATTTGCACTCACTAAATCCTTATTTGCATAATGATTTACTTCGCGTAGGCGGCAGGCTTTCCAAAGGAAAATTGCTGTCAATAAATCAACAACATCCAATTTTGCTGCCACCACATCATAGTTTAACCGAATTAATTGTAAAAAACTACCATCATTTACATTTGCATGCAGGTACTCAAGCCTTATTGGCAATAATCAGATTGAAGTTCTGGCCAATAATGGGAAAAAATTTAGTGAAAAAGATTATAAGGAAATGTATAATATGTTATAGATCAAATCCAAAGACGATGCAGCAAATAATGGCAGACCTTCCAGCCGAAAGGATAACGGAATCTAAACCTTTTACGATAAGCGGGATCGATTATTGTGGACCTTTTTTGATTAAGTCGGGTATTCACAGAAAAACTAGTAACGTAAAAGCTTATATATGTTTATTTGTATGTATGGTGTCAAAAGCCATACACTTAGAACTTGTACTGTCTTTAAATACAGAAAGTTTTTTAAATGCCTTGAAACGTTTTATCGCGCGCCGTGGAAGGCCGAGTAAATTATTTTCGGATAATGCTACTAATTTTAAAGGCGCGAACAATCAGCTACGGGATATTTATGATTTTTTGTCAAGCTCTAGCGATGAAATCGAGAGATCATTATCAAAGCTATCAATTCAATGGGGGTACATTCCGCCAAGGGCGCCGCACTTTGGAGGCCTTTGGGAAGCCGGGATAAAATCTGTGAAATATCATTTGAAACGAGTAGCAAGTAACTCCTTATTAACATATGAGGAATTTAATACCGTTTTGTGTCAGATTGAATCTTGTTTAAATTCTAGACCTCTTACCCCATTGTCAAATGATCCAAATGACCTAAACTCCCTCAGTCCCGGTCACTTTCTTGTTGGTGAAAGCTTGGCGGCAATTCCAGAACAAGATCTACAAAATATTTCAGTCAACAGGCTGAATAACTATCAAAAGTTATCCTTACTAATACAATGTTTTTGGTCGAGGTGGCGATTGGAATACCTGGCTCAGCTCCAAGGCAGAACGAAGTGGACCAGCGGACCTAATGCGCAACTAAAACCAGGCGATATGGTGGTCTTGAAGGAAGACAACCTACCACCATGTGTGTGGAAACTCGGACGTGTAATTGCAGTCCATCCAGGAGCTGACGGGAGAGTACGTGTGGCAACTCTCAAAACATCGCATGGAACTACTCAGAGGGCGATTTCAAAGCTGTGTCTATTGCCAATAGACGATAACGAGGAGCTGAAGATGTCAACATCCCCACCCAACGGACCAGACGCTGTGTAAGCACAAAATGAAAAAAAAACTTGTGCTTTATGAAAAAAAAAAAAACAATGAGTGCATAAAACAGGATAAACCAATAAATAGTAAAAAGAAAAAACAATATAAAAATTTGTACGTTGAAAGTAAAAAAAGTGCAATAACAATTTTACGTTGAACAGTATCAAAAATTTCTTGTGCGTGAAAGGTGAATAACAGTAAAACTTGTGCATAAAAGTAACCAAAAAGGACAAAAATAAGAAATAATAATAAATTAAAAGTAAAAACCAGTGTTAAAATGTGGATAGCAATAAAAACTTGAGTGTGGTAGGGAGCGATATAAAAAATAATAAAACAAAAAAGGATTGTAGATCCATATATTTAAAAAAAAGGTGAAAACACTTAAAAATGAACGCTTATAAACCAGGATAGCCTGCTGGCTATAATTGCAACTGCATAGATATATCTGGAGAGACATTGTAATAATTCAAATGTGACAATGAACTATGGAAGGAAGGATGATTTATCTTTATTTAATTTTTTCCCGAGGAAGGAAGGATGACCAGGAAACCTGCCGCGACATGTTTGTGCTGTCTATATTATATGTTTATATGTAATTATTGTTATGGTTTCTGTTTGTTTTTGAAAAAAAATGTAGTTTGTTTTGCGGAATTGTCTTAGTGTGTTATGTTATTGAATAACTTTAAAATTAATTTAATGAATTTGAATTTGATTTTGAGCAAAGTCAATATTTAATTTAGGCTCATAATTGGTTTGTATAATGTTATTTGTATAGTTTGCAGAAAAATGGATTCGATATTTCAAAATAAATATCTGCCCATTTTGGGGCGGAATATGTTTAGATTTAAACCCAGGACTCAAACCAATTATGGAGTTGAGTTACCATCAAAGGTTGGATTGCGATCCATGAGTTGTCTGATTTGTTCGTTAGATGTCGATAGAATCATTTTTATTTTTGTCCCTTTCTCACACAACAAACAAGGTAAATATAGATGTACGAAACCTTTATAAAAAGGCTTGCATCAGTAAAATTAACTTACTTCTTTACGAAAACTTGCACTAAGAATTTAAAATACTACTGAACCCTTGTCCGTTGGGTGGGGAAAGTTATTGTCGTCAGTTTGTAAATATTCAAATCATAACAATAAAAAATCAAGAACTTAAAGTTAAAACCAAAAAGTGCTTCATTTATAAAAAAACCAGTCTACCCAAAGAAATTCTCCTGAGTGAAGACCTCCAATTTTTACAGATGTAGTATAAATTAAAACTGGGGACTCGCATGCAGAAAACCAGTTTCATGTTCCGAATGATCTGTCAAAATTCCAGTAGCGGGTTAATCTGCTGACGCCATTGATATATATATACTAGATGACTAATGACCGCGCCAAAGCATTGCCACTGTACATATGTCCAAAAGCATATGCCCCGCTAACGTCAGTTCAGTGCTCATTGTGACGCCGACCGACTTGTGCCGGACGATACGCGATCAAAACTGTCACCAAAATGGTTAAATGCGTCGCGAAAAAATGCGATTCAACATAATAAAGCAAGTGGAATTACTTTCCACACCTAATTTTATTGTTTACATATTCACATTTAATAAAACAAAGCAGAAAATGAAATAAAATGTCAAATACTCTAATATAGGTTCAGTGTTGCCACTAAAAAGTCGTTTTGGTTCTCCCACATTAATGGGAGAATACATAATTTATGGAATAAGTTACTATGGAGGTAACCATATTAAAATACTTAATAAAAATTATGTTTTGATCTTCATACAACATACTTCATTAAAACTTATTTTAGTTTATTAATGAATAATCTAGTAAATAATTATATTTTTTTACGTATTTTATATTAATATTTTTGCAGGGCACCATAAGATGCAGCACGCCGTGAGAAGTGGGTGGAAATAATTCGATTGCTGAGAAAAGAACTCTGAAAACACTTTTGAAACAATTTCTGTTTGAGTTTTATATACTATTGGTTCAATAAAAAATATTGGAACAAAAAATGACTTCATTATTTCATTAGTTGTGCATTCTTTTAGTCATATAATGAAAAATACATATTTAAAATAATTTAAATAAGTTTATTTTATTACAAACTAACATAAAAAAAAACTATTTCATTGTTTATTTTGGGTAAAATTTCACATTGTAGGCAACACCAAGCCGCTATTGCAGGTTTGCGTTTCTGGCTTTGTCTAATCCTAGCGGTGGTAATGTTCTCGTGACTTGTGCAAGTGAGACGAATATATGTTTACTTTCAAATGTTTAGTGATTCCAAAGCTACGTCGTTGCAGTTGTAGAGTGGTTATGCTTTTTTCGATGAGCGGTAATGAAGTTTGCTTCTCTATTTATATACCTCAATGGCTGACGCATTTTGAAGAGAACCGTTCTAATGTTTCGGGTGGTGTTAAAATTTTTGTTTCAAACCAAATGCGCAAAATTTGTAATTCGTAGGAAAACTGTATGTATATTATGAAATTATATACTAATTAAAGCCGGGGCTCGCATGCATATTCACTCTTAATTTAAAGTCAGTTTTTCGTGTTCAGAATGTAACGATCAAATTCCAGTTATGGATTCGTCTGCTGATACATTTCGAAAGAAACCATTCTATTATTAGAAGTGCAGTTATAAAATTCTAGTTGCAGACTTTGTGTATTTTCAATGCCCCGCATACAATGACGTTATATAAATAGACTTGCCATAGTCTCACAAACTCAAGAAATAATGTGGCAACACTCTTTTGTTTTCAGCGATTTTCAATAATTTCTTAATTCAAAAGTTATTCGTGTATGATAAAGATAGACGCTTAAAAGAATATGTGCATATGGACGAAACAAAGGATCCGTCGAATACTGTCTCAAGGCTGACTAAAGTAGGAGGCTTGGGCACCAGCGAAGGTGTCAAATAGCTATAATGAACAACGATTGTTTGCAAATGGCGTTGATTGTTATTGTATTTGTTGTTTCTGCTGATTTGTATGTTGTTTTACCGCAGGCAAGTAAATAAAGAATCATTAGATTATTATTATAAAAAGTAAATTTTATTTAGCGACGGCATGGCATCGACTTTGTAATTTGGCTGTTGCGCATCCAGACCTGTACTTTAGTAGGCCTTGAGTTCTCTAATGACGCATGGGCGGAAAGCAATTGTATTTTTTTTATAATGTATTTTTATGTTTTTATTATGTGTTAGGGAAAAAGTGGACTACGCCGGAATTTGTTGAAAAAGATGGTGACCAATCAATCATACAAAGGAAGTACCAATCGGTGGATGATTATATGCCCATAAAAAATAGCTTGAGAGTCCTGTACATTAATGCCAGAAGTATTAGAAACAAAATACACGAAATAGAAGAAACGCTCAAAAGAATAACGGATACTGTGCACGTTTTAGTTGTCACCGAAACTTGGCTGGGAGATGGAGAAGGGTCTTTGTTCAACATCAATGGCTATCAGGGCAATTTTGCTTCCCGGACTACTGGAAGAGGAGGAGGAGTGGCAATATATACTCACAATACATTTAACTGTGAAGTTATTGAAAAGTGGTCAACGAATAACTCTTTTTTAGGAGTTAGGGTACAATATAAACATTTTAAACCTTTAAATATATATGCTATATACAGGAAACCTAACAACAATATAAATGATTTTCTAATATATCTTGAATCTATTTTACAAAAAAGTAGTCTAGATACACTCATCTTCGGGGATTTAAACATTAATGTTCTTAAAAAAAATGATACAACAAAAAAATATATCAACACTTTATTTTCATACAACTATTTCATATGTAATAATTCACATCCCACGAGAGTCACTGAAACCAGCAGTTCTCTATTAGACCATATTATATCAAATAGAGAAAACATATCTTCAACGACCTCCAATATTGATAACCAGATAAGTGATCATAGTATAATGATGTTAGACTACCAAAACTCTTTGAAACACCACTCTAACAACAGAATACCACCAAACATAAACATCAGCATCAATAAGAGGGCTTTGAGAACATATCTTGAAACCCAACCGTTTTCTCATGACACCACCAATATAACCGAAAATTTTAATCAATTCTTTAAATATATCGAAACAGCAATTGACACTTGCAAATTTAAGCCAAGGATACGAATAGGAAACCCTAAGCAGGGTAATACACCATGGTTTGACAAAAAACTGGATCTCCTTATTAGAGAACGAAATACTAAATACAAACAATGGAAGAAAGATCCACAAAACAGTCTTCTTATATCACAAAAAAATAAGTCAAGAAATTTGGTTACTAATTACAGACGTTTCGCCAAAACAAAATATTACACAGATATTTTTAAAGAAAACATACATAATCCAAGACAAACCTGGAAGACAATAAATTCAATCATAACTAACAGTCCAAAGAACTCTACAAATAAAATTGAAACTCTTACCATCAATAATATAGACATAAATGACCCGAAGCAGATATGTACAGCGTTTAATGACTTCTTTACATCGGTTGGTGAAAATTTAGCTGCGAGTATCCCATCTTATGCAGACGACGTAAATACAATAAACATGGAACCAAAGCCATTACAGTCCCTCTACATGGCCAATACAAACAAACTAGAAGTTTTAAAAATTATCTCAAAACTAAAAACTAATGCATCTCCAGGAGTCGATGGTATGACAACCAACTTACTCAGATTCTGTAAAGAAAAATTAGCGGATCATCTTGTTATTCTCATTAATCAGTCATTAGTGAGTGGACTATTTCCGGATCAACTAAAGCTTGCAAAAATCGTTCCAATTCACAAAGAAGACTGCAAAAAAATCCATCTAATTATCGTCCAATATCAATACTCTCAGTCTTCTCCAAAGTATTTGAACATGTAATCAAAAATAGACTAACAAAATATCTCACAACTAATAATATTCTCACGCCTCAACAATATGGGTTCAGAAAATTCTCCAACACGAAATGTGCTGCCTTTGATTTTATACTAACTCTTCAAAAAGACTTAGATCAAGGAAAATTTGCAGCGGGCATTTTCATTGACCTCAAAAAGGCGTTCGATACGGTTGATCATAAGATTCTGTTAAAAAAGCTTGAATATCTGGGCATCGTGGGCAACAATCTAAAACTTTTATCTAGTTATCTTACGGGTAGGTGCTGTTCGGTTGTTATTGGAAAAGATTCAAGTGATCATAGAAATATAACATGTGGTGTACCACAGGGCTCGATTCTCGGGCCATTATTATTTTTAATTTATATAAATGATATTGCAAAATGGGGAGTGAAAGGTACACTTCAACTTTATGCTGATGACACAATATTATTCTATCATAATACTAATTTAAACGAAATGGAAAAGGACATGGAAAGAGATTTGGCTCATCTAGCCGAGTGGTTGAGAATTAATAAACTTAGTCTTAATATTAAAAAGACTCACTATGTGCTATTCGGGAATAAGAGAGAACAACGCCTAAACATTTCCCTTGGACTAAACAAACTGGAACAAACAGATGTCGCAAAGTATCTAGGACTTTTAATTGACTCACGGCTTTCATGGAAAAATCATTTTGACCATGTTAAATCAAAGATTGCTCCGGTGACCGGTGTAATGTACAGGCTACGTAGATTGCTTCCCACAGCCATACTGCGATCATTGTACTATGCTATGATTCACTCCCACTTGGCATACCTTTCGGGTATCTGGGGTTTTGCTACCAAAAATTGATATCGGAGGTACAAATAATCCAAAATAGAGCCCTACGTAACATTTTTGGCTTGCCTTGGGATACACATGTTAAAGATATTTACCGCCACGCACTTGTATTACCATTTAAGATTGTTCCTAGCTTTGAGATAACAAACACCATCTTAAATATTATTCAGTGCAACACCCACACGAATATAAAACTGAACTATAACAACGACGTTCACCAATATGATACACGACAACACAACAAACTACATATATCAAAAATACACTCAACAAAGTTCGGACTGAAATCATTAGAATACATTGCGTACACTAACTATAACAAATTGCCTGAAGAATTAAGACAGGCCTCCAACAAATCTCGAAACGATATATTGAAATCCTATTTTTTCAAATGTTATTTGGAAAACGAGTCATAAGTAGGTACAAACTCTGTTCTGATAGCTATCCTGATTATCTCCAAGTACCAAACTTTGTACATCCAGATATGATGGGCGCAGTTTATATCTTTTTAAAATCTTATCATGTATTTTTTATGTAAACATCTTGTATTAGGTCTGTGTATTTTTGATCATGTACCTTTTATTGTATTTTTCCTGATTTGTTTTTTATGCATTTCTATAGTCCATCATGGAGGATACTTGATTTTAACTTTGTGACACCAACAGTACATAAATCAAATGAGTGGTTATAATATTATTCATAAAATCTTATAAGACATGTTTCTGTGAAATATTTGTAAAGTGATTCTTCATATGTTTGTGTCTGTATGTTGCTTCTGTAAAATGTTTTGTAAATTTTTTCTTTATTTATTGTGTCTGCATAATGGGTTGGGTTGGGTTTATCTTTTCAAATGTACCAATTGGCGATTCCTTAATGAGTTTTGATAACTCATGGGAATGCAACTGCGTTTTATGTTTTATTTAAAAAAAAAATAAAAAATAAATAAATAAAAAAATAATCGATAATAATAAGTAATTTGCATTTACTACTGTTTACCATGTAATGGAAACATTTTCTCATCACACAGGAGGGAATTTTGGCGCTTTTTAATGCAATTTACTTACTAGTAGGACACGACCTTGACGCGTGGCAGTTTAATACTAAAGTACTAGAAATCGAGTACTCTACAATTGTCTTGTTGTTGGCTTCCCATTTTGAGATTTCTACCCCGCGTCTAAAGTATGTAATGTATTTGCCCGCATACACATGTAAAGGAAATATATTCCATTTAAATTTGAATCCTGTAGTGTCAGTTAGAACGCAATTATCAATTGTCACTTGTTTTGTTTTTCTATTATTTGATTTAAAATATGAGATTTTGTTAGAAGAAACCATTCAAAGGAAAGTGATATAAATGTCGTTTCTTTGTTAAAAAAACTTTGCAACACGAGTGTTTTATTTATAAATGAATAGAAAGGAATTAAACCTCTCAACTTATTATAAAACGACATTTCGTTTTAAACCAAAAATGGAGAAACTTCAATTCGAATTTACCCTATTACCTGGAGGCGATGGCAGCTCAAATATTATTAGCATTACAAAAATAGTCACAAGTGATGAAAAAGTGTTTACAATACCAGAAATGCTACAATCCGCCAGCCATCGAGGAGATAATGAAGAGTGGTGCTTTTGGAAAAATAAAAAATAGTTTGAAAAAAAGATACCAGGTTAGAAGAGTCTGGGTAACCATGACAGAAGAACTAAAAAAAACATATATGTTGACGAAGATGGAAACCTACAGTTCGGAGACCAATACCTCGAAGAATTGGACGAAAAAAGTTTACAAGTACATCAAAAAGAAGATGCATTAGGAAAATTAATTGAAAAGTTAATGGAAGATAAGCAACAGAGCTTAAAAAACATTACTGAGAAGTTTGTTATAGAAAAATTCTGTACTAAAAATACAAATGCAAGCCAGTGGATGGAAGTGTTTGAAAAAGAATGTTTGCGGTTTGATGTGACCATGGATGGAAAAAAATAGAAATACTCAGATTGTTCGTGGATAAATCTTGTATAGACTGGTACAGTTCCATGATTATAAAACTAACAATGAACTCAGAGTGGTCAACATGGAAAAACAAATTCTGTGAATCATTTGTAAACAAAGTGTGGAACCCTATGACGTTATATAAATAGACTCGCCCATCGATCAAATAGGTCAATGTACTCGCCATAGTCTCACATACTCGCAAAATAATGTGGCAAGTAAGCAACACTCCTTTGTTTTCAGTGGTTTTTAGTAATTTCAATTCAAAAGTTATTCATGAATCATAAAGATATGCTACATCCACACTGAAGCCACACTTCCAACTCAAACTTAAACGCAAGCTGCACCCCCCTTTTACATAATCGTACGTAAGTTCAAAGTTGGCCGTAGTATAAGATTAGTGTGTAATGGCCTCAGCGTGGCCGTACTATGAGATTATCAAAGAATGTGTGTGTTTTTCTCTAATGACGCATAAAATTGTTGGACAGAGAACATGAAAAATAATTGTATTGCTTATAAAATAATAATTAATTTGTGCGTTCATATAAATGAAATGTTATTTTTTCACTTTTACTACACTGTTTTGCCGTGTTTGGAAACATTTTCTCATCACACAGGAGGGCATTTTGGCGCTTTTTAAATGCAATTTTCCAACTCGTAAGACACGACCTTACTCGACGAGTGACAGTTTAGAACTAAAGTACTAGAAATCGAGAGCAGTGCAATAGAGAACTCCAGTCCAATTTTTTTATTTTTTTTTATAAATAATTACCTTCTAACTTAAATAACTGCATTTTTATTTTTATTTTTAGAGTTAGTTTTAATAGTTAAAATAATTGTCAAAGTTTTAATTTTTCAAGACCCCCCGAAAACCACCGGAAATATGGTAAATCGTGTGACGTCATCACTCCTGAAAAATTAGTATAGGATTGGAAAATCAGCTGATCAACTACCGCCATTTTGAAATTCCGTTGTTCGAAGTATTCTCCCTAGAAGAAGCATTACTATTTTTTTGTGCAGTAGTTTTTGAATATTTTAAATAATTGAGATAAACTAATAGAGGTACCTCTATTTTTGATACTGAATTATTAAGGCTTAAATATTGTTTCAATCAATACAACAACTAAATCTCTATAAACAGTATGAAATAAAAAATAACATGAAATGTTGTTAATACTGAAGGCTTGTGCTATACCTACATTTCAATTGATTTCAATACAATGTGATACAATGACTGGTGAAGCGTGACGTCAGCGCTAACCATTCAATCGTACAAACTTTACAGTGTATTTTAACGAGACGTTAAAAAATTCACTTTTTAATATTTTTTTAAGAACTCTACGTTTAATATTATGAAATAAAACGTATATATTCAGAGTCAGCGTTTATTGTTCTATATGAACATATTTTTTTAAAGCGATAATATTTTTCACTGGAGTTCCTTATTGTCTTGCTTTTGACTTCCCACTTTGAGATTTCTACCCCTCGTCTACAGTATATAAGGTCTTTGGTGGAACCCTGTCACATATACACTATCATTTAGATACAAAGATGATTCTCTGTTGGATTATGCTATGAGAAAAGAAAAACTTCTATTGGATATGAGAAGATCAATTGACACCGGTACTTTGATACATCTTGTTGATCTTGTTGTTTTAATTTAAAACAGTTTTGTGTTCAGAATATAATTATAAACTAAATAACAAGTTGCAGATTGCAAAGGAAGCCATTTCCATACTACCAAGTAAAGCTTTACATTTGAGTAACACACCATATGCCTCAACATTCTGAGAAATGGACTTTTCGCGTGTAACTATTATGGACTCTTAGGCAGAATCAACCTTAAGTAAAATCCTACACAGACATGATTTTTTATTGGAAGAATACTCGCCAAATGTGATAAAAAATCGGTAAATAAAAATGGGAGTTCTACCCTTTTCCTCCCCCCCCCCCCAACAGGCGCTTGAAAATCTATGTGCGGCCCGCCGGTGATATTACAAATATCCAAATGGCCCCTGACGCCAAAAAGGTTCCCCACCCCCGCTTTAGTGGTTTGATCTTTGTGAGATATTATCTGTCCTAAGTAGGTGTAATTAAAATAATAAGCCATCTGCAAATATATGTGCTAAAGTTGCCCCCAATGCCCCTCAAATCACCTTATCACCATATTCGTAATAAATTTTTCTCATACAGTAATTATATAAACATCTGTTACTGATAAACGGTGTGATAATTGTGATGGGCTTAACACTGCGAATGACATACTACGTTGGAAAATAATTCATAAAGTGAAAACATCTTTATTTTTTAAATATTTTGCTCATCGATCTATCGACGACCTCCGTGGTCGAGGGCCAAGGCTCTTGACCTGCGATCCGTAGGTTGCGGGGATCAAAACTCGGCATGTGCCAATAATTTTTATTTTAATTTGTGTTATGTCACAATTAATTCATTTAAAATAAATAACATATTTGCGGCACGTTCCAGAGTGGAAGATACTCTTAGTATCGCCCTGGTGTAAGACCACAATTCAGAATCGAAACATTGCTTGAAATGGCTTTAGCCATGTTTGGTTACCGTCCATGCGATTCTGCATCTTTGTGAATACGGAATCGTTTCCACACATAATCACCTGTCAGACTTGTGTGACTGTGTGGCTTGCAATTGCTTTTTCTACGGGCTAATATGTCAGCTGTTCTGGGTCCTGGGTCTTAGTTTCGAGTCCTAGATGTGACCGTATATTTTCAGATTTTCAATTGAGTTTCACTTGTATTGTCTTCGTTTAATTTATGTTTTTGATAGTGATAACACTTGTTTCAAAATTAAAGTTGTATTAAATAATTAAATTTAAATGTTCCAATTAGATTATTTGGGATAGCCGAGATGGACAGTACTATTACAGACAGCCTGGTGGAAATTCCTGAAGAAGAGTGGATACCGTTAAGCGACAAATTCAGGAAGCATATCCCTTATGGAATTACCGCATGCAATACCGTACTTAGTTCCAGCTTAAACAAGAATAAAATTATCGATTTTCCAGTTTCCGTATGTGCTCCGTTTGGAAATAGTGAATATGGAATTGTCGTAATTTGGTATCTGGTCAGTATTTTAATCCATTTTAATCAGTTGAATTTGCTCATCTTAATTGAACGACTGCGCGCTGTGTGGCCCTTCAGAGGAAACTGGGCTGCATTTTGTCCTTGCAAACGTATTCCCCAATTTCCTCTCTGGATATACTTTATACTATTGCAAATATTTTTTAATATAATATAGATATCGTTTACAGTCCATAGCATGTCGAAACGTTTTGCTTTTTTACTTCTTATAGGAGTTAGGACTTTAAAAAAACGTTGCCTGGTTAGAACACCATCAACATACGTTCAGTGTACAGTTCAGTGTACAAATTAGGCAATGTATTTAAAAATAAATCAAAAATTATTTAACATAGAGTTAAATAATTTTTTAAAATAATAATTCAGCTAATTAAATAATAAAAATAAGTCATAAAATTTAATAATAATTCAGTTAATATCTTCCAATACAGTTAGTAAAAAGTAAAAACATCTTTAAAATCGGTCCAGTTTTGGAGGAGAAAAATGGGGAATACCAAAGCTCGATTTTGATGATTTTATTTAGGTACTAGCTTTTTCCCACGGCTTTGCTCGCATGGTATTAGGGGGGTTCCCACTCCGCCTCCTCCACCCCCCCCCCCTCCCCACCATCCCCCCTTCCCCACCATCCCCCCCTCCCCCCTCACCATCCCCCCTCCCTCCACCTCTCCCTTCCACCTTCCGCCCAACCCCACCCCCTCCCCTCTCCCCCTCTCCCTCCCCCCTCCACCTCTCCCTCCCCCCTCCCCCTATCCCTCCCCCCCTCCACCTCCAACCCCTCCCCCCCACTCCCCCATTTATTTTAAGTACTCTCCTAATAATTTGAATAAAGAATTATAGATATCTTACTAAATAATGAATAAAGAATTATAGATATCTTACTAATCGTGCCACCTATTGCAATTTTTTTATACAAATTTCATAATGCCAGAGCTCTGAGTAGCCTATATGTTATTCTGACGTATGAGCTATATTATTGTAAAGTTTCATTAATAAAGAATTAATAAAGAATTATAGATATCTTACTAAATAATGAATAAAGAATTATAGATATCTTACTAATCGTGCCACCTATTGCAATTTTTTTATACAAATTTCATAATGCCAGAGCTCTGAGTAGCCTATATGTTATTCTGACGTATGAGTTATATTATTGTGTCCATTCAGTGGTTTTTGCGTGAAAGAGTAATAAACATATACACATCCATACATCCATACAAACTTTCGCCTTTATAATATTAGTAGGATTATCAGCCTGAGGTGCAGTTGTCTCTTTCGCTTAGTATTCGGGGGATAAGAGTGATAGTGACAGCAATAGTTTGGTAAAATACCTATTGTTCAAATTTCTCGGCGACCAGGTCTCCTCTTAAACATGCAAAACTTAAATTTGGATTTGAGGCCAAAATACCCAACCAAACTGAAAAATTATTTTTTTAATAAAAAGTTACAACAACTACGGATACGTTATACTATTTTATATATTTGGATTTTATTCGCAAGTACCATCACCGCGCGTCGCCTATTCTCGCTTATTATTTCGTGATTGTTCATTCCCAATCACTATTCCCTTCCAAAATCTCTCCTAACTAACATACCTACCTTTCCTGTGAACACCGAACGAAATGAGAAGCAATCTGGGCAAGTACGATTAAACATAATAAAATAGTTAAGAACTGCGTGCAGTCCACAACATACTGCAACATTTAATCCCTCGATCCATTGAGAGGGAACATTTGTCCCCGCCGCAACAATAATGGAAATTTGAATTCTTTAATGGCCTATCTATCACAATAATTTAAAAGACAAATGAACAAAATGGAGTTATCCATACAAGATAACATTTTCCGCTTACTGTGGTGGTAGCAGTAGCTTTTCAAGTGTTGTCAGGTTATTTGTAACCCGGGAATGTTTGTCTTTGTTTTTAAAAGATGAATGATAAGCAATAATAATAAATGGAATTGATTTGTCAGTGTTTTGTTTTGTCATGGAACCAATCAATAGAAATTCTTTTTTTACAGACTCCCCACGCTACCGAAGTGGGAGTGTATTCGTTGGGCACAGATCACTCTAAGTTGGTGGAGGCCATTTTGAAGACTGAAAGGTTGACTTGGTCACACTATGTACTGTTTGGCGCCGTGATGCCCAACCTTGTGCCGGCCGTTTATTCCATCTTCAATACCTTGGGAATGAAGATGGAAGTGGACCGCACCCACATTGCCTACATCACTAAAGAAAAGGCTCTGGCCTTTGATACAGAGTAAGTTAAATTCTTCACTCGACAATGGCAACACGCAACACTCGTGACCAGCCTCACAACCGCCAGTGGACATCCCAATCAATTATCACTCATAGTATGATTAGTTGGTATATGAGGTTAGGTTGGGTTAGGCCACAGGCAACACTCACGGCCGCCAGCAGACAGCCCGAACAATTATCACCCTTGGGATGATTGGTTGGGTTGGGTTAGGTTAGGTTAGGCAACAGGCAACACTTCTTTTTTGGACGTTTGGTCTACTGTTTAAAGAACAATTGCATCTAAAACTTACGAATTCCAACTTCAAATGTATTTTAAATGAACAATCCTACTAATATTATAAAGGCGAAAGTTTGTATGGATGTACAGATGTATGGATGTTTGTTACTCTTTCACGAAATAAATACCGAACGGAGTTTAAAAATTCTTTCACTATTAGAAAGCTACATTATTTGCGAGTAATATAGACTATATATATTGGTAAGCTCTGGGTAAGTAAGGGGAGAGCGGAGTGACGAGAAGGAAGGTGGAGGAGGCGGAGTGGCAACACCCCTAATACCATGCGAACAAAGCCGGGGTCAAAGCTATTAAATACTAAAAATCAAGCGAGACAAATCGTGTATGCTGGAATTGGGTGACTCGAGCTAATTATTGCCACAACCGTGCATACAAAATGATATAATGTACTTCCGAAAAAGTCAAATTGCTTCTTTTTATTTATAAACGAGATTGTGTACAGTTTGTCAATTAAGAGTAGAAAATATATGAGGGCGCCACTGTTGATCAAATGGCAATACTAAACACATAACTCATGGTGTTAAAGTAAAGCTCTGTAACATACATTTTTATAAAAAATTAAAAAGGCATAATAGTGGAAAAAATATTTTTTTCATTGCAGTATAGATACTCGCAGATCTCAAAATTAGAATTGCATGTAGGTATATTATTATTATACCTTTGAAATTTTGTGTTAACATAATGAAGAATAACTATAATGTAATAAAATATAAAGTACAGTTTAGACATTGCTCATATTTATTTAATACTAGATAAAGTACCTAGCGCTGCCTGGGTTTAGATCATGTTTCTAATTTTAGATCTGAATATATTTAACTCATTCAAATCTAAAAGTAGTATAACTAAACTCACCATTAGTGATTCTTCCTTTCTATCTATTGTTAAATTCAAATTTATGTTAAATTAAATTAAAGCAAATCGTTTTATAAATCACCTTTTAATCAAATTTGTCATGAAGAAAAAATGTTTT
Source organism: Limnephilus rhombicus (assembly GCA_929108145.2). NCBI lineage: Eukaryota > Metazoa > Arthropoda > Insecta > Trichoptera > Limnephilidae > Limnephilus > Limnephilus rhombicus. The sequence continues at coordinate 26,661,728 of OV815299.1, read as the reverse complement.
TTTTTAAATGTGGTTTACTGTGTTCTATACATTCAGTGTCATTGCACTTCAAAAAAATATTTGACAGTTAAATTGGTGTTGCCAGTCTACAAATTTAGTAGTTCCAGTTTTTATATTTTCTACTATTTTTTGACAGACTATACATGAAAAACACCTACAACTTGCTACCAAAGTGGTTCCAAATCTTCTTCTATTTTCAAAACAAATGCTCTCGAACTTTCACGATTTTGCTTGCCATTGTTTTTATTTTACATGAACTCCACACAGAAGGTCCTGAGGAAAATAATTTTCCTCAGGGCCTATGCCATCTTTGGGTTGCTGCGTGGAGGGTTTTTTTTAAGGAGGAGAGGAGAGTTCTGGGAAGGAAAGGGGTTTAATGGGTGGGTAGGAATCCGCCTCCAAGACCTAGACAAACCTAACCCCATGAACCCGGGCACCCCTGCTAAATCACCAAACGTAGCGAACCACTTGGGGTGACCTATGGCAGAGGTGTTGGTTATCCATTAAACGTTTCCAGGGCAACGCTACCCGTTCCCGCCTCCCAAATTTAAAATTGTTCTGAATTTCAAATACTTTTCTAGCAAGGTGATTGTTAGCGAGAGGTAGAAACTGGATAAATGACATCCTGGTAGGAATAAAGCAGGTTCTCATTACAAAACCAAACAACTACTTTGTATTAATAATTAATTGATCGATTGTTTACGTTGGCTGATTGTTTATGATATCAGGATCCCCTCCGATATCCGTGTGGGACCCTGTCAGCTCGAGCACTGTGAAGTGATGGATCTGGTGTACCCGCACCGCCACCCCGGCTCGTTGGACTACTTCAAGCAGATGGTTGGCTGGGGAGCCGGTCTCGCGCTGCAGGGGCAGGCCGGGGACCTGAGGGCTTGGGTGCTGTCCGGAATCAGGGGAGACATGCATGCTGTACAGGTTCTAGAGGTACGATCTGGTAGTCATATGATCTTAAGAGTCAATTACATTGGGCGAGTTTACAAGCTACTATCTGGGAAATTCACTATCTGTTAGTAAACTCGCTCAGTGTAATTTTATTACTTGCTAACTAGCAGATTGTTGACAATCTACTAAAAAAGTTGAAAGGTCGTCAACTTTACTTGCTACACGCTAACTCATGATTGGTTTATTTATTCTTTCAACGTTATGGACATAAAACAGCTCTACTCATGATCCATATTACTTAATTTACACAAAAACAACAAAACACCATACAAAGCTACACAAACAATACACAATACCCGAGCCAAAAACAACGAACTTCTCCAAACTCCTTTTTTCAAAACCACCTTTAGGCAAAGACACTCTAAATACATAGCTTGCAAACTATACAATACACTACCAACTACGATCAGACAAAGTGACTCCTTTACAAAATTCAAACAAGGTATTAAAAAATGGATTATAAGTATTGGACGCCACACTATCACAAATATCTGTAAAATAAATCACACATAGACATAAATAACTATTCACATACAACCTAACCCATATAAAACAAATGAAAATAATGGAATCCTGTCAAATTTAACCTATAAATAGACTAGGCAGAATTGATTTCATTACTCCATCTCCAACATTTATAAAATAACTCTCTTTAAAAGATTTATTACCCTATTCTGTTTTAATTCTATTCATAATATGTATTTTACCTGAAATATCCTTGTAATTACTATATTCATTTATATACTTGTACGCCTGTCTCGACACAGGTATACCCTAGTGAGACAGGCATACAAATAAAACCATTGTAAATATATTTTATTATAGATAAATAAATAAAAAAAAAAATAAAAATAAAAAAAAATATGGCCGCCAATAAACAGCTGATTTCGACTGTCAAAAATCTGACAGAATTAGTTCATGCAGGCGTCGTCATTCTTACTACTGGCGCTAGCAGCGACCTCAGTTTCCTAAGCTGCTGAGCGAGTGGACAGTTTTGTGTGTCATCATGATAATCTCACTTGCCGATTCACCCACTTTTAAACTCAGTAGATTTAAAATTACAATTACAATCAGCTTGTAAACTAGCTGAATGTAATTTAGGCTTTAATGATTGTACAGTTTGGATTGTTGCAATCGTTAGTGGCGCCCTCTGTTATTTTCAAAAACTACCGTTAAAATTTCGGTGACCGGACAATTCCGGACAACTGAACTCAACTAAATACCTCCTTTGAAAAGTCAATAAAAGTGATGAAAAAAATATATTAAAAAATGGTATAGATTACGTTAAGTCAGTTTATGGGCTATTATTAATTTTTTTTTTCATCGCTTTTACTTTTCAAAGAGGAGTTGAGTTGAGTTGATTGAGACTTGCCATGAAGCCGAAATTTCAAACAGCTTCCCGATGTGAAAGTGACAAAAAGAAAACTGACAAAAATTCTCAGTTTGTAAAAACTTTAATATCATTTCCTGACCCATTTACCGACAAATTTTCTGAGCAATTTTTTGCCCAATTTCCCCGAAAAAATTTCTGAAAAAATCATAAAATAGTATATTAAAATATAAGTGGTTAAACAGGTCTTTAAAACACGCGCTATTTTTCGAGCACGAGGGCGTAGCCGAGTGCTCGAAATAAAGCAAGTGTTTTAAAGACCAGTTATCCACGAATACTTTACGCTATTTTTTTTTATTCGTACACTTTGAAAACATAAATACTGATAATTATTATAATCAATAATTATCAGCCTGAAACACTCATCCACATTGAAAAAATCTTCCGAGAAAAAATACATGACGCCAACGGGACTTGAACCCGTGCCCTTCTGATTGCCGGTCAGCTGCTCTCCCAATTGAGCTATGGCGGCTTATCTTATACCCGCCAAATGATTCAATATATACTAGTGTTTCATTCAACAATTACTGCTTATTATGCGTTTCAGGCTGATAATTATTGCTTATAATAATTGTTACCCTTTGTGCTATGCATAAAAAATCTTGTCTTAAAACGTTAGTTTAACAATTAAAAATAATAATTAATAAATACTGATATTATTATTAAAAAATTTTGAAATAAGAACTATTAATGAATTCGTGATGAGACATCACAATATCTTGTTGTCATGGAAATGAAAAACACAAACATTAATTTTCAATCTGTCACATAAGATTAATAGTTGACATCACAGTTTTACTAGTTATTGTGTGTTGTAAAATGAGTTCTAACATTGATAATTTAAATACCAAAGCAGAATCGCGGTTAATACCTGAAAAATCCAAAGACGTTTATAAAAAAGAATATGAAAGGTTCATAATATGGATGGAGGAGCAAAACGTAGTAGATGTAGATGAACGAGTTGTGCTTGCTTACCTTCAGAAAATGTCGGAACAGTACAAAGCATCGACTATGTGGGCCATACATTCGAAATTGCAATGTCTGTTGAGGATAAATAAAGGGGTTGATTTAAAATCATTTGTGAAAGTGCATGCATTCATGAAGGCAATTAGCAAGGATGACGTTGCTAAGAAAGCGTATGTATTCAAAGTGTATTTGACGTTTAAAATATTCCTGTCAGATTTATAGTTAAGAGTTGACATTTAGACTTCACATTTTGTTGATTTGTTGATGTTGCCATGGTAAATTTAAAAAACGCGCGTTCCATAAAGTGCGATTTAAACACGCTAGAGCGTACTTTAAATGAGAGTAAAAAAGGGCACCAATAAAAAAAAGGATAATAACGATGATAAATGTTTTTATTATATTTTAAAAAAAGTCCCAACAAGGAAAATTTCTAAACTTCACATTATATCAAAAAAGGTATTCAAAAAATTTCCTTTCTAATTTTCCCATTTCTGCCACAGAAATTTTATCAGAATAATAAAATTTTCCCGAAACAAAAATTTCCCATTTACATAAGATACTTTGACATGTTGCTAGCCCAACTGAGGACTCCAACTTGGAGACACTTCTTCTTCTTCTTTCGTATGGTGGGGGGTCAGAGGGGGACATCTAGGTCTGCGAGCAAGTCTATGGCCTCAGGCATTGCCCTGTGGACCTCACCAAACCCGCCGGGGAATGAATGGAGCGGGCATTCGTTGACCACATATTAGGTGGTCTGCACCGCACCGCATTCACACATCGCCGACTCTTTAAGGCCCTATCTATGCATCATCTGAGCCCAACGGCTATAGGAGCACCTTATCCTATTGATGACAGTTCAGAGTTTGCGAGTCAATGAGAACCCAGGCTGTCTCTCAGTGGAGTCTTGAACGAGGTGGGAGTTTTTAACGTTGGCTGATTGCCACTCAAGCTTCCACCTATCTTCTGGGGTGAGAGGTGTTCGAAGGAGTCTTTCTCCTTCCGTCCAGAAGGGTTTTCGAGACTTTAAGCGGCATGCCGGGTGAGAAACAACATCATCGTGCAAAGGTATCTCGCTTTTATGCAGCACCTTCTTGTACTCCTTCGGTGTTGCAATCTCTCGCCTGATATTTGGCGGGGTTATATTTGCAAGCACGGAAAGCCAAGGGAGACGAGTCGATTTTAAGGTTCCGCTGATGGTTCGCATTGTGGCATTAAGCTGAACGTCGACCATGGAAGAGTGGGCGCTTCTAGCCCATACTGGAGCACAGTATTCAGCTGCTGAGAAAACATACATGCTGGAGACACTCATAGTTACTGACAGCGCTGGAGTGACCAAGTATCACTGGCGTCCGGTGCTAGGGTGTCCTTGGCTCTCCACGCAGTGCAGGACCGCGAGCAGTGGAAGAGCCTTGTCCACCATGGAAATTGGAGTAAGGGTCACTATCCCCAGCGATCAGGAACCGACCTAGAAGAAGAATAAGTTGGTGAACTAGAAGCATAATACCTTTTTTCTTATTCTAGGAGCAACAGAGGAAAGGCTACGCTCAGCTGCTCATCAGGACACTGGCGAAGAGGCATGCGGAGATGAACGGAGAAGTATTTGGATGCATCATCATAGAAAACGAAGCGTCCAAGAACATGTTTCTGAAAATGGGCTTTGAGTTCCTCGACATAGTAACTTGGATTTGGAAAATATAAAGCTTTTGAAGGATGAGATGAACTATACTGGTCCCAGCGAGAAATCGTAGGTGACGTTGTCATTATAGTTTCTCTGTCTTTTTCGTTTTCAAACAAGATCCTTGAGAATGAAGTGGACGAACGTAGATGACATCTCTGACTGGGCCTAGTATACCTAATGCTTGACACCGATAACTTTGCAGAAGAAGATGAAACATGGACATCAGGTTTTAGGGACAGGACAAAACAGAATATTGTAGATAAAGTACACCTAACCTAACCTAACCTAGCCTAACCGAACCTATTTCCCTTTCATACTCTGTTTTGTTACAATTCTCTTCATTTAGTTGTTAGGTTGTCAAAATAATTTCATTTGCATTTCTTCGAACAATTTTTTTGTATTTTTCGACCCGTGTGAACTGAATAAAAAGCTTGTAAAATTACATCAACTTCTTAAACTAGGTGAGGGGGGCTCATTCAGCTTTGCCACCCCGGGCCTCTGACGGGCTTAGCCTGCCACTGACTGTACCCCGATTCAGATTTCTACCCACCCCCAGTGGCGTAGCGTAGTGGCCCAGTGATAGGGGCGGCCCACCCCGGGTGACACCCGACCATGGAAAAAAATTACGAAGGATATTGTCACAAAAATATTTTTAAATGAACACAGTCTGTTATTTTTATTTTCATAGCTCCAATTTCTCTGCTTATTTATGGGGAAATTTTTATCCGTGAAATTCTTTAGCCACCCCACCCCCCCTCCAATTTTTTACACATTTGACTAGGTGATAATGTTTTTATTTTTTATGAAGTCGAAATTTGCATTTTGAAGTCAACTTTAATGGGAGGGGAGGGGGGTGACACCACGTTATCCACCCCGGGTGCCACGCACGCTGGCTACCCCACCGCCCACCCCTCATACATGTGTCCTTCCCAGATCTTCCTCTTCCCTCCACACAGAATCCCCAGATGGCACAGGACATATTCTCTGAGACGGACACTGTAACGTTGGCTGAAGAAGTAGGAAGCGCAACACTCCATAATAAACTAAAAATAAATCACGATGAACTGCGTCCAGTATCTTGTTGTCATTGCGGAAAACAATTATTACTTTGCATATTTAAGGGTTTTATTTATTTATTATTTTACACGCATGGTTTGTTAACAATAAATATATACATTTGAATTTTTTATTTATTTATTTATTGTTTGAAACATTTACAAAGTGTTAACAATATTATAACATTAATGAGTTTGCTAATGGGATATGATGAGGACAAGAAAAAGGACACTGTCTACATTAGATTTCTAAAAACCACCCGCCATTTCCATTTTTTTTTTACATTAACTCCACACAGGAGGCCCTGAGGAAAATAATTTCTCTCAGGGCCTATGTCATCTGGGATGCTGTGTGGAGGATCTTTTTGAGGAGAGGAAGGAATGAACATTGATCTTGAAGAGACCCATGTTGTAGGAAGGAGGAAACACAGAGGCCGGAAAATCATTCCACAGCCGAGCTGTTAAACACAAGAACGAGTCTAAGAAACGACCCGTTCTCTTGTGACAAAAAATTTTGGGCATGCGTTTGGCGTGTTTCCCGACTATGCACCGGTGCCGAAGGGATCAATGATGCTAGTTCCTCGGAGCATCTTCCATTGTAATACCGGTAGAACAAGGATAGCATTCCCACCTGACGCCTGTGCTCTAAAGATTGCAATCTGTCTGTTAATATGGGAGAATCTATCAAACGGACCACCCGTTTCTGCACAGAGTCGAGGATATTTTTCAGGTATTTTGGAGCTCCAGACCAGAGGTGGCTGTCAAATTCAACCGTGGGGCGCACTTGCGATTTGTACAGGGTTAGCAGTTGTGCACTATTAAAGTATCTGCGGGCCCTATACAGTACGCCCAGTTTCTGGGAGGCTAACTTTACTCTGGCTTCGATGGAGCCCCCATACCTGAGCTGGTCACTTAGGGTTACACCAAGCATATCAATGGAGGGCCTGTTCGGAAGATTGCTTCCGTTGAAAGAGACTAGATTTTCATTTCGATCCCTTTTAGACGTAATCAGACAAGATTGGGTCTTTGAAGCATTAAATTCAACGAGATTATTTTTATCCCAAGAGAAAACACTCTCGAGGTAACCATCCATTCTTTGCTTCAAAGCCCTACGAGCTGTTGGAGTTTGTGAGCCCTTCGGGGGCTTGTCAAACAAAAAGCTATCATGAACTGTACTGTCATCCGCATAACAGTGAATTGGTGCACATGACAAAAGGTAGTTGATGTGCAACAAAAACAAAGTCGGAGACAGAACAGATCCCTGCGGGACGCCAGCATTTATCGAGTGTGAGGAAGAGGTGAAACCATCGACTACCGTCTGAATCGACCTCTCCCTCAAGAAGTCGGCAATCCAAGTACACAAGGATGCGGGAAGTCCGTAAGAATGCAGTTTGTTGACAAGTCCTCGGTGCCAAACCCGGTCAAAGGCCTTGGAGATGTCCAGTGCAACCGTTTGGGTCTCACCGAAACGTTCCAGGCATCGCCCCCAAACATGCGTCACATCCTCTATCATCTATAACTCCTATCTCGTGTGGTGATCTTCATACGCGAGAAGATCACCACACGAGCGGTTCCGCCGGAATCCATATTGACGATCGTTAATAATTTTGTTCTTCTCGAGGTATGTGAGCAGTTTGTCGTTGATCACACGTTCCATCACCTTAGACAGAACTGATGTGATCGCTATGGGGCGGTAGTTGGCCGGGTTGGAGCGGTCACCCTTCTTTGGAATAGGATGGATAACCGCTTTTTTCCAACCAGAGGGCACAGAGCCAGTCTTCAGGGAAATTTTAAAAAGCTTCGTCAAAATTGGAGCTATTTCTGCAGCGCACCTCTGCAGTACCAGGGCAGGTATTCCGTCAAGCCCACTAGCTTTATTAACATCAAGCCTTCGTAAAACATGGAGTACTTCCCGATGCCGGATCCTCAGCTTTTTCATACGAAAACCGCAGTGAGGAACCGACGGCGGGACAGCACCATGGTCATCGAGGGTTGAGTTATCCGCAAACACTTTACCTAATAAGTTAGTCTTTTCGGTGGCGGTGTTTGCTAGTGAGCCGTCAGGTCTGGTAAGAGGAGGCAGACTGGATTTGCAGAAATTGCGACCTATTGAGCCCGCAAGCGACCAGAATTGCCTGCTGCCATGCGGGCATGCAGCCAGCTTTCTGCTGATCTGCTGGTCATGCTCAAATTTTGATCTATTTATGATTCTCTTGGTTTCCTTTGCCATTTTGTTGTAAGCTGTTCTGTCTTCAGATGTTCTAGATGTGTTGTAGGCTCGGTAAGCCGCGTTTTTTTGTCGCACTGCTTCAGCGCATTGTCGACTGAACCACGGCTTTGAGCCTACACCAGTTTCCTTAACAGTAGATTGGATGAAGCCATCCATCGCGGATGTGATGACTTCACCAATTTCCTGGGCACATCTTGAGGGATCCGAAGTCCGAAAACAGACAGCTGACCACGGGAAAGCATTAAAATGTACCCGCAGACCGAACCAATCTGCTGACCTATAGTGCCACACTTTTCTCTTCAGCCTCTCGTTTGGTGGTCTGAAGTTTACAGGGATTGATGTCATCACCAGGCAGTGGTCGGACGATCCTAAAGGCGCTGTGACTTCAATCTTGTAACCGTGTGGCACAGTAGTTAAAAATAGGTCTAACAGATTGGAACGGTGAGTCTGGACATCAGGAACCCTTGTGGGCTCCTGAACCATTTACTCCAATCCGTAGCAAAGGGCAAAGGATTCCGCTTGGCGTCCAGCTGAGTCTGTTGATCCCGAGAACTTCAGCCAAGGTTCGTTATGAACATTGAAGTCCCCCAGGACCACAAACTCTGCCGTAGGGTAGCGGGGCAAGAGGTCATCAATAGTGTCGCTTAAGTGTTTGAAGAGCTCGTACGTGTCTGATTCGCCAAGGTTCGGTGAGCGGTATAAACACGCGTAGAATCTTACCGTACTGGCAAGATTGACGCGTACCCACATTACGTCGAATCTGGAGTTTTCCAGATTCAACAGTCGCACACAGTTGACGTCAGCTCGACTATAGAGACAGACACCTCCTTTAGGTCTGAACTTGCCTGCGAGGGTGAAGCCCGGGCAGTCCAGATAGGAGGCGTCTACAGGCTCAGCTATCTGTTTTTCAGACAGGAAAAGTAGGTTGGGGCGTTGAGAAAAAAGATGGTGGTGGACAGAGTTTAAATTGGTGTGCAGGCCGCGAATGTTGGTGTAATTCACCAACAGTTTTGGCCTGCACCGGGGACGCCTACTCCTCGCCGCTGAAATGAGGTTATTTGTTGATGGTTGTATATTCGTGATTTTATTTGTAGGGTTATTTAAGAGTGTGTTATAGGGGTAGAATGGTTATTTTCTGAAAAACGGCTCTCTAAAACGGCTTAATACTACCTTTCAAGTGTCATTCTCGGACCTGATATTTTCAAATTTGAAATTCCGTCCTTATCTATTGCTGGATATGGAAAATGCCATAAGAAGGTTTGTGAATGGTGGGAGAAAACCAAATTTACCAGTATGGCTGCGGCAGCCGACGAAGAAAAAAAACTGGCTTTTCAAAGCGGCGATGTTGACGAAAACGGGACGCCGATGATCACTGTAGTAGCTGATGCGTGTTGGTCCAAGCGATCTTATAAAACCAACTACTCCGCCCTCTCAGGAGCTGCTACGATTATCGGTTACCGCACAAAAAAAATTATTTACATGGCAGTTAAAAACAAGTACTGTACAACCTGCGCAAGAGCTATAAATTTGAAAATTCCTATGCCCGAGCACACTTGCTTTAAAAATTATGTTGGTTCGTCAAGCGGAATGGAAGCTGAAGCAATTTTAGACGGGTTCCAACAATCGATGAGTATGTACGGTCTTATATATTCAACCCTCATTGCCGATGGAGACTCCAGTACTTATGCCAGAATTAAAAACAGTCACCCGTATCCCAATATTACAGTACAGAAAATAGAATGCTCTAACCACTTAATTCGAAACTACAGCAATCAAATTGAAAAAATTACAAAAGATACTGGCTTTCCTTTGGAGTTCAGAAAAATTATTTCAACCAACAAACTTCGTCTTAGGAAGGCGGTAGTCGGAGCTGCAAATTACAGGATGCAATCAAATAGTGCTTTGGACCAAAAAATTACCGATTTACGGAAAGATTTATTAAATGGACCTAAACATGTTTTCGGTGAACATAAAGATTGTTTACCATACTTCTGCAAATTTAAACTTGATCCGAATAAAATATTAGATTACAATCACGTTCCACAGTTACAAAACAATATTATATTTTCAAAAATTATGGACGCTAATTCTCGGCTTGTCAGTAATGCCCGAAGTCTAGTATATTGTTTAGACAGTAATATTGTTGAGAGTTTTAATGGAGTTATTGCAAAATTTATTGGCGGAAAAAGAATAAATTATTCTTTAAAACAGTCCTATATGGGTCGTTGTGCAGCTGCAGTAGTTTCTTTCAATTCCAAGAGACCTTATTATTCTTTACATAAGCAGATTTTCAACAGAAGTCCTAGTAATTTTTTAAAACGGTTAGAATTGAAAAGAGCAAAAAGAAGAATGGCTTCTAAAACAAACGATAAAAGATCTTTACGAAAAAAACAAGGGAGACATTTGCTTACAAAATCGGGAGCACCTGATAACCATTATGGCGAATTGTGCGAAAAAACGGATATGGAACAAGATGCATATGAATGTGCTAAGGCAGAATTCTTAAAGCTACTCGACATTTCACAAAGTGAAAAGAAGGCAGTCGAAAGACGAACTGTCTTACAGTCTGATAGCGGGGAGTGGCTTGAACGCAGAAGAAACATGTTAACAGCTTCTTTATTTGGTAATATCTGTAAACGAAGTCAATCCATTAGTTGTGCTAATTTAGTCAAAACAATATTATACGGCCGCTCTCTAGATAATATAAAATCTATTCAATATGGTAGGGACCATGAGCAAGTTGCAAAAAGGCAACTTTGCATTCAAGAAAATATTGTCGTCGATGACTGTGGGTTATTTATTGATGATATTTTCCCGTTCTTAGGAGCCACCCCAGATGGTTTGGTAAATGACAGTACAATATTGATGGAGTTTTACCTACCATTAAAACTCTTATTATGTTGCCTTCCTCATCCAGAACATATTTATATATGTGGGAGAGACGACACGTCTATTCTTGTCTTAGTGGTATAATTTGACTTCCTTTTCCTTGTTCTGGCGTCATCAATACGTTCTATGATTGGTTGTTTGTTCTGTCACTGCAGTTGGCGTCTTGCGTCATTTCCCTTTGTTTTCAATTGTAATCTCACCAAGCAGTGGATTAAATATGTTCTGGATGAGGAAGGCAACATAATAAGAGTTTTAATGGTAGGTAAAACTCCATCATTATGTAGTGCCGTTCCTCATCCAGAACATATTTATATATGTGAGAAGTGTTTGTTATCGCCTTGGTGACAGAACTGATGTCAATTGTGAGAGGTCGTTGATTAATCTTGTATAGGTTCAAACAGATTTGTGAGGGATAGCGATGTTAGGGAGTTACCTCCTTCCAATACCTCTTTTCTGTAATGTCTCGCAAATGTGTTCTCACTCTTCCAATTTCCTCTTTCGAGGATCTTTTCAATGGGGCAATTTTCTAACCAGCTCAATGATGCTACGGCAGACCTTGTACTTCCTGCTGATTTGTCGATGCCAGCGCTTCTTAGAACTGTTTTTACCCATCCTCCAATTATTGTTCTTGTAGCAGGTTTTGGCAAGCCCGTTGTTGAAATAAATAAATCTGGTATTGAATTTGCTTCATGTCTTCTTACTTTAGATAAAGAGCATACTTTACGGAGCCAATATACCGGATCCGTAGCTTGGTCTGAGGAAGCATTAAGCTTCCATCCTGACTGATGGTGAGTTGCGGAATCAGTTTTAGATCCAAAAGCTGGCCAAAGTATAATATGGTCCCCATTGTCCACAAAACTGTCTGGTGTGTATCGTAACAGAGTAAGATCATGCACTCTTCGTCCAGATGCGAGCAGAAGAATAACAGCGCATCTTCGAGAGGCCTCAAACAGAGTAACTGTTTCTGGAAGGTTTTCTTTTAACCAAAAACTAACTTGTCTCGGGTCCCAGATAGGCAACACTTTCTTCTTTCTGGTAGTATTAACTATACCCTTCATTACTTGTTTCACCAAGATATGGTTGCTTAGCGATTCACACTCTGGGTTAGTTAATGTTGAAATGGCTGATTTATGAAGTGCAATGGTACTTGGAGCCAAGCCTTCGTTAAGCTTTAAATTGGCTAAGAATCTTGCCAATTGGGAACCTGATGGATTAGTTATATCAACCTTATTTTTGATACACCACTGACCCCACCTTTTCCATGCTAGTTTATATGCCGTGATTGTTGAAGATCGCCATCCGGCATTGAGGAGACCTCTTTCATGCTCTGTCCATCCATATAGCGCTCCTCTCCAGCCCCAATCTTCCATACTTCCATCTCCAGTTTTTGGATCTGTGGAGGATGAAGACCTGTCGATGTGTCCACCAGGTTGTATAGAAGGTTGGTTATTTGCCGAGGTGGGGCTAGCGCTCTCGACTGAAGATCTGGCAACCAAAACACTTTGGGCCACCTCGGTACTACCAGCAGGTACATACCGACACACTTGTTTAGATGTTCCAGGACTCTGGGTATCAAACAGGGCGGTGGAAACACCCATGCCAGTGGGAAGCACCAGATCCTGCTGAAAGCATTGTGATATAGGGCTGCCGTGTCTGTGGGGTCTATGGATACGTAACTCTCTACAACATGAGCTGTTTTGGACGCAAATAAGTCCACCATGGGTCTGCCCCATGAGCGGAATATCTGTTCGATCGCTGGAGGTAGAAGGTGCCATTCGGGTAACAGGGTCCCTCGGGAAAGATGATCGGCGAGTCCGTTGTATCGTCCCGGTAGGTAATACACTTCCATCCTTATATTGTTCGCATCCGCTACTTCCAGAATCTGATATGTCAACTGAAGGAGGCTCACTGATTTCGTACCTCCTTCGTTGCGTAGGTATGCTAATACTGTTCTGTTGTCCGATTGAATGAGACAAGTAGAATTGCTCAAATTGGCTTTCCGACACTTCAATGCATGGAGAATAGCAAACATTTCTTTTAGGTTGCTGTGCCATTTGGTTTGTTGTTGTGTCCAACAGCCTGAGAGTGGAGTGTCGTCCACCTGTGCCCCCCACCCGCTGTCTGCTGCGTCTGTCGCAATGAAGTGGCATGCTTTGGGGAAATGAATAAGGGAATGTGTACTCACATTGTGCCTCCACCACTCTAAATCGTTCAATACTGCAAGGTTTACGGGTACCTTCTTCCGGGGTGGAAGCTTTGCCATGGCAATTGACTGGAGCTGCATCTGCCTGCAGTGCAAGCGACCCCTGGGAACCACAAACGCTGCGAAGTTCAGCTGTCCTAGGATGCTCTGCGCATCCCTCAGGGACCATCTCTTTCTTGTCATGAGGTTTTGCAATGACTTCCATATTGCGCGGCACTTGTTCCCAGTTAGCGTCTTCTGATTGAGGCAAGTGTTCCATGACACTCCCAGATATTCTATCGCCTGTGTCGGTAGGTGAACACATTTCTTTAGGTTGATGGTCCAACCGAGGGACTGTAATAAATCCAATGTTACTAGTGTCTGCAGTCGGAGAGTTTCTTGGTCTTGATGAGCCAGGAGAAAGTCGTCCAAATAAACAATGACTCGTATGCCCTTTTTCCGAAGGATCTCTGCGATCCAATTGGTTATTGCTGCAAAAATTTGAGGGGAACTGCTCAAACCCTGGGGCAAACATGTCATCTGCAGACATTGACCTCTGTACACGACACGCAGGAAACGGCGATGGGTCTTTGCAACTGGTATATGAAAATAGGCGTGTGCCAGATCTACTTTTGTCATATAGTCTCCGGGTTGCAAGAAATCGGGCACTTTGAAGTGGGAGATTAGGGAAAACTTTTTCACTCGCACAAAATCGTTCAGCGCTTTCAGATTGATGACAGGACGATGGGTCCCGTCGTTCTTCTGCACCAGAAACATCTGGGAGAGAAAGCCTCGATTCACGGGTGCTGCTTCCAGTACTCCCATCTTCAGCAACTCCTTTATTTGCATGTCCATATCGGGTGTGTGCCTTGTTGAGAAATTGTGCAGTCTCACCTGAGTGGGTCTGGTCAATGGTGGTCTCAACCAAAATGGGATCCGATAGCCATTGAGGATTTTTAGGGCGAAGTCGGGGGCTTCTGCGGTACGCCATATTTGTAAAAAACTTCGCAATTGCCCTCCCTGAAATCGCCCGGGCTGGTTGTCAATTGTTTCGGCGGCGACGGTGCGAGGTCTGCCCTCGCCCCGTCGGCCTCCGAAATTTCCGTCCTCTGCTGGCAGAGGAGGAAGGGCCAGAATGATGACCGGGGTCTGCCCGCCGGTACTGAGACGGAAATTGGGTGGAACCCAGATTCCCTGCGGGAGCACACTGAGTTGGTATGACTGCTCGTGTTCCGCTTTTCGGCCTTGACAAAATTTCGCTACTTCTTGCTTGCGAAAACGGAGCCCTGAAGACTTTGCTCGCCCCACCAAGTCTCTGCAACTGGGAGATGAGCTTGTCTTCATTAAATAAATGGGTCACAGTTGGAGGAATTTTCCCCAGAGCTGATCTATCAACTGGAGTTTTACACATTTCCAGGATGCGATCACGCCGATGCTCGATAACTTCAGCCCGCTTCCCACAAGCAATCTGAAGAATGGCGTCGTTCTTCGAAATACTTCCCCCGAAAACCTCCTGAAATTTCTCTCGTAAGGTCTCCGGTGAGAGTTCAGCATCAGGCTGACAGCTCCAGGTTAGGACGCTCTGTACAGAGTCCTGGATGACCTGCCTTTGTTGTAATGCTACGTGGGAAATTGCTGCAAAGGCTCTCTCCATTCCCATGAGTTGGGCACATGCGGGTGTGAAGGAATTGAGTTCGCAGTTCACCTCTAATTCCTTGAACCCCGGGTCTGCTACGTATTCTTTCAATGTTTTGGCGTAGCGAACGTCACACCAACCGGGAGAATTAAAATTCTGCAAGCGCTCCACCGTCTTCAGCATGGCGTCCGTCGGCGCATTCATTTGCGGTTCCTTTAGCGACACGGTGGGATCCGGCATATGGAAAACCGGAGCAGCGGATGTGCCACAAGTAGGCTCAATTTGGGTCTCTAAATTTTCTGGGCCCTCAAATTCGCTCGCGTCGGAATCACCGGCGGCATCTCGCCTGAAAACGAAGCTTTGCAAATCGCTTAACTGCCGCGACAATTTCTTCAGCATTTTTTTCTGCGATCTCTTCTTGTGCCTTCTGTTCTTAGGCCGAGAACAATTAGAACTCGAAGAAGAAGAGTCTGATGAGTTTGTATCATCAATACGGCGTTTTTGCGTCGATTTCCTGGATTCTACGTTCGACATTGCGCGAAATAATAACAACAATAATGCGTTCCGCGTTTTCACAAAATGCGCAATGCGATCCGTAAAATTTACGTAAACTTCACTTGTTAAATATTTTTTACACCAAAGGAAGCACTTTTATAAGTTTTTTTGTTATCTCGAGCACTTTTACATTGAATAAAACTTCGATAAAGCGCGAGATAGCTACCACATTCGAAAGAATTCGATGTCAATTGAAAACAAAGGGAAATGACGCAAGACGCCAACTGCAGTGACAGAACAAACAACCAATCATAGAACGTATTGATGACGCCAGAACAAGGAAAAGGAAGTCAAATTATACCACTAAGACAAGAATAGACGTGTCGTCTCTCCCACATATATAAATATGTTCTGGATGAGGAACGGCACTACATAATAGAAATTAAATGTCCGATTTCTGCTAGTGGGATGCTATTTGAAGAAGCAATAGCAAAAAAAAAAATAACGTTCTGGAAGCAAGATAAAAAAAACAATTTTATTTTTACAAACACAAATCACAACTGGTATTATCAAGTACAGGGTCAACTTCACATTTCCAAAAAGACTGTATGTATTTTTGCCGTCTGGTTGGGTGAAGCAATTCCATTAAAAATAGAATTAATTAAACGAGACGACAAATTTTGGGGAGAAAAAATGGAAAGCAGATTAAGTACTTTCTTTATGGATTGTTTATTACCAGAAATTATAGATTCAAGATTTAAAAGATCTATGCCCATTCGTGACCCACAATATATTATGTCCGCCTTGGAGAAAAAAAGAAAAGCAGCGACACTAATTAGAACAGAAAAAATTAAGAAATGCAAGAAAAATCTATTACGGGATATTGAAACTAATGTAAACTAATGAAACACGGAATGTATTGCATTGTACTACTCTGCGTACATCCGATTGCGAGGAAACTTTGGTGAGTTGTTGTGTGCATGCCCGCGATAGTTTCTGTATATGTAGTGAGTTCTGGCATCATGAAATTATGCGTTGCTAACCGTTCGTCTGATTGCGTTGACACTTTGGGGATTTAATGTGTACATACCCGCGATGGTTTCTATATATAATAGCGAGATCTGGCGTCATGAAAATGCATTACTAAACCGTTCATCCGATTGCGAGGAAACGTTGGTGAGTTGTTGTGTGCATGCCCGTGATGATTTCTATATAGAAGGTGTCCCAAAAGAAAGTTGATATTTAGTGGATCGATTTAAAAAAAAAGTAAAGGTTCTGTCGAAAAAATGTTTATTAAATGCTAAAATACACAATTTGGGAATTTATTTCTGAAAAATAATATCGTCCAAATATAAACCCTCACGTTCGCGGCATTCATTTAATCGAAGAGTAAAATTTCTTATGACGGCTTGCCAGGTAGGCTTCGTGATGGCTGCCATTTCGTGACGGATATTTTCTTTTAATTGCATCAGGGAAGTCGGATTTTTTGTGTACACTTTAGATTTGAGATAACCCCACAGGAAAAAGTCCATAGGAGTTAGGTCAGGACCACGAGGAGGCCAATTTATTTCACCTCTCCTGGAGATCAATTTGCCAGGTAAAATTTCACGAACTCATGGCAGAGACGTATTGGACGTATGTAATGTTGCTCCGTCTTGCTGAAAAGTTGCGTTCACACAGAAAGCAAAACAAATATCAACTTTATTTTGGGATACCCTATTTATATATATATATAGTGAGTTCTGGCATCATGAAATTATGCGTTGCTATCGTTCATCCGATTGCGATGACACTTTGAGGATTTGATGTGTGCATGCCCGCGATGGTTTCTATATATAATAGTGAGCTCCGGCGTCATGAAAATGCGTTACTAAACCGTTTATCCGATTGCGAGGAAACTTTGGTGAGTTGTGTGCATGCCTGCGATGGTTTCTATATACATGGTGTTAAGGGACGTACTTGACTTACTTTAACCAGTGATTCCTGACATGATTTAGAGTAAAAAATGTAAAAAAAAAATTGTCTCCGGTGACATTTTTCATGTTTTTTTTTCTACAAAAATGTAAAAAAATTGTAGTTGTTGGATAGTTGGAGGGGTGGTTAGTGGTTGGTCTGTTACTCAGCTGAGTGACCAGTGACGACATGCGGAAGAATTTTTTTTGTTTGATTTTAAAGAAAAAAAAAATGAAAAAAAAAGTCACCGGAGACCAAAATTTCATTTACATTTTTTACTCCAAATAATGTCAGGAATCATTGGTTAAAGTAAGTCAAGTACGTCCCTTAAAATCCTGTATATAGTGAGTTCTGGCATCATGAAATTGTGCATTGCTAACCATTCATCCAATTGCGATGACACTTTTGGGGATTTTATGTGTGCATGCCCGTGATGGTTTCTATATGTATACATATAATAGCGAGCTCTGCCTGGAATTCGCTAGTTCTGGAATAAACGATTTTTATTATATGTATGCTTTATTAAAATAAAGAGTGTCGCTGCAGTTTTGTCATGGTTTTCTGCAGCCTTGCACGACAGCTACTGCCATGATTTAAAAAAAATATTGTGTAGTTGTACAAAATAACACAAAATAAATATATAAATAAAAAAGAAACTTTCTTTTATTTCTCGAAGTCAATATTATTAATGATGTTATTAATATTTATAGATATTCTATCAAATATACGTTTAGAATTTGGGGATAGTAATAATAATGATGAATTCTAGAAAATATATAGTTTTAAAAACAATAAACAACTGAATATTTAGAAGTTAAATTAAAAAAAAAAACTTCATTAAATCCACTCCAAATGTGAACCACGAGATTCCAAACGCTTTTTATAATGTAAGCCTATGTGGAAGGACCAAGAACAAGCAAATGATGAAACATTTATAAAAAGGATCATACTAGATATTCTACCAACAGAATAAGTTCCATAAACAAACCACACTTTATTATTGGTTTGCTTTTACTTCGTTATTTAAAAATACTGTGCTTGGATGTACATAACGCAAGTATAATGTTGACCTTTTGAAATCTGGGAAGACACCCCTACTGCCATCTAGCGATGTTAAAATGAACACATTTTGACAGTTAACGAAATGTTCCGAGGGTATTATATACGCTTAAGTGTAATATGAGAGGAAGGAAGGTCTGGGAGGGAAAAGGTAAAGGGGTGGGTAGGATGCTGGGGTTCAGAGTTTCCAGGAGTGACGGACGTATGTATCCAACCCACCCACTGCGGTGCAAGGCGATGGGAAGGGAGAGTCCGGCTGGAGAGGTCGCCCAATGCGCCCCATGCTACTGCTGGGTCCCCTCCTGTCACGAACCGGCACAACAGCAGCGGCGGGGTTTTTACACTCGTTGATGGGGCAGCCCACCCTCAGTCGTGAGCCTGAGGGTCGGGCCCCTGTACTACCGAGCGGCCCGGACAGCGGTAACTGGTTGTAAAGGGTCTCCCTCAACCAGCATCTCCCAATCCGGCCCGCCACGCAGAAGGTGGGCCGACGCACCCGCCATCAAGACCTGGACAAACATTACCCCTAGAACCCGGGCACCCCTGCTAAGTCACCAAACGTAGCGAACCACTTGGGGTGACCCGTGGCAGAGGTGTTGGTCATCCAATAAATGGTTCCCAGGGCGGCGGTACCCATACCCGCCTACCAAATTAAAATAATAATTGTGCACGATTGCTCAAGTAACTTTCTATCCATTGGACGGCTATGTCGTTGATGTTATTTGATTTCAGTTTTTTGGTAAGCTTTACGTGTGAGATACTATCGAATGCTTTTCTTAGGTCTATGAATATTCCTGCGCATTTATTACCTTCATCAAGTGCCGAGTGTATAAATGATGTTACATTTGCTATTGCGTCTTGTGTGCTTTTTGTTTTTAAGAATCCGAATTGATTGCCATGTAATATTTTATTGTTCTCCAGAAAATCTACAACCCGTTTTTTTATAATCTTTTCAAATATTATTGCTATATTCGATATTAGTGAAATCGGTTGATAATTTGAGACATTTTGTGGGTCGCCAGTTTTAAAGATAGGGGATATTACAGATTTTTTTATAATTTGTTGGGAATATGCCTTTAGTCAGACTGAGATTAATAAGGTGGTTAAGAGGTTTCAGTAGATACATTTTCCTTGTTTTAAGAATTTTCACAGAAATATGGTCAAAACCTGGAGAGGATCCGTCTTTCATTTTTTTTTTTTTTTTATTTAAAAAAATACATACGTATACAGATTCATAGTAAAACATTTGGTTCTTAAGGCTAATAACAATATGTAAATTTCTTTTTAATGAAACTTCACAATTCAAAAGAGAAAATATTTCTCGTGCTTGAATTTTGGAGTGTAAAATGCATAGTTACACAGAGTATGTTATTACAAGTACTTATATTAATAAAATATATATTCATGAAGACAAGTGGACATAATAACTGAAAGTATTGTCAGAGTAGGTACATATAATAAAGTTGTAACAATTTGGTGCCTGCAAATAATGCGTATGTACTTGCTTTCAATTTGATATGGTGATGAAATATTTTTAGAGATTATGTTCTAGTTTATTTTTTTGTTGTTGTTATTATTGTGATGGTGAATTTAAAACTTATAATTAGTGTCGGGTTGGTCTATTAGTGTTTTTATTTGGGATTTAAAAACTTTATAATTTTTTTCAGACTTGATTTTATATGGGAGAGCATTGAAAAATTTTATACCTTGATAAGCATAATGGTGTTGGGAAGCACTCGTTTTAAATTTTGGAATTTCTAAATTGCCCTGTGATCGTGGTCGGTTGTTTATGTTTGTGAATGTTATTGTTGATGAATTGAAATGATCTTTATGAGTTTGCAATAATGAGTTCTTTTTGAAAATTTTATTAAGACTGAGAACCCTGAAAGAGTCAAATAGCTGTGTTGTTGGAAATACAGATGGTTTTCGTAAGATGACTTTCAAAATCAACCTCTGTACCCTTTCTACAGGTAAGAGGTTTGTTTTGAAAGTCCCACCCCACCCGATTATACCATATTGTAGTATAGATTGGGCAAGAGAGAAATAGATAGTTTTGATCAAATTGGATGATAAGATGTTTCTCAGTCTAATAAATATGTATATAAGTTTTCTTATTCTGGTTACTGTATTTTGGACTTGTTCTTTCCATTTTAAGTGTCTATCTACTATGACACCCAGATACTTTATACTATTTTTGCAAGTTATTGGTAGGCAATTTTCATCGTTGCATTCCTTTTTATTTTCACACTGTGATGAATGGATTTTAATAGTTATATTGTTCTCGACATTTTTTTCTTTCAAAGAAAAAGGAATAAAATAAGTTTTCTCCGTATTAAGTGAGAGACAATTTAGGTCAAACCATGTTTTGAGTATGTTTATATTGATATTTGCTATACTCATTGTTTCCTCCCATGATTTACCTTTAGTGATAACTACAGTGTCGTCTGCATAAGATATGATATCTCCAACTATGGGAAGAGTGAACATTTGATTTACATATATAATAAAAAGGATAGGACCGATGACAGTTCCTTGTGGTATACCAAATGATGAGGTTTTAGGTTCACTTAGTGTATTATTTATTTTGACGTATTGTAATCTCTCTTTTAGATAGCTTTGGAACCATGACAGTACTGTTCCATCCAATCCAATTTGCATGAGTTCCTCATTTAGTTTGGAGTGTGATATGCTATCAAATGCCTTGCGTAAGTCGATGAATATACCAAGACACTTTTCTCCATTATCTAATTTTTGTATTATTGTTGAAGTTAATTTAGCAATTGCATCTTGAGTGCTGAGATTGTCCCTAAACCCAAATTGGTTTGGGCTCATTATCTTTTTTTCTTTTATGTAATTGTTGAGTTGTTTTTTAACAATTTTTTCATAGATTTTTGCAATTTTTGATGTGAGTGCTATGGGACGATAGTTGGAGATATTTTTTTCATCTCCAGATTTATAAACAGGGGTGACAATAGTCTTCTTATAGTTGTTCGGGAATACACCCTTCTTTAGACTTACATTTATTATATGAGCAATCGGTTTGCTGATTATCTCATGAACGGCTTTTAATGTTTTTACGGTTATATTGTCATAGCCAGGGCTTGCTGATCCTCGCAAACCCATTACAGCGCTTTCGACTTCCTTATCAGTTACTGAAGCAAATGTGTGGAAACCTTCTTCAATAGTTGAGTTGTGCTCTGGTTGTTGTGTTTGTTTGTTGTCTAGGATAATATTACGCGCAAGATTAGGGCCGACATTAGCAAAATATTCATTATAAATGTTACCACACAGTTTTGGATTTTTTTCGGCGTCAGTGTTGATTCCGTGATGAGTAATTTCTTTAGGTAACTTTTTTTTCGTGCTTTTGTTGGTTATTGTATTGATGATTTTCCAAAACTCTTTGCTGTCTTGACCAGCATTTTTTATTTTATTACGAAAATACTTTTCTTTTGTCAGTCTAATTAAAAGCGCAAGTTTGTTACGGTATTTCTTGTAGAAGGTGTTGATTTTTTCATCATTAGGGAATTTTCTAGACTGGTGGTAGTATTTTTCTTTATTTCTGATTTAAATTACTAGTCCATGGGTTATCCATGGCTTTATCAATCTGTGTTTAGATTTTGGTTTAGAAACAATTATTTGTGTGGATAGGTTTATGTGATTTTGGAAAACTGTTTCGAAATTCTCAGCACAGGTATTTGGATTTTCCGATTCAAATATTGATGCCCAGGTTTCCGTTTTAAGATTTGTTCTTAAAATTTCCATATTTAAATATTTTTTTTCATATTTTTTCTTGTCAATTTTGTTAGAGTTGGAACTTCTTTTATCAATGTTGGTAACAAATATACAGGTATAGTGATCGGTTATGCTGGTTTTCTATTATAAGTTGTATTTCAGTTTCAGTAGTTTTTTTTAAAGTGGACAGTGCATTTCGTTTTTGTGTATTATTAGTTATAGGTTTTGGTGTGTGTAAAGGTTTAGAGATTTTTTAGCGAGATTATTTCCTACTTTAGAGAAATAAGAATTGAAAATGTTTGCTGTTAGTTTTGGATCTTTGGATACATCTATTATATTATTTTCATGTTTAATGTATTTTATAGAATTATTTTTTTTCTTATTTTCAATTGCATTACCGCTTTCCAAATAGCTTTCAGATTATTTTCTGAAGTAGAGATTATTTTTCTGAAGTAGTCCTCTTTACTTTTTTTAATTAAAGTTGTTAATTTATTTCTATATTTTTTGAGAACTATTTTAGCATTTTCGTCGTGTGGATTTTTAATTGTACTTTTATACAGCTTTTCTTTTTCTCTAATAGATTTTATAAGGCCAAGAGTGATTCAAGGTTTTATACATCTGAATTTTGAATTCGTGTATAATGAGACCTCTGTTGTGGAGGTTTCAATATGATCCATAAGTTTTTTTCCAACATACTTGAATAAATATAATTTATTTATTCATATTTTAAGATTCACAAAAAAAAATAGATAATGTATATATATATATATTTCACGAAGCTACAAGCTGTTGAAGTAGAGGGGAAAAAATTGTGTCCATCTTGTCACGATTTCCACACTTCTGGGTATCTGAAAAATAAAAAAGGTAGATTCTTTATCAGAACAAATGGCATTATATTAGATATATACTTTTGCTTACTTTTATAAAATTATTTATTATATTTCTACTCAAAAAAAATTAATGTCTTTCAGTTATTTTTTAACTTTTCAGAATTTTTTAAAATAGTAAAAATTAAAAAAAAAAAGTTTTTTGTTAGTTCCTACCATAGAGGGATATAAAAAGAAAATTCATTCCAAATTTCAAGAAAATCGGTCAATTAGAACTTGAGATTTTGTGACAAACCTTTCGAAAAAAGCAGTTTAGTTTTGTTTTATTTAGATTCTACTCGTAGTTAGATTCCGTCTAAACCGGTCGAATTGCCACGACACTAAAATTACTATAATTTTAGTTATGTTTTATTTAGATTCTAGTTAGATTCCGTCTAAACCGGTCGAATTTTCACGACACTAAAATGACTATAACTTTTGAGATAATTCGAATTTCGAAAAATCCTTTTAAGAAGATATTTTTGAATATCTAAACCATGGGTCGGCAACCTGCGGCCCGCGAGGAGTCTTGGTGCAGCCCGCAAGATTCTCGCCGCAACGCACGTGACGGACTATATCGTACACAACGGAGTAAAAGGGTTAGCGAAGGGGGGAGCGGGGAGAAGGGAAAGGACGGCAATAACGCCACCCGCACCTCGCCTCATTCCGTTGTCGATCACCGGTAACGCCACTCGTCACTCGTTCGCCCGCGATGCGTTAACTACCTATTCATAGGGAAACAGGGTTTACAGGGAAAAAATAAATTGATATGCCATATGTATTCCGATGTTAAATCAACTATCATTGTTTAGCAAGCATATCGATGTATTCCGATGTTAAATCAACTATCATTGTTTAGCAAGCATATCGATGTATTCCGATGTTAAATCAACTATCATTGTTTAGCAAGCATATCGATGTTAAATCAACTATCATTGTTTAGCAAGCATATCGATGTATTCCGATGTTAAATCAACTATCATTGTTTAGCAAGCATATCGATGTATTCCGATGTTAAATCAACTATCATTGTTTAGCAAGCATATCGATGTATTCCGATGTTAAATCAACTATCATTGTTTAGCAAGCATATCGATGTATTCCGATGTTAAATCAACTATCATTGTTTAGCAAGCATATCGATGTTAAATCAACTATCATTGTTTAGCAAGCATATCGATGTTAAATCAACTATCATTGTTTAGCAAGCATATCGATGTATTCCGATGTTAAATCAACTATCATTGTTTAGCAAGCATATCGATGTATTCCGATGTTAAATCAACTATCATTGTTTAGCAAGCATATCGATGTTAAATCAACTATCATTGTTTAGCAAGCATATCGATGTATTCCGATGTTAAATCAACTATCATTGTTTATTTAGCATATCGATGAAAGGAAACTCGATCATTTTCCAAATTGCAAGAAAGCAGTAGAAGAAGCTGGGATAAATTTTATTTGGGAAAATGCTAACGTGAAAAGTGCATTACTACAACTTCAAACTAAGTTTGAAAACCGGTTTGCTGATTTAAAAAAAAATCTCATGTAAGATGGAGATTTTCGAAAACCCCTTCGCAGTGGATATCGATAATGTACCAAGCTATTTGCAAATCAACATGATAGATTTGCAAAGTGATAATGTCCTTAAAATGGCATTTAAGGAAAAAATAACTTGGTAGATTTCTATGGGAGTTTGCCTTCCGAAAAGTACAAAGAATTTAAAAGGTTTGCTCAGCAAATAATTACTATGTTTGGTAGTACGTATATTTGTGAGCAAACTTTTTCAATTCTTAATTATCGAAAAAACAAACACTTTTCTCGATTATCACATTTACATTTGGACGCAATAATATGCGTCTCCACATCAAAAATGCAAGCAAATATTAAAGAACTTGCAAGTCAAATCCAACAACAAAAATTCCATTGAGTTCTGTTCGAAGTTTCTTAAAAATGATTTATATTGCCATTTTATTTATGTAGCCATTTTAACAACAATAAATGTCGTAAAAATACGAAAACCGTTTTATTTTTAGAACTGAAATATTGTAGTTATACTGTAATGATATGCAGTGGCGTAGCTAGCATGGGTGCCACCCGGGGCATAACGTTGTGTCACCCCCCCTCCCCCCCATTAAAGTTCACTTGGGGCTAATTTCGATCTCATAAAAACACTATCTGGTCAAATGAGATCCGTCCCGGGGGGGGGGGGGGGTGACTAGAGAATTTATTTTTGTAAGTGCGGCCCGCGTAAATTCCCACGTCAATTATTTGGCCCTTGGGCCACAAAAGGGGTTGCCGACCCATGATCTAAACTATCGAAATATTTTTTTTTCTAGACTAGAATACCCCTGAACAAATAAAATCTCAAATTGTAATACATAATTATGTCAATATTAGCAGCACTCAATCGAAAATATGAAACAG
This sequence comes from Limnephilus rhombicus, assembly GCA_929108145.2. NCBI lineage: Eukaryota > Metazoa > Arthropoda > Insecta > Trichoptera > Limnephilidae > Limnephilus > Limnephilus rhombicus. The sequence continues at coordinate 26,636,210 of OV815299.1, read as the reverse complement.
AAAAATAAGAAAAAGATATGGTCTCACCTAGGACCGAGACCTTACAGCTAATGGTGCCCTATCCGATTCGGTCATATTTAACTGCATCATACTTCAACCAGCATTATCTTCCGCATATATTTATTGGCTGCATCTTTATGTACGGTTACAAGATTCATCTCAAACTAAAAGCTACCTAGATAGTGTCTTGGATAAATTTATCCATTTTTATTTAGGTAATATGCGACATCTTGCTTTTCCGCAAGTCTGAGATGAAAAATAATAATAATATTTTTTTTTTTCAACCATAGCAAACTTATTTAATTTTGTGGCACCATTTTAATTAAAAAATAATCGATTATTTAGTTTTAACCACGTTTATTGTTTAAAAAAACCCACATGTTTCGTCAATTGAATTCATCAGGGGTTGTTTTGTTCCGCGCAATAATGAACCCTCTGTTTAAATAAATGAATTGGGTACCTACCATTTTTATAAATTAAAATGGTTTTATCATTTTTTAATCGTTTCTTAGCCACCTGACATTTTTCCGTTGCATTACCACCTGACGTGAGACGTGACCACTTGCATATTATTCATAATATTATATTAAATTTTTACAATAAATAATACTTAGTCATATCTGTATTTTCATTATGTTTTTGTTCATAAAAAGTTATAAGAGTAAGCAAAAGTATATATCTAATATATAAAATTCTCGTGTCACGGTGTTTGTTATCAGTTATCATACTTCTCCGAAACGGCTGGACTAATTTTGATGAAATTTTGTGTGCTTATCTGGTAGATCTGAGAATCGACCAACATCTATTTTTCATACCCCTAAAAGTAAAGGATGTTCCACTCCGATTTTTTTTTTTTTTGGACAAGTTTTTTATTTTTTATTTTTTTTATGGTGAGGCATTAAAAAATACATGCAGCCCTAAATTTTCATCCTTTTACCATTAACCCCTATTTTTTGAAAGTGATATTAGTAATTCAAACCGGTGTCACTTCTGACCCGATGAGAACGAAGCCGGCCCCTTTTCTCTAATTTTAAATTTTATTTAGTACCTGCCACTTTCTAACGTCAGAAGAAAAGCAAAACAATTGTTGGCTTGGTAAACTATGTTGATATATTTGCGGGAAATTTTATTTCAGGCGTCGTAGTTAATAAAAATGAATCTCCGAATTGTACGCGCATAACTTCCGAGCGACTGCACCAAATTGGATAATTCTTTTTTGTTGTTTACGTTATTCAAGATTTGTATAACTGGTGAGCTCAGGCATAATGAAATGTGTATTAAAAAAATGTAATATGTGACACGCGAGCTGTTTGAAAACTGAATGCACCGGGACTGAATGTATGGAATGTGGGTGATGTGAGGGGAGAGAGGGAGGGGAACTCGGGTAAAGGGTTCGCGGGAAGGGGGTTCGCTGGACGGGGGAAGGGGGGGAGTGGAGTGGGGAGAGGTAAGGTGGAGGAGGCGGAGTAGGAATGTGAGAGGGGAAAGGGAACGCGGGAGAGGAAGGGGAGGTGGAAGGGGAACGGGACGAATGGGAAAGGACATGCAGGGAGAAACAAATTCTTTATTAAATGGCAAAGCAATGCATGCCGGGTACCAGCTATAATTATAATAAAACTCTGAAATGAAACGCATTTTTTACATAAGCTCCACACAGGAGGCCCCGAGGAAAATAATTTCTCTCAGGACCTATGTCATCTTAGGGGATGCTGTGTGGAGGATCTTTTTAAGGAATGGGGAGGATAGAAAGTTCTGGGAAGGAAAAAGGTATGAGGGGTGGGTAGGAATCTGGAGGTCAGTGTGTCCGGGAGTGACGGACGTATGAATCAATCCCTCCAACTGTGGTGCAAGGCAATGGGTCGAGAGAGTCCGGCTGGAAAGGTCAAAAGGCCTCCCTCAACCAGTCTCTCTTGATCCGGCCCGCCACGCAGCAGGTGGGCAGGCGCATCAACTGCCAAGACTCGGACATAAGTCACCTCATGAACCCGGGCACCCCTGCTAAATCACCAAACGTAGCGAACCACTTGGGGTGATCTATGGCAGAGGTGTTGGTTATTCAATAAATGGTTCCCGGGGCGGCGGCACCCGTATCCGCCTCCCGAATTCCCGTAAGTAATTGTAAAAGCAAGAAAATCACAAAAATATAAATCCGTACACAACGCCATCTCTGATACTGACAAAAACAAAGCACGAACAGTTGCGCATTGATAATTGCTTCATTGCGTAATTTTTAAATTAATAAAAAAAAAAAATTTAATTCAAAAGCTATTGATTCTGAGGCGGTACGAAGTTCGTCGGATCAGCTAGTTAAATTATAAAATCACAATATACTAATTTTAGGAAAAATCTAGGAACTGTGAAACGAAAATGACAAAAACAACTGCTAACTACCTAATTTAGAAATTGAGAAAGAATTTATTTCACCATTATATTATCACCCAGAAATAGAAGTGATTTATTATTATTTTAATTAGTATAAAAAATATACTATGCTAAACTATGTTGGGTTCTTACCGTCATGTAATTTATTAAATATTCACAGCAGTACCTACCGTCATAACAGGTGGTCATAAAACTGATATTTTAAATAACGGATCGAGTTCGTTTGTTTTCGTGCAGAAAAAATAAAATATATTGTTTTGGATTCAGTAATCGGTATTAGTTCATTTATGCAGTAATCTGTTTCCCACCAAAGACGTAATTCGCACCCCATATTTATGCCGTTTCCTTTTTTGTCGTACTGGTTGGTTTTCCATGGTTTATTCACGGTTGAATATGTATAATGTTGTTTTATGAACCTGTATTTTGTTATTCGTCTCGAAGTCCGCACTTCTAATCGTCATTATTGATTTGCATTCCCGAAGCAGATATTTTCATGGTAAGTCTATTTAAATATTTTTCATTTCCTCAATTTTCGTGTTTGTCTCCTGCTTTCTAAGTCGGGTCCATTGGGCGGGAAAACGCCAGACTTTTGCGTTGATAGTCAAGGTCAAAACATTGAAGGTCCTAAATGTTTGACAATTTTTGTAGTGTTTGAGCTTCCCATGTTCTGCGGAAAACAAAACAAAAACAAAACTTAAACATCCCATCTCGGGTGAAGCGGGAAGGCAGGCGGGGGCTGGCGGGGGGGAGAATTCATTTTTTGACAGAAGATACGCGATGCGGTCGTGTGTGGGGAAAACGGAATGGCCTTTTAATATAATAATAATTTTTATGGCGAGCATAATCACGAGTTTAAAATATTATTAAACCTAAATATAATATAGGTAATATAATATCAAATATTTTTAATTATTCTGTTTTTGACGTAAATGTTTACGCACTCTAAATTCTAGTTAATTCGGAACTATTAACGACGGGTTAATAGTTCCGAAATTTAACAATAAGTACGGACAGAGAACGTTTGAATATATCATACCGAAGATATTTAATTTATTACCTGACACTATAAAGCAATGTAATTCTATGAATAAGGTTAAATATATGGTGAAAAATTGGCTATCGGAAAAAAAAAGATTTATATTGATTTTGATATGTATGAAAAAATGTTGTATCTGTAGATATAAGATGTAAATTTTAAATATGTATAAATATGTAACTAAAATATAAGCACCTGTTGACAAGCCGATTCAATTGGCTTAGCAGGACTTGTTTGTTGATTATATTATGTATTATCTATTATTTCAATTAAAAAAAAAAAAAAAAAAAAAGTAACTTTAGGTCGTGCAATACAATGACGTTATTATATAATGTTATTGATGCAAAACCGAATCGATATTTGTCGGAAATCTTTCCTGAAAAATAAATGTCTGTGTTTTCTTCCTGGTGTAGCATCTTTTCCACATCGAACGCATTTTAACATTTACGTAAACGATAAACATTGAGGTACATATATAAATAGAGAAGCAAACTTCATTACCGCTCATCGAAAAAAGCGTAACCACTCTACAACTCAGAGCAGAGGTCAAAGCAAACGTCTGGCCATAGTCTGGAGTTTGCCCGCGCAATGGACCCGTCACAAACACTGTCGTAATTTATTCTTACGGTCGCTTACAGTCAATTTCATAAATAAACTAACCCCGTCAATTTATAAATAACAATTTCAACCCAATTCCAATAGTTTATTTTTTCAACATTTTGGAATAGTTAGTTCAGTGATGCCATGTCCCAAAAATAAAAACGTGTTTAAGGGGTAAAAAATCTTGTTTTGAAGGATAAAAAAAACATGTTTTTCGTAAGCTTTTATAGTGAATTTTTATTGGTTATATTAATGTCTAACATGAAATGGTTTTTTACCGATCACCACCGCATGCCACTTTACTTTTAATAGGCACAGATTTTGAAAGGTAAACTACTTTTAATTAATTAAGAGAAACATCGGTTTGTCGGGATAGACGGAAAAATATGCATTTAAAATTCAAATTAAATTTTCATTCAATCAAAGTTAAAAATGTCCATTAAAGTTTAGGCTAAGAACCCAATAACCTATTTTGTGTACGTAAATAGTTGTTTTTTGTAATAATTGTTAAAATGAAGTGTGATTTCTATAAACCGTGCAAAAATGCGGCGGCTTATGAATTATTTAATAAAAATTTCCATTGCCGCCATTTTTTAATACGGATTTGACATTTGCGAAGTTTTGTTTCAAACTAAATACGCTTGAATTACTTAGTTTACCTAAACTAAGAACCTAATAACCTATTTTATAGAATAATCCATAAGCCGCCGCATTTTTAAGCACGGATTATGGAAATCACACTTCATTTCAACAATTACTACAAGAAACAACTATTTACGTACTTACACAAAATAGGTTTTATTATAACCATAAATATACCAAACCACGCCACCCACATTATAACATTACTTATTTTATTTTATAAATTATCCTTCAAAACATGATAAAACATTTTTTTTATCCCTGAAACATGGTAGAATATTTTTGGGACACGGCAACACTGATGCGAAAAACGTAAATGTTTTGAATTGGAATCTAATGTGAAAAATCTAAAATACCTACGCAACGGCTTCGTCCGTTGAGAGAAAAACTAATTTGATTTGTACTGTACACAAAATATTATTCCGGCATCAAGTTATCATACAAGAGTGTTTATTATTTATTAAAAGCTTTGTGTATAACGCCGCTCTGTACCCGGCAAAACTTTAAGGTTATGTGATTGTTTTGAATTTGGTGTTCCTAAAAAACTCGATAGAATTTGAATACCTGCTGAAAGTTTCGTGATTATTTTGTTTTCAAAGCGGTATTTTATTGTTGGCGTCTTTTTCCGGCACGTGTTCATGGACAAAGTCGATGGGTAAATATTATTTTATTTCTGTAATATTATGATAAATTGTGTGACATTACTAACTATAAATAATAAACATCACGTCGTTTCGCTGCAGGGCAAGGCAGATGGGTTGAACCGCCACACAATTCTGTCTCGATACACAAAACTTAGTACTTCGTTTGAAACAATGACGTTATATAAATAAATAGACTCGCCATAGTCTCATATACTCACAATCTTTGATTATATATCAAAGCTCACAATATAATGTGGAATGTAAGGAACACTCTTTTGTTTTCAGCGATTTTCAGAATAATTTCTTAATTCAAAAGTTTATTCCTGTGAGATAAAGATAGACAATCAAATAATGTGTGTGTATGAATGACATGGATACATGAGCGGGCGGCGTACTGCTTGTCACTTTTTGATGGAACACGTTCGCAGTTCGCTGTCTCCTTTTCTCGAGGCCCACTAGAATAAAAGGTCCGGCTGCCTGTCGGAGTTTGATATGTCGAGCTATACAATAAATACAACAGGGAATAGGGCAACGACAGTTTTCAAATGGTGGCGATTGTCATCAAGGCTGGGCTGCTGGGCAGTATTTGAAATACTTGTAATTGAAATACGTATTTGAAATACAAATACGTATTTTGAAATACAAATACGTATTTTGTATTTGTTTTTCAATTACTTCCTAAAAATGTATTTTGTAATTGGTATTTCAATTACCTGCTGCTAAGGTATTTTGTAATTTGTATTTCAAATACTTATGGCTTCAAAATACATTTTCAAATACATTTAGCGATCTTCATAATGATAATGAAAAATAATCGCACACAGATAATACATAGACTATAAACGCTAGAATCCTGTATTATAGTCCTTTGCACTCTTAATAATCATTATTTGTAGGTCTCTTAGGAGGCATACATTAATTACGTGAGCTCAAAAAAGGGGGAGGGTCCAGCGAAATCTCACGTTACTTGAAAAGAATAAACGAAGTGACCCAAATTTATCTCACCAAGGGGCGGGGTGAGTCTAGTTTGGAAGAAAAACTGCTCACGTAATTCATGTATGCCCCCTTATCATTGCTTTATAATGTACTGTACATTTTTTTACGTCATGCTAGTTATTATTATTGTCCTGTGCTATACTAGCACTGTTATTGTACATTTTGTACCATATTATATTATACTTTTCAATGCTTTGTATTGTACATTTTTGTATCATAGTATTAGATCAAGCACTATAGGAATAATTTGACTGATTACTAGATTATTTTTAAGTTAATTACTGTATATAAGAGCAGAGAAGTGAAATAACACAAAATTGCGCTATACAAATGTCATCCATTTATATATAAAAATTTATCCTTGTTTCCCTTGGTCACGCCATAACTTCAGAATGACTTTACCTATTTCTTTATTTTTTTTAAGTTTTTTAATTCTTTATAGAAGGTTCTTACGGAAAGAAAAATTAAGAAAATAACGCAGAAAATAGGATAATTTCAGAAAACTTTACGACTATTTTAACTTCGCACGTCTGACAGTTCGCGCGTTTGATGAAATTGAATTTAGCAGGCAGCTGTTTTTTTTTTGTAACAAAAGAATTGTCTATGGATTTTTTAAATCATAGATATTTTAAATAGGTACCTATGTTAGGTACCAGATTTGATTGATTGTTCTATAGAAAAATGAATATTTGAATAAAAAAATTGTAATAGCTGGCACGCGAGTTGTTTGAAAACTGAATATACTGGGACTAAATATATGGAACGCGGGAGGGGGTTGGCGCGATGGGAGGAGCGGGAGAGGGTAGGCAGGGAAGGTGGAAGGGGAATGCAAGAGGGGAAAGGGATGCGTTAGGGTAACGGGGGCGCATGGGAAAGGACATGCAGAGAGAAACAATTTATTTCTTTGAATATGGCATTGCCGGGAACCAGCTAGTCTTATTATAATAATTATTATTATAATCTAACACCTAAGTCCCATACCACAAAACTTTACAAGTGGAGCGGAGACGAGATGTGTCAATTTTATCACGTCTCTGTTTCACTCTGCTTAGCTCTGCTTCTATGGAAACGCACCCTTAGATATGGGCACTTACGACAATTTATTGCAACCAAAGGTTCTACCAAAACCAAATGTATTTTGTAATTTGTATTTTGTATTTCAAATTAAAAAATGGTTAAAATACTGTATTTTGTATTTCAAATACACAACATGAAAGTATTTTGTATTTCGTATTTTAAATACATGCAAAAAAGTATTTTGTAATTTGTATTTCAATTACAGCAAAGCGTGTATTTTGCCCAGCCCTGATTGTCATCAATACTTGTTAGAACTACTGATTTATGTGTTGCTTTACCGCAAGCAAACAAATAAACAGAGTGTTTAGGCTGATTAGTCTACTAATGCTGAAGTCACATGGTTCACTCGGATGAAGGTTTACTCGATGAAATGTTCCATTCTCGTTTCACCGCGTGTTCACACGGTTCCTTCGAAGGAAGAGTTCACTCGACATTCTCGCCACGAAGTCGTCGAGCGTAGTCGCGGCGCGCATTGGAATTCGTCCGGCGCTGACGGCTAAGTTCGGGAATATTTACGATTTCAATTGACATTTCCGATAAAGTCGAACTAAATTACGAGAAATTGGCGATTCTTGTAAACAGTAAATAAATTTCAGCACCATAAAATGAACATATGGTTAAATAATAACCTTAAAACTGATATCTACCAGTATTTTTCCACCATGAAATCTTTTTTATTCCAAAATAGGCCTCGGCTTGCAATAAAATCCATATAAATGGAATATTTATTAACGTATCCAAAAACTAAAAACTGTTTTAGAAAGGTGATGAAATATGCTTTAAAAATTTATTGTAAGAAATAACCACGTAATTTTTTAAATAGAATAATTTTTAATGTAAACTTTTAAAAGTTTAAAAAATGGCTCTCCTTGCTTTTATTCTAACTAAAATTACTGGTAAAAAAAATATATAAAAACACACACTGATTTTGTTAGACAAATAAATTATAAACGTTTGTGTCACTTCACTTTTTTGGCGTTTCATATAAAAATAATTCATAAAAAATTCACAATGTTTCATAATTTTTTTTTCAAATTCGTTCAGAAACTTTGGTTCCATAAAAGTGTACATTCGTATTATTTTGTGTTTAGTTGTTATATTGAATATATAGAACATTATTTTCTCTTTCCAATACCGTTTAGATCATATTTTTCACTTTGATAGTAAGGGAGAAACAACGATTTCTATGAGACGTGTAGGAGTTATTTCGAAAAGCGAACTAAACGGAGCATTTTGACGTTTAAGCCGCTCCGGCTACTCGTCCTCACGCCAGAACATTCTCGGCCGACTAATTCGCGAGTGAAAAACTGTTCACTTGAGTGTTTACACACATCATTCGCGTCACGTGATGTTAAATTCCGGTTGCGAGTGAACAGTGCCGAAGGAAGCATTCCAACATTGTTGGAATGCTTCATTCGGCACTGTCTCTCTTCACTTTCGTATTCACACGGTTCATTTCGAGGGAAAGAGGCGGAATGAAATCACGAAATGAAATATAAATGAACCATGTGAATGGGCTATTAGCAACAGAAATTTGGCTGTTGTGCGTCCAGACCCTTTACTTTAGTAAGACTTGAATTTTCTCTAATGACGTGTAAAACCGCGAGCGGGAAACATGAAAATTAATTGTAATATTTATAATAATCGATAATATTAAGTAACTTGCGTGTACTTACAAATGGAATGTTATTCATTCGCCTTTACTATTATTTGCCGTGTAATTGAAACATTTTCTCCTCACACAGGAGGGCATTTTGGCACTTTTTAAAATGCAATTTACTTACTGGTAAGTGGTAAGACGCAACCTTACTCCTTACTCGACGCGTAGCAGTTTATTACTAAAGTATTAGATATCGAGACCGGTGCAATTGTCTTGCTTTTGTCTTCCCATTTTGAGATTTCTACCCCTTGTCTAATATAGTATGTAACGTCATTGTCTTGGAAATGACTGGACTCAAATATTTGATTCATGATTTAGGTAGGTAGTGTATCTTACTTTATACTTGTTTTTACCGCACGTACGGTTTAGAGATCTCATTGATGCAGCATCATCCTTCCTCTGCATAGCACTCCATTGTGGCCTGCTAGCTTCACGTTCACGTCTTTGAACATCTTTCTATTAGGGACTTCGTAAATATTGTATTCTTGTAATTGATTATGATTTTGCTATGGGGACATTACATTACTATATTAAAATTTAATTTTAAAAGATTTCTAAAACGCTGTTTATCATCATCTATGTATGAATCTAAGGTTTCGAAATTAGAATGGACGAGAACAACACAAACCTAGGATTGTGTGTATTAGTGCATATTGTGTAAAAAGCGCCCTTACACTACATGCTCGATCGCCGGGATTTGAATCCGCGACCTCCAGATTGCTAGTCGAGAGTCTTACCCCTCGACCACGGAGGCCGCCAATTTTTTTTTAATATGAATACCGCACAAGAGTTACCAACTGCTCCCGTCTGGAGCCAGTGAGACTATGGCATCCCCGATTGGGGTATGTTGTGAGGCTGAAGGTAGGTAGTGGGGAGGGGAAGGAGATGGGGAAGAGGAAGGTGGGGAAGTACCTGGCTATTCAGATCTGGTCACCAAATACGGCTAAAGTCATTTCAAGCAACGTTTCAATTCTGAATGGTGGTCTTACGCCAGGGCGATACTGAGAGTATCTTCCACTCTGGAACCTGCCGCAAATATATTATATATTATTTTAAAATTATTTAATTATGAAATACCACAAATTAATACAATAAAATTTAATTAAATGAAGACAATATTAGCGAAATTCAATCGAAAATCTGGAGACAGAAAAATCAGAAAAAGATATTGGCTCCACTGGGACTCGAACACAGGACCCTTTGCTTACATGGCAAGTGCTCTAACTGAGCTACGGAACCTATATCCAATTCGGTCACTTTTAACTTTAACTGTATCATACTTTGACTAAGAACTACCAACATTATCTTCATTTTCTTAGCACATATTATTGGCTGCTATCTTTATATATGATTTTCGATTGAGTTTCGATATTTTCGATTGAGTTTCGCTAATATTGTCTTCATTTAATTAAATATTATAATTTGAGATTTTACTAATAAAAAGTTAAAAATTAAATATAAACAAATGAAATCTTATTTGTGCACGCCGGGTTCGAACCCGCGACCTTCGGATTGTGAGTCGAGAGTGTTACCTCGGGACCACGGAGGCAGTCAAACCTTATTTTTTAAAAGTACCTTCATGTTGCAAAGTACCGCAATGTCAATACTCATTATTTGTAATTTCTTTGTTAAAAACGTTGCTAACATTTTCAGCAGGTTATCAAAACTGAAGTTCGGGATCTGAAGATAATTTTCATAATCATCATCCATTTAATTTTAACCGCCCTACCTGTGGGTTATTATTCACAAAGTAGGTACACGGTTATATAAATATAAACCGCGCCACTTGCGTAGAGAGTACCACTGACTAGCGGCCTGTCTTAGGTGGGAAAGACAAAAATACCCAAACATGTCCCTCAGCTTCGCTATAACGAACAAACTTGATGTATATGAACGTTTTGCGGGTTTCGGGTATAGTTTTTTTTTTCCATATATGATACGGCTTGTTGCGTTTGGGCGATAATATAGCGGACATATCACGTACATTCGTACTTCTAGGGCGGTTAAAGTCGAATTGCGTCAAACAAATTGAAATGTGCATACTTTTCTCTGTGTTGCAGCCATTTTTTATTTTTATTCTTCTCTTTAACCGAGTGCTAAGATAATAGCAACGCAGCCTTTAATTTTTCTACTTGTTTTCATAATTTGGTACTCACTGTTCAAAACTCACCACAATATTGACATGATAAATATTGACCGTCCAGGGTAGAACTCATCGTGAGCCATCAATACAAATCGTGATAAACATTGAATGTGTGCGTTCGCCCAAGAATATTGTTTATACATTGGTTGAATTTGAATATTTACGTGTTTTTTTTTTTTAATTATACTAAAACATGCTGTGTACAAACAATGCATCTGTGAGTTTTCAGTGATTGAAAAATACAACATTACTGATGTTGTAGCTGAAAATGAATTTTTTTTTCAAAATTTCAACTTTTTATATGAAGATCTTTTAGTACTTAGATGCGGCGCATCCCTCGACTGAAACAATCCTAAAGATCTTCATACAAAAAGTTGAAATTTTGAAAAAAATTAAATTCATTTTTAGCTACAATATCATATTTTCAATCTTAGCGCTCTAGCTCACAGAAAACTCACGGACCGCCACTACTGTGTTCGTGTCAACATTTGCCATATTACATATTAAAGCAACATTCCTGGATTTTAATTTGTAAATTTTAATTTATTTTTCAGATATGCTGACTCACAGCGGCCATCTTGTTTCCGGAACCATTTTGAAAGCGTTACTACAAAATAGTACATCATAACCAAAGTGTGCAATGTATGCCGTGGATTATCCAAGAGGATTTAAAGGAGAAATATATCGGAGTTATCAACATCGTGGAGCTCTATCTGGATTTGGCCTTCTCCAAAAGATCTCTCCACTGGCTGTGGTCACTCATAAATTTTGGCATCAGATAATTTATCACAGCTAAAGCGAAGACAAACTACAGATACTACATAGATGTTTTTTTTCTTAAGCCCCGCTTGTGCATCATATGGTCGTAGCTGTGGAAACACCTCAACCTATTAATGGAGAACCAGAATTTACGAGGCAGTGAGGACTTGTTACCGTGGGATTAAGTGATACAATGTACATATTAGTGATGCTGATTATTTTGAGCAAGATGGGCTCACATTGCAAATTTAAAGAAAAGGTTCTAGTTTTAGAAAGAAAAGAAGATAAACATAAAAGGACATCCTGAAATCTAAGGCTTTCTGGCTTTAAGGTCTTGCTTAGGTTAATAAGTTCATGATGATAATGTTATAAAAAGAAATTAAACTGAAGTGTAGCATGACGAAATCTCCTCCTTTTGTGAAAAGAATCTCACATCGTGAGAATGGCAGGACTGCAGAGAATTGGCTTCCAGCCAAAAGGACCCTCCGGTAGCAGGACACGTGGATGTCTCTGGATGTCAATCATCCCTCCAGGATGATTCCCAGTCAGCTCCCAAGATGGCAAGAATCACGTCCAAGACCAAGATTTTCAAAATGATCAGTCGCATTTCAGTCGAGAGGACCGCCCAATGCTCTGGGCTGCTACACAAAGAAAGACCCGCTTTCTTTTCAAATCTGCTCATTTGAATCTGCCTGCAGGACGGACAACTGTTCCATTCCAAAATATTGCAGGACTTGCAATGCCCAAATGTCAATGAGCAAGTACTGGACGTGCCACACACTGAGACCATAAATAAAGTGTGTATAAAAGGGTGCACACACCTTGTTACAGACTCGGACTGTTTGGATAAATCAGATAGAATAGCGATGTGAACCTCAACAATTCCGCGGAAGAATGAATGAAGCCTGCCTTGGCCACATTCTCGGTACTTTGCAATGCGCAGCTTTCACACATGGCAGCACCTTATCCTATTGGTGGTTGATTAGAATTTAGGAGGCGGGGAGAGCCCGGGCTGTCTCTCAGCGGGGTCAGGTGCGAGGCGGGTCTAGGGCCTAGTGCAATCAAGATGATGAAATCTATCTACACTGCTGATGAAGTATACCGAATCCCTGCTGATGAAGCGTACTAACACTCAGATGGAAGACCTAAACGCATCTGTGATATCTGCCGGCCGACAATGTACATATGCCGGCAGATTCAGGAATTTGCAGCAATCTTCAAGGTAAGATCTTTAAATGACTTTATGACGGTACCCAAATTGTTCAGTATAGTAGATAACATAATATAAATAACAATTTGGGAGGCGGGTATGGGTACCGTCACCTCAGGAACCATTTATTGGATAACAACACCCCTGTCATAGGTTGCACCAAGTGGTACACTATTTTGGTGACTTAGCAGGAGGTTTGTCTAGGTTTTGGCGGCGAATGCGTTTGCCCACTCACTGCAAGGGTAGAGTGGTTGAGGGAGAACCAACCTAGACCTCTCTAGCCGGACCGCAGTGGGGGGATGGATTCATACATCTGCCATTCCTGGACACATTGACCACTAGATTCCGACCCTCCACAAAGCATCCTCAATAACGAAATTATGAAACTCGGTCGCCATGCCACTGCTTGTGGTCCCTGTCAAAAAAATAAACGTAAAAGTGGTCCCGGGTCAAAAAAGGTTGGGAACCACTGCTTTATAACCACCGTCATCTGTTAAATTACATACAAATCAAATTCACACCACCCGCTCGTCCACCACATACAGACTTTCTCTTTTATATTTATTTTATTTTATTTTATTAGCGTTATAAACAGTCTGTACAAAATTCATAAATGACAGTGATAAAAATAAGTATGTCATAGACCAATAAAATAACGACAAATTTGAATTTAGAACCATAATTCAAAAATATACAATACCTACACCTGATATAAACAATTATGATAATATCTTCTTACTTAAATCTACAAAAAGTAATTAACTGAAAATTTTCAAGGGATTACAGTTAAATTTTGATGCATATCAATAATATATTTCAGGAAGTGATTTTATTTGAATTGGAACTGCTAAAAGTAGGAGAGAAAATATGGTGATACTAAAAATAAAAAAGAGAAATAAAAAAGAGAAATACAGAAATCAATGAAATATTAAGTTATTAGTTAAACATGTGGCATTCAATAGTGTTATTTTTTTATGCATGCTGTGAATTTATCAAGGTTTGTATTAAACACATCGATATTTGGGCATAATCTGTTAAAAGTGCTACAGCTTCTTCTTACAAATACATATATATATATTTCAACCAATTTACACAAAACCTTGACAAATTATATACATAAACCTTCCTCGTAAATCACTCTTTCTATTGGTGAAAACCACATGAAAATCCGTTTAATCGATTTTGAGTTTATCGTGAACAGACAGACAGACGCGTCGAAGGACTTTAATTTATAATATGTAAAGATGAAACCAGGAAACTGGGAGTATTCATTCTGGATTAGGTAATTAATAAATTATAAAGCAACACAAATTAATTAAATTTACTCGGATTCGTATATCGAGATTGGTAGTCTAGAGCCTTCGTTTAACCATCAGATATGTTTTTGTTTGCAGAGATTGGAGAGAACTTCAAACGCGATCACTTTGAAACTCCCTGCCTCTTTGCGTGCCCTTTCCAACCGGGAGTCAGTCATCTTCACATTGCACCAGCAGTCTGCGGACTGCAGAACAAACAGTTACAAACAGTTCCTCTAGTACCTGCCGTCAATAGAACTCAATAACCCAAGACAACAAGTAACATTACCCATATTGTTATTTTGTAATTGTAATTGAATTATTGTTTTTACGTCGTATCTTCTTCAACCACTCTCCGAGAAAGAAAAATAACTTTCGTCAACTTAGGGAATTTTTTTAAACTATGTCACATTTGATTGATGGTGAAATCGATGAAGCTCTTTTTTTAAGTCTTTCATCGCTGCACAAGCAACATTTTCCACTTATTATGATGATTCTTAGTAAGAGGAATTAAAATATTGTCAGGTTGTTTGTAACCCGAGACGTTTGTCTTTCCTCATTGGAGAGATAGGTACGTACCATAAAATAAAGAAGAGCATAAAAAGTGCCTCCAGTGTTAACGAAATTTAAACGAGATGGAGATATACAATGTAAGGCGAGTGTAAGTGAGACAGAGGGTCTAAATGGAACATTTGTTTCAATTCAAATTTGTATGGAAGGTACTTTGAAGTTTTCTTCTTTATTCTATGGTAAACACATTAGTTGATTCGGGCAGGCAGTAAAAAAAACAGCAAATTAACTATTGTTAAAAAAACCTTCACAAGTTACAGTTACCCCTTGGTACAAGTTTTTGCTAAGAATGGTAATCAATGTTGGTTGGGAGCCATCTATCGGATCTAAGCCACACCACATAAGTCTTGTGATTTCTATATCCGATATATCAACTTTCACTGATTTGGAGAAAACTGCAAAAAACTGTCTCATCTCTAGCGTAAATAAGTAATTGCATTTAAATTTTTTTATGTAATGAATTGGAGTAATGTAAATTCGAAATTTTTCATCTTTCCATGCATGTCTAGCAATATTTGAGTAATTTCGATGAATAAAATGGATATATAGCAGATTTTGATAATCATGTCGTGATATAGAGGCTTTTCAAACTCAACTTAACCACTCGGACCCATAAGCTCGTTTTCAAGCTACCTACAACATATGTTATGACTAGGGCTCGGATTAATATGTATTAAAAATTTCAAAATATGTACATACAATATGGACTAAAATATGGAAAAAATATGGAGTATAAAATAAGAATATCTTTCATATACACATTATTTATTATGAAAAATTACTAAGCAGTAACAGTTACATTAAAAAAAATTATAAAAAGATAGCGAAATGTTCAGGTAATTCATATAAAAAAATTAAGTTTTATTCATCTTGAAAATTGTTGCTTGAATTTATTCTTATGTTTTGCAGTAGATACATGTTGTGATATTAAAAAACGCTGCTCAGAAGAAATAGATTTTTCACAGGCTTGACAATAAAGTACTCTTCCATCTATAATTAGCGATTGGCTTGAGAAATCTTCGATATATTTTTCCAATTTGAAACGCAAAGGTTGTTTATCCTTGGGCATTTTGAAATTAAACTGATAAGTACCTAGACAGTAGTAGTAGGTGACTTGAGTACGTAAAAATAAAAAGAGGCGCAAGCAACACGGCAGGAACGTCGCTTGTCGTTGGTGATCGCCAGCTTACTGTCAGACTGTCAGCGTGTCAGCGTCAGTGTGGCTGTGGCGCCTGTCCAGTGTCCGCCCGCGCAACCGCCCGCATTGCCTCTCGGCACCGCGAATTACGACCAGTGTTGCCAACTTAACGGATTTCCCGTCATATCTGGCGGATTGGAGTGTCCCGAAACGGGAAAATTTTGTGTATAACGGAATTTACAGAATGACGGATTTTCTGGCGGATTCGAAAAAAGTGACAAATTACATACTTTTATAGGCGAAAGTCGCCTATATTTATGGATTTAGGGAGAAATTTAGATCCCTGAAATTCTCTAACCCCCCCCCCCCCCCAGAATGGACGAAAATTTGTGTATCTGACGGATTTCTGACCGTTGATCCGTCACGATTTAGCGGGAACAGAGATTTCGAGTTGGCAACACTGATTACGACGAATAATACGCCAGAGAAATGAAACACGCGCGGCCGTGTGGTGGCGAGAATGCAAACACATAAAATTATATCAATTTTTGTGATCTAACTCATGTTTTATGATATAAAAATCGAAAAACTTAAATTTTATGACAATTCTTATTAACTTTCCAGGTTTCAGGCATTCGAATTCGTTTCCTTTGCTATTAAGTGATAGCACAACATTTTCACACAAATCTGTCATTATTTCACGGTAAAATTGTTAAAAAACGGGACAGCTAAATACTCAACATATATAAACACAATGTTGGAGCATGGCGTCATATTGTATTTTTGCAAAATAACTGCTTGTGATTGGTTGAATCCGATATAGCGGGTGTTGACAGTAACATCACGAGTGATGTACTTAGCAGATTTTGTTTCTCTATTGCAATTTTGACATGATTTTTTGGTTGTGTTGGGAGGTTTTGAAACATTGAAACTCAATTTTAGGTTCATCTTGTTCCTTGTAAAAATGTGAACAAGATGTCATAATCGGATCATTTGTAACGGTTTAGAAGCGTAATGCCACCGCCATCTTTATTTACAAGCCGTGCTGTAGACTTGGCGGGAAATCAAATTTCAAAGTAAAGAGGCCTATTTCCCCAAGAAGCAAAAACATCATTCCAGCTCTGATTGTTCTAATAGAATATGTTGGTTTCAATTTAAGTGAAGTCATGGTGTTTGTTTTCCAAATAAAGATATTATTATTATTGTATTTCAAATTTATAAATACTTACCTATTTTGATCTCAAACCCAAATTTAAGATTTGTATGAAATGGGCAGAAATGTCATATCCCCTTAATGAATATGTACTTACCTAAATGTCATGGGTAAAAAGTAAAATAATTTTAGAATAATGGATAAATAAAAGAATTATTTGTGGAAGTATATGTTTTATTACAATCTACACAAAACAATTATTTTCAATACAGTATAGGTAATATATGGGTTGGAACATTGGAGCATTAGCTTTGCATCCCGGAACACAGCACTTAATAATAATAATAATATTTGGATGATTTATATAGCGCCGTTTTTGTGAAAAATCACCTCAAGGGCGCTGTACAAACTTAAAATACATTTCTAAAATCTAAAAAAACTACAAGCTAGGCAAACAATTATAAACAACTTATGGCTAAAAATTGCATACATCGGTTCATTGATCACCGATACGAAAATATGTGTACAATATTTTGACCAATGAACGCGATGCTGCCTAAAATTTAATGAAAACAGGACCATACTTACCTGGGAGGTCGCTTGAAATTAACACTGTATATTGTCCATTTAAAGAAATTTAGATAGAGTTCGCACGCAGAGGACATTATTGTGAACACATGTTATTTAATCCTGAAAAATATTTTAATATTAATATGCACAAAATATTTTAATATTAATATTTAATATTAATATAATAACACTTATGAGGCATCTGAAAATAATATTGACTAATAAATATATTACGTTTTTTCAAAACAAATCAAATTTCACTTTGAAAACAAATCAACAATCAAGATGAAACGAAGTGTCATTTCCAAGTGCCCACTATCAACTGTATAGACGTGGCGGCTTATGGATTAATTACTCCATTATTCTCTCAGAAAGCTCTACACATGTTATTACATATGCACTTACGAGGCATCTGAAAATAATATTCACTTTTTTATTATTTTTATTTTTATTTTTTTATTCTTCATTTTAAGCACCCGCTAAACTGCCAAAGCAGTTTGTCAGCAGGTCAATTTAACAATATTAATATAACATTAAATTACAAATATAACATGAAACCACAATACACAAAATAAATACAGAAGAATAACTTTTAAATAGCTACAATACAAAGGCATAAAATATACAGATAGACAGATATAACACAGGCAAATTACTCTTAGTCATATTTATACATAAGATTACAAAACAATATCAGTATAAAAAGTTTTGATCCATTAGCCATTTTTTAATTTTTTTTAACTAATAAATATATTCGTTTTTTCAAAACAAATCAAATTTCACTTTGAAAACAAATCAACAATCAAGTTGAAACGAAGTGTCATTTCCAAGTGCCCACTATAAACTGTATAAACGTGGCGGCTTATGGATTAATTACTCCATTATTCTCTCAGAAAGCTTTACACATGTTATTACATAGTACAATTCTGTAGATTATATTATATTATATAGTAAATTACACAATTTGTAATGATAATCAATACAGCTCCAAAACTAAGCCATCATCCGCCATTATGAAAAATTGTTGAAAGCATTATTACTACGTTAAAATCGTAAATATATTTAAAATGTCTTACCTTAACGATCGTATATCACCACCAACGTATTGTTTTACAAAAAGAAGAATAAATATTGCAGAAACGTGATGAAAAATGTTTAAAAAACTGCTTCAATCAGTAGCACACACTCCTCAGCGCCTACAATATCCGTACTGGCGCATAGAAAAAAGCTATCACGAAGTCCCACAAATAGGACTCTTTAAACGTCAGTTGGTTTTCTACAGCACGGCCTGTAAATAAAGATGGCGGTGGTAATGCCCAATTTAACTGTTATTACTAGTATTGAAGTGTGTTTTAACAATTAAATATATGGCTAGCTCACAAGTCTGAAAGATAAAGCATGAATATAGATAAACAGTATTATCAATAACAGTCTGATGCAACCGAATATATTATAGATTTATTGAATTTAAATTACAAATGACATAGCGAAGTATTTATTAATAGACTCTTTAGAAAACTATATGATCTCAAGGGGTGTTTGTAAATCTCGAAGAGATTTACAACAATCAAACTATAATGCGAAATAATAAATTAAGTTGTGTTGAAGATAAATGAAAATGTTGGACGCCAGAGCTTTTAAACTACAAAACTCAAGTATATAAAATGGTAACCTTAATAATCTAATATCTAATATGAATAAAATGTTATGATGTTACGTTATGTTATGTTATGTTATGTTATGTTATGTTATGTTATGTTATGTTA
This sequence comes from Limnephilus rhombicus, assembly GCA_929108145.2. Classification (NCBI taxonomy): domain Eukaryota; kingdom Metazoa; phylum Arthropoda; class Insecta; order Trichoptera; family Limnephilidae; genus Limnephilus; species Limnephilus rhombicus. Next base: position 26,616,569 of record OV815299.1, on the reverse strand, counting down.
TGTTATGTTACGTTATGTTATGTTATGTTATGCTATGTTACGTTACAATACGAGACGCCACGGTGATGTCAGCTTCGTCCGCCGCAGGTACGTGCTGCTGCTCTTGGGCTTGTCTGATCCAAACTGAAGCTAGGTAGAGATTCTTTCTGGAACGTCTATGCTCCAGTGATGTGGTCAACGCTTTCCGATATTCGTGATGTATTCAGGGTTGGAAGGTAACGATGTTATTTATCGGCTACACATTTTGTCAAAGGATAAAGAATTAAGGATTCGTATATCCAAATAACCTCTCCATTTATGCATATTACCAAAGTCCAGCATTGACCAAAACTTTAAATATGAACCACACAAGATGGGGCCTACTCCTACAAGACCACGACTTTACTGTAGAGCACTGTCCGGGGAAAGCTAATGAGAATAGCTGTCTAGAAACCCAGGACCAACGCAAATGATACTCGAAACGGTTACCGGAAACACCCGAGAAAGCTATCCGGAAGTCGGCGGAGATAACGGCATAAACCAAATAGACTCAGAAGAGGAGGAAGAGCAACAAACCCTAGCAAGTGCGGTAAAATCAGGACAACCGACAGATCGGGAAACACGGAAAAGAATAGATCGATGGAACACTCTAAACGACAGAGAAATCCTAAACAATGCCGTCGATATAAATCACTACACAAGGTATAACGTCCACCAAGGAATACTTTGGAAAAGAGACGAAGGGACCGACGAATGGACCGGCTGTTCGTCCCTCGAAGCACAATTCCAAGAGTTCTGGAAGAATACCACAACTCGGACACCGCAAACCACCCGGGAGCAGCAGAAACAACGAGAGCAATATCAGCACATTACTTCTGGCCAGGAATGAACGAAGAGATCCGCAGACTGGTACGCCAGTGCATGACATGTGCCACATCAAAACGTGGCCCAAATAGACCCGCAGCTCCTCAAGGAGGCACGAAACCAAATAGACCATTTGAAGTGGTCGCCTCCGACGTCATGGGACCGTACCCAAGAACCCTGCATGGAAACAAATTTATTCTTGTAGTAACAGACTTATTCACAAGATGGGTAGAAGCATTTCCGATTAAGTCTAGTATAGCAAAGACCATAATCCACCAGTTAGAAACTGAAGTATTTCCAAGGTACGGCTACCCGAAATGCATTCTCACGGATAACGGGCGACAGTTCATATAATGGTCTCCTCTAATCGACACCTCCCATATATTTGGTATAATTTATCACCACTTCTGGCTTGACAATGTCTTCTTCGATTCTAACTCTTGTTAAATAGCGGGTTACCGTGTTAGGTAGATAAGAATGACTTGCGTCATTCGTTTCATGAAAGAATAACTTTCACGCTAGGGTCTTTGTTAAGTGGTTAGGAGGTAAATATAATTATGTAGGTAATGCACCATCTAATACTTACGTTTAGACAATACAGATGCAATGCTGTGGCTAAACCTAGAGGTTATAAATTAAATGTTGAGCTGAGGTTTGGAAGGAGGAGATTCCTTCATGATTACCAGCTTTGTGGGGGGGCCCACACGTCAGAACCTGTAAGAGGTTATGCCAGTATCATGGAAGAACCTTCATTCAGAGCATGAGACTTCCACAAAGTGTGGGAATGTACCATATACAACTTCTTAGGGAGAATTAGGGTTATAGTAATTAAAGACATAGATTACGATCATACATACAAACTCTATTGTACTTTTCTGCTTTGAACATCATAATATAAAACATTTTAAAAGTCACCCCCACCGAATCAGACCATATGATTAATTCTGAACCTGTCTAATTAACTTCTTTCCACCGTGACCGGTTCTGCAGCCCCGCTAAGGGATCCAGCACGTCTTCTAGACAGATCCGCACCTCGGGCGGCCAGCTCGACAGGATGTTGCCTTCACTCATTCCTTCGGGAGTCAGGATGAATTGCTGCAGCGGCTGGAGGGAATCTAGGAAGCCCAGCCCAGGAGAAAGCCGATCTCCACTCGTGGTCGGCGGTGGAATCTCAATTATCTAAATATGGGTCGCGACTGGTGTCAATTTAACGAAATACCGTTCCTTGCCGACTAAGACCATAAGGCGAACGCGGATCGTCGTAAATAAATCCGATTCAGTAATCTCGGTAGGTTTTATTCCACCATAACCGGTAACGTGGGTAGAGAGAACACTCGCGGCACATCGTACGCCTTTTGCGTATTCCACTTTACTTGACGAGGAATTTTAAATGAACTTAAGTTCATTATTATGCCGGTACGGAAATTAGGTTTATAAAAGTAACGATCCACATCGCTCGAAAACAATATTTGAGTTTTTAAAATACGGTACAATGCGACATCCTGCCCAAGTCCCGTTCCCCAACAAGGCTCGCGCAGGAAGTGCGGTTCAAAAACTGAAATCTGTTATACAACTCATAGACAATATTAAATTATTATTCGCCTTACCTGTTCGAATTTGTTTTTCAATATTTTCATAGCACTCTTTATATTCTTTTTATTGTAGTTGATTCGTTAGAATACCAATTGCTTAGCATTGTCACCACTCTTTTATCTTTCCAAGCTCGAACCATAACATCATCACTTTCATATGCTATTGCTTCGCCTTGTGTCAATTTTGATTTTTTGATGGCTTCTGGAAAAAAGTTTTTATTCGTCATAATTGTTTTGGTTAAATGTGTTTTTAACTTTAACAATTCATCGGAACGTAGAAGACCGGTATAAAACCGATCGGTGAACACATGACAACCTTCTGATTCTGGAATCGAATGCAATAAATCCTACTAATATTATAAAGGTGAAAGTTTATATGAATGTATGTTTGTTACTCTTTCACGCAAAAACTACTGAATATATTTTAAAAATTCTTTCACTAATAGAAAGCTACATTATTTGCGAGATCTATAGGCTATATATATTGGTAAGTTCTGGCGTTATGAATAATTTCTGGCGTTATGAAATTATTTATCATACGTTTTCTGCCGCTAACTAAATCGATTTATTGAAAACGCCAATTGTCGCCTTGGAAACGATGTTTTTTTTAATTTGGTTACTATGGACATCCCTTTGATGTTAAAATTCAAATATGTATAAAATACTAATTCCTACTTCACTGAATGGATTTTAATGAAACTTTACAATAATATAAACATATAGGCTATAGCTCAGAGCTCTGGCATTACGAAATTTGTATGAAAAAATTGCAATAGGTGGCACGATTAGTAAGATATCTATAATTCTTTAATCGATTTAAATTATTAGAGAAGTAGGTACTTCAAATAAATTCGCTAATTTAAAAAATTCTAAAATAGAATTTTTATTTAAGAATCTTTGTTTTGCAAAATGTCATTCTCAAATATTGACATTTTCTATCACACAACAATTATTGTTTTAATTTGATAGACAGGTATCACATTTTTTAAGTATAGAACTGCCGTATTAGATTTTTTGGTAGAATATAAAAAGAAGAATAATAACAATTCGTACTAAATACCTATCTCTAAAAATGAATCACCGAAATGTAGGTATGTATGCGCATAAACCCGAACGACTGAACCAAATTGGATAAGTCTTTTTTTTTGTTCGTTTTTTTTGTATAAAACTACCGTTGAGTTCTGGCATTATGAAATTTGTATACGAAATTATAATAGATGGCATGCGAGCAGTTTGAAAACTGAATGTATCGGGAATGAATGTGTGGAATGCGAGATGTGAGTGGGGGGAGGGGATGTTGGGAGGGTGTGGGGAGGGGTAGATGGTGGGGGGAAGGAGGTTTGAGAGGGGGGGAGTGGTGTGGGGAAAGGGAATGTGGAGGGGTAGGTGGTGAGGGGAGTGGTGGGTGGAGGGAGAGGGGGAGGGAGTTGATGGGGGGGAGTGGAGTGGAGAGAGGGAAGGTGGAGGAGGCGGAGTGGGGTAGAAGAGGGGGTAGTGAAGGAAGGGAAGGGGGAGGGGTGGAGGAAGGTGGGGGGATGTGGAGTGGGGAGGGTGTGTGTGGGGTAGGAGTGGGTGGAGGAGGGGGAGGGAGAGGGGGGTTGATGGATGAGTGGTGTGGGGAGAGGGAAAGTGGAGGGGGGAGGAATGGGGGAAGGGGTGGGTGGAGGGGGAGGGGGGTTAATGGGGGGGGTGGAGTGGAGGGAGGGGTGGGTGGAGGGGGAGGGGGATGGGAATTGATGGGGTCAATGGAGTGGAGAGAGGGAAGGTGGAGGAGGCTGAGTGGAAATCCCCTAAAACCATGTGAGTGAAGCCGCGGGAAAAAGCTAGTTACTATATAATTGCAATATATTTGCAAAACGATTCTGGACGAATCTTCATCTCTATTTTGCAATTTTGAAAGATTTGGAAACTGAGAACATTCTCCTCCTCCCAAGTTTTTTTGTACAGCAAAAGTTTTGCAACAAACGCAGATAATACTCTTTAATTTATATTATTATTCATGCAACAATAACAATACTAAAATTATTCTTCTTTTTGTAAAAGAATAGGAAAATTTGTTGCACGCACTTCACATCACGAATAACACAGAACTAGGCCATAATGGTATAATTATTAGATAATAAGTCATCTAACGATATATCCATACCAAATCTACAAATATTAGCGTTCCAAGATACACACCGTTCCTCCGTTTAGTGCCAAAAATTTGCAACATCAAATCTAATGTAAAATCAATAATAATCCCCTGAACCTCGAATACTGATCACCAGAGAACCTGGAGTATATTATATTTATTAGATTAGAAAACGATGGAGAGATAAAATGTGTCACATTTATTTTATTTTATACTAGCTGCCCCGGCGAACTTCGTACCGCCATATATTTTTTTTCGTGAATATTTTCGAAATTCCTGAAAGACTTATTGTACTTTTTATGCCCGCCTCGGTTTCGCACGGGTTGTGTATAATCGTGGCCTAAGGAAATGTAACACTTCGGGTAAATTCAAATCAGTTGGATTATCAATAATTCCATACATCGAATGTTACACGTTACGTACAAATGAGACAAAATCTTTCGTTTATAATACGACCATAAAATGAAATAAAATTAAAATTAAATAATTCGACTATAACTACTGTTTTACTGCCTTGTAATGTACAACATTTTTCATTTTTCCTTCTGGAGAGAAAACAAATAGCAATGAATTCAAAGTTTATTCTACACACTTCTAACGATTGGCAATGGGATTTATTAATTGTCATGCAAGGTGCACTGGAAACTGAACACGTTTAAATTCAAAAGGAAAGTCAGTTGGCGTTAGTGGTATTCTTGGAATAAGCACATTTTCGCCTTTGAATTTTCCTGTGATTATTGTAGCTTCAAACAAATTTTTCATATTTTTTTAACAGCGAGTCTTGTTCCATTGCACAATTTTGGCTCATTCAGATTGCGTAACATAATTATCACAGAGCCAATCTTGAGTTGTAAATTGTGTGGCGGTAATCCTGACAAATCCAATGAATTTAGGAATACAGTAGGATAATTGACTACTTCATTTGGATCGATAATGGAATCGATCAACTTAATAGTTAGAATTTGTCTTGACTCTGAATTTTTGTATTTTAATCTTCTGTATCCTCATTTATCGCTGCTGAAACGGTACTTTCGCTCAACCGAGCATGGTTTTTATAATTCACATCAATATTTGGGAACTCTTTCAACATACATTTTTTCTTTGACGTTGTAAATTGACAAAAAATCGTTGGAAACGAAATGAGGCCATTAGAAGTGTTAATAGGAATTTTCAAATTGCCAATATCTACTAATGCATTTGCAAACGCTTTCGCCGATATTTCGTTTTGTAACTTCGCTTGCATATTCATTGTTAACTTGAGATTTTTCACGTATCTCCATAAATTTGATGCCTTCAAGCAAGCATTTATTTCATCAGCAGCTGTTGATCTCAGAATAACTGGCAGCGTTTGGCGAAAATCTCCAACCAGTAGAACCATCGTGCCTCCGAAGAGGTTCTGATTGTATCGCGAATCTCTTGTTCGATCGACTGCCTCTAACGCTCGTTTATGCACCATCGTACACTCATCCCAAAGTATTAATTTACAATTTTGTAGCACTTTTTGTAGCAAACAGGCTTCTCGATGTATTGCGCACAATTCACCATTGATCATTCGTAGAAATTCGAATAAAGTTGGTCCACGAACATTAACTAATAACAAACGCAAGTAAAAACAATCGTCGTTTTTTTAATTAAATAAATAAAAACGAAATACCACTGTATATTCGAATATCGAATAGAACTTCAAGAAGTTCTGCGGCGAATGGTTGCTGACTGCGCAGTCAACCGCACAACATCTTAATTAATAAAATTTACAATTGAAGGAAATATTTCGATTTGGTTTTTGATTTTATTAGATTTGATTTGATTACATTTTTTATTATATTTTATTATTTTTAAAATTAAATTATTTATATATGAATTGATTACACTATTTGCTTAGATTACATTTTTGATTATATTTTATGCTTAATTTGATTTTATTTTGAATTTGATTTAATTTGAATTGATTATATTTTTTTAATCGATTTTACTTTGTATTTGACTTTAATATTAAGATTATTGGTTTTAATTTGAATTCCGATTTACATTATTAATTTATTTTTATTTTTTAATTAAATATAATTTTTTTAACTTCTATTATTTTTATTGTATATTGTTTGCGTTGAATTAGAGATTTGATATTGTTTTATTTATTTTTATGGAATTTAATTTAATTGCATTTATTTTATTTTAATTTGTCAATTCATTTTTATTTTATTTTATTTATTTTCTGTTTTAATAATAACGTTATATTTATAAAGCGCAGTTTAGTGACATTTTACTTCAAGTACGCAATTTATATTGGACGCACTGCTGAAAACCAGCTGCTTTCCAGGAGAAATCCTGAATTGTAGCTGAGCAGTAACCTTTTCATCAATAGAATCAATGATATAAGAAAAATGTATAAGTATTGTAAAAAAATTAAAAAAAACTATTGATGAATAAACGTTTTTATTATTATTATTATTATTATTAAAAAAACAATATAAGCGAAACTCAAACGAAAATCTGAAGACAGAAAAATCAGAAAAAGATTTTGACAACTCTGGGACTGGAACCCAGGACCATCTGCTTTCGTGGCAACAACTCTACCAACTGAGCTTAGGTGCCTATATCCAATTCGGTCACTTTTAACTGTATCATACTTCGACTAAAAACTACCAACATTATCTTAATTTTCTTCGCACGTATATTATCAACCGAATTGGGTATAAACATTGATAACACTTGTGCTGTCTGGAATTCCGTAAACAGCTATGGCCACAACCAAAATATATTTTTTAAATTTTTGCATTGATACATACCTACCAATGATTCACAATTTGGGAGGCGGGTATGGGTACCACCGCCCCGGGAACGATTTATTGGATAACCAACACCTCTGCCATAGGTCACCCCAAGTGGTTCGCTACATTTAGTGACTTTATTTCACTTAATGTACATTTAATAAATTAGGGGTGCCCGGGTTCATGGGGTGAGGTTTGTTCAGGTCTTGGCGGCGAATACGTCTGCCCACCTACTGCGTGGTGGGCCGGATCGAGAGAGACTGGTTGAAGGAGACCTTTTGATCTTTCCAGCCGGACTCTCTCAACTCATCGCCTTGTACCGCAGTTGGAGGGATGGATTCATACGTCTTTAACTCCTGGGCACGCTGACCCCCAGATTCCTACACCCCTCATAACTTTTTCCTTCCCACGACATCATCTCCTTCCTTTTCATTAAAAGACCCTCCACACAGCATTCCCAAAGATAACATAGGCCCTGAAGGCAATTATTTTCCTCAGGGTCTCCTGTGTGGAGCTAATACAAAAAATAAAAAATACCAGTCGCTGGATTAACCATCTTAATCAAAAAATGATATTCATCCTCTCCTTTGCATATAATTAAGGGGTATTGTAATGCCTACCTTTTGTCAATATATTGAAGATCTCTCACACTCTTCTGTCTCATTCACTAACTCACTTTTCATATTTTACGAGATTAAAAAATAAGCTAAAATTTTTTTTTTAAAATGTGTTTGTTTTGTTTTTCTTTAATACAAACCTTTTGTCAATATATTGAAGATCTCTCGCAGTCTTCTGTCTCATTCACGCACTCACTCTTTATATTTTGACATTTAAAAAAAAATTCTATTTGATTTAAAAAAAAATTCTTTCATACAAACCTTGTCCTGACAATAACAAACACAACAAAAAAAGAATTATCCAATTTGGTGCAGTCGTTAGGAAGTTATGCGCGTACATACATTTCGGCGATTCATTTTTATTAATATAGATAGATAGATTAAACCTTGAACTCAATTTAAATTTTTCACTGACCCCCTGAATGATCCCGAGGAACCCTGGGGTCTGCAGGGACCACTTTGGGAACCACTGGTCTACAACTAATTTTTCTTAACTTAATCTTTCGTCTAAATACTTTATATACAAATCAACTTTGTTAATTCGATTTTGAAGACTTTGAAGGCGATTGATACCTTCCGAATTGTGTAAATATAACATCCAATATATTTGCAGAAAACGTTGCCTTGCAAAAATAGATCTAAAGAATGGCGAATGCGCTGCAAAGGCTGTCGAAAAAATCTTAAAGATGAGGATGAGGTCTTATGCCCATATTTAGTATAACTAGGGTTGCCATCTTCTAAAATGAAAAGCCTGACTCTGCGCTGTATTAGGCCGGACATTTTGCCCTAAAAGCTGGACGTACGTACGTAATTTTGAACGTAACTTTCATACATACCTAATAATAAAATATCTGTTAGTTGTAAGTTACAGATGTTTATTAATCACACATTAACTAATTTAATAACAACAACCATTAATCAGTCTTATTCTTGTCATCATTTGGCATTTATATAGAACTAGCTGACCCGGCCACGCGTTGCTGTGGCTAATAAAACACAACGTCATCTACTGGATGGTTATCTAACCTTTATAACCACCGCCGTCTTTGAGTTTATCGCAAAGAGACAGACAGATTCCGCGGAGGACTTTAATTTATAATACGTAGAGATGGTGTGAAAGATTATAATAATGTGCAGGAAATGCTTGGGGTAACTAACGTATTTAAGTTAATAAGGATTAATACTGTATCCGTCTAAATAACTTTTCAATTACCGAAATGTACGTGACCATTTTTTTAGAAGATAGAATGGGTATAGTAAGCTATCCGTAAAAGATAGATATATGCCTTCGCGGACTTTTTTGTAGATCTATAATAGAGGAATATCTCACCATGCATTGTTTTGTTATATCCCAAAAGGATTAGGCAGCGTTTTCGATGAAAGCTACCAGGCGGCTTGACTTTTTCCGACACTTCTAACAATTATCGTTATGTTTCAACCAATTTACACAAATCCTTGACAAATTACATACATAAACATTCCTCACGAAACACTCGCATCTATTGGTGAAAACCGCATTAAAATCCGTTCAGTAGTTTTAGAGTTTATCGCGAATAGACAGACAGACAGACGACGTGGGGGACTTTAAATTATAATATGTAGAGATAAGTTAATAACAAAATAAAAAATATTGAGTCTTCTGTCTGTAGACATAACATAATCTATAATATAAAAATGAATCGCTAAATTTGTTGGTAAGCGCAAATCTCGAGAGCGGCTGAACCGATTTCGCTAATTCTTTTTTTAGAATATTCCTTGAAGTTCGAGGATGATGGTTCTTACGGAGAGAAAAATTAAGAAAATTGCGCAGAAAATTAGATAATACAGAAAACATCGCACGTTTGACAGTTCGCGTGTTAGAGAATGACATTTTGCAAAACAATGAATGATTGTGCAATCAGGATTCTATTTTTGAAAAGTTGAAAAATTTATTTAAAGTAGGGACTCCCCTAATAGTTTGAATCGAATCAAGAATTTTAGATATTTTAAATAGGTACCTATGTTAGGTACCAAATTTAATATACATGAAAAATGGAAATTTGAATAAAAATTGTAAAAGGTGGCACGCGGGCTGTTTAAGAACTGAATGTACTGGGATTGAATATATGGAACGCGGGAGGAGGGTTGGCGGGACGAGGGAGCGGTAAAGGGAAGAGGGAAGTCGGGGAAGGTGGAAGGGGAAAGCGGGAAGGGGGAGGGGGACCTGGGAGGGGGACCTGGGAGGGGGACCTGGGAGGGGGAGGGGAACTCGGGAGGGGGGTTCGCAGGACGGTGAAGGGGGGGGGAGTGGAGTAGGGAGAGGGAAGGTGGAGGTGACGGAGTGGGAACGCGAGAGGGGAAGAGGACGCAGGAGAAGAAGGGGAGGCGGAAGGGGAACGGGACGATGGGAAAGGACACTCAGGGAGAAACAATTTCTTTATTAAGTGGCATAGCGACGCATGCCGGGACCAGCTAGTAAACTTATAAAACAAACAAAACATAACTGTTTTTCTGGTTAAACAGTTGACTAAAAATTTTCAACAAATATAAAATGAAACATATCTATCTTAGTGTACAAAAACGAAAAAAAAAATGGAATGAAATCTCGACTTCTCCAAATTATTTTAAATTTACAAAAATCTACAATTTTGTATGTATTTGTTTGTTTTACCTACTTTATCCAAAAATTCGTTTTCTTTGGAAATCAGTTCATAAACTTCTTAACGTGTCATTTTTAAATTATACAATGTGTACATCATCTTGGCAATTGTTTCTGTTTGCACTTTATTGCGTTCCTTGATCCACTCGTCATTTTTTTTTTTTACATTAACTCCACATAGGAGGCCTTGAGGAAAATATCTTCCCTCAGGGCCTATGTCATCTGTGATGCTGTGTGGAGGGTCTTTTTGAGGAGAGGAAGGAATGAACATTGGTCTTGAAGAGACCTATGTTGTAGGAAGGAGGAAACACAGAGGCCGGCAAATCATTCCACAGCCGAGCTGTTGAACATAAGAACGAGTCGAAGAAACGACCCGTTCTCATGTTGGACACGCGTTTGGCGTGTTTAGTCTTCAGGGACATTTTAAAAAGCTTCGTCAAAATTGGAGCTATTTCTGCAGCGCACCTCTGCAGTACCAGGGCAGGTATTCCGTCAGACTGTTACTAAGAAAGATAAGAGTGTGTCAAATTGTTACGCGAATACATCGTGATCTTAGTACATAAGGAAGTTAACACATAAATATCATATCACAGGTATAATAAAATGTTAAAAGGTATGTTGTTAAAGGGAAATAACATCTGCCAGCTTTATTTTTTAAGGGGCGCCTCCGGTTGATTAACTAGGCTAGCAGATGGGAAAGCAATAATCCTCTCTCAGGGCCTTTGGTATACAAACTTTAAGGTTAAAATAGAAGAATTTTAAATAAAATAGACAGTATTGATATGAAATAAGAAATAATAGATTTATTAAAACATAACAGAAAACATAATTGGAACATTAAAACATATTTATAGTTCTTAAACTCTCCTCCCTTGGATCGACCCAAAATTCAAGTAACTAAACTAACTAAATGTAGGGGATGATACTCAACAGCCTAATAATTGGTTTTATGCGCGGGCAACTCAGTCGCCGCGCCTGCGCGAATTCCGTTCCGGCAAAGCGAGCGGAATTCATTCGTTTCTCGGCTACCTGACGCGCTAGCTGTTTGCTCGAGTATCTTCCCTATAAACCTTCCAAGTTAATACTTGTAGTATTTCGTAATTTAAATAAATGTAACTTCAGTATTCAGAAACATTCCTTTCATTTTTGGTGTATTTGGTAACCCATGGAGTCAGATCAGAGAAGTGTGAAGTAAGTATAACCACGCGGATCGCTGGACGGAAATAGCAGATGACATTATTGGATCTACCCACATTCATCTCAACAAACCACCAAATAACCACCAAACTGGTGACACACGACTCACACAAGAAGAAATGGGAAACTCGCATACAGCAGCCGTCAGGAGTCGGGAAGCGAATCCTGAGAAATCACGCACCCGGTGAGTCGCATTTTATTTTTTTAATATTTAAAGCATTTCATAATTTAGCTTCAATTACGTTCAATGACCACCGGGGGACCTCAGTATTTTATAAATATAACGTGCTTCGTTTATGCTATCAAATAATGACAGTGATAAACGAGCATAAGGTTTAAAATGAGTTTTAACTTCTATTAAAATTAACAACGTGCTTTGTTTTTCAGCTAACACATAATGTTTTTTTCATATACCCACAAATTTCAAGTTAATAATTCTAATTGTGAAATGTAAATTGAATTAATCGCGGATTGTGAAACCCGCCATTTTTATCACAAATTAATGAAGTAAACGGTATAAAACCGTTGCTAACCATTTTGTCTGATATCATCTAGCTGTCTCATGAATCCCTGTCAAAGATTATGTATATTTCCTTGTTTTGTGCATTAAAAAGGACTAAATTCGCTGGCCTTCCATTTCAGCTAGATTCACAAGGGCGAGCGGTTAAAGGCGGAGACACACATCACCGCTTGGAATCGTTCCGGATAAAGGCAGAGTCACACCGGCGAGTGTCGCGGACCAGTTTTGCCGAGAGAAAGGCAGAGAACCGATCTCACGAAAAAGATGACTCATCAGACACGTGAAAGTTTTTAAAAAGTTTTACATTAATCTAATTATTTTTTCCAGCATTTTAGAAAATTGTTACATTAATTGATGCGTATACAATATGTTACAACTTAAATGTGTTGCCTTTGAAAAATCTGCAGAGCTCATGTAATCTAATTGCATCTCGAAAACGTAACTACCTACCAATAAATTTATCATCGTTTAATATATTTCAATAATATTATTAAAGTTTAGCACTTTTCATTTTGATGATAATATTAAATTTCATGAGTTTTGGAGATTTTTATACATATTTTTAGCCAAGTAATAAATTTTAATAATAGTATTACAATTTTAATCTTACGGATGATTTTGTCTTCTTACCTTCTTGCATCATCTAAAATAAAATATTAAAAATTTCGGTTATTTTTAAACTTTTAATACAATTTTTAACAGATTTCAAAAATTTTAACTTTTAAAATAAAAACATTATCAATTTGCAACAAACAATTTTAGAAATCATTTTTAAACTTATATGGGTATTAAATTAAAAAATTATTTTATACATTCACACTTCCTTTGAAATTTTGCCATATCTGCTGCGATGACCAAATTGGGAGATGTTTACTATCGAAAAGGAAAATAAAGAAGAAAACTCCAACGAATCAAACTCAAGTAATCTCATCGTAACCAACGAAGGAAACGCCAGCAGTTCAAGCGTTTCTGATCCTCCCACAAGCCCAATTCTCGGATAAAAGACGACTTCACCAAGTACAACATCGTAATTGCTGCTCTTGATCCTGACACCCTGCAGATAATAAGCGACATAATAATTAATCCACCAGCCCAAGAAAAATATGTACGCGTCAAGACAGCCCTCATCGAGCGTCTTCAAGACTCGGAGGAGAAGCGACTAACTCGACTTCTCACCGGCATCCAGTTGGAGGACCGAAAACCAACTGGTCTACTAAGGCACATGCAGGAGTTAGCGGGACCAGCTTTGGCAAAGAGCGCCATCGTCAGAACACTATGGTTGCAGAGACTCCCACAGCATGTCCAGGCGATACTGTCCGCACTGTCAGACAACGATCTCGAACAACTTGCTTCAGCGGCGGATAAAATTATTGATGTGTACCAGGCAACCGAATGTACCGCGGTTGACCGTAACAAGCGACCAAGCACATCGCGAGCCGAAGAACCTGAGAATTCCATACTTCTAGAACTTCAAAAACAAGTGCTCGCACTTACAAGAGAAATCAAACAATTGAAGTTAGACCAAAACAACGACAATCGACAATCCGATTATAAAGGACGAAATAGACAAAACTTTCGCCGAAATTCGCACGACCAGTCCCCATCTAGACAAAACCCCGCTAGAAGACCAAGGTCAGGGTCTCGTGGGAGATCTCCGAACAGGAACCCTGAGGGATATTGTAAATGGCATAACATTTATGGTGAAAAGGCATACAAGTGCTACCAACCGTGTTCTTTTCCAAAAAAAACACCAGGGAAACGACAGAGGAAGACCACAGTAGAGACATGTGAGCTTCCTGCTAATACTTGTCGTCTCTTTCTATATGATCGCGAAACACGCCAGAAGTTCCTTGTGGACACGGGAGCTGACGTCTCCATAATCCCTAGAGATTTTAACCACAATAAAAAATGCATTACCTCGGATAGCTACACACCAGCCTTGTACAGTGCCAGTGGTAATTGCATTAAAACCTACGGCACAAGAATACTGGAACTCAACTTGGGTCTACGTAGGACAATGAAGTGGAAGTTTATAGTGGCAGATGTATCAAGAGCTATTTTGGGAGCCGATTTTCTGCACAACTTCAACCTTACCGTCAATTTAAAAAAGGCAGCGATCACGGACTCGTCTACAGGATTGCTGATTCGAGGCACGAAATACTGTTATGTCTGCCCTTTCCTCGGCAGATAGTAATTATTAAATACGGTTCTTTGAATATAAAAGTGTTTATTTACTGGAATAACCTAGCTGGATAGCTACGACTGTTTACTGTTCGGGGGTAGGTAAAACTCCGCGGCCTTGCCAGTGGAGCTGGTCAAGTCTGACTCTGAGACTCCTTCTTGTACGCCAATGCCATCTGGCGAGCTATGGTGCAAGCTACATGCTTCTTCTTCTTCTTCTTTCGTATGGTGGGGGGTCAGAGGGGGACATCTAGGTCTGCGAGCCAGTCTAGGGCCTCAGGCGTTGCCCTGTGGACCTCATCAATCCCGCCGGGGAATGAATGGAGCGGGCATTCGTTGACCACATGTTCGGTGGTCTGCACCGCACCGCATTCACACGTCGCCGACTCTTTAAGGCCCCATCTATGCATCATATGAGCACAACGGCTATGGGAGCACCTTATCCTATTGATGGCAGTCCAGAGTTTGCGAGGCAATGAGAACCCAGGCTGTCTCTCAGTGGGGTCTTGCACGAGATGGGCGTTTTTGACGTTGGCTGATTGCCACTCAAGCTTCCACCTATCTTCTGGGGTTAGAGGTGTTCGAAGGAGTCTTTCTCCTTCCGTCCAGAAGGGTTTTCGAGACTTTAAGCGGCATGCCGGGTGAGAAACGACATCATCGTGCAAGGGTATTTCGCTTTTTTGCAGCGCCTTCTTGTATTCCCTCAGTGTTGCAATCTCTCGCCTGATATTTGGCGGGGTTATATTTGCAAGTACGGGGAGCCAAGGAAGAGGAGTCGATTTTAAGGTTCCGCTGATGGTTCGCATTGTGGCATTAAGCTGAACGTCAACCATGGAAGTGTGGGCGCTTCTGGCCCATACTGGAGCACAGTATTCAGCTGCTGAGAAAACCAGGGCAATGGATGCCGTTCTGAGCGTGTTGGCGTCGCATCCCCAGCTAGTACCAGCCAGCTTATTGACTAAGTTTAGTCTTGTCCTGGTTTTTTTGCCCACTGTTTCCATGTGTTTCCGGTAATTCAGGCTCCTGTCCAAAGTTACTCCAAGATAGCGGGGATGGGGGTCATGGTAAATATTTTTTCCATCAAACTGAACACAGAGTTTTGCGTTTGCCTGTGAATTACTGAGATGGAAAGCTGTCACAACTGTTTTCGACCCATTCGGCTTTAGTCGCCAATTGAGGAAAAATTCTTCCATAGCCTTGAGGTCAGAATTAAGGATCTCTTCTGCTGCATTGAGGGTTTTGGCTTGGACTGTGAATAAGTCGTACTGTGTTGCCATCCTCTATGGTGTCGTAGAGCTTGACAAGGAGGCCTTTGTGCCACATCGTGTCGTAAGCCGCAGAGAGATCAATGAACGCTGCCGCAGTCTTAAGCCGTTTCTGGAATCCAGATTCGATGTGTGTTGTCAGAGCTAGCACATGCTTACCGCCATCTATCGTATTCTTTCCATATGAAATACTTAATTAGTCTACATCACACCCTCCCCCACCTAACCTCAAGCCCTGGCTACAATAAATACAAGACATGTTCTTTCCAAAGAAGTTATACAATTGACAAAAAAAAAAAAAATAGGATTTTAAATATTTCATTTATACACGATTTTATACACTAAATTCAACCAAACATAGTCATGATTTTAAATAGTTCAACTTAAATATTTCTGTTTCTCTGGGAGGGACCTTTATGAACGCTTTGAACGGAGCCTTCCTTCCCAAGGTCTTAGTTGAGTAGTTTGCTCTCGATCATCCGCTGGTAATCTGAAATCAAGAGAACTCCACGTTAGCCCCTTCAACAAAGCTGAGGTTCCCAACTCGTCTGAAGCGCATTTCGTGACCTCAGACGCGGTAGGTGGGTTATTATCTTCACTCTCCTCTTCCCATTTCACAGATAAACTCTTCAACTGATCAATATGCCTCTTCCAAGTCAACGGAGTACCACAGATCCTAACGATATAAACTTTTTTACCCACTTTCCTTTCTACAATACCTCTAACCCAACCAACTTTATTCACCTGACGGAAGTCCTTGACCAGACATTTTTGTCCAACATGTAAATTCCTAATTTTTACGCCCCCATAATTCCTTATTTGATTATCTTGACTCCTTTTTATATTATCGTTAGCTATTTTTCTCTGTTCTGACACATCTTCCTGAGTGGTTTTAGGAATTAAACTACTGAAAGTTGATTTCAGTCTCCTACCAAACATCAAGACTGCCGGTTCTAATCCCGTTGTGCAATGTGGCGAATTTCGATAATCCGATAGAAAATCACATAATCTACTTCCATAATTTACTGGAAAATTATTCCTAACCATAATTTTTAAAAAAAAAATTTTTTACCGTTCTAACTGAATTTTCAGCTTGTCCATTACACTGAGGGAATTTGACCGGTGAATTTAAAAATTCTATGTTATTCTCTTTAAGAAATTCTTTAAACTCTACACTAGAAAATGCTGTTCCATTATCCGAAACTATGCAATCAGGGTTACCAAAATTAGAGAAAATTCTTCTCAATTCCTTAATCGTGTTAAACGAATCCGCCCTTGGAACCTCTAAGCAATCGATCCACTTGGAAAAAGCGTCACAAATTACAAGAAACATTTTTCCTGCTACCGGCCCGCAGTAGTCTACGTGCACCCTACTCCAAGTTGCCCCAGGGTTCGGCCACACTGACAAATGACTCTTAGAAGGTGCCGGCCTCATAGCCGCGCAATCATCACATTTTAGAACCATTTTTTCAATGTCATTGTTCAGTGATGGCCACCAAAAATAAGCTTTTGCTAGGCCCTTCATTTTAACTATTCCTAAATGAGATCTGTGTAATAACTCTAGCACATGTTCTTGTAAGGAACTCGGAATGACAATTCTATGTTGCCAGAAAAGGCAATCCTTGACTATGGACATTTCGTTTCTCTTAACCCAGAATCTCCACAGTACATCATCTCGACCAACTCGTTTTGGCCAGCCCTTACGCAAACACGTTAAAACTTCCTGAATAACCGTGTCTGTCTCTATAGCTGTGGAAATGAGCTTGATATCTATGTGCTCGCATTTATCTACATAACACACAAAATCTGATCCATAATCATCTTCAAATTCTTCTTGAGAATTTTCTACCGGAAGCCGAGATAGAAAATCCGCATGATTATGACATGACTTAACAAATTCTACCTTATACGCAAATCCGGCTAATATAATGCCATAACGCTGCAATCTGTTAGCCGCCAAAACTGGAATATTTTTGTGTTCCCCTAAAATCCTCATCAAAGGCATATTATCTACGCATAAAGTAAACTCCCGACCGAATAGGTATTGAAAGAATTTGTTCAAACCAAACACAATAGCTAACGCTTCTAAATCTAGAATACTGTACTTCTTCTCTGCACTAGACAAACTTCTTGAAGCAAATTCGATCGGTCTCATTGAACCGTCCGCAAATGTGTGCAATAACACGGCCCCGAGGCAACATCGTAATTGCCGCTCTTGATCCTGACACCCTGCAGATAATAAGCGACATAATAATTAATCCACCAGCCCAAGAAAAATATGTACGCGTCAAGACAGCCCTCATCGAGCGTCTTCAAGACTCGGAGGAGAAGCGACTAACTCGACTTCTCACCGGCATCCAGTTGGAGGACCGAAAACCAACTGGTCTACTAAGGCACATGCAGGAGTTAGCGGGACCAGCTTTGGCAAAGAGCGCCATCGTCAGAACACTATGGTTGCAGAGACTCCCACAGCATGTCCAGGCGATACTGTCCGCACTGTCAGACAACGATCTCGAACAACTTGCTTCAGCGGCGGATAAAATTATTGATGTGTACCAGGCAACCGAATGTACCGCGGTTGACCGTAACAAGCGACCAAGCACATCGCGAGCCGAAGAACCTGAGAATTCCATACTTCTAGAACTTCAAAAACAAGTGCTCGCACTTACAAGAGAAATCAAACAATTGAAGTTAGACCAAAACAACGACAATCGACAATCCGATTATAAAGGACGAAATAGACAAAACTTTCGCCGAAATTCGCACGACCAGTCCCCATCTAGACAAAACCCCGCTAGAAGACCAAGGTCAGGGTCTCGTGGGAGATCTCCGAACAGGAACCCTGAGGGATATTGTAAATGGCATAACATTTATGGTGAAAAGGCATACAAGTGCTACCAACCGTGTTCTTTTCCAAAAAAAACACCAGGGAAACGACAGAGGAAGACCACAGTAGAGACATGTGAGCTTCCTGCTAATACTTGTCGTCTCTTTCTATATGATCGCGAAACACGCCAGAAGTTCCTTGTGGACACGGGAGCTGACGTCTCCATAATCCCTAGAGATTTTAACCACAATAAAAAATGCATTACCTCGGATAGCTACACACCAGCCTTGTACAGCGCCAGTGGTAATTGCATTAAAACCTACGGCACAAGAATACTGGAACTCAACTTGGGTCTACGTAGGACAATGAAGTGGAAGTTTATAGTGGCAGATGTATCAAGAGCTATTTTGGGAGCCGATTTTCTGCACAACTTCAACCTTACAGTCAATTTAAAAAAGGCAGCGATCACGGACTCGTCTACAGGATTGCTGATTCGAGGCACGAAATACAAAGGAATCTCTTCAGGCATTTCAACAATATCTAACACCCTGAAGTATCGAGATATCCTCTGTAAATACCCAAGCTTGACGCGGCCTAACCTGGAGACAACAGGAATTAAGCATACAGTGACCCATTGTATCGAAACTAAAGGCCCTCCTGTAACCGAACGTGCGCGCAGGTTAGCACCAGCACTTCTAGAAGCGGCCAAACGCGAATTTAAATTTATGATGGAACAGGGAATATGCCGACCTTCCAAGAGCAACTGGGCCAGTCCGTTGCATATGGTAAAAAAGCCTAACGGTGAGTGGCGTCCCTGTGGAGACTATAGGCGTTTAAACGCAAAGACCGTTCCGGACAAATATCCGATCCCTCAGCTCCACGACCTCACTCACAAACTGTCAACAGCAAAAGTATTCTCGACCATTGATTTAGCGCGGGCATATCACCAGATACCTGTAGAACCTGAAGACATACCGAAAACGGCTATCATCACACCGTTCGGATTGTACGAGTTTACCACCATGCAATTCGGGTTATCCAACGCGGCACAAAGTTTCCAACGCTTTATGCACGCCATCACCAGGGATCTGGATTTTTGTTTTGTATATCTTGATGACATACTAATTGCATCCTCAAGTGAAGAAGAACACCAAAGACACTTAGACATTTTATTCAAACGCCTAGCTGAAAATGGTCTTATCATTAACATCCAAAAATGTCAATTTGGTGCCTCTACCGTAAATTTTTTGGGGCATACAATTACACCAAAGGGGATGACCCCTATTAAAGAAAAAGTGAAAGCGATAACAGAATTTCCACTACCTAAAACCGCGAAGGGTCTGCGCCGTTTTTTAGGTATGCTTAATTACTACCGGAAGTTCCTACCTAATGCTATCCACACCCAGGCGAAATTATTTGACTGTATAGCCGGATGGAAAAAGAATGACAAACGAGAACTTACATGGAGCTCGGAATTAACCGCAGCGTTCGAAGATTGCAAAAATCATCTTGCAAATGCAGCGTTACTAGCTCATACGAATCCCAACTCCAAAATCGCTATCATGGTAGACGCTAGCGATACAGCGATCGGAGCCTCTTTACAGCAGTTAAACGGCGACACATGGGAGCCACTTGGATTTTTCTCTAAAAAATTCACTCCAGCTCAGAGGAATTACAGCACATTCGACCGCGAGCTAACAGGTGTCTACGAAGCCGTAAAATACTTCCGCAATAGCGTTGAAGGACGTAATTTTAGTATATATACTGACCATAAGCCAATCACCTATGCCTTTCACAAGAAACGAGCCTCCAGCTCTCCACGGCAGGAAAGACAGCTGGACTTCATCGCACAATTTTCGACTGATATTAGGCATATCTCCGGACTGGAGAATGTAGTAGCGGATACCCTGTCTCGGATCGAGGAGATAAACTGTCCCTCTACAATTGACTATGGGAGAATGGCAGAAGCGCAGTGTCAAACTGACGATCTAATTAAGGCAAAAGATGACACCAGCCTCTCCCTACGTCAAATGGTGATACCTGGCACAGATAAATCGTTATGGTGCGATATATCAACTGGTCATGTCCGACCTTTCGTTCCAGAGTCCATGCGAACCGAGGTAATAGAAAGCGTACACAATGTCTGTCATCCAGGCATACTCGGAACAACAAACTCAGTGAAATTGAGGTTTGTGTGGCCCAAGATGGCGAAAGACATAAAAATTTTCATTAAAAACTGTATCCCTTGCCAAAAAGCGAAAGTCTCAAAACATACAGTAGCTCCACCATCAGCTTATATCTTACCAGAAGACCGTTTTCGCAACGTACATATCGATTTAGTTGGACCTCTTCCAGCATGCAATGGATACCAATACCTGTTGACAATGATCGACAGATTCACACGTTGGCCTGAAGCAGTACCATTGAAAGACATGTCTGTAGAAACCGTCGCAAATGCACTGATGGACCACTGGATAGCTCGTCACGGGACCCCGGAGACGATAACCACAGACCAGGGCCGTCAATTTGAAAGCTTTCTTTTTAAGAAACTGGCGGAAAAATTGGGAATAAAACATACAAGGACTACGGCATACCACCCACAAGCCAATGGCTTAATAGAGAGATGGCACCGTACTCTGAAAGCCGCTCTTAGTGCGAGCGGTGACCCGAACTGGTTGGAGACTCTTCCGCTCATACTACTCGGATTGAGATCTACTGTTCGTGAAGATCTAAAACGTTCCCCAGCTGAACTCACATATGGTAGAACATTAAGATTGCCATGTGATTTCTTCACCGAAACACCTAAAGAAGAACCCGACACTTATGTAGGTCGACTTCAAAGAAAATTTGAAAACATCAAGCCAACACCTACCACCGCCCATGGATCAAGGAAATGCTTTGTACATAAAGACTTATCTCTAACTACCCATGTCTTTCTTAGAACAGACAGTGGAAGAAGGCCCCTTCAAAATTCATACGAAGGACCTTATAAAGTGGAGGAACGCGACGATAAAACGTTTGTAATCAACGTAAAGGGCAAAAATAAACGTGTTTCCATAGATAGGTTAAAACCAGCCTTCCTACCTGTAGAGGAAAAGGTACCAGTAGAAGAAAATATTCCTGTTGCTACAACTGTTCAGGAACCACTCCCAGAAATAAAAAGAACAAGATCTGGTCGTAGAGTCCATTTTGGCGACCGTTACCGGTCGGGAAGCAAATAATTGGCAAAATTAGATATAATTAATTCTTTTCCTTCCTACAGATCCCATATCAAATTAAAAATGACTACCAAAAATAATATTTAAAAAAAGCATATACAAAGCTTGTATTCTTAAACCGTATATCTGTAAAATTACTAATAACTAAAGACTTCAATTTTGAAAGAAATTTTGAACTCTAGTACTATTATTTGTTTTATACAATACATATCGGTCATCAAAGTGATGAACCATTTAACCAATGAAAATTTTTTCATTTTTTAAAAATCATGTAAACCATGTAACTAGTTTTAAGAAAAATTTAACACTTTAAAGTGTGTAAAAAACGATGTACTCAGACAATAGTCATTTTTTAAACTTAATATTAACAGAGCGTAATATGTCTTGTATTGACCACATACTCAATATAACACATATTAACGTAAATAATAACCTTGTTTTAAAAATAAAACATTCCGCAGCTTGCGATGAATATATAAATAGTAAATCTAGCCACTCCGCTTTATGCGTTGAAGTTTTTATAAATTTTATACAACTTTTCTTTAAAAACTTGTATAGAATGTTAGAATGAAATTTTTACATGTACCTATTTTTAAGCAAACATAAAACATTGTATATCGATCAATGAAACCTTCTTATCCAGCAATAATCGCTTTTCACAATACTTATACAACTTATGCTAAAAATAACTTCTTATAGGTTTGTATAATTATTGTGTAGTACAATCTTAAGATTTTCTATATTGAACATGTTACCAATATGGAATATATTAACATATACATATAAACCTAGTATCTAACATTGTTAAATAACTTTTAACTAACAAAAATGTCATATATAAAACAATTCTTAATTCAACTTAAACATTAAAACTTTTATCAAATCATGCATAGTGAAAATGTTCTTACCTTTGGTAATTTTAACCATGCTCACTCAGATGTGTTTTAAAATGATACTCACCATCTGACTGAACACTTAGTTGAATCTTTATATAAATAATATGTACTAATTCTTTTCAATTGTTTACGGTAGCGACTAAATGCTATTAGTCAATTAATAATTAATTGCCATAATTTTTAGAAAATAACAGATCTACTCTGGACGATCCATACCCAGTCTAGTTCCTTTTGATAATAATAAACTCCATTTGTATGTCGAGTTGATAAATGCGCTCCAGTAAACAATTGAAGATAATTTTTATTCGTCTTTCTAAAAAAGGAAAACAAAAACAATTCTTGTATGTGCATTTACGTATAATAAAATTTAGTATCGTAAAAATGATCAAATAATTGATCAACTTCTATGTACACATGACAGTTGTTTTGTTGTATCAAATTTTAAATTATGTAACAGTACATTAAAAATTAGTGTAATTTCTTATAAGTACTTACTTTATTATAAATAATAGATAAAAATTTTACTGAAAATTTTCTACATTCAGGGTGATGTGAGGTATTCTTTCGTATCACAAACGTGATGTAACATATTTATTATAATATAGAAATATGAAGTACTACATTGGTACCTACAATGACTTCACTATATAATCATTTCAACATATTTCTAGACTATATTAAATACATGGCTAGTTGTATAATGTACACTTATATGTTCCTTTTGTGTTTTTTTTAATAACTTAATATATTAATTAACTTATAGGAAACTTAGATATTTTGGTTTCATAACTACCATTTTTATAAATTCAAACAAAAACTTTTGTAAATAAAATTTTTTTGCCAAAAATGTATACTCACCTATTAACAACTAGTTGAAGCATTATCCTAGTTAGTAATCTTTTATTGTTTTCGTTGAGTCATTTCAAATATTTAGATTTTAATAAAACTTTTACGTATATTTAAGTTCATATTTCTTGTATAAATATTTAATAAACCTGCTATCGTTTTCAACTGGCACTGCATGAACATGTTGTTCAAATTTTAATACTTATGTTATCATAATTCTTTCCAACTGTTTACTGAAGCATATAAATGTTATTAATCATTTAGTAATTATTTGCAATAGCTTTAAAATAAAGTAATAATAGGTCCACTCTGGATGATAACTATACCCAGTCTAGTTTTCTTTAATTACAATAAAACTCCATAAACATGTTGAGCTGATAAATAAGTGCTCCAGTAAACAATTGAAGATAATTTTTTCGTTAAAAAAAAAATTTAAAAATCCATACTGGTTTATACATTTAAGCATTGCTCTTATATATCTTATTTAAGTTTATTTAATTTTTTATCGCTAAAAAACTGGGCGGGAGGTATGTAGGGGATGATACTCAACAGCCTAATAATTGGTTTTATGCGCGGGCAACTCAGTCGCCGCGCCTGCGCGAATTCCGTTCCGGCAAAGCGAGCGGAATTCATTCGTTTCTCGGCTACCTGACGCGCTAGCTGTTTGCTCGAGTATCTTCCTTATAAACCTTCCAAGTTAATACTTCGTCGCCTCAGTTCTTAATTGTCCAAACGACCATTTAAGTTTTTGTTCAATCTCCGCTTTAAAACTAAAAATAAAGTATAAAAAAGGATGATTAATCACTTAATTAAGAATTATTTAAACTAATCAGACCTTTGCCTTTACGGAAATAGCTTTATCTTAAACACCTATCATAATGTTTCATTGAAATAATGAAAGATAACCTTCACCTCCTGTCAAATTTTCAAATGGTCGTTTGGACAATTAAGAACTAAGGCGACGACTTGTAGTATTTCGTAATTTAAATAAATGTAACTTCAGTATTCAGAAACATTCCTTTCATTTTTGGTGTATTTGGTAACCCATGGAGTCAGATCAGAGAAGTGTGAAGTAAGTATAACCACGCGGATCGCTGGACGGAAATAGCAGATGACATTATTGGATCTACCCACATTCATCTCAACAAACCACCAAATAACCACCAAATAAATAACAAATATTGAGCCTCTGGTTTTTTCTCATGATGTAGAGTCTGACAAATTACCTTGAATTATCAGAAACGTCATATCACTTTATGCTCTAAAAAATTAAATATATAAATGGTAGGCAAAAAAGAAAAAAAAACAACTATATAAGTATTAATTGAGCTTGCCTTTTAAAGGCAGCTTCACTGACGCTCAATATGTCGATATCCGAATTAATTCTGTTCAACAGCGAGATTGCTCTCCCGACTGGCATAACCATTGGCAAGTTAGTTCTGCAAGCCGGGAGATAAAACAGTCTATGCTGTCGATGGCGGAGATAACCATCGGGAACATAGAAACTAATGCTCTCCATGATAGCCGAGTTTTCGAACCTTCCACGAATCAGTCTGAAGAAATGTGTTACAATGAGCACATCCCTTCTGACCCGTAGAAGGTTCACACCGAGCATGCCCAAGAGAAAGTGGGTAGGGTAGAGCCACGGATAGTAGCCATACTTCCTCGGGTAAAGAAATCTCAGAAATTTCTTCTGAACTCTCTCCAACATGAGGGAATACTTTACTTGGTGTGGACTCCAAATCACCGACCCACTCTCAAGCCTACTCCTAACCAAAGCATTGTATAGTACTGTGAGAACCCGGGTGTCTCTGAAGTTTCTCGCAGTGCGTAGGACGAAACCCAACATTCTCAGTGAAGTACTACACGTCATTATGATATGATCATGAAAAGTTAACCTACTATCAAACAAAATACCAAGATCTTTCATAGTGGAGACACGTTTTAAATTTAGAGCCCTCATAGTATACCGGTAAAACCAGGTATGATACGCTCTAGTGAAAGAAAGAATGAAACATTTAGAGATATTGAATTCAATCTGATTCCGTTTACTCCAGTCAACAATTCTATCAATGTCTGATTGGAGTCGAATGCAGTCTTCTAAAGTTTGTATTTCCAAGAAAAGTTTTAGATCATCTGCGAAAAGAAGTGACCTGGAATGCAGAATAATTTCCATTGAAATTTCCATTGAAATTTCCATTGAAAGAATGCAGAATGCATCATTAATAAAAATCAAAAAGAGAAGTGGTCCTAAATTAGAGCCCTGAGGTACTCCTGAGAAAACAAGAAATAATTTTGATAAGAATATTCCATGTGATGCAAATTGTTTTCTTTCAGTAAAATAGCTGGCAAAGAATATAAGAAACCGGAAAGAAAAACCTATCGTTGACAATTTCTTTAATAAGATATCATGGTTTACGGTGTCAAATGCCTTTGAGAAATCATTGTACGAGCAATCTACTTGGTAGCCTTTATCTAAAGATTTGGAAACATAATCTGTGAATACCAATAGATTGGTGTCAGTTGATCGGCCTTTTCTAAACCCATGCTGTTCCGATATTAAGAACGGCTCTACTTAAACCTGCAAGTGTTTATGAAGTATCGATTCAAATAACTTAGCTGGGGTAGAAAGTATTGCCACCGGTCTGTAGTTTTCAACGGATGTCCTTGATCCATTTTTGAAAATAGGACAAATTTTTGAGATTTTCCAGGAATCAGGAAATACACCAGTTTCTAAAGAGAGGTTGAATATAAAACTCAAAGGTAGTTTTAAAAATTCAACACATCCTTTTAAAAAAAAGACTGGTAGAAAATCTGACCCAAGCGAATTTGTATGTTTCATTTTTTTTATCAAAGATTTAACATCTGATTCATCTATATGACTTATGTCAATGTTTTGGGCTCCCTTCACATTCATGTTGGCAGCAGCAGTGGGATTTAGCAATGATGCAACTATACACTGATTGGAAATGATTTGCGAATGCATTGGCTATATCCGCTCCTCTAACTTCTCGATCACCATGCATCATGATGTCTGTTATACCACCATCCTTGCGTAGTGATTTGACGTAGTTCCAAAATGTATTGGGATCATGTTTGATATTACTCTCCATAGATTTAACATAATTACGGAATGCTATATGAACATTTCGTTTAACAATTGTTCTGAGTTTACTAAACTTTTCATATTCACTTTGATTACCAGTAGCTTTCCATTTTTTATGGTGAGCATGTTTCATCTCAATGTTCACGATGGTATCTCTAGAGAACCACTTCGGATATCTACGTCGACCATTGTTGGGAGGTTTCCTAGGGAAGCAAGCGTCAAATACATTATATATACATGTATAAAAATAGTGTAGCGCCTCATTAACTGTGTTAAAGCTACAAAGTTCTTGCCAATCTAATTGGCTCATCATCTGACAGAGTTTATCAAAATCACCCCTATCAAATATCCATCCGCGCAAAGTGTCATCTATAATTTTAGGAATTTTGGTAGCCTTTGGCGGCCTTTTACAAGAATACCGGAACTCTAATGCGGGGTGATATTTGTCTTCATAAACGAGGGGAGAATCGCTGTGAATGACGTTTAACGCAATGTTACATAAAATAAGATCCAACGTCCTCGAATCCGAATTAAGAATACCATTATTCTGGGAGAGCCCGAACACTTCACATAAGAAGTTAAGATCATTTTGAACATCATTGCTACTTCGTGCGGAATAGATGTTGAAATCTCCCATAATTATAATATTCCTTTCTCCGATAAGATCCATGTTTTCGTATAATTTATCAAAGAATAATTGAAACGTTTCCAGGTTTGATGCCGGTGGAAAATATATTATACATGTAAATGTAACAATCAATTGAAATTTTTAACCATAGGTCTTCGATGCCTGCCTCCAGAGCAGGTATGTGTTCAGCTTTTAGTTTATTTTTAACAGCTAAAAGACAACCGCCACCTTTTCTTTGACCACTACCACCATCTCTGTCTTTCCTGAATACATTGAAACTGGCATCGAATAATTCCTGGTTGTATACACTGAGGTTTAGCCAAGTCTCAGTAATTCCAATAACATCGTAATTGTTTACCAAAACATTAGAGAAAAATAAAGAACATTTTGTTTTAAGTCCTCTAACGTTTTGATAAAAGAAGTGAATGTTATTGGAATGTCAACTCGGTTTGATAGTTGGAAGCCGAGGCGTTATAATCTTATTAACCCATTCCTTCAAAAACGAATGCTTGGGCCAATGCTTAGATTGTTGAAATTCTGCCACTACTGACCCAGGAACACCGATTTTAAACGATGCATATTCTCTCTTCGTATTAATCTTATGCAACTTAAATGAGGAGATACTAGCATTGTTAATAATTGATTTTAAGTGCGATGACAGGTCATCCAATGAAGTGTCCGGATGTAAGGGGTACAGGTGGAAGTATTTCAAATCATCCTTAATCGCTTGACTACCTCGTACAGTGATGGGACGCCGTTTTTGTTTAATCAAAGTCCAAGATTGGCTCGCTGGAGTTTGAGTTAGTTGCGGTGCATCTGATTTATATCCATCGGGCGGGGGCGGAGCACACACAGTTTGGCTGGATGGGTGCATAGTTTCACCAACGAATAAGGCATAGGGAGACGCTGTCGAAGGAGACGCGATAGGGATTGGACTTTTATTTGAAATTTTCTCTTTTTTTTTCTTCCTTGTGAGCCTTTCGCAGCCTGCGAGCGGGTTATTCTTCCACCAGTGATCAAATTTGCGGCTGCTTCTAAGGTAGGAGCCGGCTTTGAAGATTGAGTGATGCGTGGGGGAATCGAACCTGAAGTGGAGGTGCCAGATCCTGAAGTGGTACAGGGTACAGCCGATGCTGATATTGTTGTGATCCGCGGCTGGGTTGATGTAAAAGTAGCATTGGTTGACGCCGCTGACTCCATCATTAAAGCTCAAAAACTAATAATAAAAATAATTCTTAAACTTCCTCTCACTACCAGCACCGATACGATCTTCAATACTTTCAACGTTATGGACATTAAACAGCTCTACGCAAAATCCATCTTAGTTTATTTACATAAAAACAACAAAATCCTTTACAAACCAACACAAATGATACACAATACCCGAGCCAAGAATAAAGAACTTCTCCTTTTCCCTTTTCTAAAACCACCTTTGGACAAAAACACTTTAAATACATAGCTTGCAAACTACACAATACACTTCCAGCTACGATTAGACAAACGGAATCAATGACTAAATACAAACAAGATATAAAGAAATGCATTATAAGTATTGGTCGTCACACTACTGCTAACATCTGTAAAATAGATTACAAATAGACAGAATTACCATCTCACGTATGTCCTTACCCTTATTAAAGAACTTAAAATAGGAAAATCCTATATGTATAATATAACTCCCCATATAGATTCGACGGGATTTACTACTTTATTCATCTCTTCCTTCACCTATATAATGCTCTCTTTATGGTATTATCCCTCAATTTAAATCATATTTCTGTTTGAATTGTATAAATCAGTATGTATCTTACCTCTACGCCTGTCTCAACACAGGTATACCCTAGTGAGACAGGCATCGAATAATGTAATGCAAACATACCTTATATAGATAAATAAATAAATAAATAAATAAATTACGTATTAAAGTTTAAAAATTTATATTTCCTTGGAGATATTAAAAATTCCTCGGAATATAAAATTACTAATTGGATATAATAGTAATATCTATATAACTATCGATTTTAAGTTAAATAAAATAAATAAATACTTGGTGGTATATCTTTTTTTAAAATTCTAAGTTACAAAACTAAAATATATACATATATATATATATACAAAAACAACGTGATTAATATTTTAGTTTGTCTGTTCATTCATAACATGTCAATTAATAAGTTATATTATTAATAACTCCGTAATAATATACGACAATGATTAACCTCGAGCGAAGTACTAGAGTTGTACCTGTGTTATAAATTGTTGTTTAAAACAAATTTTCATATAAAATTGTATATTTAATATATTATTATATTATATTTGTAAAACTGTAATTATAACATTGGAGGGGACCCACCACTTTCCCAACGGCGTTATAAGGAAACATATGGTTTCCTCCTTCACCGCACACGTCAAGACTCTACTTTTTTTTTGAACGAAGCTACATTTATTTGAACGACTCTAGACCCTCCAATGTCCATGCATACGGGGTTAGTAAGCAGTATGCAAGTACTTACATTAACATTATACAAAAGATAAATAGAAGTAGCAGCCCGTGGAATAATTCTTCTGAAATAGGTAACATCAAAAAGAGATAATAGTGTTAGTAAAAGAAAAAGAAAAATAAAAATAACGGCTATGACCAGTCGAAGAAACCTTCTGTGAATAAAATAAGGAATGAGGAAAAAACAGTTATATGATTATGTTATAATGTAAGTAATTACTATAGTAGCGGAAATAAAATAAAATATATTTAAAAAAAAAGCCAGAGAAAGTATTCCATAGACCACCGGGCAGTCCCAATGAGAATGCGTATAGCTATCGGCCCAACCGCAGACGATGCTCGAAGTCCGCGTCCTTTAGCCGGTTCCCCGATTTTGCCTCGAAGAAATGTACTTGGGAGAGAAGGGGAAGTTTTTGAAGACCTTGAGGAAAGATGAGCGTCGGGTTACCGGAGGGGGGACGGAAGGACATCGAGACCGCACGGTTACGCCTCAGGCCAACGCATGTCGATGGGGGAGGCGCGGGCGGATCGCGGGAAGACCGCTCTGTTGTATGTTCGCCTGGCAATGTGCATGGACAGGGTCTATCCCACCCCCTTTCTATGGGGGAATGACGATACATAACATGCACAGTTCAGTTGCGCCACCAAAGAATGGAAACCAAAACTAATCAAGAAAAATAGAAAATAATAAGAGCATTTATACATGTAAAACATAATTTCAGAATCAGTACAGAGTGATAATGTATCAAGCGATACTGTCATTACTACCATCGCTCACCAAGATGACCTATCGAGGTAAAAACATAAATCATTGTTAGCAGAGACCAGAGAAGAAAAAAAAAATAGTCAAACATAATCAGTAATTTATAGGTCACATAAGTTATATTATAGATAGTTCAAAGCATATTCACTAAATAAAGAGTAATAGAGGAGGACCGAAGAAGACGGGAGCAATACGTGTAGCACCTGAAACAAGGATGAATTTAGTCTAGGTCGGCGACTCTAAGTACAGGCCATCTCTCTACCCAGGACTTGACAAACTTTTTCAAGCATTCGAAATTCTCTTTGTTCGACACAAGGTCAGCATTCCACGCTGGTCTTGTTATTCCGCGCAAACCATCCAACATTTCCTCTCGTGCTTCCTTCATCAACTCGCAGTGCCACAGAATGTGCTTGGCGTCTTGGTTAGTATCACCACATGCGCAGTTTGGGTGAGGAGAGAGGGTCAAGCTATAAAGCCGACCCCTGAACTCCCCATGCCCAGAAAGCATCTGCGTCATGTAGTGATCTAGTTTAATGTATGCCCCTTCCATTCTGAATTTAACTGAAGGAAAGAAGGAGAAAGTCCATCTGCCCTTCGTCGACCTATCCCATCGCTCTTGCCATACACTCAGCGTCCTCTCACGCATCGCTTTGAGCAAGCCAGGGAGGGCCACTACTCCTCCCGGTGTCAGCTCGACTCCCAGGTGGACAGCAGCCCTGCCTCTAATAAGTTCCTTTTTGGTCAATATTTCCCTAATTTCAAGGTCAATCGGCAGGACGCCGGCCAGAACCGGTAATGCATCTGAGGCCACAGTCCTATAAGCGCCCAAGAGCGCCAACAGAGGAGTCCGCTGACCCCGTTTAAGAGCCGAGTTTATCAAGACGTTATCCAAGCGATGCTCCCACACAGAGGCAGCATATGAGACTTGCGACACATATACCCCTCTGTACAGCAGGCGAATCGCCGGAGAACGCAATCCCCACTCGGCAGTTGAGAGTCTTCTCAGTTTCTGAAACAGGGCCTGGGCCCTGTCGGAGGCGTTCTTGACGTGGGCTAGGAACGAGGAAGATCTGTCCAAAATTACGCCTAAATACCTGGTGTTTTCTGCAAATCGGATGGGTGTGCCTCCCATTCTGATGAAGGGGTTCCTGCCTCGGCTGAGCATGCCCTTCATAAGGAGGCCCACGGTCTTGTGGGGAACGAAGTTCAGTCTATTTCTCTGTCCCCATTCAAGGATCACTTGTAAACCTTCTTCAGCCTTAGATTCCACTTCCCTTCTACTGTTCCCAGAGACCAAAAACAATTTGTCATCTACGTAGTCGACCGATATACAACCTTCAGGCAAGGGCAACCTGGAGGAGTCGTCAAACAAGATTTTCCACAGGTCGGGTCCGAGGACCGACCCCTGCGGACATCCCATGTCGACTGTTCGAGTGATTAAAACGTCCCCGTGCCCTATGATAACTGTCCTACCACTTAGGTAGTCACTAATAATCTCAAACAGTTTACGCGGGCAATTCCTGCTTTTCAGCTTGGTAAGTATCATCGGCCACCACGCGTGATCAAAGGCACCCGAGATATCCAAGAAGATGCCTATGACGTACCTCTTTTGGCATACCCTCACCCATTCAAGCGCATATTTATTTGTAATTATAACAGTGCTACTAACTATGATGCTAGGCTGCAACAACTCGGTTGATCAGGCCTTATTGAAATTTGAGTAAATTTCATCGGATGTGTTTGGCCAAACCCTTGGAAACCACCATATAACTTCGGTATATAAGCTCGGCTTTACAGAACTCACATGTTTTAAAGTCAATGGATTGATTCTCCATGATTATGACACCCAACAAAATTACACGTCGAGTGTGTATAACTAATGTGTTTTTTATGTATTAGAATCGTGTTTACCGATTGTTATTTTAATGGGCTTAGAAAAATATGATTGGCTCTTTATACTAGCTCAAAATATAGTGTGTAAAGGATTGGATTGTGTAAGTTGTGACTTGTGACTTGTGTCTGAGAATGATCAAGTAATTGTATCACTTGTAGTATGTCCATTATTGACCAGAGAGACAACGGCCCTTCTGTCTTCTGCGGGGAAAGCATCCGCAGACAACAGATCCTCCGTCTGCACTCTGATGCTGGAGCATACCGATTCCTAAACGTCGGGCAACGGTTTTACTATGAACAGATTCTGTCATGTCCATAGTTCCTCCGCCTCCCGGAATTAAGATGAACGATCGATGGATTCGAAACGTTACGAATAGGTAGCAGAATGCACTACTCTCAACGGTTTTACTATGAACAGATTCTGTCATGTCCATAGTTCCTCCGCCTCCCGGAATTAAGATGAACGATCGATGGATTCGAAACGTTACGAATAGGTAGCAGAATGCACTACTCTCAACGGTTTTACTATGAACAGATTCTGTCATGTCCATAGTTCCTCCGCCTCCCGGAATTAAGATGAACGATCGATGGATTCGAAACGTTATGAATACACTACTCTCAGCAGAATACACTACTCTCATCTCTTCGGAACGTGTGGACGAAAATTATTGGGAAGTTGCAATCTTCGAATTGTACCCCAATAATTTCATATGATGATGCGTTAACCGAGTGTTAAATATGCTTCTCGCGGTACCTTAGCACGGCAGGAAAACAAAAACCCGGGTTAATCGACATCGAGTCCAAAAAAAAAATTTCTCCAAGCAAGAGGTCCTGGGTTCATGTCCCAGAGGTGTCAATATGTTTTTCTGATTTTTCTGTTTCCAGATTTTCGATTGAGTTTCGCTTATATTGTCTTCATTTATTTAAATATATGTATTACGTTGTCGTTGGTTGATCGTAGAATAATACGCTTAGATATATCTTCTTTTGTTTTGCCTTTACATTGCCAATCGGAGACGACATGTTGAAAATAATTAATAATATCAGTTAGTATTGAGTAGAAAAAGAAACATATTTTTTTAATAAAGTATTCGTAGCATTATTCCATAATAAAAGTCGCAAATAAATGAAATGTGTTTCGAATTATTCGAAGTTCCAAATTGTATAATAAATATTACGCGACCATATTAATTCAAACACAAATAATAGGTATATTTTAAATCTTGTTTAATTAAAATTAGAAATGACGTTACGAACTGAAAATAGTCAAGCTATTTTAACACTTTAATCGAATTGAAAACAATAATTAACTTTGATAACATTCTATTGTTTTTAAACAAATGAAATATTTTCAAAACAAATGAAACTAACTAATAACAAAAGCTCTTGATATAAAAAAATGACATGTTATCAATAAACAGACATATTTCCGAAGCAAAATAAATACATTTCATTAATAAAAATCCTTGTAAATTGACCAAAAAGTAGATATGAAACCCAACACGTTAAAGGCGGCCTAATTGTTACTAAGAAAGATAAGAGTGTGTCAAATTTTTACGCGAATACATCGTGATCTTAGTACATAAGGAAGTTAACACATAAATATCATATCACAGGTATAATAAAATGTTAAAAGGTATGTTGTTAAAGGGAAATAACATCTGCCAGCTTTATTTTTAAAGGGGCGCCACTGGTTGATTAACCAGGCTGGCAGATGGGAAAGCAATAATCCTCTCTCAGGGCCTTTGGTATACAAAATTTAAGGTTAAAATAGAAGAATTTTAAATAAAATAGACAGTATTGATATGAAATAAGAAATAATAGATTTATTAAAACATAATAGAAAACATAATTGGAACATTAAAACATATTTATAGTTCTTAAACTCACCTCCCTTGGATCGACCCAAAATTCAAGTAACTAAACTAACTAAATAACAAATCTTGAGCCTCTGGTTTTTCTCATGATGTAGAGTCTGACAAATTAACTTGAACTGTAGTCGGCTGAAAAACAGTTTTTGCTTCAAAATTTCACTCCAACCAAGGAATATTTGTATATCCAGGCCAGACTATAATAGAGAACTCCAGTCCAATTTTTTTTATTTATTTTAATGAATAAAGACCTTCAAACTTAAATAACTGCATTTTATTTTTATTTTTATAGTTAGTTTTAATAGTTAAAATAATTGACAAAGTTTTAATTTTTAAAGACTCCCAGAAACGCACCGTATCTATGGTGGTCTTCACCCACCGATAGTTTTTTTTACTTTTTAAGTAGTCATTTTGAATCAGTGATGTTATGTCGAGGGAAATTTCCCTAGATCTAGGGGAGAAAAATACTTTTTAGGGATAAGGGAAATCAGGACAAAACCTAGGGAAATTTCGAACTCTGGCAAAATTTTTATTACATATGACAATATTACTGGTATATATATATATATATATATAATATGTTGATAGGTTTAATTCCTTTTTATTAATTTCTAAATAAAACACTTGTGTTGCAAAGTTTTTTTTAACTAAGAAACGACATTTATGTTTATTAATATCACTTTGAATGGTTTTTTCTAACAATCAAATAATAGAATAACAAAACAAATGACAATCGATGATTGCATTCTAATTGACATTATAGGATTCAAATTTAAAGGGAATATATTTCCTTTACATCTCCCCCCCCCCGCGGGAAAGAAAATTATTGCAAAAATTTTCATTCATCTTCGATATCCTCTTCATGGTTCATCAATGCAGGTGCTGGAATTAATTTCGAGATGTGGAAAAAATTTGATTCTAATTTTTTTCGACCAGTATTTATCTTGTAAATTGAGTTTGATAATTTTTCTATTATTTTGTAGGGTCCGATTCTCAATTCGTCGAGCTTCTTCCTGTTAAGTTTGTTTCCATTCTCCACAAAAACAGTATCACCAACTTTGAAGTTAATATGTCCCCTGGTTTTATCGTAAATCATCTTGTTGTAATTATGTGACTTTATAGTATTTTCCAGAGCTTTTTTTCTGTCTTGAATCAAATCGATGTCAGTCTTCTTAAGTTTTAACTCATTTGGCAAAATCGTAACATCTGTGCCGTTAAGTAGGTACTGAGGCGCATAACCAGTGACAGTGTGCTCCGTTTCATTATAGTTTTTTACACAATTACGGGCTATAGTTGTCCAAGCCACTTTTAAGTCATTTTCGTTGATTTTGCATCTAATTTTATTGACTAGCGTTTGATTTAATCTTTCATTTAATCCATTTGAGAAAGGCGAGTTTACTGCAGTAAAAATGATTGGAATATTTTTTTCATCCAAAATTTTTTTGAATTCTCTAGAATTAAGACCCGGATATTGGTCTGATAGTATCATGCCAATGTCATTAGTTTCTGTGGAGTTTAAGAGTTTGATGAAATCGTTGGTATTTTGAGTTTTTGACGTCAAAATATATGCAAACCTCGTGAAATGATCTGATAGCAGGTGCAAGTATCTCTTTGTTGACCGTGAACCCCCAAAACCACCTATCGTATCAATAGAACATATTTCAAAAGGTTTTGTTGCGGGACCCAAGTAGGACATCAATCCATATTTATTTTGACCTCTTGATTTGTTCTTTAAACATACTGCACAACTTTCGCAAGTTCTCTTTATATTGTTTGTCATGTTTTCTGATGTGTACCATGAGCTTATCATTTTTTGCATTTGATTAATTCCTATGTGACCTAGGTCTGTGTGAACATTTTTGATAAAATCTATGCTGAATTTTTCTGATAGAATTATTTTTTCTTTTTTTTTTACTTTCTTGTAATAAACATTATTCTTCGATATCAATTTATCTTTTCTGCACTGTATCTTCTCATTTTTGACCTGATCTTTTAAGATATCTTCTAATTTTATTAAGTTGACAACTTTTAATTGCTCATCTTGGTTCTCATCTGGTTCTAAGACTGGGTTTCTGCTTAGACAATCAGCTTCAATATTGTACTTTCCTGGAGAATATTTAATTTGAAAATCATATTGGGATAAGTAATATGTTAAGTCACCAAGCTCTTCATCGGTTCTAGATTTGATATTCATATTTTCCAGCGGTTTGTGATCTGAATAAACTGTAAATGGTTTTCCTATCAACCAGTATTGCCAGTATCTCACTGCCTCTTTTATAGCTAAGCATTCTAAGTAAATTGCTTTTTTCTTTTTCTGTGCGCTGTTTAATTTTTTCGAAAAGTAAGCAACAGGTTTTTCTTTTCCATCAGATTGTGTCTGTTTTAAAATAGCTCCAACACCCTCTAGAGAAGCATCTGTATATATATTAATTGGTAAATCTTGATCAAAAATTTCCAAGATCGGTTGTGAGCATATTAGGTTTTTCATCGTTTCAAAAGCATTTTGGCATTTATCAGTCCAAATAAACTTTTGATTTTTCCTTAATAAATTATGCAAAGGATCTAGTATTATTGCACTCTTCGGAATGTACTCATGATAAAAGTTGATTTTTCCTAGAAATTGTCGCACATTCTTTTGTGTTTTTGGAATAGGAAAATTCTTTATTGAAATCAAATTATCCTTTACTGGCTTGACTGAATTATTCTGAATTATATGACCCAGATATTTTACCATATCTGATGCAAATGTGCATTTTGTAAATTTTAATCTAAAACCTTCTGTTTTGATTGCATTCAGCAGCTTTGTCAGATGATCAATGTGTTCAGCAAAAGTTTTTGAAAAAATAAGAATGTCATCTATGTAATTGACAGCAAATTCGTTTAGTTTATATTTTCTCAATATATTGCTTAATATCCTCTGAAAAATTGCCGGAGAAGTCTTCAATCCAAACGGCAGGCAGGTCCATTGATAATGTCCCTCCTGTGTTACAAATCCTGTTTTTTTTTTGTCTTCAATCCGCAATGGAATAGACCAAAAGGCTGAGTTTATATCCAGCGTTGAAAAAAATTTGCAATTTCTGGTCTTTGTCATTAGGTCTTCAATCAATGGAAATGGTTGAGCTTGAGGTATTACTATTTTATTTAAGTCTCTGAAGTCTATGCATAATCTGGATCTTTTGTTTTCTTCTTTTTTAAATGCTAGAGTGACCGGTGCAGCAAATGGACTGTACGACTCTTCTATCAGTTTATTGTCTAATAATTTTGCTATTTGCTCTTCTATTTCCTTTTTATCTTCTACACTGCATCTGTAAGGCCTCTTACTACAATATTTATCCACTAATAAGTCTATCTTCGCTTCATATCCATTGACAGTGCCAACATCATATTTACTCTTCGCGAACACTGATGTGTATTTGTCTATTAGTTCATTTATTTCTGTTTTGATCATTATTTAAATGATTCATTGTTATTTTAAAATCTTCTTCTTTAACATGTTCGTTAAAATTAATTCTGTGTTTTTCTATATGATTAAATTTAGTATTCGTTTTCATATCTGTAGAATATTTTTCTTTTTTATTTGTATTATTTAGGCAGAGTTTCTGTGATATTTGTAAGTCTTCACTTTGGATAAGTTTGAAGTCTTTTATCATGTCTAATCCAATCAAAAAATCATACTTGAAATTGTGTTCATCAATAATGTACACATCAACTTTATTCTCCAATTCAAAAATTTTTATGTTTAACGTTGTCAAACCACTCGTCTTTTTAACACCATTAATCGTTACTAAATTTGCTTCATTCAAATTGTTTCCTTTTCCTTTTAGTTTCAATAATTTAGAATTAATTAGAGAAACATTTGAACCTGAATCATAAATTCCGTATATTTTTAATTTATCATTTAGTAATAGTTTGACTTTTATTAATGGTGTTACTATTAGTTTTTTTGATCATTTTCATTTAATTCAGTTTCTATCACTGAATTGTTTACATGTTTAATGGCATTTCTCTTAAATTTTTCATCCTCTTTTGTTTTGAACCAGCATGTAGCTTCAGGGT
This sequence comes from Limnephilus rhombicus, assembly GCA_929108145.2. Taxonomy (NCBI): domain Eukaryota; kingdom Metazoa; phylum Arthropoda; class Insecta; order Trichoptera; family Limnephilidae; genus Limnephilus; species Limnephilus rhombicus. The sequence goes on along the minus strand of OV815299.1, from coordinate 26,578,210 downwards.
GGTAACGAATGCCCTTATTCAATTTTTCACAAATTTTACATGGATTTTTACCCCCATTTTTATTATGTTCTGCATTTCCAAATGTTTTCTTATTCATAAATCTTTTTTTGTTGACCATATGTTCATACTTGTTTACTTCATTAAACAAATCTACAGTATCTTGTAATCCTTCTCTATCGATCTTGTTAAGTATGAATTCTGGTAGTCCGGAAGCAACAAGATCTATCAAAGTACCGGTGTCAATTGATCTTCTCACATCCAATAGAAGTTTTTCTTTTCTCATAGCATAATCTAACAGAGAACCATCTTTGTATCTAAATGATAGTGCGTATGTGACAGGGTTCCATCCTTTGTTTGCAAATGATTCACAGAATTTGTTTTTCCATGTTGACCACTCTGAGTTCATTGTTAGTTTTATAATCATGGAACTGTACCAGTCTATACAAGATTTATCCATGAACAATCTGAGTATTTCTATTTTTTTTCCATCCATGGTCACATCAAACCGCAAACATTCTTTTTCAAACACTTCCATCCACTGGCTTGCATTTGTATTTTTAGTGCAGAATTTTTCTATAACAAACTTCTCAGCAATGTTTTTTAAGCTCTGTTGCTTATCTTCCATTAACTTTTCAATTAATTTTCCTAATGCATCTTCTTTTTGATGTACTTGTAAACTTTTTTCGTCCAATTCTTCGAGGTATTGGTCTCCAAACTGTAGGTTTCCATCTTCGTCTACATATGTTTTTTTTAGTTCTTCTGTCATGGTTAACCAGACTCTTCTAACCTGGTATCTTTTTTTCAAACTATTTTTTATTTTTCCAAAAGCACTAGTTTTCATTATCTCCTCGTGATAGCTGGCGGATCGTAGCATTTCTGGTATTGTAAACACTTTTCCATCACTTGTGACTATTTTTGTAATGCTAATAATATTTGATCTGCCATCGCATCCAGGTAATAGCGTAAATTCGAATTGAATTTTCTCCATTTTTGGTTTAAAACGAAATGTCGTTTTATAATATGTTGATAGGTTTAATTCCTTTTTATTAATTTCTAAATAAAACACTTGTGTTGCAAAGTTTTTTTTAACTAAGAAACGACATTTATGTTTATTAATATCACTTTGAATGGTTTTTTCTAACAATCAAATAATAGAATAACAAAACAAATGACAATCGATGATTGCATTCTAATTGACATTATAGGATTCAAATTTAAAGGGAATATATTTCCTTTACATATATATACCAGTAATACGTATATAAATAATACGTATATATATATTTTTTGGAATTCTTATGAATCTTAATTATTGTTCATGTACTTACATGCAATGTTATTTTTAACACTGACAACTCAAAATGATATTAGGGAACGTACCCATACTACGTGACACGTTCGGGGGGGCGTCTTCAAAATACCACGCTTGGTACAAATGAGCGGCGGCGGGTTGCTTATGATTTTTATTTTGCAAAGTGTTTTTTTTTTAAATTTGGAATTCAGTTTCTAATTCAGTGGTGAGTGTATTCGTACTTTAAAATTATTACTTCACGTAGCAAAAGGTGTTTAATTTGGAAAATCACGGTATTATTAGTATATTTACCAAGTTCCGATATCTTTCCCATTAATTATCATATTAATTAACATATAACAGGATTAGTGTTACACAATCAGGTGGCTACGTAGGTAATTGCGTAAATGTGAAATTCTAGGGAAATTTCACTTCGAAATCTAGGGAAATAATTTTTTTGGGCAGAACATCCCTGTTTGAATGAAGAATCCAGAAGAATCATGGCGGTCATGGCGGAATGCTTTGTAATGACTTTTAGGTGTGAGGTGTGTTTTTTATTCAAGATTAACTGCTTTTAATATAGAAAAAACATTGGTAAAATGTCCACATTTCACCGCTACTGTTATTGTATTTAATCGAAGTGCAATATAAAAACAATAAATCATCTCTTTCATTGCAAACACATGTGACATCGTGTTTTGTGTCAGGCGTTACTTTGTAGGTACATTGTTTTATGTATAATAGATACAGAAACACTATCATGACGAGTATGTAACAACTTGTATAAAAAGCCCTATACTAAAAACAATTTTTTTTTTTTTTTTATTTATTAAGGAGAAAATACAGATACAGACGTCAATTGACAAGAATATACAAAACAATTAATAGAGAATTCGCCTGCATCCAAACTATTTCTCACGAATTAACATTGACAGCAGATGAAAACATATACAAATATTTTTACCGTTAAATACGGAAAAGACGTATGTATATACATAAGTAAATATTATTTTACAGAGAGATGAAAAAAGAATGCGCAATATCCTTATAAAAGTTTACAAATTGTTTTTGGAAAAATTTTGATGGTAAGACCAAATATATATATAGATAAAAAATAATGTCACAGAAATTTAAAAAAAGAAAGGTAGTTAAAATTATAAACCAAGCAATGTCTAAGGTATTGTACTTTGTAGGAAAACGGCCTTCAATTTTCTACTAAAAGTACTGCGTGTATCAAAAAATAAGTCGGAATCCTTGATGTTTTGATTTTGATTAAACGATTCGCACATTCTTCTGATTGGATCCCTGACACCAGCATTTGTACGCGTCCGGCTAATGTGGAATAAGTCGTTAAGCCTTGTTACTCTGGGTGGTATTTTGAAGTTTATTAGTTTCAGTAGGTCAGGACAGTCGATAAAGTTATTGCAGATTTTATAAAGCGTCATGAGGTCAAGGTATGTTCGCCGGTTAGTTAGAGTGGTGACGTTATAATTCGAGAGCATATTTATGTACCCCCGTTTAGGTGCGCTCATTCTGTAATTGAGGTATTGCAGAAATTTCTTTTGAATACTTTCAATGTTGACTTTATAGACACCGTAAAGTGGTGTCCATATGGAGGTGCAGTATTCAAGTTGAGAACGGACCAGCGTGTAGTAAAGTAGAAGATAAGTTTCAGGTTTTCGAAATTCGCGGCTGTTTCTGATGACAAATCCTAGCATGCGGTAAGCTTTATTCACAATGTTCTCAATGTGCGCATCGAAATGGAGTTTAGAATCAAAAAGTACGCCTAGATCTTTTATACAGTAAACGCGCTCGAGTAAATAGTTACCAATACAATAATTGTGTATAATAGCGTTGTGATTTTTAGTGAAGCTTATTTGTTTACATTTGTTGTAACTTAGGTAAATTTTGTTTTCATTGCAAAATGCTTCGAACCTTACTAAGTCGCTTTGGATGAGCAGACAATCGTTTAAATTCCTAACAATGGCAAATATTTTTATATCATCGGCGTACAAAAGAAATAAACAATGCATGAAACATTTAGTAACAGTGTTAATAAAAAGTATAAATAACAGTGGACCCAGGATTGACCCCTGTGGTACGCCAGAGGTAACTGGTTCCCACGTAGAAGTATGTCCTCGTAATGATACAGCTTGCTGTCTTTTTGTCAAATATGAGACAAACCAACGTAATAAGTTTCCCCTAATTCCGTTGAACATTATTTTTTTAATAAGAATAAGGTGGTCAACCTTGTCGAAAGCTTTTTTGAAATCGCAGTATATTGCATCTACCTGGTGGCCTCGATCCATGCTAGTGAATAAGAAATTTGAGTAAATTAGTAAATTACTCATGGTAGATTTGCCTTTTACAAACCCGTGTTGTTGTTCTGTAATTTTGGCGGCAAGCTGGGGATATATATTATCATGGACAAGTCTTTCCAAGAGTTTAGGGATCGCCGAGAGAATAGATATTGGCCTATAGTTTTCGACTTTTTGACGTGAGTCACCCTTATGGACTGGTATAATATAAGCCAACTTCCACCTATCAGGGAAAACCCCGTCACTCAGGCATTTATTAAATATTATGGTAAGTGGAACATACAATGACGACGCAGCAGATCTGAGGAAAAATGCCGGTATTCCATCGTGACCCGCACCTTTGTTTATATCTAACGCCTTTAAACTTGATTGCACTTCTTGTTCCGTTAGTTCAATGGTGTGAATGTGCGTAAGTCCAGAGTCCCGAACGGCCTCAAGTTGGTCAATGTTAATTGAGTCATTGATAGAGGAGGGTTCAAATGTTGACTTGAAGAACTCAGAGAACATATTACAGATTTCTTGGGCATCATTAGATTTGCGCCCTTCGAAGGACATAGTAGCAGGATATCCATCAGATGATTTTAATGAGGATATGTATGACCAAAAGCATTTAATATTATTTTGCAATGAACTTTCGATGTTTTCAAAAAATAACTTTCGAGATTCACTAGCCAATTTTTTGTATGTAGCACGTAAGAAGGAAAATTTACGATAGTCAGAAAGACCTTTATATGTCTTCCATTTGAGCCAAACTTTATCTTTTTTCCGTGATAAGCTAATAAGTTCGGGAGTAAACCATATGGGGAATTTGTCATTTCGTCTGGCCAATACTGGAATAAACTCATCAATTATATTGTTTATTATTACATAGAATCGGTCTACTGCTTCTTCTGCTGATAAATTCGCGATTTCAGACTTCCAATCAATACAATTAATGTCATTATTAATTTGAGTATAATCAGCTTTCCTGAAATTGTGCCTACGCTCTTTGTTGTTTTTAATTTTTGGTTGAATCGCGGATGATATTTCAAATTCCAGGGCTGGATGGTGTCTGTCCTCTGAAAGGAGAGGGTCGTCGCTATGTGTAACTTTTGTTTCGCGACTGTAAAATATAAGGTCTAAGAATTTATCGTTGTGGTTAGGTATACAATTATATTGAAATAAGCTCATCAATGCCATTGTTTGAAGAAAAGTTTGCGATGCAGCCGTGTTTGAGGAGGCAATACCATGATTGCAGCCTTCGGAAAATGTCCATGTAAGAGTAGGTAGATTCAGATCTCCAAGAACACAAAACGTATTATTTGGTTCTGATGAAAAGACGGATTCCAGGTTTTTGGAGAAAATATCATAAAGCATTATTGGCGAGACAGGAGGTATATATACAGCACATATGGTGAGATTTAGAGACCTTAACGGAATTGATATAAAGATTTGTTCAATTTGATTTTTTTCCCAATCGTCGAGACGGGAAGCTGCGAGTTCCTTGCGCACTGCCACTAACACACCACCTCCGTCCATCTTACCGGTAATTATACGGTTCCTATCTCGTCGGAATACCGTGTAACGCGAATCTATGAATTCGGCCGTGTTTACACTTGCTACAAGCCACGTTTCAACTAGAACTATAACATCATAGTTATTCGATGAAATATTAATAAGAAGCTCCTGAGTTTTGGTCTTAATACCACCACAGTTCTGGTAATAAACAGATATAGAGTAAGAGTGTTATTCGACTTATTCCACATTTGCGGGAGTGATAAATTAATTAGGACGTATGATGCAACAAAATTATATATAAAACATTGATTACTTAGTGTAAAATATGAATGAATATGCAGGAAATATGATAGTGCTATATGATTATGGAGGTATTGCGCTATAAACAAATATATTGAGTAATTTTGCAAGAAAAAAATTAATGACCAAGAGTGCAGGATAGTGATAGAAAGCTGGCATCGATGGCAGCAGTAACAAGTTTGTTCTAGCAGTCACATATTTTGTTGACCATGAGTGCTGATTTTTTTAAGGTCTCCCTCGCAACGAATGGTGACGACTCGAGAGAGATCATTCCTCTTCGCCAGGATACTGCCATTCCTCACCCATATGTATTTATAGCCGTTTTCTTTTCCGGTGGCACGTGTTTTGGCAAAGAGTATTTTATTTTTTAGTGTCAGGTGCTCATTTACGTAGAAATTAGTGGTGGGAGCTCCAAGTCCTAGTTGGTCCGTTGTGAGGCCGCGGCGAGTCCTTACCGCAGCGATGACATCATCACGGAGACGCTTTGTCGTGAGATGGACGACTATGTTGCGTGGACGGTTGGAGGGAGACGAGTGGCCGCGAGCGACGCGGTGCACCGACACCACAGCGCTACTAGGAAGTGGCACGTTGATAGTTGATCCCATTCTCTCCATTAGGGTGAACAGATTTTCACCTTTCACCTCGGGAATGCCGTGGACATCTAAATTACACACTCTGCTACGCTGCTCCATGTCATCTTGAGCATCTCTGAGAGATTGGATTTCTTGTCGGAGGCTGGCATTTTCTTCCTGAAGAACAGTCACACACCCCATGATTTTGGTGTACTGGTCCTTCCACTCATTTGATAAAGTGTCCAATTTTTGATGAATAGCATCAATGGCATTCTTACTCTCAGTACGCATTGTTTCGAGTTTTGACTCAAAGAAGTTGATAAGGGAGTCGGTGTCAATGTTTATCATTGACTGGTGCGTTGCCGACGGTGATTCCATAGTGCCAGATGCGGTCAATAGAGGCGATGATAGTGTTTTCTTCACACTGCAAGTCTTGCTGCGAGATTTAGACATTTAGGTTATTTATTATATATATATATATATTTTTTTTTAAATTTGGGATTTATGGTTTTGCTCCCCTGAAAAGTTTGTTAACTTCAAGTAGGTACCTATATAGGCAAACTCGAGACAGTAAGGTTGACAATGTGGGTAGTAGTTTTAATTTAACAGATATTTACACAGATTCACTTTTAATTTTATTTTGTTTTAGCTTTTGAAACACTATAAACACATATATTATTAAGATGTAAGTCAAGTTAGATGAGTGGCCAATTTAAGCCCCGTTTTAGTATAGTTTTCACTGCTTAGAGCATAAAATTCACTGTTTTTTGTTAATTTGTGTGGAACGAATATTTAATGTGCTTGCTGTGTCACTGTTGTTATTGTTGTTGATTGAATTTGAAAATACATAACCAAATGTCAAAATATGACACGACTTTAACCTCAAATGGACAAATTTTATTGCAGATTGTCCGCAAATATAGCCCTTTTCGTAAATTGTTGAGGGCTTAAATTATGTTTCAATAAACACAATAACTATTATTTATCTAAATCTCTATAAACAGTATGAAAATAAACCAAAAACACGAAATGTTGAATTGCATAGGTACGTGTGCACTTCAAGTCATTTCAAATGTCAATACAATACAATACACACTATCACCAGGTGACAGGTTGTGACGTCACCGTTAACCATTTCAGTAATGCCAACTTAACGCTGTGTTTTGAGAAGAGGTTTAAAAATGCACTTTTTAATAATTTTTTAAAAACTCTGTGTTTAATATTATGAAATAAAACTTATATATTTAGAATCAGCGTTTCTTGATCTATATGAAAATATTTTTTTAAAGCCATAATATTTTTCACTGGAGTTCCTTATTCCATCATCGTTAGACAGGCTGGTCTCCTTGTGATTTAATAAACTTCCATATTTTAAAATGAATTGCCTTGATACTCGGCAAATAAATACAAATTATATCCTTTGGTAATAGTTCTGCGGTTATTTCGGTCTCAGAAATGTGTATTAACACTTTATCGGCACCACGATTAATACTGGTCGCGGCCTTTTAATAATAAACCATTTCGGTTAAATAAACAATCATTTTTCTTTTAAAATATTAAACGAAATAACACGTAAAATAAGAATCACGTTTGCCTCCAGTAAACAGTCCACCACCACGGGCTATCAACTGAGAAGTGAGTTCTAAGCAAATTTTTCGATTTTTATACCTTATTCAAAAAGAAATAATTGAATGATTTTACTTCCAAAATTCAAAAAATAAATTTATGTTGAAGTTTATTATTTTTTTAAATATTATTTAATCACCTCTTGAAATGAGGTACTTGCTTGCCTAAATCTATGATAAAATAAACTGCGAGATATATTGACAAATATTTTATCATAACATTACCTCCCGAACCACGCAAATGTTTGTCCCCAAACATAACTATAAAAGAAACCTATTCTATCTGATACATTTGTCGATCCAAGGATTTCTATAAAATAAAAACAACAAAGCAATTAGTAATATTTAACAATCTTTTCAAAGATTAATAAAACATAATATTTAATAAATAATTCGTATGAACCTTTGTAATATTTAAAATTGATTAAATTTGAATTAGAATTAGAATACAATATTATTGATTATTATAGTTAGAAATACCTGAAATAAACAAGACAAAATTAAATGTTACGTGAACAACAATCATTAAATGATAAATAAACAACACACATTAATCTGAAAAAAATATATATTATAAATATATTTCTAGAAATTTTACATATCTCCTTCAGAAACGTCATATCACTTTATGCTCTAAAGCGTCACTGTCCCAAATCAGGGTATTAAGCCTCAATAGGCATCACTTTTAAGGAGATCAATCAACCCTCACTTTGCACTGAATTTAAATACATTTTTTTAGGATATCAAGATTGTTCACTCCGTGGAGTTTCCTGACTAACTCACTTAGGTCATTTGGTCTATCCATGAAGGAAATTTATATACTAGCAATCAACATTTATGTAAGATTAAATTATTTAAATGTCATAATGTCATCAACCATCGCCAATGAATGGTGCCAAATAATAGAGGTAAACAACCAGCTTTGTGAAGTTGTAATTGTTAAGTAAATTGTTTGAAACAAAAAAATTTTCACTTTCCCAAGGGAAAACAAACACTTTGTATGCAAAAGTTTATATATTAAATAAACTATTCTCTTTAATTAGTAAGAAATATATTGCATACTCGAATGCATAGGATATAATATGCTCTATTATTAACTAACTTAACAACATCTATATTTATATCTCTATATATGTTTTATATATATTGTTTTTAAAACAAATACGACATGAAAAGAAATTAAATGTAAACATTGGTATGTAAATTTTATATTTTTCAACTAAGACAAGACAAGACAAGGTGCAAAGAGGTACGAATCTTTGGATCTCTGAATAATCTTGTTAATTAAATAACAAAAATTGTAGAATTAATTGTAAGAGTACACAGTTCATTATAAACCGTTTGCTTAGAATTAAAAAAATAAATAAAGTATACGTGTATACTTGGTGGTATATGTTTTCTTTAATGTAGAACTATGGTTGCGTGTTGTAAGATATTTATTGAGTTCTATTTGAGTTCTATTGAGTTCTAGTTTCCGTTTCCATTTCCATTAGTTCATTATAAACCGTTTGCTTAGAATTAAAAAAAAAAGTATACGTGTATACTTGGTGGTATATCTTTTCTTTAATGTAGAACTATGGTTGCGTGTTGTAAGATATTTATAGAGTTCTATTTGAGTTCTATTGAGTTCTAGTTTCCATTTCCATTTCCATTAGTTCATTATAAACCGTTTGCTTAGAATTTAAAAAATAAATAAAGTATACGTGTGTACTTGGTGGTATATGTTTTCTTTAATGTAGAACTATGGTTGCGTGTTGTAAGATATTTATTGAGTTCTATTTGAGTTCTATTGAGTTCTAGTTTCCGTTTCCATTTCCATTAGTTCATTATAAACCGTTTGCTTAGAATTTAAAAAAAAAGTATACGTGTATACTTGGTGGTATATCTTTTCTTTAATGTAGAACTATGGTTGCGTGTTGTAAGATATTTATTGAGTTCTATTTAAGTTCTATTGAGTTTTGGTTTCCATTTCCATTTCCATTAGTTCATTATAAACCGTTTGCTTAGAATTAAAAAAAAAGTATACGTGTATACTTGGTGGTATATCTTTTCTTTAATGTAGAACTATGGTTGCGTGTTGTAAGATATTTATTGAGTTCTATTTGAGTTCTATTGAGTTCTAGTTTCCATTTCCATTTCCATTAGTTCATTATAAACCGTTTGCTTAGAATTTAAAAAAAATGTATACCTGTAACTTGGTGGTATATCTTTTCTTTAATGTAGAACTATGGTTGCGTGTTGCAAGATATTTATTGAGTTCTATTTGAGTTCTATTGAGTTCTAGTATCCATTTCAATTTTTATTAGTTTATTATAAACCGTTTGCTTAGAATTAAAAAAAAAGTATACGTGTATACTTGATGGTATATCTTTTCTTTAATGTAGAACTATGGTTGCGTGTTGTAAGATATTTATTGAATTCTATTTGAGTTCTATGGAGTTCTGGTTTCCATTTCCATTTCCATTAGTTCATTATAAACCGTTTGCAGAGAATTAAAAAAAAAAAGTATACGTGTATACTTGGTGGTATATCTTTTCTTTAATGTAGAACTATGGTTGCGTGTTGTAAGATATTTATTGAGTTCTATTTGAGTTCTATTGAGTTCTAGTTTCCATTTCCATTTCCATTTCCGGCAACGATATTATTCCAAAGACAACAGTCAAACTTCTTGGCTTTAATTTAGATTCAGACTATTCGTTAAAAAGTCAAATAAATAGGACAGTAAGCACCGGTTTTTTTCACCTAAGACAACTCAAGTCAGTTCGAAGAAACCTTCCTACAGAGGCGACAAAACTATTAATTAACTCTTACGTAGTCTCGCGGCTCGATTACTGTAACGGCATCTACGCTAGTCTTCCCAAATATCAAATTGACAAACTTCAATCCGTGTTTAATGCAGCGGCAAGGCTCATAACTGGGGTTTCTAAATATTCGCATATTTCAGAACACCTTCGTAACCTTCACTGGCTCAAGTGCCCTGAGAGAATCCAGTACAAATTGTGCTGGATGGTTTTTAAATCAATCTACGAAATGGCCCCACCTTACATCTCCGAATTATGCGTCCCGGAAAATACCGGTCCGAGACAATTAACCCTTAGATCAGCAACTTCATCTGCTAAAGGCAGACTAATAGAACCTAAACGAAAGCCAAATACTATGTTTGGAGATCGTGCTTTCGGAGTATCTGGGCCTAAGGATTGGAATTGACTCCCTCCGGAATTAAGATGCATAACAAGCCCAACAGAGTTTAGGTCCAAACTAAAAATCTTCCTTTTTGGGCTCTCATACCCGTAATTTAAATATACCTATTTGAGAGTATCATACTTGTATTGTCTATGATATGTCTTAATCACACTTTTCTTACTGAATTAAAATTACTCGATTCCTTACACATCAATCTGTCTCTTGACGAATCACATTTAGAAAGATCAAATCCTTATAGGTACTACTGCACCACCTACCTTTACATGTTGCTTTTACTTTCCAAAATACACTCGTCAAAGAATACATTACATATTAATATTAAAATACTTTTCAGGATTAAATAACGTTCACAATAATGTCCTCTGCGTGCGAACTCTATCTAAATTTCTTTAAATGGACAATATACAGTGTTAATTTCAAGCGAACTCCCAGGTAAGTATGGTCCTGTTTTCATTAAATTTTAGGCAGCATCGCGTTCATTGGTCAAAATATTGTACACGTATTTTCGTATCCGTGATCAATGAACCGATGTATGCAATTTTTAGCCATAAGTTGTTTATAATTGTTTGCGTAGCTTGTAGTTTTTTAGATTTTAGAAATGTATTATAAGTTTGTACAGCGCCTTTGAGGTGATTTTTCACAAAAACGGCACTATATAAATCATCCAAATATTATTATTATTCTACTTTACAAATATAATTTGCAAAATGAATTTATGTATGGACAGCGTTACAGATTTTCACAACTACCGGCGTCTCTAGAAAAAACCAAACGAACGTCGTTTAACTGTCAATGGTTCTCAATTCAAACATTTTAATATCATTGTAATATGCTTCTGGAAAGAGAGCTACTTTTTGAAAACATTCCAAAGCATGAGGTAGCAAAGGCTGGCTGCTACAGGGCTCCCTCCCCAGACAACGCAGACATGGCTGTGGTGAAAGGAGGAACGGGTTGGTTGTGATGCGCCGGCTGGTGGCTCTGATGCTGGTTGCTGGTTGCTGGTGCTGGTTGCTGGTTGCTGATTGCTGGTTGCTGGTTGCTGCTTGCTTGTTGCTTGTTGAAAGGAGGAACGGTTAGATGACAAGGTGGTCGGGAAATCGAACACGCCTTCCAAAACGAGTGGTTGTGTGCGTCCGATCATGACTGCCATCGAACAATGGAAGGGTTGGTTGTGATACGGCGGCTGGTGGCTCTGATGCGGTTTGTGGGTATGATGCGACTCTCTCAAGATCTTGAGCAATGTATGCTGGTTTGAGGCGGTCGATGCTTACGGTGATTTCCTTCCCTTTTACCAGTATGGTGTATGCTCGTTCATGCCGACGAACGACTTGATAAGGGCCGTTGTAGGGTTGTTGAAGCGGGCTCTTGACGGTGTCGTCCCTCAGGAAGACGTGAGAAGCTGTGGGAAGATTTTGGAAGACGAAATGATGTCCATCACCATGGCGGGTACATTCAACTGGTTTCAGCTCATTGAAGTGCTGCCGTAGTTCCTTGAGGAAGTTTCCGGTGTTGTCATCGACTTTAGGTCGTGCTGTACATAGGAATTCGCCGAGTAAGCGGAGCGGCTCGCCGTATACTAGCTCGGCTGAAGTTGTAGAGAGATCATCTCTCCAAGCTGCTCTAATTCCCATGAGTACGGTGGGAAGTATGTCCGTCCAACGGCTTTTCTGATGGCACTTGATCGCTGCCTTTAGTTGACGATGAAATCCTTCCACCATGCCATTTGCTGCGGGGTGGTATGCAGTTGTGTGGATTTGCGTCGTGCCTGCCAGGCAATTCAACTGCCTGAACAGTCTTGACTCAAATTGTCTCCCTTGGTCCGTAGTAATGCGGAGTGGAGTGCCGAATCTTGTAATCCAGCCCTTGTAGAAAGCGCGCGCCACTGTTTCAGCCTCTTGGTCTGGGATCGGGAACGCTTCTGGCCGTCTTGTGAATCTGTCCACGCACGTGAGGCAGTATCGGCATCCTTCTGAAGAGGGCATGACGATTATGTCGATGTGGACATGCTCGAATCTAGCGAAAGGCTTGGGAAAGGCTCCCAAGCGTGCTGACACGTGCCGTGTCACCTTGCTTCGTTGGCATTGGAGGCAATTGCGTGCGAGCTTAATAGTCTCGGCTTTGATGGTCGGCCAGACATAACGTTGAGTTATAAGCTTGACTGTGGACTTGATTCCAGGGTGGGCCAGCTGATGGACCGCATTGAATGCCGCAGATCTGAACTTCTTCGTGACGAAGGGTCTGGCTATAGTAGTTGAGACGTCATAGTAGAGATACGCGACAGTACCAGGAATGTTGACCTTTTTAAGCTGTAGGCTAGAACTTCCCTGCAAGTGTTGTTCCAGTTCCAGAACTTCCCTGCAAGTGTTGACAGTACTCACGATAGATCATTGTGACAAGTTCATATCAATTTTACTCCGTCTTAAAGTTTATTTCAAACGTTAAATCGAAATATTCAGCAAGAAAATAATAGTGCTTCCTGTCTGTGGCATCATATTCTAACATATTCGAATAATATCTAGGTGTTTTACTGTCGCACTTATTTTAATTCAGAATAAATACTATTCTATTATAATAACGTCGTGTCGGTAGTCATTATAAATCATTTACAATGCACTGCCGCGTATGCCCTGAAGTTATTCTATCAGACGAGTCGATATTTGTGTGTTCGGTGTGTAAAGGCACCTACCATCTAGCCTGTGGAGGAATAACGGAAAGTACTTTCCGTCGACTCACTCAAGAACGCCGAGAACAACAGAAGTGTAAGCAGTGTAAAAGGGACACACGGTCGACCGCCGTCAGCGATAACACATCTTTGGAACCGCCCAAAAAAACAACGGCCACTATTGATCAAGCAGCTCCATCATCACCTTCGTCCCCCGCTAATCTCGAAGATATTCAGAATTTAGTCATGTCCAAAACGAACAGCCTGGATAAAAAACAGAACGACATCATGGACCAAAACAACAAGATACTGGAAAGCATACAATTCATGAACGCACAATATGAAGACTTTATGGCCAGAATCCGCGACGTCGAGCACCGTAATGATGAGCTTACAGCGAAGAATACTGCACTGGAAGCTAGAATCGTAATACTGGAGAATAGTCTTGATTCCCAAGAACGGGCCTTAAAGTCCTGTAATGTAGAAATAAGAGGCATCCCCGACATCAAGGACGAAACACTAAAAGACGTGGTCTTCAACATCTTCAAAACAACAGGATCTCCCTTAGAAACTAAAGATATCGATGCTGTTTATCGTCTTCAAAAAAAAAACAATAATCAGAAGCAACCCAGGACAATTGTTCTTAAACTAAAATCGAACATGGCTAGAAATCAACTGCTAGCTGATGTGAAATCTTTCAACAAGAACAAACCCAATACCGAAGATAAACTTAACACGTTAAATATCGGTCTCGCCGGCCCCCGGTTGCCGATCTATGTATCTGAGCAGTTAACATTTCGGGCGAAACAGATTTGGTATAAAACTCGCCAATTTGCAAGAGCGAGACAATATCAATTTGCATGGATCCAACAAGGACGTATATACCTGCGGAGAGAGACAGGTTCAGGCGCAATTCTTATATCCGATGAAAACAAGCTGGCTTCCCTATGATTATCTCAAACACAATATACCTACTGCCGACAACGATTACAAGATGAAGGTTCTATTATTATTATTGGTACTACTACTACTTATTACTACTGCCGACAATGATTACAAGATGAAGGTTCTTTTATTAATTTTACTACTACTACTACCTATTACTACTGCCGACAATGATTGCAAGATGAAGGTTCTATTATTATTATTAATACTACTACTACTTATTACTACTGCCGACAATGATTACAAGATGAAAGTTCTTTTATTAATTTTACTACTACTACTACCTATTACTACTGCCGACAATGATTGCAAGATGAAGGTTCTATTATTATTATTAATACCACTACTACTTATTACTACTGCCGACAACTTTTACAAGATGAAGGTTCCTGCCGACAACGATTACAAGATGAAGGTTCTATTATTATTATTATTACTACTACTACTTCTTCTACTTATTACTACTGCCGACAAAGATTGCAAGATGAAGGTTCTATTATTATTATTGCTACTACTACTACTTATTACTACTTCAGACAACGACTACAAGATGAAAGTTCTTTTATTATTATTGCCATTATTATATCCTGTGATTATCCACATCCAGTCATTCGAACCAAATATACCTACTCACGAGAAATGGATCAAAATCGTTTAGTAGTGAAATTTCCATTGCATCACATCTCACCTGAATAATCATGATTCAATTACCTCCTGATATTTACAATGACACAGATGTAACGTGCAACACGTATGTGATTGACGATCTCAACAAATTAAATAATTTCAGTTGGAAGTCTTATAATTTAAAGATTATCCATCAGAATATCAGAAGTATGTCAAACCTTGATGATTTTCTGTTATTTCTAGATCAATTCAATCATACTTTTGATGTTTTAATTTTATCAGAGTGTTGGATCAATAAAAACTACACCTCTAAAATAATACAAACTTACACGGAATATTACTCAATTAAAAATATAAATAAATCTAGCGGGATTGTTGTCTACATAAAAGACGGTATACAAGCACAAGTCGAAGAAATTATATTATCACAAGGTAACTGCCTTAGAATTGTTCTGAATAATAATTTATGTATCTTTGCTATTTATAGATCACCTTCTTTCCAGAGCATAGATTCTTTTTTGAATTCACTCCAAACTGTTATTAGCAATTCCAATAAATTTGAACGTCAAATCATTATAGGTGACCTTAATATTAACACCTTATCTCCATTTCACAACCAATTCAACGACTACATATGCCTGCTCACAGAAAACGGATTCATATTGACAATCAATACACCAACTCGAGAACAGGGCACGTACAAATCCTGTTTGGATCACATCAACGTAAGAAATATTAACCTCACTGACTCATTCGTTATCCACACGTCAATTTCTGACCACTATACGACAGCCCTGTGTTTTAAAGATAAACCACCCCCCCCTGCTAAAATCAAGTACGTCCCTCGATTAAACTTTAATAATTTAATTGAGGACTTGCATTTAGAAAACTGGCAAAAAGTATTTGATCAAATTGACACTGACATTGCGATGAAAGAATTCATTTGTATTCTACATACATATATATCTAAACATACAAGTAACAAACACATATCAAACAGCCAGTTCAAACTTACGCCCTGGATCTCTCCTGGCCTTGTAAAATCGATTCATAAAAGAAACCAACTCCACAAAAAGGCCAAAAAATTTCCAGATAATATTTTAGTACAAACTCACTACAAGAAATATAGGAACTTATGCAAAAAGATTATTAAATATACAAAGGAAAATTATTTTAAAACGTTCATTTACGAAAATTCTTATTCTCCAAAACGTATGTGGGAAGCATTTCGTAATATTAGTAAAACAAAAATAAACAGGTCTTCCGAAATTAAATCGTTAGATATCGGTAACGTAAACTCTTCTAATCCTAAAAATATGGCGAATTTTGCTAATAAATACTTCACATCGGTGGGAACCACACTTGCCAAAAAAATTCTCGATAAATGCAATAAAACAGAAATCGAACTTGCCAAGTTGGTCAGCTCTAATCTCGTCCATAAAATAGACAATATACAAACAACGACGAATGAAGTCTTGGAAATAATTGACGACCTAAAGCCATCTAACGCTTGTGGACCAGACAAAGTCTCGACTAATCTGCTTAAAGTAACTAAGTCATTCATAGCATCTCCGATAGCGTTCATTTCCAATCTAAGTCTCAAATCAGGAATATTCCCTAACCATCTAAAACATTCAGTTGTTGTATTACTGCACAAAAACGGAGATAAATCTGCGATTCAAAATTACCGGCCGATATCTTTGGTCAATTCAGTCTCAAAAATTATAGAGAAAATTGTCAAAAATCGTCTTAGCTTTTATCTTGAAGATAATAACATCCTTTCTGAGAGACAATATGGCTTCCGGCCGGGTTTAGGTACTGAAAATGCCATTGGCAATCTGACTAAAGTAATTTCTAATAACATCGATCGAGGAATCAAAAGCATCGCGATCTTTCTGGATCTGGCTAAAGCTTTTGATACCATCTCGCACAAAATCCTTTTGAAAAAATTACAGCTAATCGGAATACAGGGGCAGTTACTTAAATGGTTAGGAAGCTATCTAGAAAATCGGAGCCAAAGAGTTATTATTAGTGGTACTCTAAGCGATCCAGCCAATATCGAATTTGGTGTACCACAAGGAAGTACTTTAGGACCGATATTGTTTAATATCTATATTAATGATCTTTGCAACAGTAACCTTGCCGATCATATCATCACTTTTGCTGACGATACGGTCTTAATATTTGAGGGCAAAAACTGGCATGAAGCGCATAGAAAAGCAGAAATTGGAATAAACAATGTCAAACATTGGCTAGACTACAATCTTCTTACTCTTAACACGGACAAGACAAAATTTATACGTTTTAGTGCAACACAAGCGGGTCAACCTAAGGTAATACTAAATATTACTATTCACATTTGCAATGAACCGAACACTTGTACTTGCAATAACCTTGAATGCGTGGATAGCTTAAAATATCTAGGGATCACCATAGATAAATATCTGAGATGGGATGAACACATCAACGCAACGGCCTCAAAAGTCAGAAAACTTACACACCTTTTTATAACCATCAGAAATATTCTCTCCCTTAAAGATATGAAATCAATATACTATGCCATGTGTAATTCTTTACTTGAATATGCATCCCTAGGATGGGGTGGATGTGCCAAAACAATATTAGACTCCCTGGCTAAAGCTCAGAAATCAATACTAAGAGTCATCCTTAAAAAACCATTCAGGTACCCCAGTGATGCATTATTCACGGAATTAAAAGTACTTGATGTTAGACAATTGTATATTAGAAAGATTATATTACATGCTCAAAAACAACGTCAACACTTCCCGTCCATTGACCACCTTCACGACACTCGACTTTCAAGGAACAATCCAATAGTCCCAATAAAAATCACGACGTCCCTCGGCCAACGGCAATTTTCGTACTTAGGACCTAAATTATTCAATATCATTCCTAATGATTGGAAAACTAAAAGTGCAAATGTTTTGCGCAAATTGATCAACGACTGGCTCCTTGATTTAGGGAGGATCAAAAGCGAAGATATGTTGACCAATAGATAGTCTCATCATATAAAATAAAACAAAATTAAAAATATATAAGAAAAAAACACTCACTCATAGTTCCATTAATTACAAAAACACGTACTTATCATTTCAGAACACAATTGTCTATTCTTTTATCAATACCCTTCCCATTTTTCTACATTCAACTCCTGTGGAGATCTTTCTTTTTATTATACAAAATTACGTAAGCTATAATTTATACAAAATGCGTACAAATATAATTTATACAAAATTGCGTACTATACGTAATATTACAAAAACACGTACTTATAACTTCAGAACATAATTGTCTATTATTTTATCAATACCCTTCCCATTGTTCTACATTCAAGTGCTGCGGTGATCTTTCTTTTTAACATTACCATCTGGATTTTATTTACTTTACAGGTTTTATTTTATGTTAAGTGCTCTAAGGGAAAATATCTTAGTAGGATGAAAAAATGAAGCAAGGAAAGGGAAATAAATACAATTTGTTATCAACCACTCTGTCATGTCACTATTTATACACTAGCTAACTTATGAAATATTTATATACAAATTGTTTTTATTCATTTGCTGCATCCTTTTCGAGTCACATTCTTTTTGAGTTTCTTCACCCGCTCGTAAAGTTAAGGGATACGTCACTCACGTTAATTATAATTATTTTTTGTAATCACGTTTAAACATCCACGTTAATTATAATATGGATATTGTCATCACGCTTGAAGAATGTCTCGATTCTCAATTTTTGCAAGCGATTTAAATGACCAAACATTTATCTATTGTTAAACAAGCATTCGATACTAAATTTGTACTTTAAGACATTGTTTTTTCTCTTCGCTTATTCTTTTTTTTTATGAGTTCAAAATTGTAGTTATTAACTAAAGCTTCTACGAGGAATTCAATAACACTTGTTTCATTCAATAAATAATATGTTTATATAATTAATCAATGTAATATGAAATTATGATATGAACTAAATTTGTCAATTTGACTGGCCTAAAACAGGATCCATTCCTAGTTGGCTAGTCAAAGTTTCCATATATGTTTCATTGTATAATTTTATGTGAAATAAATATTATTATTATTATTATTATTATTAGTTCAGGGTCGCACATCTGATCAGCTGCCAGCGCTGCGTAGTCCAGAGGAGTGTCTATCGTCTCGACCCTGAAGAGAGCATCCGCGACGATGTTGTCTTTTCCGGAGACGTGGTGGATGTCAGTTGTGAACTGGCTGATATAGTGATGGCGGAATTGCCTCAGTGAGCATTTGTCCGCTTTTTGTTGAAAGGCAAACGTGATGGGCTTGTGGTCGGTAAATATGGTGAACGACCAGCCTTCCACCATATGGCGGAAGTATTTCACAGCGAGATAAATGGCTAGGAGTTCTCTGTCGTATGCGCCATATTTCTTTTCAGCTGCCGAAAACTTCTTTGAGAAGAATGCTAGAGGCTCCCAGTGACCTGCGACGAATTGATGGATTGCGGCACCAGCTGTTGTATCAGACGCGTCGCTGACGATAGAGAGTGGGGCGTCGCACTTCGGGTGAACGAGCAGAGTTGCCTGGGCAAGAGCTTCCTTGCACTTGCTGAAGGCTTCTACTGCTTCGGCAGTCCAAGACACGAGTTGCTTGCCTTTCTGGTTCCCTTTTAGTAGGTCATTGAGTGGAGCTTGTGTCCTCGCGGCGTTGGGGATAAATCCCCTGTAAAAAATGATAGCTCCCAGGAAACGGCGAAGATCCTTGATGGAAGCTGGTTGGCTGTAGTTGTTGATGGCTTCAACTTTATCTGGGAGGGGTGAAGTGCCTGTGTCAGACACCATGTACCCTAGGAATTTGACCTCAGTCAGGCCCAAGTGGCATTTGGCGGCATTAATGACAACACCATATTCCTGTAGGCGCTGGAATAATATCTTGAGGTGGGCCATGTGCTCTTCCTCTGACGTCGAGGCAATAAGAATGTCGTCTATGTAGGCGTAACAGAAGTCCAAACCTCTGGTAACCTCGTCTATGAAGTGTTGGAAGGTCTGGGCTGCGTTGTGGAGGCCGAAAGACATCACTGGGAATTCGAAGAGTCCAAATGGCATTGTTATTGCTGTCTTCGGAATGTCCTCAGGGGCAACAGGGATCTGGTTGTAGGCTCGCACCAGATCAATCGTTGAGAAGATCTTGGTGCCGCTCAGTGCCTGTGCAAAATCTTGGATGTGGTGTACGGGGTATCTGTCCGGAATAGTTCTAGCGTTCAATCTTCTATAATCCCCACATGGTCTCCACTGGTCATCTTTCTGGGATACCATGTGCAAGGGGGATACCCAAGAGCTCTCGGAAGGTCGAGCGATTCCAAGACAGACCATGATTTCAAACTCCTTCTTGGCGAGTTTTAATTTGTCAGGAGCAAGCCGTCGTGGCCGTTCGACTGTTGGAGGTCCTGGCGTAGTATTGATATGGTGCAGTGTTGCATGACGAACTTCCTTCCTGGCGCCATCAGGGTGAGTGACGTCAGGGAACTGTTGAAGTAGATTGTGATACGGGGTCGTTCCTGTGACCGTCTTAATGGAAACGATTTTGTTGTTGCTTCGTTTTCCCGTGATTGTTAAATTCGTCACCTGGTCCAGCAGTCGTTTATTCCGGACATCTATCAGTTGCTCGTATTTGGCGAGAAAGTCTGCTCCGATGATGGGCTTGGAGACGTCTGCAATGACGAAGCTCCAAGTAAAGTCACGTCGCAATCCCAGGTCAAGGTTGAGCGTTAGGCTGCCGTAAGTAGCTATTATGCTGCCATTTGCTGCTGCCAGTTCATATGTTTGTTTAGTGGGACGTCCCTGTACAAGGCGTCGTGGGAAAACGCAGAGATCTGCGCCGGTGTCCACAAGAAACTGGGTACGGGTTACCCTGTCAGTAACAAAAAGTCTATAGACTTGGTTGGGGCTGGCGCTGGTCGCCATCAGTAGTCCTGTAGGGTTTCCCAGTGGGAAGTTGCAGGGTTTGGTGCGTGCCTTCGTCCTATGCTTCCAGTGGTACCAGCATATTCCTTCAGGCTGACGACCTCTGGACTGGCTGCGGGAACGATTGCTCCAACGATGCGGGGTGGCGCTGTTCTCATGCTGGAGAGAGCGTGAGAGGAGCGCCACGTCGGGGTCACCAATGTAGAACTATGGTTGCGTGTTGTAAGATATTTATTGAGTTCTACTTTACAAATATAATTTGCAAAATGAATTTATGTATGGACAGCGTTACAGATTTTCACCACTACCGGCGTCTCTAGAAAAAACCAAACGAACGTCGTTTAACTGTCAATGGTTCTCACTTCAAACATTTTAATATCATTGTAATATGCTTCTGGAAACATAGCTACTTTTTGAAAACATTCCAAAGCATGAGGTAGCAAAGGCTGGCTGCTACAAATTCTAAGTTACAAAACTTAAATACATACATATATATATAAAAACGTTTTTTTTTTATTTTTTTTTTTATTTATTTATTCCATTTTTACAATTTTACAAAGTTAGGTATAAGTTCAATTATTTTTTTTAATTATGTACATGTAATGCAAATATTTTTTAATGGTGGTAATAATACCTCTCTAATTGAGAATTTCTCGTGTTTAGGGAGGGAGTACTAACACAATTGATATTTTGATATATGTTTAATTGATGCTACCATGAGCGTATTTATGAAAAAATAAAATAAAAACAACATGTATGTAAAATTATATACCTGTGCACTATTTTAGAAAGAAAGTTTTTTTTTTAACTTATAAAATTGAAAATATAAGTGGGCGTAATATAACACAAACATGAAATTACTTAGTGGTGAAATGTATTTTAATTTTTTTCTTAAAAATTTTATAATTTTTTTCGGATTGAATATCTTTAGGGAGTTCGTTAAAGCATTTTATGGCTGAGTATGTGTAATGGTGTTGGGCCGTTGTAGTATTAAGTTTAGGGATTATTATTTGTCCTGTTGTTCTCGGCCTGGTGCTAAATGACTTTATTGTTAGTTTGTCTTTATGGATTTGAAGTAATGCATTTTTTTGATAGATTCTGTTTATTTGTAAAACTTTGAATTCATCGAATATTTTTTGAGTTAAATAGTCTAATGGTTTTTTTAGAATAATTTTGATGAGTCTTCTATGTACTATTTCAAGTGGGGCTAAGTTGGTTTTATACGCTCCTCCCCAAGCTATAATTCCGTATTGCAGAACTGATTGGGCTAATGCATAGTAAACCTTCAGTAGTATAGATTTATGAAGTATATTTCTTAGTTTGAGGAATACGTAAAAAAGTTTACGTATTCTGTTTATAGTTTGTGCAATATGTTCTGTCCATTTAATATGTTGATCTATTATTATGCCTAAATATTTAATGTTGTTCTTTTTTGAAATTTTTGTGCATTTAGATGAGTTGCAGTTGTCAGTATAATTTTTACAAGAGCTATGAATAGTTATATTGGAATTTATAATTGGAAGGAATTTGTCTGATAGTGTAAATGTCATGAAGTAAGTTTTGTCAGAGTTTAAGGAAAGATAGTTGTCATCCAGCCATTGTTTTAAGTTGTTTATTTCTAATTTAAAATAAAACAATAACTTTGTAAACACCACTTTTATTTTTATACTTTATGCCGACCGGGTTTCGCTACAACCGTAGCTTCATCAGGGCAGTATAATAGTAGAGTATTATACTGCCCTGATGAAGCTACGGTTGTAGCGAAACCCGGTCGGCATAAAGTATAAAAATAAAAGCGGTGTTTACAAAGTTATTGTTTTATTTTAAATTAATAATGTCACATCACAAAGTATCCGCTTCATATGAACAAATGTTTATTTCTACATTTGCGGTTCGGTAGGCTTCATTCCAAGTTTTTTTTTCTATGATTAAGACTGTGTCGTCAGCGAAAGATATGATTTTTCCAATTTTCGGTATTGTAAGCATTTCATTCACGTAAATGATAAATAATATTGGACCTAACACTGTCCCTTGAGGAATTCCAAATTCTGAATAGGTGGGTTCACTCAATGTATTGTTAATTTTCACGTGTTGGTGTCTTTCATGTAGATAACTTTTGAACCATTCTATAACTGTTCCTAGAATTCCAATATTTTCTAATTTCTTGATTAGTTTTTTGTGGCATATACTGTCAAAAGCTTTTCTTAGATCAATGAATATACTTAAACATTTATTTCCCGAGTCAAGAGCATTATATATTATTGAGGTTATTTTTGCGATTGCATCTTGCGTGCCTAAATTTTCTCTGAAGCCGAATTGGTTATCATTAATAATTTTATTTGAAGTGATGTGCTTAGTTAATTGTGACTTTACGACTTTTTCAAATATTTTTGCTACGTTTGATACAATAGATATGGGACGGTAGTTTGAGATGTCGGTTGCAATTCCTGATTTGAAAATCGGAGTTATTATTGTATTTTTATATATTTTCGGGTAAATTCCTTGTTGCATGCTGTTATATATGATATGTGCTATTGGTTTTGATATTAGTTGTCTCATTTGTTTTAGTAAATTTACTGTGATATGGTCGAAACCAGGGCTCGCGGACACTCGTAAGTTCATTATTATTTTTTCTATTTCTATCTGTGTGCATTTTTCAAACATTTTTGAAAATATTTTGGCAAGTTTGTGTGGATGTACTGAAAGTTTTTTTAGATTGGACAGCGTCAATTTTTTTGGCTAGGTTCTCACCGACTTTTGCAAAGTAGTTGTTGAAAATATTAGCAATTTTAGTTGGTTCTTTTACTGTCTCTATTGTTTCATATTTATAACGCACCAGATTTAAATGTCCGGGTTTAATTTTCCCCACAGGAAAAACTAAACCCTTTCACACACTTCCCAAATGATCATCTGGTCAATCCACGTTATGCAATTGCACTATATGTATTATAATTACAAAACAATACAAGAACAACATGTCAACCTACCAGAGACCAGATGGGAAAATAATTCACCGACTCCAGATATTTTCATATCAGAGGGTTCGGCTCTGTGGAATTCCTAATTGAACCTATAAATCCTACTGATCCCTCAATATAAATATTTAAAAAATCTTTTGTAATCCTACATGTATTTAAAATTACCGATTTTTGCATTTTTATGTTTAAATTCTTTGACAAATCTAATACGCCTAAATTTTGAATCAGAGACCTAGGTATAATGCCAGTAGCCGAAATAACAAATGGTAATATTTTTATATTCCGAGAATGCCAAATTCTTTTAATCTCATTTCCTAAATCTGTGTATTTTCTAATTTTTTCAGAAACAGTTTTTTGAATATTACAGGAATTTGGAATAGCTACATCAATGATATAAGTTATTTTTTTAATTTTGTCATGTAAAACTATATCAGGTCTATTATGACTAATTGTTCTGTCTGTTAGTATAGTTTTATCATAATATATTTTATAAAATTCATTTTCTAAAAATGAATTTGGTTCATATTCATAATATGGTACTATATTACGGCAGTCAATCAAGTTATGTTTAATTACCAAACTTTGGTGGATTATTTTTAAAACCTGATTGTGCCTAAATGTGTACTCGGACGGCGCTAATATAGAACATCCCGATATAATATGTTCTATAGTTTCCGGAAAAGCCAAACATTTTCTACATAAATCATCAATTTGATTTATATCTTTGATTATATGCTTCCTATAATTTTTAGTATTAATGACTCTATCTTGAATGGCAAGCATAAATCCTTCTATTTCTGCGCTCAACTCTCCAATACTCAACCATTTGTTTGACGAAAGTTTGTCAACATACGTTTGGTTGAGATAATTGAAGTGTTTTGCATGAATAATTTTATTTGACCAGGAATCTAATAATTCCTGGTTAGTATTTATAAGAATGTTGGCATTTTCGTCATATAAATTTAAAGGTGTAATGTTTCTATCTGCCTTACAAATTATTTTGTGCATTTCTGAGCTATTAGCTTTCCTATGGAAAAAAATTTATAAGCATTTCTACCTGATTGTGTTTCAAAGATGTTATTTTGACTATACCTCTACCTCCTAAATTTCTAGGTCAATTAATTCGTTCTATAGCTGAATTTGGATGATGGCAATTAAACTTTGTTAACGTAGTTCTAATTAATCGTTCTAAACTATCTAAATCTGTATTTGACCATTTAATTATGCCAAATGAGTACGTTAATAAAGGTATTGCCCAAGTATTTATTGCTTTTACTAAATTTTTAGCAGATAGATTGCATTTTAAAATTTTTCTGATCCTAGTTTGAAATTTAATCCTAATATCATTTTTAATACTAGTGTGATCTAATCTATTCGATTGCGGGTATCCTAAATATTTATAAACCTCATCCCCTTTCATACTTTTAATTTTGAAATTTCTAAATATACCCTCGTCTCCATCTACAATTTTGCCTTTCTCTATATGGATCGTTTTACATTTATCTAAACCAAAAGTCATTTTAATATCATCTGAAAAAATTTTAACTACCTTAATCATTTTTTCTAAATTTGATTCAGAATTTGAAAATAATTTTATATCATCCATATATAATAGATGTGAAACTATACTACTCTCTCTTGTATTACCCTTAATTTTTATTCCAAACTTGCTTTTAATTAACATTTTAGACATAGGATTCAATGCTAAGCAAAACCAAAGAGGACTCAATGAGTCTCCTTGAAAAATCCCTCTTTTTATTGAAATGCCCGGTACTACTATTTTCTTACCTTTTAAATTTACTAGTAAATCTGTATTCCAAAAGGACATAATATTTTTCAAAAAGCTAATTATAATTGGGTTTACTTTATATATTATTAATATTTTGATTAGCCACGAGTGCGGGACACTATCAAAAGCTTTTTGATAATCTATATAACAAGTATGTAAATTACGCTTTTGATTTTGAATTTGTTTTAAAATTACAGAATCAATAACTAATTGTTCTTTACATCCCATATGTTTTCTGCGACAACCTTTTTGTTGTTCAGATAAAATATTTTTTTCATCCAAATGAGTATATATTAAATCTGTCAAGCAAGAGGTTAAAATTTTGTATATTGTCGGTAGACATGTAATGGGTCTATATTGAGAGGGATTATTAATATTTTCGTTTTTAGGTAACATATAAGTAATGCCCTTAGTTAGAAAATTAGGAAAATTTTGAGGTTGTTTGACAAGTTTTGAAAGATTTTTTGCAAAAAGAGGATGTAAAGTAGTTAGACGTTTGTACCAAAAATTATGTATCCAATCGCAACCCGTGGCTTTCCAATTATGAGTATTTTTTATAATTTTGGCTAACAATTCAACCGACATATCATTGAGTTCTTCATTTTCTATCCATGAACCTGCCTCATTATGTTTTGAGTTCTTCATTTTCTATCCATGAACCTGCCTCATTATGTTTTATATCTTTACTCCAAATGTTTGTCCTAAAATCGCGCATATCTGATTCAGATGGCAACGGAATATTATTATTCGAAATAATATTTTGTTTATCATCAAGTTTGGAATAAAATATTTTCTCATTTTTTTGAAATAATCTATTATTATTTCTTTTATTATACGTATAATTATATCTTTTTAATCTACTAGCTTTTACACCTAATTTTTGTTTTAATAAATCTAATAAATCATTGATTATATTTTCCTTATTATTACTACCAATCTTATAACCAAATTTTCTCCCAATTTCATCTACATGTCTCAAAATATTTCTACTTCTATTCCCATTTTTATATTCAATTACTCTAGCTATACTACTTCTTAAAAATACTACATCATTTTCTAATCTAATCTGCCATTCTGGTTTACTATAACTATATGATCTATCATCAGAGGATGTTAATTTAACTCCTAACCTAGTACATATAGTGATAGCACTAGCGTACAACTAACGTATGAAGATCTAAAAAACTAATATCGTCAAATATTATTTTTGGTAAAATTAAATTATTTAATTCAGAAATTAATTTAGATAATTTTTTTGACGTATGCAATTTTGGTAATTTTGGTCTAACTGTGGGTTCTATATCTATATATCTATTTATATTATTATGAAGCAAGTTAGCTAATTCTATTACATTATCATCTAGTAAGTTTAAATTTGCAATGTTGATTTCCCTAAGATTATGAATAGCGTCTAAGTTATTTGAATCTACTGTAATATTATTAGATTCTTCTACTAGAATATTATCTAAACTGTCTTCATTCAATGTATCTAATATAACATTACTACTCGTATTAATTTGTTCTAAATTATTCTCTAATTGCAATCTATCTCCTTTTTTTTTTTTTTTTTTTATTAATAAAATTCCTTTATTATTTATTTACAGTTTTTTACATTTTTAAATTAAGTCCCGTTAAACTGATTGATATCAGTTTGTCAACGGGTTCTTTTGACAATTACTTTTTTTTTAAATTGAGACAGTTCTTCGACCAAGTCGAAGAGACAGGTACACAAAATATACAGGTACATGAAAAAGAAAATTGTTAATAAAATTTATAAGAAATACAGAACAGAGAAAATTAAAGAAATAAAAGAAAAGACAAGAGAAAATAATAATGGAAAAAACATTAAAACGAAAAGCGGAAAATAACAGAAATTAGTACAAAAGAGTTCTTTCACTTAACCATTTTTTTAGCGCACATTTCCTTCTGAAACTCAATTCACAGCTTTTTATTGCGTTGGGTAACATGTTGTAAATTATTGGAACAAGGTATTCTAGAGTTCTTTGACCGTATTTATTTAGGTATCTGGGAATTATAAGTCCATCATTTGCAGTTAGTCTTGTATTATGAACATGAACCACTAGTTTATTATATTCAGATTGAGATGTATGCTGACTCGCAATTTTAAGCCACAATATAGCACGAACAGATAATACATTTACAGAGTTGTATAATAATGATTTTGGTATATCATGTCTTTGTTCGTATTCAGTTTTTTTAATAATAATTTTACCAAAGAATATTGTACGTTTTGCACTGAAAGAAGATTTGTTTTTGTTGAATGTCCCCATGTGGTTATTCCATATCTTATTAGGGATTCCGCCAATGACAGATATACTAATCTAAGAGTATTTAGTGGAACAAAAAACTTCAGTCTATAAAGTTTGCTCACTATAGCTCTAAGCCGTGTGCAAACTTTTTGTATATGTATATCCCATTTAAAATTACAATCAATTGTTAAGCCTTAAGAATTATGGATGCAATTAAAATCATGAGAAACAATTTTAGGAGTTATGGTGATGTTGGCATGAGGGGATCTGATGTGCATAAGCTTTGTTTTTTTAGCATTGATTATTAAACCTACATCATGTGACCATTTTTGAAGAGTGGCAAAGTCTATTTGCAGTAAAGTACTTGCAATTAATAAATCCTCATGTGAAATAACTAATGCAGTGTCGTCAGCATAAACATAATGTTTTACATGAGAGAAAATCAATTTCATTGCAGTAACATATATAATATACAAGGTAGGGCCTAATATGGACCCTTGTGGTACGCCTGCGAAAACGTTCTTTTTTTTGCTATAATGATCAAAAATTTTTACACAAATCTTTCTATTTTCAAAGTAATTAACAAATAATTTAAGTAGGTTTCCTGTTATTCCAATTTGTTCAAGAGTTTCTAGTAATTTTCTATGATCAATTGTATCAAAGGCCTTTGAATTATCAATAAATAATACAAGTACATGTTTCCTTTTATTAAGATCATTATTAATTGTATTTGAAAATTCTTGAAGTAGTAGATCTGTGCTCTTTTTTTTCTGGAAACCATATTGATGGGTATCAATAATAGAAAATTTTTCAAGGTACTTTATTAGTTTTATAGATATATATTTTTCTAGGATCTTTTCAATTGTAGGTAAAATACTGATCGGTCTATAGTTTTCAATTTCACTGTGTTTACCACCTTTGTAAATGGGTCGGATGACGCTGCATTTTAGATCTTCTGGTATAATTGCCTCCTTTAAAATCATATTAATTAATAGAGTTAAGATAGGTCCTAAAATATCGAAATGTTTTTTAATATCAGACATTCTAATTTTATCTATCCCCGGCGACTGACTATTTTTTAAACTTCTGACAACTTTTTCGATATCACAGAGTTTTGCTTGTGTTAAGAGCATGCTGTGTGGAAGTCTATGTTTTTGAATATTCAAAGCTTTTTTATCACATCTATGTAATAATTGCCTAACATTTTCAGAATAGAAGTTAGCGAAATTGTTAGATGTTTGTTCAGTCGTTTGTTCTTTTAAGAAATAGTTTGATATTACTTGATCACAATTACTTTTGCTCTTTCTTCCTAACAATCTGTTTATTTCATCCCACGTTTTTTTTGAGTCTGCAAAATAATTTTTAAATTTTGAGTTGAAAAATTTTAATTTGCATATGCTGATTAATTTCGTAACTTTATTCCGATTGCATTTATACTCTCTTTCATAAAATTTATTTGTAGGATTATTTTTCCATCTTTTGTAAAGTGCATCTTTTAATTTGATTTTTGATAGTAAATCATCATTTATCCATTCATTTATGGCATTTGGTCTGGTTTGAGGTTTAAAAGACTTTACTACAGTACTTTTTTCATAGATTTCATTAAATTTAGTTCTTATTTTATTATACAGAGCAACGCAATTCGGTTCTTTCAAAAGGATATTCCAATTATACATTTTTATTTCTTTATCAACACGTTTTTGAGAGAGAGTTGTGATTTTTTCATTTTGAATATTATTTTTGACATCATGGTAATGAACATTTAGTCCTGTTATAAAATGATCAGCAATTGTCGAATCAATAACACATGCGGACAAGTTATATTTATTAGATCTAACATATATGTGGTCAATACAAGATTTGGTTATTTGACCAGCAACAATTGCTTCTCTTGTCGTAACATTAATACATTTAGTTAAGTAATTACTTGTAAGTATATTTTCATAAGCCATTATATTTGTATCACTTTGATTCAGTAAGTTGAGATTAATGTCCCCAAAAAATATTACATTATCATTAGAATTTACATAATTACGAAAAAAAGAAGAAATTTCATTTAAGAATTCCTTTTTATTGAGGTTAGGTGGTCTGTATACTGCTAAAATATAAAAATTACATTTATTTGGTAGTGTCAGTATTCCAAACACATTTTCAAAGTGAATGGTTTTAACTATTTCTTGTTCAAAATGTAAATACTCCCTTATATACAGCAAAATACCGCCTCCTTGTTTATTGCTCCTGCAATAATAATATGATTTGTAGCCTGGAATATCGTATAATGAAATAAGCTCCTCGTGAATTGCAGTTTCACAAAGCATTATAACATCAATATCTTTCAAACAGTTTTTTAAATAGGCATGAAGAATATCCCAATACTTGTTTAGAGACCTAATATTAATTTCTACGCAGATTAGGTTAGTATTGCATTTATTTGTATTTTGACCGGAGATCCAACATTCTAAATTGTTTGCTCGGGTAAATTCTACATCATTGTCATTATCAATATAGTTGAAACCCATATCGATTTAACATAAAAATATTACACCCGTAACATTCAGTATAATGCTTAGAAGTTGAAATATAGCATTTATTAGTAGCAAGGCAAAGTACATAATAGCATAGGTGTACAAAACATACTTGAATATAGTCGGCATGTAAACAATACATATAAAAATAGATTTTAATACATATAAAAATAGGTTGGATCTTATAAAGAAAAACCATCAAACTGTTTTTAATAACAGTATTAACTTCGTATATTTCGGTATTGTGGTTTTTGTGTTTAGTATTGTTTGATAATATGTCCAGAGAATATTGTTGTAAAGCTATGTACAAAATAGCATTGAGTAATTCAAAATAAAATTGAATTATGTGGATATGTAAGTAGAAAATATAAAAAGAAATGTTTGTTTTAGGACACTTTGGGAAGAAACTAATCAAATAGCTATTTTTAATATTCATATTATGGTCATATCTTTCAATATTACAGTGTTTGAATATTCTACTGTTTAATAATAATACGAGAGAAAACTGCTGTACAGTTATGTTAAAAATTGTATTATAGAATACACAATGAAATTGAAAAAAATAAAATTGAAAAATACAGGTATTTAAACCGCAATTAGAGATTTCAGTTTTATAACACCCCAAGGAAAAAACTACTAAAACACAACTATTTTTAATAATCAATTTTTTGGTGTGCAGCGGGTTGGCATCTACTGCGTAAATTCTTTGATATCCGATATTTATTTTTTCTTTTTGTAATATAGCTCTTCGGATGTCCTTATCCACCTCTACGATGAAGTTCATCGTGTCGTTGTATTTATTTTGAGCAATTTTTTTCACATTTATTAGTGATTTGGTTTCTTTATTCTGTGAGCAAAATTTGAGGAATTCGTTTTGTTCAAATAAATCTTCAGTGAAATCTTCAGTGTTATAGTCATTGAAGATGCTTTTAAAAATAAGTGTTGGTTTTTTCTTCACAAGTTCTTTGGCTTCGACATCCTGTAGTTCTTTGGAGATTTCTTTTTGCAGTATCAGTGCATCCTCTTTTTTGAAGCATTTTATGATCAATCTATTTTGGGAAATTTTTTTAATGCTGTCAATACTAATCTTTAATTTTCCTATTTCCTTTTTTATCTGATTTAATGTTACTACAGGGATTAAATTATATTTGAAAATTGCCCTTTTTTGGTCAGCTAATCTTTGTTCGTTTACTTGGAAAACCGGATAATTTTGTGAGAAAAGTAAATGTAATTTTTTCCTATACAATAACATATCTGTTTCTAGTTTCGTCACATAAAAATTTGAACGAACGATGAACATATTGACATCGTTCGTCCATTTCATTCTCTGCCTAGGAATACCTGCTTTTGTTTTTTGGGGTCTCAGATTATCAATGTTCATCTGTAAAGATGACATAATCAACCCATTTTCATTTCCGTTGGTTGAAAATGACATTTTGTCACCGTTCAAAACAACTTGGAAATGATTATTATTATTATTCCTACATTCCAGTAACCAAGCAACTGTCGTCGTTACCTAATACTGTCATTTATCAACAAATAATTTTCAATTTGGCCAAATTAAATATTTTAATGTAAACTACCCTTCAATACTACAAATCTATAATAAATATTATATTTTAGAATAATGTTATCAAAATAAAATATATAATTAAATTTACCTGCAAAATATATTTCAAAGTAATCTCAAAATACTGTTGTTTACCTTGGTTACTGAAGCCCTCACAAAAGGAAAATTTTTATATCGTATTTATTTATCTAAATATCCTACGGTTGACTGGCAGTTTATTTATTAGGTTATCTAATTTACTTATTTTCAAATATTTATATGTTTTGGGATCAAAGCTAATTCTTTTCTTTCTGATACAATAAAAAAATCAGAGAGCCAAAATACAAGCAAACGTCGAGGCTAGCGTTGCTAAGCAACTATTATGTTATTTTATTTATTTGTTTATTTTTATTACCCTTGTCAATGATGTTATTAATTGTAGCCCAGACTTTTTTGTTATCTTCACCACAATCTTCAATTTTTTCTTTGAAGTAATTTTCTTTTGTTTTTTTAATCAAGTTTGTAAGATTTTTTCTGTATTTTTTATATAATTGTAATAAAATAAAGTCATTGGGTTGTTTACGGGTTTGATAAAATAGTTTTTCTTTATTCCTAATTGAGGTAACTATTCCATGGGTGATCCAAGGTTTAATTTTTCTATGTTTTGATTTTAGTTTGACGTTATTTTCTTTAGTTGCATTTATTATGTGATCGCGAAGTGTTTTTTCGAAATTAATTGAAGATTTTTCGGCATCTTCGGTATTTAATATTTCTTCCCACTTTTCCGATTTTAATTTTTGTTCTAGAAGTTGTGTGTTAATGGTTTTTATATTATACTGCTGTAATGCAGTTGAGGAAAAGGATATATATATTTTTTTTAAATCAAGAATTAAAAAAACACGTAAAGTGATCAGTTATGTTTGTTTTCCAAATGACAGATGTTAATTGTGTAGTTATGTCAGCTTTTGTCCAAATATGATCAATACATGATGGGTTTTGTCGGGGCACAACTCTAGTATAGTCGTTTATGCATGAAACGAAGTTCAGTTCAGCCATCGTATTATGTAGATCATTTTTTTCGACACTGTTTGAATTTAAACCTATATTTATATTGAAGTCACCCGTTACTATAGTATTTTGACATTTGTTTTTATTAATTACATCTTTAAGATGCTCTATAAATTGTTGAGTTTTCGAACCGTGGGTTCGGTATATAGCAATAACCTGACAAATCTGATTATTTACTTTTATTTGTAATGCTAGGCAGTTAGTGAGTGTCATGTTTATTTCTTTATAAGATATATCTTGGTGTTTTTGGTTAACGTATATAACTATGCCACTATTCTTGTTAATGTGCGTTTTCGTGGTAATACATGTAAAGTTCGGTAATTGTTGTATACTATCAATATTTATTGCATTAAGGTCTAAATCCTCGGTCAAAACTATACAGTCGAGTTCAGTTTTCAATAGACTAAGAGTGCATAATAATTCATTTATGTTTTTGTAAATACTTCTGATATTTAAGTGCATAATGGTTAATGAGTTAGTCATATTTTTGAAGAGAAGGTTGCATTGATCAACATTATTACATACCTTTTCTCTTATATTATAAGTGTTATCTAGTTCGTCCGTAATAATATTATTTATCCTACTTTGAAATCGTGAATCTTATGTAAAATGATTGAGTATGTATATAAATATGTTTGGAGGTACGTTTTGTAGGGAATTGAGAATTCGTTTATATGAATAACGTCATAGTCGGGCGGAACAATAATAATCATATACTTAGTAATAATAATGCCACTCGGCTGGGAGTTGCTAGATCTTAAGTACATACTATGAATTTGAACAGGCGCTAATAAACAGGGTGCCGACTTTGATACTCTGTAAACAAAATATAGTTGAAATATTAATTTCTTACTTGTTTTTTTTAAAGAATATAACATTTTAATTAAAGTCAATTTTCTGGTAAGCAGATTCTGTCATTTTATTGACGTAGTGGCACTTGCTATCATTCGCTCGATGATTCGAATTTGTTTTTCCATTTCTTGATTTATTAAAGGTTAGACAATTGTAGCACGTCGGTGGTTGAGTTTTATTCGGGCAGTTCGATAGTATATGATCTTGTGCGCAGTGGAGACATCTGGGTTTTTCCATTTTTTTTCGGCACTTGTTGGCAGTATGTTCGAACCACAAGCAATGGTAGCATTGGGACAACGGGTTTGAGTCGTCTACATGAACCCGCATAAATCCCAGGTTTATTCTTCCTTTTTCGATTAATAATTTTCTCATTTGACCGGTTGTTTCTAGGACGTAGTTGGATAAGTTCTCGCTTCTTTTGTTTTTTATATTTGCCATTATTTTGGGCATGTGTTTACTATCGTATTTGATAAGTTGGTAAATATCTTCGCTTTGTTCTATAAAATCTTCATTAAAATCTTCTACGTTGTAATCCTTGTGTATTCCTTTAAGGATAACATTAGGCTTGCGCTTCTTAATTTCTGTTGCGGTTATGCTGTTATTTTCCTTCTTGTTGATTTCTTTAATTATTTTATCAGAATCTTCTTTCTTTGGGCGAGATGATTACGTGGTTTTTATTTGATTTTTTATTTCAGATACTTCTATTCCCAGTTTTCCGACTCTTATCTGTTTTTGAATGTTTACTTTTATTTGGTCCGCGTTTTCATTATTGTTTGAAATTATTTTTATTGTTTGTAGATTTTCTTTGGGTAATATTAATTTTCCCTTATCAATTACGCTTGCGTATGTTCTTTTGTCGCCTGTACTTGTTTCCTGCGGGGGTTTGGTGATGATTTTTTCACATGTCATTAATTTTCCCTCAATTATTCCAACCTTTGTTCCAACGTCAATCATTTTGCTTGAAAGAGTAGATAATTTTGTCAAAAGCTTCGCCATCTGGTCTTTAGTAATTTTTAAAGCTGGATCCGTGATGGCACTGTGGATGCCGTCAATAAGTTCTTTTGCTTCATTAATAGATAGGAGGGCGTTATCGTTAAAATTCATTTTTGTTGTTTGTGACAGCCCTGCTTGAGTAAACAGCATAGATTATTTGATGCGGTAGTATATAATGTGCGTCATGTTGCACGGCACGCACCGTTACATCGATGCAAGGTACTACGATTTGAGCCTTCTATATGTATGCGTCCGATGCGTTGTTCAAATTCTAATTGTCACTTGTTCTGTCACTGAATATTTAATATTTTAATATCAATTAAAATCACTTAAATATTGATCGATTTTAACTAATAATGAAGTATGTTTATTAACCGTCTCTCAAGGGACCACTTCCGATATAAATATATGCTTTACGCGGACTTGAAGAGGGCGGATTGAATAGTTTTTCGGTAGAGCAATTGAAATGCGCGGATATTGTATGACTCATTTGTGAGTACTGAACGTGATTAATATTTTTGTGTGTCTGTTCATTCATAACATGTCATATTTAATAAGTTATATTATTGTTAACTCCATTATAATATACGCTAATGGTCGATAATAATAATAACTCGATCGAAGTACCAGAGTTGTACCTGTGTTATAAATTGTTGTTTAAAACAATTTTTATATAAGATTTTATATTTAATGTGTATTATATATTATATTTGTAAAACTGTAATTATGACAGTGCTACTAACTATTGCAGATGCAAGGCTGCAACAACTCGGTTGATCAGGCCTTATTGAAGCTCCTTTATATCGAATTTTACGTTAAATTAATATTATTTACGTTACTCAGATAGGATGGCCAAACCCTCTGAGTTACTCAATTAAAAGAACTAAACTGGTATGTTGTCCAATCTAACGATATCTTTTACATGGAAATCGCCAGTTTCTATACCTTCAAGGTCTGCTAATGTGTACACAAGGTCGGACTTTTTTTTAACTACCACATTTTGTACAAATCGTGGTACCAATTTTTATGCAAAATAATTTAGTGCGTTTGATTGAACAAAATTTCTCCTCCATACTACATCACCTTCCTGAAATGTAACATTTTTCCTACGTAAGTTATAATGATTAACTCCCTTTTGGTATGCTTTAAGTAGGGCATCAGAGACTTTCTCATAAACAGAGGACAGTCCTTGTAATCTTTGTGCATACGTTTTAGGTAGAGTACCATCCTTAGGATTTGTCTCTCCATCTGCTATAGGATTACGGTGTAAATCCCCGTCAAGTATTTGTTCCCGACCGTGCATTAAAAAATATGGTGTAAAATTAGTAGCGCAATTAACTGTGTTGTTCATTGCTGATTGCACTTGTGGGAGAAACTTTGACCAATTACGGTGGTTTGATTCAACCAAAATTGACAATGCAGTGCCTAAAGTTTGATTGTATCTTTCAACAACGTTATTTTGTGGTGTGTATAAGGTATTATAAAAAGCTAATGGGATATTATAATTTTTTAGTAATTCTTTAAATTCCCTACTTGTGAATTGAGGGCCATTATCATAGACTATTATTTTCGGTACCCCGTGTGCAAGGAAGATATTTTCCTCTAAATTTTTAATAATGCTTCCCGCGGTGCCTTTGCGCAGCGAAAATAACCAAGTATATTTAGAGAAAACATCGACGCATGATAATATTACTGTATGTCCGGAGTAACTACAAGGTAAAGGTCCCACTAAATCTATTGATAACATTTGCATAGGTCTCGTAACTATTTTTGGGTTTTTAGAAATACATTTTGGTGGAGCCGTGCTAATTTTATGAGCTTTACATACAGTACATCGGTTTATGAACTGTTTTACATCTCTATACATGTTTGGCCAATAATAATAAAGTTGTAGTTTTTTGTAAGTTTTAAAAATTCC
The DNA here is from genome assembly GCA_929108145.2 of Limnephilus rhombicus. Taxonomy (NCBI): domain Eukaryota; kingdom Metazoa; phylum Arthropoda; class Insecta; order Trichoptera; family Limnephilidae; genus Limnephilus; species Limnephilus rhombicus. The sequence goes on along the minus strand of OV815299.1, from coordinate 26,541,280 downwards.
TGGGTGACAAGCCCGAATTGACTCATGAGATTCAGCTACAATATGCGCCCTTCGTTCTTGAGGCACTACTAATTTCCAATATCGTTGTGGAAATTCTTGGCAACCCTGCCAAACTTTTGAGTACCACTTATCTTTAGTTGGTTGTGAGTCTACTCCTGTGATTATGGCAAGATCCATTCTAGAAAGTACGTCAGGTACGATATGTTGTGTTCCTTAACGATGTATTATGTCAAATGAAAATTGTGAAAGGCGAGAACTCCAATGAGCTAAACGACCGCTTGGATTTGATAAGGAACTGAGCCACTTTAAACTGGAGTGGTCGGTGACTACAGTGAAATGTGCTCCTTCGATATATGGCCTAAAGTGTGTGACTGAATCTAATCCTGCTAGAAGTTCCCTTTCAGTAATACCGTAATTACGTTTATGTTTGTTTAAACACCGTAAAAAATAAGCAACAGGGTGTTCAGTTCCGTCTATATTTTGAATAATAACAGCGCCTATTCCGGCTGAACTTGCGTCACAATGGATGGAAAACGGTTTAGTAAAATCAGGACAACTTAAAACTGGTGCAGTCGTAAGTGCGGTTTTTAAATTAATAAATGCTATGTTAGCTTCCTTTGTCCATTTAAAATTACTAACACCGTTTTTTGACCCCGTAAATTTTGTCAGAGGAGCTGCAATGCTTGAAAAACCCTTAATAAATCTTCTGAAGTATCCGCAAAGTCCTATAAAAGCACGGATTCCTTTCGCATTCTTTGGTACCGGAAAATCTCTAATACTTTCTATTTTTACTGGGTCCGTACGCAGACTTTGTGAATCTACCATGTAACCTAAATATTTTAGCTCTGCTTTACAAAACTCCGATTTTTTTTAATTGATGGTGAGGCCTGCGTCTCTTAGTCTTTCATAAACACGATTTAATAGATTTAAGTGTGAATCAAGATCTTCTGAAACCAAAATTAAGTCGTCCAAATAACAGAAAGCATTTTCGTCAAATTCTGGCCCAAAGAGTGCATCTGCTAATCTTTGAAGCTCGCTGGGTGCATTTTTCAACCCAAACAGCGTGCGGGTGAATTCGAACAGTCCACGACCTGGAACGACGAACGCAGTATTCTCGCACGAGCCTTTGCTCTAGATAAAGATCTAGAGCAATCTGCCAAAAGGCTTTACTCAAATCTATTGACGAAACGAATCTAGCGCCACCAAGTTTATCAAGAATACGTGATATATACGGAAGAGGATAACTGTCCAGATTTGTTCATTATTGATTTTTCTTGAGTCTAAACATAATCTTCCAGTACCATCCTTTGTTGAAACTATTAAAACAGGACTAGACCATGGAGAACGTGAAGGACGGATAGCTCCCATTTTGAGCATCTCATCTATTTCAGCATCTAATTGCTGTTGTCTAACAGGTGATAACGGATAGTATCTTTGTTTAATAGGTGGTCCCGTTGTAATAATTTTATGTTTGACCAAGTGTGTCAAACCTAGACCTCTCTTTTCAAATGAAATTGATTAAATTTTTTTGATTATTTGAGAAAGGGCTTTATTTTCAGAATGTGATAGTGATGAGGCTGGCCGAATTGCCCGCACCTCATTAATCTGACCCTCTCGTTGAGAGCTGGATTCCTTTGAGAACAACTCCGGCGCAATCCGGAACCGTTTCCAAAAGTCTACCCCCAAAATAAAATTTGGTGATAAAGAAGGGATGACGTAGAAAACAATTTCTACAGTAATTGAATTATACGTCACCGGCAACGTCATAGTACCTAAGACAGGCTGGCTCGTACCGTCAGCTGTCGATACACAAAAATCTATTTTGACTAAATAAATCTACTCCTGGGGTCCTAGCATGGTCGATCGATATAACCCTATATCAATACGATATCGGTATAATCCGTCATTTATGGTCAGTTATCAATATGTGCTAGCACGCTCAACAATTGATAAGGGATATTCCGACCGACGATTGACAAAAGCCCACCAAATCGTATGCATTCTTGTATGGATAAAACCCCAATATTAATACGAAATGTAATAAATCCGTTGTCTGTGGTCAGTTAGCGATATTTGCGAGCACAGTGGACATACGATTCCGACAGTCGGTTGACAAAAGACGCCGTTTTTACCGTGGCTTCTGGAGTGACAGATAAGCTGTCAATGTACAGATTTTTAAAAATAATGTCGTTTGTTACGCAAAATAACTGGCTAATTAATGAGTAGAGGTGAACTAAAAAAACTCTTAGAATTTAAAGAAATCGTATACGAGACCCATAGACTCAGTTAATTCATTTAAAAGGCGATCAATTAATTGCTTTCAATTTCGAGAAATGAAATTTGTTAAAATGTCGTTTAGTCTCAAACAGTATCAACATGCGAAACGCCAATATTTATTTGAGTTCGTATTTCAATTCGAAATTGTCAATTTATTGGTATTTTTCATTTGTACGTAGGAGCACATTTCAAATTAAGAAACGAAAATTCATTCAAAAGATCCCCAGTGTTGCCATCTTATGTCGATTCCTTATTTATTTCCCTTCGACGTCGGTCTGCCTATCGATGGTGCAAGCGTGCTAGGGCAATCGGTTCGTTATCGATACGAGATTGTAAATCACTCTGTCCTTTATTTAACTGGCGATATATCTACACAACTTTATTAATAATGACATTCTTTCTGCATAATTACTGGTTTATTAATGAACGGAGGCAGATTATCGAAGATTGCAGGATTGAATTAAATCGGAATTCAGACGTTTTCGTTTGACAGTTTCGTACATACGAATATATTACGGCAAATGATCTCATTGTCCAATTAACTCCTTTTTTTATTGTCAAAAAATACATGCGGACTTCCAACCTATATTAAAGTGTGTGTATTTAATATTATTATAAAATCTCAGCAAAAATCTCGATGTAAATGGATCTTTAAATGTTCAAAAGAGAAGATTATTAGTTAGTTGTCATATTATTACATTAATGGATTACGATATTTTTGACAGGTATTATAGACCGGGAGCCTGGCTATACAAACCCACGTCGTCGAGTACACTGGTGAAACTACTTTGTAGTGATGATGGACATTTAGTAAGCCTTAAACAAGCTAGTCTGCCGGTGCACCTCTTGGCAGGTTCCACGCAGTCATGGAAATAGTGAGCGATTTTTTAAGTAAAACTTCTTTACGCACGATCGACATGGGGGGTAAGCTGGTGAATGCGTTACGAAAAAGGATTTTATATACATTTGGATGGGAATGGGGATGGAGATGGGGATGGGGATGGGGATGGGGATGGGGATGGGGATGGGGATGGGAATGGGGATGGGGACGGGGACGGGGACGGGGACGGGGACGGGGACGGGGACGGGGACGGGGACGGGGACGGGGACGGGGACGGGGACGGGGACGGGGACGGGGACGGGGACGGGGACGGGGACGGGGACGGGGACGGGGACGGGGACGGGGACGGGGACGGGGACGGGGACGGGGACGGGGACGGGGACGGGGACGGGGACGGGGACGGGGACGGGGACGGGGACGGGGACGGGGACGGGGACGGGGACGGGGACGGGGACGGGGACGGGGACGGGGACGGGGATGGGGATGGGGATGGGTACCCGGCATGCGTTGCAAGGCTCCTGTAACCTCGCGGTCAACTGTAATGGTTCCATGCTTTATAACATTATATACAACGGGTACCCGGCATAAGTTAGTGAAGTTTTACTTCAGTCGTGTGGTCTAAACTAAGGCACACTAATTTTTTTTTCGAAAAAATTGCGTCATCGGGTACACGAACGGGAATGGTTTCATATGATAAAGGTCGATTAGTAGATGAGAAAATTAGCAGGTCTGCCAAATTGGGATAGAAATTAGTAAATTTTACGTCATCGAGTAAACGAATGAAATAAAGGAATAACTGTAGTCTAGATTCTAAACCATCCTGACTGCGCGGAATCTGCCAAGAGGCGCGGCACACCAGCTTTTTTAAGGCTTACTAAATGTCCATTATCACTACAAAAGTAGTTTCATCCTTGTACTCGTAAGGTTTGTGACGTAAGATTTATGTACCGGCTCCCGGTCTATAACTGCGATACCATAGACATTGTGACAGCTACGTAGAAAGTACCTCAAGTGTTGCCAGCGTATAACAATTTCTTTTTGATTACCTTACATTGCCCATCAATATCGGTTTGGTACAAAATCGTCGGTTGTTATGCCATATCGATTCGATATTGTAAAGATAACGATTTCAGTGTGCTAGGACCAAAGATCTTTGAAACTTTTTATAAGTATCTCCTCCTTGACATGATAAGGAAGCGCTACTGTCAAGCAGCACTGTAATTATTATGTAAAATATTAATAATTGCAAATGGACGACCATCCTCTTTGATCTCATACTTCTGTGGCAGTGGGCCCACTTCCTCAGAAGATGAGACAGAAAGGAACTGTCGAACTAGCCGGAGCCAACTCTTCCAGACGGAGCCAACTCCAACCTAGTTTTTTGGTTTGCTGTATTTAGTACCCTCTTCAATTGTACCAACATTTGATTTAAAAAATTTTGACGCTTTCTTTCGACACTCAGACTCTAAATGTCCCGTATTTTACAAAAATCACAAAGTATACGTTTGTATGATTGTCCTGTAGAATTAATATTATTATTTTTACGAAAATAATGGGGTATTTCCACAAACGAGGAATTCTGTTGAAAATGTACGGAATATTTAAAGATTATTTTCATGATTTTAATAATCCTACTAAACATGTTTGATTTTTATATTTTCATTCAATATTATTGATTTTAAAAACGATCTACAACTGATCAAATCAAAACGGCCCATGGTTCAATTCAATTCAATTCAGTGCCGGCAACCCGGGCGTTTATTTATTATTAGTTATGTACAACATGATTTTTTTTTCCTTACCCTCCTCACTAGACAAAGCCTGTTCTGAGGCTGGTAACTAACAATTTCTAATTACATAAAAAACAAATAAGTGGTAAAACAAAGAAAAAAGAAACATATATATTATAGTAAAAATAATAATAAAAAATAAGAGAAAAATCAGAGAATTTAAAAACAGAGTAGAAAATAGAAAATATATAATATTAGATATTAAGAATATTACTTATCTCTCTTCTTTCCTTGACATTCAACCAGTTTAAAAATCTTTTGAAAACCCAGTTCAAATTATTAGATGCGACGTAGGTCTTTGTTTGGGCTACAAACTTATTGAATATATATGGGTGCCAAGTAAGATTCATGTTTTTTTGCAAAATTTGATTTGATATATGGTACTTGTAGTTGATTGTGGGTGTTTGCTCTTGTGTATTGCGAGTGAGTTATGAAGTGTGGTGATATTTTTATGCAGTTTTTGTAGATGATCTTCTTTATGAATAGTTTATTTATGTCTAATAGGTTTATTGTTGATCATTATCTGCGAGTGAGTTATGAAGTGTGGTGATATTTTTATGCAGTTTTTGTAGATGATCTTCTTTATGAATAGTTTATTTATGTCTAATAGGTTTATTGTTGATCATTATCTGCGAGTGAGTTATGAAGTGTGGTGATATTTTTATGCAGTTTTTGTAGATGATCTTCTTTATGAATAGTTTATTTATGTATAATAGGTTATTGTTGATCATTATCTGTTCTGTCGGATGTTGATAAGGCTTTCTAAACATAATTCTGATTATTGTTTTATGATTAATTTTAAGTGATTTGAGGTGAGTCTCTGCTGCTGCTCCCCATACTGAAATACCATACATTAGAATACTTTGACATAGGGCATAATATATATTTTTTAGCTGAGGTAGTGACATAATGTTTCGAATTGTTTTGAAGATGTAAGAGAGTTTCCGTATTTTTTTTGTAATTAGGTTAATTTGGAGATCCCATTTTAAGTTATTGTCAACAGTTAAACCGAGATATTTAATATTTTGCGCATAATCAATTTTGTCACAAACACAGCGTGAGTTAGTTAATGAGGTAACTGTGCAGGGGTGAAGATGTAGTTGTGGGCGACTATCTGGCTGACCAGCTAATGTTTTACTGAAAGTTAAGTATTTTGTTTTAGAAATATTTAGTGTCAGTAGATTATTTCTTAGCCATTTATTTACTTCAGTCATCCCTGCTTCCGTGTTTTTGAAGACTTTTTCCCATGATTGGGCTTTGAATAAAATTACAGTGTCATCTGCATAACTGATAACTTTGTACTCTATGTTCCCTAGGCTTATCTCAGTTAGACTGTTAATGTAGATGAGAAACAGTATGGGACCTAAGACGCTGCCTTGGGGTACTCCATACCTGTTGCCTACTTTGTCACTTTCTTGATTATTGATTTTTACAATTTGTTGTCTATTTTCAATGTAGCTGATGAACCATTTTAGTGGTGGACCTATTATGCCAATGTTTTTGAGTTTTTGTTGGAGTAATTTGTGTGAGATGGTGTCGAAAGCTTTTGCTAGGTCTAAGAACACTCCTAACACCTTTGAACCGCCATCTAGATTTTTTACTGTGTAGGTGGTTAGTTCCGATAAGGCGTCTTCTGTTCCCATTTTCGCCCGAAACCCGAATTGACGGGTGGAGATCAGTTTGTGTTTGTCAAGGTATGCGAGCAGTCTTTTTTTCATAGTTTTTTCTAGTAGTTTCGATAGCGAATTTAGGAGAGTGATTGGTCTGTAATTTAAGATCAGCGTTTTGTCTCCCGATTTATGTATTGGAGTAATACAACATATTTTTAGATGATCGGGGACAAAGCCGAGGCTGAAACTTTGGTTGAAAATATGTTGAAGTGGTATAAGTGTATGTTCTCGGAGACTAATCAGTATATGATTGGAGAGGTTATCTGGGCCCACAGCGCAATTTGGTTTGAGAGAAATAATTAAATCCGATATTTCCTTTGTACCTATTTTGTGAGCATAAAACGAATGATTTGGTTGCATGGTAGAGGATAGTTTGGTTAAAGAGTCTTCTGTTGTGCCGTTTTTTAAAAGAATTTTTTCAGCCAAGTTAGATCCAACTTTTGCAAATTGGGAGTTAATAAAACTTGCTATTTTACCAGGTTCATTTTTTGTAAGGGTATTGTTTCCATTTATTAACAGTACTTTCATCTTCGAGTCTTTTTTCGTATTGGAGAAAGTAATATCTTTGACGATTTTCCAGATTTTTTTGGGGTCATTTTTGGCGGATTTTATTTCTTTTTTGTAGTACTTGTATTTGGCTTGTTTGATTAATTTATTACAAAGGTTTCTATATAGCAGGTAATTATTTTTTAGTTTGTCATCATATGGGTTTTTGCGTACTTGCATGTGCATTGTGTCTCTTTTATGAATGCTGTTTACTAATCCTTTCGTGATCCAGGGTGTTATTTTTTTTTCTTTATGTGAGTAGTTTTTCGGGGTATTTTTTGTTGTATGTTTAGCAATATAGGTTCCAACTGTGGTCATAAATGTGTTCAGCGCGTTGTTTGGATCGGGTTCATTTATTACATTTGACCAAGATTCATTATGTATGTCCTCTATTAGGGACTTAACATTGATTTTGTCTTGTACGGAGTTGTTTTTTTCATCTTTTTGTTTGTTGTTAAGATGTATGCTTAGTGTAGTAGTGAAATGATCTGTGACCGTTGATCGAATAATGGATGAAGATGTTTTTTTCCTAGTTTTAACAAATATATGGTCAATACAAGATTCAGAGTTTGACGTAATTCTTGTTGGTGAGTTGATTGTCGAATTTAATCCATAGTGAGTAAGTAGACTTAAGTATTCTGTGGTTATTGGTTGCCCGTTTAGTAAGTTAATATTCATATCCCCTGCAATAATTAATTGTTGTGTTTTTTTTATTTTTTTCGAGAAGTTTATTTAAGGAGTTGAAGAAAGGTGAGAGATTGTTATAGCATGGGGGTCTGTAGACGGCAAATATGGAGATGTCTGGTCCGAGGGAGATTTGGATAGAGTTTGCTTCGATTAGGTTGATTTCGGTTATTGATGAGTTTAGTGAATCTTTGGCAAAGATTACTATACCGTCGTTTTGATTTAGATGTTTTGTGGAATGGAGAGTTGTATAGTCCTTTAAGTTTAGGTTTGTGAACGAGTCATCTAACCAGCATTCAGTCAAGATAATAATGTCGAAGCTTATGTTTATTTCGTTTAGGAGGATCGAGAAATTATCGAAGTTCTTTCGAATACTTCTAATGTTTTGGGATATTATGTTTAAGTTGTGTTTTTCTGTGAACAGAAAATTACAATCTGTCGCTTTGTCAAAAGTGTGTTCTGAGTTGTTAAATGTTTCTGTATCAATATTAAGTTGAGTGATCATGTTGCGGTTGCGAAGATACATAAGTTGATCCATACAAAGTTCACACATTTTGTTAGTGGTGGTAAATTAGGAGTAATATAGGAGTAAAAATTGAGAGTAAAATTATTCAAATACTTTGGATAATAAAAGCCTTTAAAAACATAACATTTCATGGTAGAATAATTAGAATACTTTGGATAATAAAATAGAATCCTTTTAAACCATAAAATTTGATGGTAGACTAATTCAAAGAGTTTGGATAATAAATAATATATAAAACAGTAACATTTGATGGTAAAATAATAGCAGTATTTTGGATAATAGAAACCTTTAAAAACGTAAAATTGGATGGTAAAATAATGAAAATACTTACAAAATTTTAAAGGGAAATTATTTAAGTACTTTGAATAATAAAAACCTTTGAAACAATAACATTTGACAGTAAAATTATTCAAATACTTTGGATAATAAAAACCTTTGGTACAATATAATTTGATGGAAAAATAAGTTGAGTAATATGGGTAATAAAAACTTTTAGAACAATAAAGTAATATGGTAATAATGATGGTAAAATAATTCAAATACTTAGGATAATTAAATTTTATTATTTTTTATAATAATAAAAAAACATTGGATAATAAAAACCTTTAAAAATATCAAATTTCATGGTAAAATAAGTAGAATACTTTGGATAATAAAATAGAATCCTTTTAAACATTAAAATTTTATGGTAGAATAATTCAAAAACTTTGGATAATAAAAAATATTTAAAACAGTAACATTTGATGGTAAAATAATAACAGTACTTTGGATAATAGAAACCTTTAAACACATGAAATTTGATGGTAAAATAATGAAAATACTTTGGATAATAAAAACCTCGAAAAGCATAAAATTTTAAAGGAAAATCTTTTAAGTACTTTGAATAATAAAAACTTTTAAAACAATAAAGTTTGACAGTAAAATTATTCAAATACTTTGGATAATAAAAACCTTCGGTACACTGTAATTTGATGTAATAATTAGTTGGATAATTTGGGTAATAAAAACTTTTAGAGCAATAAAAATTGATGTTAAAAAAATTCAAATACTTTGGATAATTAGAACATTTAAAACAATAGCATTTGATGTTATAATAATAAAAATACCTTGGATAATGAAAACCTTTAAAAACATAGAATTTCATGCTAAAATAATTAGAATAATTTGGATAATAAAATCCTTTTAAACCATAAAATTTGATGGTAAAAAATAAAGATACTTTGGATAATAAAAACCTTTAAAGGTATAAAATTTTATGGTAAAATACTTTAAAAACTTTAGATAATAAAAACCTTTAGAGCAATAATATTTTATGGTAAAGTGATTAAGATAATTAGAGTAATAAAAATATTTAGAATAATAGAATTTAATGATAAAATAATTAGAAAAGTTTGGGTAGTAAAGACATTTAAAAAAATAAAATTTTATCGTAAAATAGTTAAAAAATTTTGGGTAATAAAAACCCTTGGAAAAATAGAAATTGAAGTAAAAATAATTAAAATACTTTGAAAGACCTTTAAAACAATAAAGTTTGAAGGTAAAAATGTAGAGATAATTTAGGTTATAATTTGGGTTATAATAGAAAATGATGGTAAAATAATTAGAATAATTTAGGTTATAATAGAAAATGATGGAAAAGTAATTAAAATAATTAGGGTTATAATAGAAAATGATGGAAAAATAATTAAAATAATTTGGGTTATAATAGAAAATGATGGTAAAATAATTAGAATAATTTAGGTTATAATAGAAAATGATGGAAAAGTAATTAAAATAATTATGGTTATAATAGAAGATGATGGAAAAATAATAAAAATAATTTGGGTTATAATAAAAATGATGGAAAAATAATTAAAAAAATTTGGGTAGTAAAAACATTCAAAACAATCAATTTTTATGATAAGATAACTTAAATAATTTGGGTAAAAAAAACATTTAGAATAATAAGATTTGATGTTAAAATAATTAAAGTGGTTTTGGTAATAAAAACATTTAGAGGAGTAAAATTTGGTGTTAAAATAATTTGGATAATAGAAAGAATTAGAAAGATTTTTGTAAACAGAATCGGTAGAAATAATTAATGAAATGGGACTTGTAGGGGAATAATATAGTTGCAATTATTGCAATGTGTTAAATAATTCTGCCATTATGATTTATTGCAATACAGGAAGTTTGTAGTAGAATGCTTAGTTATCTACAGTTGAATCCCCATTTTTTTCAAATCATTTTCATGTTTTATTTCAATTATTTTTTCCCCAGTTTCTTTGCGGACAAGCAATTTATTAGGTTGGGAAATAGGTTTGTGACGTCACAAGTGTCGCTCAGCTGAACTAGCATAAATAAACAGTGTCAGTGAGCGTCCTCACTCATGACGTCACACGATAGCCACGCCCCAAAATATCGTTTTTGCGGTAATTCCAAAATGGGAAACTTTAACTCGCTGTAGAAAATTTATTCGTCAACATAAAAATAAAATAAAAATGCTGTAATCATCGTAATTTTTTGCTTAATTTTTTAAGTAATAAAAAAAACACGTGGAAATACCCCATTGTTTGAACAATTTCTCGAATTCTGATTTGAAAATGTTCGTGTATAATTTTTATTCCCATTAGAATAATTTGCTGAACTTTTACGCACCAGATTTAAAGGTCTCGTCAAACAGAACGCGTAATTTACGCGGCGTAAATTACGCCTTAACGCCGCGTACTTTCTGTTTGAACGGCTTCGGCGTACAGCAGAGCGTACAGCAGAGCGTACGGCAGAGCGTCGAGCAAGAACGCCCGGCACGGCCTCGTCAAACAGAACGCGTAATTTACGCGGCGTAAATTACGCCTTAACGCCGCGTACTTTCTGTTTGAACGGCTTCGGCGTACAGCAGAGCGTACAGCAGAGCGTACGGCAGAGCGTCGAGCAAGAACGCCCGGCACGGCCTCGTCAAACAGAACGCGTAATTTACGCGGCGTAAATTACGCCTTAACGCCGCGTACTTTCTGTTTGAACGGCTTCGGCGTACAGCAGAGCGTACAGCAGAGCGTACGGCAGAGCGTCGAGCAAGAACGCCCGGCACGGCCTCGTCAAACAGAACGCGTAATTTACGCGGCGTACGGCGCACAATACGCCCGGACTGACGCCGCGTACTAACGCCGCGTTGTGTTGTACTGAACTTGTCTGAACCTGTCAAACAGAGCGAGCGCGCTCCAGTACGCTACGCTCTAGCGCGGCGTTAGGACGTCGCGTTGTATTTTTTTACAAGATTGTATTTTACGCTGGGCGTTTTTGCTCGACTGTGGTAAAAATGATTATTGAAAAATTAATTGAATGTGTCCGAAAACATCCTTGTTTGTATGAAATGAGGAACAGTGCGTATAAATTTTTTTCTATGAAGGCAAGATTATGGGAGGACATTGGACTTGAAATAAATGAATCGGGTAAGTAGAAGAAAACTTTTTATTGAGTAAAATAAGATACAAACTTTTCGCGTATATTATACAAAGCATTTTCGACAACACGTCTTGCTCTACAAAGTCTTTTATTGAAATTTGTTTTTCTTTGATCATGCACTGATACATATTTCGGAAAAGGGCGCATCAAGTACGGTTTCAAAGCAAATCCTTCATCACCGATAAGTACATGTGGTACGGGATCGTAGTGCCAGGCAGTGGTTTATTAGGCAGTAGAGACTTTCCTTGGATGAATTTTTTTATAAAACATGGAATTCTCAAATATGCCACTATCGCTTTGACGGCCGTAACTACCAACATCAACAAAAATAAAGGAATAAATTCGGTGTTTGGGCTAAATTCCTAAAAAATAAAACTAGTTATTTTTATACTAATTTGGGGTCGGGGAATCCGAATCTGAAAGAATTAGGCGGCGGCAAGGAATATTAACTGAATTAAACGACTTTAAAAAATTTTATACACATACAGGAAAATAGCCATTTTGGAAGCATTTTGATTCCTAGAAAATCAAACTAGTTATTTTTATACTAACTATGGGCTGGGGAATCCGAATCTGAAAGAATTAGGCCGCGGCAAGCAATATTTTATTAAAATTTTATTAAAAGTTTCGGAACTCCGAGACTCGACGGCTACCATAAACACACTACCGGAACCACGTTCATAGCCGCCAAAGACCCATTGTCCTTCAACATAATGCCCACGATGATATTTCCTCTTACCAAACTTGGATTCGTCAATTTCAACAATCTTACCAGGGCCGCCGATCTTTTCTAAGCGACCAAAGTAAGAAGCAAGTATAACTTCCCGGCAGAAAGAGGACCAGTCTACTAAGGCTTCCTGCGCCAGCTCTAACTGTAAGCCAGTAAGCTGTAACGACGCACCTTGCACCCAAAAATTGACAAATCCTAAAATTTTCCAAATTGGCAATTGAGACCTTGCAAAAAACGTCCCGGTTCGAAACCCCACTCTTTTGTTGCAACACTTAGCCTTCTTCTTGTTCAGCGCCGTCTTCTTGCCATGGCAAATCCATCGAAAACCATCGGTACTAAAAAAAAACCTTTCTTTAACACACTTTATACAATAGAATATTCGTAGGGAAAAAAAGCATAACAATTAAAAAAATATCTCACCGAGCTTCTTCCGACCTCAACTCCATCGCTTTCCCACAATCCGGACAATTGTAACTGCCACTTTGCGGAATAAGACCCCATTCCACTAATTTGGCCAACATTTTATTATTGTCACCACAAATCTCCAATATTTTCTTCAAGTTCATCATCGCCAAAACACTAATTTGAAATGAATGAAAACCACAGAAAAAATACATTTACGGGAAACTAATATACAGAAACATGTACTGACAGTGTTACCAACTCTCAAAAATATTTATCCCTATATCAACGGGGTATTCTTAAACCAAAAGTATGAAAATTCGTAGTCTTAAAAATGCGTAACCTAACCTAACCTAACGTTAGGTTTGTGTAACATGGTTTGTACCCCTTTATACCGCCTGCTCGCGTCCCTAACCTAACATAACCTAACGCTAGGTAGGTGTAACATGGTTTGTGCCCCTTTATACCGCCTGCTCGCGTCACGGCAAAAAAACATCCCTGTTTTCAAGTAGTTTAGCGGCTACGCTAGGTTTGTGTAACATGGTTTGTGCCCCTTTATACCGCCTGCTCGCGTCACGGCAAAAAAACATCCCTGTTTTCAAGTAGTTTAGCGGCTACGCTAGGTTTGTGTAACATGGTTTGTGCCCCTTTATACCGCCTGCTCGCGTCACGGCAAAAAAACATCCCTGTTTTCGAGTAGTTTAGCGGCTACGCTAGGTTTGTGTAACATGGTTTGTGCCCCTTTATACCGCCTGCTCGCGTCACGGCAAAAAAACATCCCTGTTTTCGAGTAGTTTAGCGGCTACGCTAGGTTTGTGTAACATGGTTTGTGCCCCTTTATACCGCCTGCTCGCGTCACGGCAAAAAAACATCCCTGTTTTCAAGTAGTTTAGCAGCTACGCCGGGTTTATGTAACATGGTTTGTGATACAAAAGTGAGTAAAATTTATAAAAAATAAGTACTTAAAATATAAACATGTTATTTTACGTTATAAATATTACTGCTTAATGGCAACACTTAATTTTGTGTGGTAAAAACATCTATGTTATCGTGTTTTTCTATGATCTTTGTACTACATATGTCAAAATACTTCCGAAATGATTATTTTCATGTGTGTGTGTATAGAAAATTTTTAAGTTGTGTAATTAAGTTAATATTGCTTGCCGCCGCCTAATTCTTTCAGATTCGGATTCCCCGGCCCATAGTTAGTATAAAAATAACTAGTTTGATTTTCTATGAATCAAAATGCTTCCAAAATGGCTATTTTCCTGTGGGTGTATAAAATTTTTTAAAGTCGTTTAATTCAGTTAATATTGCTTGCCGCCGCCTAATTCTTTCAGATTCGGATTCCCCGACCCCAAATTAGTATAAAAATAACTAGTTTTATTTTTTAGGAATTTAGCACAAACACCGAACTTTAGCCAAAATAAATTTATAGAATGGATCGACAATAGCTATAAGAACTACAGAAAAAAAACTTCTTGTAACAAAAATAGTCGGATCCACTATTGCTAGGACATTTTATAGCCACATGTTTACCATCTACACTACCGATACAGTTCGGAAAATCCACAATTCGTGATAGCCTTTCTCTGACTGCTTCCATGTCTCTTCAGTAGGTGATGGCAAATAAATTGGTTGTAGAATATTCCATATTTCTTTACAGACTTCACTAACAATACTGCCCACTGTAGAGCGACCGACTCGAAAAGAGAACGCTATCGTCTTATAAGAGTCGCCTGTAGCCAAGTACCTGTAATGAAATAAGTAAAGTTAGTAAGTGTGTTTCTTTTTTTTACAGCTGAAAGCGCACGAAAAAAGTGGAAAAGTCTCAGAGACAATTATATGAGGTATAAAAAGGAGACTACTGGAACTGTAACAGACGTATCAGCGTCTTCACAAGACTGTAAAAAAGTACCGGGTTTTTAGTGCACGTTCAGGATGATGGAATGGTAAAAATAATAATAAAGGCTGACCTCCCTAGCACCCAGTGCCGGATGTGTAAAGGACACTGGATGTGCCGATGCTTCTGCCTGAGCCTGGCGCCTGGCGGTTGCCAAAGTAGGGCCGACTGTTCTGGAGGAGGTAGGCACCAGGACTGAAGACAGGCAGAAGTCGGCGGGAGGCAGCTGGTTGATAAGAAACTTCCGAAGAATAAAACACGAGTTATCAAGTAGAGATGTGAACTGATTTATTATGAGAAATGTGGGTCCTTTTATACCCAAATTTGGGGTAAAAGGTGCCCACGTGGTACATTTTTGTGGTGGGAGGTTAAACCTTGCCCGTATGTATAAATAGGGCGGCGTTTCCGTCACACCTTATTTTGGCGGTGCCGCTCGTAAAAGTGGTCGCTTAAAATTGCGTTTTATACATAATTATGTAGGTTACATTTATAATATATGGGTACATGTTTTAGTGTTTACATATTTGGGGGGGTAATCTTTATCCCTAGATTTTTAGTTTGGTGAGTTTAGGGTAATTTTACAGTTTATTCTAGGTTTTTTTTTGTTTTGGTTAATTGTGAGAAGTTTGTATAAGGAATCTACTATTTTTCCCAGGTCCCTCGCAAGACTAGCTACTGAAACCTGTTTGTTTCATCGTCTTGCGAGGTCCCTGGATTTTTAAAATGGGAAAAAACGGATTCTGTAAGGAATTTTTCTAAGTCCTTTGTTTGACCTAAAAAATGCCCTAGTGTTGAGAGTTTAAGGGTTAGAGGCTTAAAATCTCTTTCCCTGAATGCCCGGCAGGACTTTGGAATGAAATGTGTTGATTTCATCGTCCTGCGGGTTGTGAGAGTATAATTAAATGAGAGTATATAAAACATAGTCTGCTTCGCTCGCTTCCCTGTAGGGCCATAACCACAAGGAGAAGGAACAAGGAAGCATATTTTGCTTCGCTAGCTTTCTGTAGGGCCATAACCACAAGGAGAAGGAACAAGGAAGCATATGTAAATAATATGAGTTTAAAATGTCTCCCGGTGGCAACCTTAGCATGTAAGCATTTATTTGTTGCACCGGGGCATTGTACATAATAAAAAGGGAAATAAATGATAATATTTTACATAAATATTTCCGGCGAAAAGATCGTCGCTGGCGGCATGGTACTAACGAGCTTAGTGGCCAGAAATTTCGGAGGAAATTCCCAAGACATGACCACTAAATGTAGAGGATGCCGCCAGCGATGACTTTTGCCGAAAAAACAAATGAGGGTATGTAACACGTCGGTTACAGGAACCACAAGCCAAGTAGCGAAAAGGTTCGAAAAATGGCCCTGGGCCTCTCAGCTACAATTCTTGGACTCAACTTTGACAGAAAGAGAGAGGACAACAAATATTACAACGCATATGGAAATACCTCCGGAGACACCACCTGACATATCCTCTCCAGAGATCACTAATGAGGTGTCAGGACAAGGGACTCCTCAAGATTCTGGATCAGGACTTTCACGTGCCAAAAAACCGAAAAAGACAACAATGATATTGATAAAGTCATCAATTTTATAAAAAGCAAGAAGAAGCCGGAGTCTGATTCAACAGACAACTTGTTTAAAAGTTATGCCCAAATTTTTAAGAACATGTCACTTAAAAATCAACTTCATATTAAATTAGATTGGCAAAGTTATTTGCCGAAATTGAATTAAAGGATGCTGAAGAAAAATCGCGAGTAATTTTTTCACCTGTCTGTTCTATTTCAAGCGACACTCAAACAAGCAACATGACCCCTTCGCCAATGGATCCAGAAATTATAGACGTATCTAATATCAGGACGCAACCAACCACAACCCGACTACGACAGTACAACAATACAACAGCCAACAGAACAGAACGACAATATCATTAATTTTGGGGCATCATCTTCAAACTTTTTAACAACAACAGCTCAACAACAGACTGACAATACTCTTTATTTTGGAGCATCGCCTTCAAGATATCATTACAATTTAATTTAAGTTTATATTTAAAATTTTATTTAAGTTTATATTAAGATTTTATTTAAGTTTGTATCAATAAAAAATATAGAGGCCTACTAAGAAAATAAATCGATTTTTACCTTAAACAAATAACTAGTCTTTCTCTTGTCGAAATAGGCTCCCTCCAGTTTGTGTTGCATTTGCTTATTTGGTTTTACAGAAGGGAATGCAATTCTTCGAAGCTCCCGGCATGAACGATGATATTCTCCAAATTCTTTCCTCTTCTTATTAATATCATGCACCCATATTCATTATCAGATATGCTGTTTCTGTATAACCTGCTAAATAATTAAATAGATAGTCCTGAATTGCTATCCACTATTGGTTTAATTGTTCCAATGAGGCGTACCAGGCACACTTCTCTTTTTCATATAGAATCCAATAACACTAATGCAGCGAGTAACTCACCAATTACTCGCGCAATCATAACTTATAACCACTATGAAAAATTACTACGCTTAGACATTTTTCATGATTCCTTGCAAACATACAAAACTAATTTATTAAATTTCTTGGCGTGAATAATTGTTTTAAAATTACTTACACTTAAGTTTTCATTAAACTTTAATCAGTCAATTACAATTAGTGAGCATATGATTCTTGATTTTAAAATGTCTCCTTATCTCCCCTCCCCCCCCCCTCCCCTCTTTTCTTCTTTTTTATTATTATTACTTCATTCATTCAATAATTAAGTTTTAAGACCGGTTCATATCTCAGGCGTAATTACCAAATGACATTCTATGGACTTACGTAATAGGTACATAACCATGTAATAATTTAATTTAACATATCTTATAATCTGTATTATAATGTACTGTGCATGTCTTAATAAACAAATAAATAAATAAATTATGTGAACATGATAATGCACACAGCAGTAACAACTCATCTTCATCTGAGCCACTGGACATCGTGACGGAGACTGACTGGCGCCGAACGCTCTGCGGTACGCTCTGCTGTACGCCGAAGCCGTCCAAACAGAAAGTACGCGACGTCAAGGCGTAATTGACGCCGCGTAATAAAATCTTGTAAAATACAACGCGACGTCCTAACGCTGCGCTAGAGCGTAGCATACTGGTACGCGCTCGCTCTGTTTGACCGGTTCAGAAAAGTTCAGTACAACACAACGCGTCGTTAGTACGCGGCGTCAGTCCAAGCGTATTTTACGCCGTACGCCGCGTAAATCACGCGTTCTGTTTGACGAGGCCTTAAATGTCCGGGTTTAATTTTCCCCACAGGAAAAACTAAACCCTTTCACACACTTCCCAAATGATCATCTGGTCAATCCACGTTATGCAATTACACTATATAAGTATTATAATTACAAAACAATACAAGAACAACATGTCAACCTACCAGAGACCAGATGGGAAAATAATTCACCGACTCCAGATATTTTCATATCAGAGGGTTCGGCTTTGTGTAATTCCTAATTGAACCTATAAATCCTACTGATCCCTCAATATAAATATTTAAAAAATCTTTTGTAATCCTACATGTATTTAAAATTACAGATTTTGGCATTTTTATATATAAATTCTTTGACAAATCTAATACGCCTAAATTTTGAATCAGAGACCTAGGTATAATGCCAGTAGCCGAAATAACAAATGGTAATATTTTTATAGTCCGAGATTGCCAAATTCTTTTAATCTCATTTCCTAAATCTGTGTATTTTCTAATTTTTTCAGAAGCAGTTTTTTGAATATTACAGGAATTTGGAATAGATACATCAATGATATAAGTTATTTTTTTTAATTTTGTCATGTAAAACTATATCAAGTCTATTATGACTAATTGTTCTGTCTGTTAGTATAGTTTTATCATAATATATTTTATAAAATTTTATTTTCTAAAAATGAATTTGGTTCATATTCATAATATGGTACTATATTACGGCAGTCAATCAAGTTATGTTTAATTACCAAACTTTGGTGGATTATTTTTAAAACCTGATTGTGCCTAAATGTATACTCGGACGGCGCTAATAAAGAACATCCCGATATAATATGTTCTATAGTTTCCGGAAAAGGCAAACATTTTCTACATAAATCATCAATTTAATTTATATCTTTGATTATATGCTTCCTATAATTTTTAGTATTAATGACTCTATCTTGAATGGCAAGCATAAATCCTTCTATTTCTGCGCTCAACTCTCCAATACTCAACCATTTGTTTGACGAAAGTTTGTCAACATACGTTTGGTTGAGATAATTGAAGTGTTTTGCATGAATAATTTTATTTGACCAGGAATCTAATAATTCCTGGTTAGTATTTATAAGAATATTGGCATTCTCGTCATATAAATTTAAAGGTGTAATGTTTCTATCTGCCTTACTAATTATTTTGTGCATTTCTGAGCTATTAGCTTTCCTATGGAAAAAATTTCTAAGCATTTCTACCTGATTGTGTTTCAAAGATGTTATTTTGACTACACCTCTACCTCCTAAATTTCTAGGTAAATTAATTCGTTCTATAGCTGAATTTGGATAATGGCAATTAAACTTTGTTAACGTTGTTCTAATTAATCGTTCTAAACTATCTAAATCTGTATTGGACCATTTAATTATGCCAAATGAGTACGTTAATAAAGGTATTGCCCAAGTATTTATTGCTTTTACTAAATTTTTAGCAGATAGATTGCATTTTAAAATTTTTCTGATCCTAGTTTGAAATTTAATCCTAATATCATTTTTAATACTAGTGTGATCTAATCTATTCGATTGCGGGTATCCTAAATATTTATAAACCTCATCCCCCCTTTCATACTTTTAATTTTGAAATTTCTAAATATACCCTCATCTACAATTTTGCCTTTCTCTATATGGATCGTTTTACATTTATCTAAACCAAAAGTCATT
Source organism: Limnephilus rhombicus (assembly GCA_929108145.2). Taxonomy (NCBI): domain Eukaryota; kingdom Metazoa; phylum Arthropoda; class Insecta; order Trichoptera; family Limnephilidae; genus Limnephilus; species Limnephilus rhombicus. The sequence continues at coordinate 26,521,540 of OV815299.1, read as the reverse complement.
TTAATATCATCTGAAAAAATTTTAACTACCTTAATCATTTTCTCTAAATTTGATTCAGAATTTGAAAATAATTTTATATCATCCATATATAATAGATGTGAAACTTTACTACTCTCTCTTGTATTACCCTTAATTTTTATTCCAAACTTGCTTTTAATTAACATTTTAGACATAGGATTCAATGCTAAGCAAAACCAAAGAGGACTCAATGAGTCTCCTTGAAAAATCCTTCTTTTTATTGAAATGCCCGGTACTACTATTTTCTTACCTTTTAAATTTACTAGTAAATCTGTATTCCAAAAGGACATAATATTTTTCAAAAAGCTAATTATAATTGGGTTAACTTTATATATTTTTAATATTTTGATTAGCCACGAGTGCGGGACACTATCAAAAGCTTTTTGATAATCTATATAACAAGTATGTAAATTACGCTTTTGATTTTGAATTTGTTTTAAAATTACAGAATCAATAACTAATTGTTCTTTACATCCCATATGTTTTCTGCGACAACCTTTTTGTTGTTCAGATAAAAAAAAATTTTCATCCAAATGAGTATATATCAAATCTGTCAAGCAAGAGGTTAAAATTTTGTATATTGTCGGTAGACATGTAATGGGTCTATATTGAGAGGGATTATTAATATTTTTTTTAGGTAACATATAAGTAATGCCCTTAGTTTGACAATTAGGAAAATTTTGAGGTTGTTTTGAGGTTGAAATTTTGACAAGTTTTGAAAGATTTTTTGCAAAAAGAGGATGTAAAGTAGTTAGACGTTTGTACCAAAAATTATGTATCCAATCGCAACCCGTGGCTTTCCAATTATGAGTATTTTTTATAATTTTGGCTAACAATTCAACCGATATATCAGAAAAACTCATTTGTTCAATGTCTGAACAATTGAGTTCTTCATTTTCTATCCATGAACCTGCCTCATTATGTTTTATATCTTTACTCCAAATGTTTGTCCAAAAATCGCGCATATCTGATTCAGATGGCAACGGAATATTATTATTCGAAATAATATTTTTTTTATCATCAAGTTTGGAATAAAATATTTTCTCATTTTTTTGAAATAATCTATTATTATTTCTAATTAAATGAAGACAATATAAGCGAAACTCAATCGAAAATCTGAAAACAGAAAAATCAGAAAAAGATATTGACACATCTGGGACACGAATTTAATTAAATATTATTAATTTTGAATTTAATTAAATATTACAATTTGAGGTTTTACTCATAAAGTTAAAATAAAAATAAAAATATTATTATTTCTTTTATTATACGTATAATTATATCTTTTTAATCTACTAGCTTTTACACGTAATTTTTGTTTTAATAAATCTAATAAATCATTGATTATATTTTCATTATTATTACTACCAAATTATAACCAAATTTTCTCCCAATTTCATCTACATGTCTCAAAATATTTCTACTTCTATTCCCATTTTTATATTCAATTACTCTAGCTATACTACTTCTTAAAAATACTACATCATTTTCTAATCTAATCTGCCATTCTGGTTTACTATAACTATATGATCTATCATCAGAGGATGTTAATTTAACTCCTAACCTAGTACATATAGTGATAGCACTAGCGTATACTAACGTATGAAGATCTAAAAAACTAATATCGTCAAATATTATTTTTGGTAAAATTAAATTATTTAATTCAGAAATTAATTTAGATAATTTATTTGACGTATGCAATTTTGGTAATTTTGGTCTAACTGTGGGCTCTATATCTATTTTTACGCACCAGATTTAAATGTCCGGGTTTAATTTTCCCCACAGGAAAAACTAAACCCTTTCACACACTTCCCAAATGATCATCTGGTCAATCCACGTTATGCAATTGCACTATATGTATTATAATTACAAAACAATACAAGAACAACATGTCAACCTACCAGAGACCAGATGGGAAAATAATTCACCGACTCCAGATATTTTCATATCAGAGGGTTCGGCTCTGTGGAATTCCTAATTGAACCTATAAATCCTACTGATCCCTCAATATAAATATTTAAAAAATCTTTTGTAATCCTACATGTATTTAAAATTACCGATTTTTGCATTTTTATGTTTAAATTCTTTGACAAATCTAATACGCCTAAATTTTGAATCAGAGACCTAGGTATAATGCCAGTAGCCGAAATAACAAATGGTAATATTTTTATATTCCGAGAATGCCAAATTCTTTTAATCTCATTTCCTAAATCTGTGTATTTTCTAATTTTTTCAGAAACAGTTTTTTTAATATTACAGGAATTTGGAATAGCTACATCAATGATATAAGTTATTTTTTTAATTTTGTCATGTAAAACTATATCAGGTCTATTATGACTAATTGTTCTGTCTGTTAGTATAGTTTTATCATAATATATTTTATATAATTCATTTTCTAAAAATGAATTTGGTTCATATTCATAATATGGTACTATATTACGGCAGTCAATCAAGTTATGTTTAATTACCAAACTTTGGTGGATTATTTTTAAAACCTGATTGTGCCTAAATGTATACTCGGACGGCGCTAATATAGAACATCCCGATATAATATGTTCTATAGTTTCCGGAAAAGCCAAACATTTTCTACATAAATCATCAATTTGATTTATATCTTTGATTATATGCTTCCTATAATTTTTAGTATTAATGACTCTATCTTGAATGGCAAGCATAAATCCTTCTATTTCTGCGCTCAACTCTCCAATACTCAACCATTTGTTTGACGAAAGTTTGTCAACATACGTTTGGTTGAGATAATTGAAGTGTTTTGCATGAATAATTTTATTTGACCAGGAATCTAATAATTCCTGGTTAGTATTTATAAGAATGTTGGCATTCTCGTCATATAAATTTAAAGGTGTAATGTTTCTATCTGCCTTACAAATTATTTTGTGCATTTCTGAGCTATTAGCTTTCCTATGGAAAAAATTTCTAAGCATTTCTACCTGATTGTGTTTCAAAGATGTTATTTTGACTATACCTCTACCTCCTAAATTTCTAGGTAAATTAATTCGTTCTATAGCTGAATTTGGATGATGGCAATTAAACTTTGTTAACGTAGTTCTAATTAATCGTTCTAAACTATCTAAATCTGTATTGGACCATTTAATTATGCCAAATGAGTACGTTAATAAAGGTATTGCCCAAGTATTTATTGCTTTTACTAAATTTTTAGCAGATAGATTGCATTTTAAAATTTTTCTGATCCTAGTTTGAAATTTAATCCTAATATCATTTTTAATACTAGTGTGATCTAATCTATTCGATTGCGGGTATCCTAAATATTTATAAACCTCATCCCCTTTCATACTTTTAATTTTGAAATTTCTAAATATACCCTCGTCTCCATCTACAATTTTGCCTTTCTCTATATGGATCGTTTTACATTTATCTAAACCAAAAGTCATTTTAATATCATCTGAAAAAATTTTAACTACCTTAATCATTTTTTCTAAATTTGATTCAGAATTTGAAAATAATTTTATATCATCCATATATAATAGATGTGAAACTATACTACTCTCTCTTGTATTACCCTTAATTTTTATTCCAAACTTGCTTTTAATTAACATTTTAGACATAGGATTCAATGCTAAGCAAAACCAAAGAGGACTCAATGAGTCTCCTTGAAAAAAATTAATTATACAAATTAATTATTATTAATTATTATTATTATTCCTACATTCCAGTAACCAAGCAACTGTCGTCGTTACCTAATACTGTCATTTGTCAACAAATAATTTTCAATTTGGCCAAATTAAATATTTTAATGTAAACTACCCTTCAATACTACAAATTAATTATTATTAATTATTATTATTATTCCTACATTCCAGTAACCAAGCAACTGTCGTCGTTACCTAGCACTGTCATTTGTCAACAAATAATTTTCAATATGTCCAAATGAAATATTTTAATGTAAACTACCCTTCAATACTACAAATTAATTATTATTAATTATTATTATTATTTCTACATTCCAGTAACCAAGCAACTGTCGTCGTTACCTAGCACTGTCATTTGTCAACAAATAATTTTCAATATGTCCAAATGAAATATTTTAATGTAAACTACCCTTCAATACTACAAATCTATAATATATATTATATTTTAAAATAATGTTATCAAAATAAAATATATAATTAAATTTACCTACAAAATATATTTCAACGTAATCTCAAAATACTGTTGTTTACCTTGGTTACTGAAGTCCTCAAAAAAGGAAAAATTTTATATCGTATTTATTTATCTAAATATCCTACGGTTCTCTAGCAGTTTATTTATTAGGTTATCTAATATACTTATTTTCAAATATTTATATGTTTTGGGGATCAAAGCTAATTCTTTTCTATCTGATACAATAAAAAAAAATCAGAGAGCCAAAATACAACCAAACGTCAAGGCTAGCATTGCTAATCAACTTTGAAATTATTATTATTATTCGAACTGTTATTATATTCTCTAAAATTTGATTTAGAATTATAATCAAATTTTCTATTAAAATTAAAGTTTTTTATTTTTTTCGTTGCTATTCATCTTTTTTCTTGAAGAATAAGATGAATTTTGTTTATCTGTTATATATGATTAAGATTCCAATTTTCCCGTAGCTTTTGTTAATTCGTCAAAAGAATCACGGAAGCCAGTAAATTTGCATACATTGGAAGCAAAGCTCTCATAGATAGTTGTAAAAGTTCAGATTCGGAAAGTTTGGAATCTAACGTATTATTCAGTGAGTTCAAAAGCGGACATACCATCTGGTTGTTTCATATTAAATAATTCGGTTTTTAGTTGAATTTGTTTATTGCCAGCCTCAAATTGTTTAATAAGAAATTTAGATGATTCCTCCCATGTTAAATCTGCATTATTAACTGACCTGAACCAAAGTAACGCCAATCCCTCGAGAATGTCAGGAAAACATCTTAATAAATCCCTATGCTTTATATTTCTTGTTCGACATTTTTCTTCAATTTCAAAAATAATTTTTTTACAAAACTATTCCCATCAAATTTTAAATTAAACTGTTTAAACTGGAAACGGAGGAAGTAGAGTCATTATATATTATTTTTGTGTATTTCACAATTTTTTTTTTGCTATCTGAGCTATCTTCTGAGTCTGAACTAATATCTCCTTCGCATTGTTCTGCAATTTGTGCCAATTTAAAGGCTTTATTAAAACGCCTAGCCTGGACACGCATAGCTTCCAATGTCAATTCTGGTAAAACGTTTCGTTCAGTAAGGTCTTCTTCTTTTGTTTTACCATTTACATTCCCGATTGGAGTCGACATTTTGAAAAAATAAAATATTTCAGTTCAGAAAATAATCAATTTGTATCACGTAGAAACCGAAATGTATTTATTAAAATTATAAAATTCGTAGATGTACATACATTAATTCTATAATGAAAAACGGAAAATTAAATTTGTTCAAAGTTGTTCCAATTGCAATTCGTTTGATAATCTCGGCCGTAATAATTCATATAAAAAAGAATATATTTTAAATCCATATATTATTTTGGAAATGACGTAGCAAAATGAAAATATTTATACCGAAATTCAAACAATAAACAATAACATTCAATTTTTAATCATTTGTTTTTTTTTAAACAAACGAAAGAACCATGAAAAAAAAAAACAAATGAATATTGCAAAAACAAAAGGTCGTGAAAAAAATCAAAATGACACGTTATAAACAGACAGACATATTTTCAATGCAATACAAAATATACATATTATAATTAAAATTCTTGTAAATTAACCATAAATTATAAATCGAAAACCCAACACGTTGAAGGCGGCCAAATTGTTAGAATAAAAACGGGATTAAATACATGTGTATATACTTTGATTATATAAATGTCTAGATAGAGTGTTGCGCTGTAACTCCAAAAAAAAGAACAGGCCAGATTTGAAACGCTTGTGTGCGTCACACGCACACAAGTATAGGTAACTTATATTGTTAACGTTAAGCGCTCAACGTCACTGTAGGCGTGATGAGTGATACCAGTTCCCAAGTATTTCCCATAAAAGTGGGTAACAAATATGTTTCGGTTTAGCGGGACCTATAATTCGTTTAATTTTGAATTCATTTAAGTAAGATAGTTTTCTACATATAAATATACATATATATATAATGTATATTTATATATAAATATACATACATATAAATATACGTATATATAAATGAAAAGAAAATCATTGTTAAAAGAGATTTATTTTTGTTAGATTATTTTTAAAAAATAAATAAGAAATACAGAAAATAAGAAAGATACATTCATAGACGCTGCCAACTGGCCGGCAGGTATCGTTGTGTCTAAATTTAAATTTTTATCATCATCAAATAAAGAAGGTGGCCCACATCCAGGTAAATCCCTAAAAATGGTAAAACTATCTTGTCACACTAAAAAAGACAATGCAACTTTTTAAAACTAAAGCTATCGATAGTTATTATTTATTCTTAATGACCTTCCCTTTTAATTTGTTTTTTAAACAGTTTTCGTATAGATTTTACATCCCGGTTAATATTATCCAATTTTGTCGTATAGTGATATCTTAAGGCCAAATATTTTTCCACGGCCAAACTTATCAAATTAACTTGATGCAGAAGACCGTAAATCTGATCGGTTTTTACTTGGAAATAATTATCGGGAAAATTTAATTTGAAGAACAGGCAACCCTGTAAACATGGCGTCAAAACATGGGGTCAAACGGCGTTGTCCTAAGACCAAATTACATTATTAAAACTGAATAGTTTCTTTAACTGAATGGTTATTTAAAGGTTATTAACCGATGATAGGTAACATTTTTAGTTGTTTTCAATCGTCCTATGTAATTCCTGCACACTGATATAGCGCAAATCGTTATTTTCAAATGTCACACAACACGTGTTTACCGTACAACGATAGTGTCGCCACTGAGCGGACAGGCCGAGCTTAACTGCCAACATTTGGCAGATATTTTTTTTGGCGCTTCGTCACTCGAGCGCTATATCTAGACATTTATATAATCAAAGTGTATATAGTACATAAATATAACAGGTGTGTGTTGTAATATTGAAATAAAATCTGCCAGCTTTATTTTTAAAAAGGGCGCCACTGGTTGATTAACCAGGCTAGCAGATGGGAAAGCAATAGAACTTAAAACATAAATAAAGTATTTAAACTCACCCCCTGGATCGAGCAAATTTAAATTATCTAGCTATCTAAAATAAATCTCGGGCCTCTCGTTTTCTCAGGAAGCTTCTATTCCCGATGAAGAATCTGTCAATTTTCCGTGAACTGAAGATGGCTGAAGCAGTTTTGCTCTAATAAAATCGCTCCAACCATGGAATAATTACAAATCCAGGCGAGTCTATCATTCCATGAGCAAACAGAATTTTCTCCAATACTCCCAAGATTTTCTTAAAATTCGGTCGGGCTAGTCAGTCTCCTTGTACGAAAATGATCTTCCATAATTTATTGTATTGATAGCCTTGTTACTTGGCAAATAGAGGATAATTAAATCCTTAGAAAATTGATTGCGGTTATTTGAATAGAAACGCGCGTCTCAATAATAATGTATAATAAACACTTTAACGGCGCTACGAAAAATACTGGTCTCGGCCTTCTGATGAAGAAATAATTAGGTTAATCAATTAATCATTTTTAAAATTAACGCACGAAACAACTTGTGAAATAAAAATCACGTTCGACTTTCAGTATAGAGTCCACCGCCTCAGGCCCTAGACCAACAAGTGAAGCTGCTAGCAAATTTTCAAGTCTCAAATACCTTATTCAAAAAATAATTGAATAATTTAGCTTCCATTATTCAAAAATAAATTTACACTGATGTTTTTTAAATCTTATTCAATCACCTCTTGAAATTAGGTACCTGCCTAATTGTATGATAAAATAAACGGCTAGTTATATTAATAAATATTTTATCATAACAACGTTTCGAAAACCAAGTTTTCCTTGTTAGGATAAGATTTATTGTCATCAGGTGGTTAAGGGTTAAGAGGCACATCACAAAACTTGTAGTTAACCAAAAGTAGTTGAATTAAACTGAAGCTATTCAAATATGAAAAACGATTCCATACAGTTGTCATTGGTTTGAAGTCTGACATTATAGTTTAATGCCAAAGTTATTGGGTAGGTAGGGAGGAATAATAATTTTCAATCCATTTCCTAAGTTTTAGTGTCATACGGCTTCCCTTGCACTCGACTCCCATCATGAGCTCGGGGCACACGTAGCCTTTCAGGGCTTCCTCCAAGGTGTCATACGGCTTCCCTTGCACTCGTGGCAGTCGTAGGCATTTGCTCCCATCTTGACCTCGGGGCACACGTAGCCTTTCAGGGCTTCCTCCAAGGTGTCATATGGCTTCCCTTGCACTCTTCGCAGTCGTAGGAATTTGCTCCCATCATGAGGTCGGGGCATACGTAGCCTTTCAGGGCTTCCTCCAAGGTGTCATATGGCTTTCCTTGCACTCGTCGCATGTGTAGGCATTTGCTCCCATCATGAGCTCTGGGCACACGTAGCCTTTCAGGGCTTCCTCCAAGGTGTCATACGGCTTCCCTTGCACTCTTCACAGTCGTAGGCATTTGCTCCCATCTTGACCTCGGGGCACACGTAGCCTTTCAGGGCTTCCTCCAAGGTGTCATACGGCTTCCCTTGCACTCTTCGCAGTCGTAGGGATTTGCTCCCATCATGAGGTCGGGGCATACGTAGCCTTTCAGGGCTTCCTCCAAGGTGTCATACGGCTTTCCTTGCACTCGTCGCATGTGTAGGCATTTGCTCCCATCATGAGCTCTGGGCACACGTAGCCTTTCAGGGCTTCCTCCAAGGTGTCATCCGCCTTCCCTTGCACTCGTCACAGTCGTAGGCATTTGCTCCCATCATGAGCTCGGGGCACACTTCGCCGTCAAGGGCTTCCTCCAGGTGTATTTCCCGTGACTTTCTACCAAGTTCAAGACTTTCTCACAGTTACCAAAACACTTTAAAAACAGTTTACCAAAAAATGTAATGCATTATTTAGCAGTCTAAAGATGGCGAGACGTGTTGTTTTCTATTTTTTGTTGGTTCGCAAGGACCAAATTTGTCTCCCAAGATATTAAGCTTCGGAAGCGAGGCGACGGAATCAGACAGGAAGGGATAATCATTTTCAATCCATTTCCTAAGTTTTGTTGTCATACGGCTTCCCTTGCACTCGTTGCAGTCATAGGCGTTTGCTCCCATCATGATCTCGGGGCACACGTAGCCTTTCAGGGTTTCCTCCAAGATGTATTCCCCGTGACTTCCGTGCCAAGATTCATTAGAGGAAGCTGAATGTCCCTCATAGTCATTGTGGACCAATTCTCTTTTTTGCATTTTCCACAAATTGTGAAGGACTTCATTTGTATATATCTCTAACCAAATTACAAACTTTGTACTTTGACATCGACCAACTATATCTAGACAAGTGTGCAAAAATTATAGATTCCAAAAATTGGGTTACTGTTATTTACAGTCTTTAGTGTAGACGTGTGATGTGTGTGATCTTGCAGATCTTAAATGACACGCACGTGTACGAGTTGGACATTTTTTGGTACTATAATAATTTTTTTATTTTTTTTTTATTTACTATAGATACATACAAAAGAAAGTACAAAACACATAATAGGAAGCTTTGCCTGTCCAACTAGGAAAGTTTCCCGTACCAGGACAGACAAATTTACAGGTTTAGTTTTTCAATTCAATTCAATTCAGTGCCGGCAGCCCGGGCGTTTATTTATTATTAGTTATGTACAACATGATTTTTTTTTCCTTACCCTCCTCACTAGACAAAGTCTGTTCTGAGGCTGGTAACTAACAATTTCTAATTACATAAAAGCAAATAAGTGGTAAAACAAAGAAAAAAAAGAAACATATATATTATAGTAAAAATAATAATAAAAAATAAGAGGAAAATCAGAATTTAAAAACAGAGTAGTAAATAGAAAATATATAATATTAGATATTAAGAATATTACTTATCTCTCTTCTTTCCTTGACATTCAACCAGTTTAAAAATCTTTTGAAAACCCAGTTCAAATTATTAGATGCGACGTAGGTCTTTGTTTGGGCTACAAACTTATTGAATATATATGGTGCCAAGTAAGATTCATGTTTTTTTGCAAAATTTGATTTGATATATGGTACTTGTAGTTGATTGTGTGTGTTTGCTCTTGTGTATTGCGAGTGAGTTATGAAGTGTGGTGATATTTTTATGCAGTTTTTGTAGATGATCTTCTTTATGAATAGTTTATTTATGTCTAATAGGTTATTGTTGATCATTATCTGTTCTGTCGGATGTTGATAAGGCTTTCTAAACATAATTCTGATTATTGTTTTATGATTAATTTTAAGTGATTCGAGGTGAGTCTCTGCTGCTGCTCCCCATACTGAAATACCATACATTAGAATACTTTGACATAGTGCATAATATATATTTTTTAGCTGAGGTAGTGACATAATGTTTCGAATTGTTTTGAAGATGTAAGAGAGTTTCCGTCTTTTTTTTTGTAATTTGGTTAATTTGGAGATCCCATTTTAAGTTATTGTCAACAGTTAAACCGAGATATTTAATATTTTGCGTATAATCAATTTTGTCACAAACACAGCGTGAGTTAGTTAATGAGGTAACTGTGCAGGGGTGAAGATGTAGTTGTGGGCGACTATCTGGCTGACCAGCTAATGTTTTACTGAAAGTTAAGTATTTTGTTTTAGAAATATTTAGTGTCAGTAGATTATTTATTAGCCATTTATTTACTTCAGTCATCCCTGCTTCCGTGTTTTTGAAGACTTTTTCCCATGATTGGGCTTTGAATAAAATTACAGTGTCATCTGCATAACTGATAACTTTGTACTCTATGTTCCCTAGGCTTATCTCAGTTAGACTGTTAATGTAGATGAGAAACAGTATGGGACCTAAGACGCTGCCTTGGGGTACTCCATACCTGTTGCCTACTTTGTCACTTTCTTGATTATTGATTTTTACAATTTGTTCATATTAAACATACATAATTACATAACAAAAAAAATAGAAAAAGAACCTGGTAGCATAAAGTATATTCGGATTTGCCGAATTAACCTGATAACATATAATATATTCAGATTTACAGTGTATGAGATAAGTAGGTAATAAAGTTAGTAGCATTGAAAAGTCAAAAGTGTAAACCAAGTATTTGATAACAAGTTGGAGGAATTACAACAAGATTCACAATATAGAGAGATGAAGTTATGTGTTTAAAAGTGTGAACTTATAATACATAGTTCACTTATATAGTTCTGCTAGTACTACATAATAAATAATAAGTATAATCATGTAACCATAATATTATGTCCTACCAGTATGCACTCTAATACCTATGGCTTAGAAACATATCATAGGTACCTATTTTTCATATCGCTTTGTATACTCCGTAATACCTTCCTTTTATTTATTATATATATATATTTAAATTTTGGTTATCTTCAATATTTGGCTCCTAAGTGCATTTCTTACTGTTTACTTGTCATACTTTTTTTATATTTATAACTTTTGTACTTTATATTATTTACAAAGGTAACATATAGTTTATGTTATTTCCTGCCTTTCAACTTTTTATCTTAAATTTTTACTTTTACATTATACTTTATATTTTATAGTTTACACTTTTACTTTATACTTCATTTTATACATCATAATTCTATTTACTACTCATTACCTTAACTCCTTTCTTTTACCTTTTGTTTTTATATTTAACTTTACATTTATATGTCACTTTCTTATGTTATTGTATTATAATATATATAAATATAATTATGTCAATGGCACATGTTGTGCCGTATGTTTTTGAAATAAATAAATAAATAAGAGAAATACATAAAAATTTACAATATTAGATATAATTTATGTATGTAATAATATATATTAAGTTGTTTTTTTATTATTTATTTATGCGCTGTAACTAATATGTAAACAATTATGTGCAAACACGACATTATCTTTACTGATTTTAAAACATGTTTTCAGTACATTTTATATTATACGACAATACGAATATACACCGCGCTCATGTCTTGTACTACTCCTGCTAAAATACGAAAACAATAACTATGAATTACTAGTGCTACTTTGGTAAAGGTATAAGTAGTGAAATTGGTGCATTATTTCGTATGTCATACAAGTTGTGATAAGTATTGTTTATTTATTATAAATCATCACCGCTATAAAGTACCAAGATTCACACAGCTAGTCTTGATGTTAGTGAGCGACGTGAGTATGTTACGCCTTACGTGAAGTACTAAGAGTGAAATAGCGAACAGTATTTAGGGGCACAAAACCATAAATCTCAGGTATAAAAATATCAAAAGGATGTCGAAACATTGTGAAGCCATATCAGATCTCAATGAAGTGTGGAGGGAGTTTTGGTCTAGTGATCAGGAAAGTTAGGTGATTTTGTATATCAGTTAAACATCATACGTTCACATTCGTCTCTTCCTAAGTCCAGAATCCAGTCGTTGACTAAGCTTGCAGTTTTCAATTTCCAAGATCCGGGTATAAGGTTGAACATTTTAGGACCTAGGTAAGAATATTGTCTTTGAGCAAGGGATGTCATAGTAGTAAGTGGAACTATTGGATTCCTCCCTGCGTGTCGGGTGTTGTGATAATGTTCTACTTAGGGGAAGAGGTGACGATATTTTTGTGTGTATAAAATAACTTTTCTTATGAAAAGTTGTCTCACATCCAAAACTCCTATCTCTTTGAATAAATCATTACTGGGGTATCTGAATTTTTTTTTAAGGATGACCCTTAATAGTGATTTTTGTCCTTTGGCTAAGGGGTCCAGTATTGATTTGGTACATCCTCCCCATCCTAAGGATGCATATTCAAGTAATGAGTTGCACATGGCGTAGTACATTAGTTTCATATCCTTTACGCAAAGAATATTTCTAATAGCCATGAAAAGATGCGTGAGTTTTCTGATCTTTGTGGAAATTGAGACGATATGTTCATTCCATCTCAGATTCTTGTCTACGATAATTCCTAGATATTTTATGCTGTCTACAAATTCTAAGGTATTGCAATTGCAAGTGTTTAGGTCATTGCAATGGTGTATAATAATTCTTTGAGTTTCTCTTGGTTGTCCCGCTTGAGTTGCACTGAAACGGATGAATTTAGTTTTGTCAGTGTTGAGAATGAGAAGATTATTGTCTAGCCATTCTTTTACCTTGTTAATACCTATTTCTGAATTTTTATGAACTTCATTCCAGTTTTTGCCTTCAAATAATAATACTGTGTCATCGGCAAAGGTGATAATGTGATCTGCAAATGAACTGTTACATAATTCATTTATATAGATATTGAATAAAAGTGGACCTAGAGTGCTTCCTTGAGGTATACCAAAGTTAATTTCAGCTGGATCGCTCAGAGTATTGTTAATATTCACTCTTTGGCTCCTATTTTCTAAATAACTAACTAACCACTTAAGTAGCTGACCCTGAATGCCGATGCGCTGTAGTTTTTTCACGAGAATTTTGTGTGAGATAGTGTCTACGCTTTGGCTAGATCCAAGAAGAGCGCAATGCATTTTCTTCCTTTATCGATATTGTTGGAGATGATTTTCGTCAGGTTTGTGATGGCATTTTCAGTGCTCAATCCTGGTCTGAAGCCGTACTGTCTATTGGAAAGGATATTATTTTTTTCAAGGTAATGGCTGAGACGATTCTTCACAATTTTCTCAATAATTTTCGAAACAGAATTGAGCAAAGAAATTGGCCGGTAATTGTGTATCTGCGATTTATCTCCATTTTTGTTTAGCAGTATAACGATAGAGTGTTTTAAATTATTTGGAAATTTTCCTGAATCAAAGCTTAGATTGGAAATATACGCGATTGGAGTTGCTATGAAGGATTTAGTACGTTTTAGCAGAATTGATGAGACGTTATCAGGACCACAAGCATTCGATGACTTTAGTTCGTCAATTATTTTCATGACTTCGTTTGCAGTTGTTTGGATATTGTCTAGTTTATGACCGAAATTAGAGATTGTTAACTTAGCAAGATCGGATTCTGTTGTATTAAGATTGTCGAGAATTTTTTTCGCAAGTGTGACTCCCACTGACGTGAAATAATTATTGGCAAAATTCGCAATGATTTTTGGGTCTGAGGTGTTCACGTTATTGATGTTCAATGATTTAATATCGGAAGATTTATTTATTTTTGTTTTAGTTATATTGCGAAATGCTTCCCATAAACGTTTTGGAGTGCAGTCATTTTCATAAATTATTTTTTTATAATAATTTTCTTTTGCCGATTTTATTAATTTTTTGCAAAAGTTCCTATACTTCTTGTAATGAGCTTGAACTATAATATTCTCAGAGCACCTATTCGCCTTTTCATGAAGTTGGTTCCTAATGTTAATCGATTTGATAAGGCCAGGGGTGATCCATGGCGTAAGTTTTATTTGCTCATGTGGTATAAGTTTATTGCTTGTGTGTTTAGATATATATGAATGTAATTTAGTAATAAATTCATTCAATGATAAGTCGGCATCAGTTTGATCTAGAACATTTTGCTAGTTTTCTGAGCTCAGGTCCTCAATTAAGTCATTGTAGTTTATACTTGCAACATGTTTAATTTTAACAGGATTAAGAGGTTTAATTTTAACTTTAACAGGATTAGTGATCTGAGATTGTAGAGTGAATGACAAATGAGTCAACATGGTTAATTTTCCTGACATTGATGTGATCCAGATAAGATTTACTCATGCCCTGCTCACGAGCAGGGCTGTTAATTGTCTAAATGAACCCATTTTCAGTTAGCAGGCATAGGTAATCGTTGGATTGGCGGTGGTATTCGGTAATCGTATTGATGTTGAGGTCACCTATAATAATTTGTCGTTCTATTTTTTTAGAGCTGTTGATAATTGATTGTAGTGAACTCAGAAAAGTGTCAATATTTTGAAAAGAAGGTGATCTGTAGATTGCAAAAATGCATAAGTTATTATTTAATACAATTTTCAGGCAGTTGGCTTGTGATAAGAATATTTCATCAACTTGAGATTGAAGTCCGTCTCTGATATAGACAACGATCCCGCTAGACTTATTGAGATATATATTTGTGTGGTGTTCAGTGTAATTATGAATAATTTTTGAGGTGTAATCTTTATTAAGCCAACATTCCGATAAAATTATAACATCGAATTGGTTATTGAATTGATCCAAAAAAATTAAAAAATCGTCTATATTAGAAATGCTTCTTATATTTTGGTGTATAATTTTAACGCTGTAAGCGCACCATTTATAGTTATTTAGATTGTCCAGATCATCTATGACATTCATGTTCAGATCTATTCCGGAATCATTTCCGGTATCAAAATGTAATTGAATCATAAGTATGTGTTGGTTGTGTGTTGCATATAAGTTGGTTCCTGAGTAATATGTGATTACATGCGATTTCAAATGTTGTTACAATGGTAAATGTGCTTAACAAAAATAATATACTATAAATAATGTAGTTAGATGTAGAACTATGAAAGAGATAGAAAGAAGCATAAACAAAAAGGTAGCAGGAACTGCGTGATAACAAATGAATTCCAAAAAGGTTGTAAATGATACAAATATGAGTAACATCTAATAATATAGTAAAAATAATGAAATTAGATGTAGTACTATGAAAAAGAAAGTAAAAAGCAAAAACAATAATAATAATAATGATAATAAGGTAGCAGGAACTGCGTGATATCAAATGAATTCCAGAAATATAGTAGATTTTACAAATACAAAAGCGAGACATAATTGCACGGGTCAAGACATACCTCGAAAGAAGAGTCATTAAATCAAATTTATCAAATTGCAGCCAATTTGCTTTCGTCGGAGATAATAATGGCGTTAGTTCCCTCGTTTTTGCGAAGATAAATCTGTCTTGAACCACAGTTGTTTACCACGAAATGTCAGTTGTTCTGAAATGAAAATCGGCGAGCAGGATCCAGCTATACCGATGTTTGAGGTGTTCAATTTGTCTTCTAGATTCTGTTTGTTTTTGTTGAAAGTTTTTACGTCTGTTAGCAGGTGTTCTCTTGCTATGTTTGTTTTGAACTTAACAATGATTTCTCTCGGATGACTATTGTTGCTTTTTTTTGCTGCGCGATGAATGTTATCAATGTCGTTTGTATTGGTGGAGGACTTTGTTGTTTTGCAGATATTGAATAAAACGTCTTGCAGATTTTCTCCTTTGATTTCTGGTATGCCTCTTATTTCTATGTTGTTCGCTTTGAGTTCCCTTTCCTGCATGTCCACACATCTTTCCAAGACATACATCCTAGCTTCTAAGGTTGAGTTCTTTTTAGTGAGTTCGTCATTCTTTATTTCGATGTCGCGGATTCTAGCCATGAAATCCTCATATTGAGAACTCATGAATTGAATACTTTCAAGTATTTTGTTATTTTGGTCTAGAATATCGTTTTGTGTTTTTTCCAGATTAGACGTCTTGTTCATGACTAGATCTTGAATATCTTTAAGATTTGTCGGTGTCTGAGCGGCGAGCGCTGAACTAATAACAGTAACTTTTTTAATCTGCTCTAAAGGTTCAGTATCACTGATTGTCTGCAACGGGCTAGCATCGCCGGGCTTAGCTGAATTGCATTGCTTGCACATTTGTTAAGATCACCGTTCTTGGTTAAGAGGAACGCATGCGTGGCCTGTTTCATACAAAATTTTGTTTTGGATTTACGGCTAAAATATCAAATTAATTGTTTTTTTCTTTTTTTTAAATAATAATTTAGGCATGTATACAGTTAGGATGTGAATCCGATTTTCGATTTTTGCTTTAAATTATAAAATATAGGCCCCAAAAGATGACGATTTATCCATGAATTTAGGAGGCAACTTTCGAATTTTTTTCTGGGCATATGGACGCAATTTAAAAAAAAAAGTCCTCACATCCTGAGTCAGGAATATGATGAAGTATACGATAAAATTTTATTCTGCACTGAAAACAGTTTTATTCGTGTAAAAAACCGAATTTAGATACGCGCAGATTTGTAGTAAAATTACTTAGGTTTTTTGTTGTTGTCTCATCCACTCATTGGCCAGCCGGACGGGGCAGCTTGTACGGGGTAGCTTGCGCGGGTCGGGGGGAAGGAGTAAAATCGCGCCAGACAAACTAATACATACATAAATCAATCGCCATACATTAACAATGGGTGTATCTATGTCTTTGTTTGTTGACAATATGCAGGTGTTCGTTGTTTTAGAATCGTTTTCGAATCGTTACCGAAAAAATCGAGAACCATATTCAACGTATTTGTGTTTACTTGGTAGGTAGTAAGATTATCATTTTTTGCAGTTCAGCTTTTATTTTTAAAATATTTTCTACGATATCGAAGTACCTACCTACCTAGGTATTTATGGCAGTGAGGCATGGGAAATGGCAGAGGAGAATGAAAGTAGGTACCTAGACTGAATGCGAGGCGGGTATGCGTACCACTGCCCCGGAAACCATTTATTAGATAACCAACACTTCTGCCATAGGTCATCCCAAATGGTTCGCTACGTTTGGTGACTTAGCAGGGTTGCCCGGGTTCATGGGGTGAGGTTTGTCCGAGTCTTGGTGGCGGATGCGTCTGCCCACCAGGTCCATGGCAGGCCGGATCGGGAGAGAATGGTTGAGGGAAACCCTTTGACGTCTCCAGCCGTAGGTACTCTCTCTGAACATCGCCTTGCATCGCAGTGGGAGGGATGGATTCTTGCATCCGTCACTCCTAGATGCACTGACCCACAGATTCCTAATCATCCGCAATACTTACCCTTTTATTTTTCAGAACTTCCTCTTCTTCCTTTCCTAAAAAGACCCCTTATTTTCCTCAGGGCCTCCTGTGTGGAGCTAATGTTAAAAAAGCTGTAAAAAGAGATCCCTGAGGCGTATGCATAGAAAACAAATATATATATACATAGTAAATTCCGAGACGCCGATTTTGGAACTTTACAGAATAATTGAATGTGAAGTTACACATATTATTTGACTTTCAAATCTGACATATTAACAAAGGACAAGATTATGTTTTTATACAATAGCTCCGCACATGCCCAGAAGAAAATAATTCTCCCCTATAAGGGCCTATGTCATCTTCGGGGATGCTGAGTGGAGGGTATTTTTAGGAAAGGAAGGAGAGGATGTTCTGGGAAATAAAAAGGTAGAAGGGGTGGGTGAAATTGTTATTATTTTGAATTTAAGTTTTCTAAAGGTACAATATTTGATTTCTTACTGGCGAGTTCCTGGCATGCGTTGCAATGTCACTTAATAAAGACATTGTTTCTCCCTGCGTGTCCTTTCCCATTCGTCCCATTCCCTTTCCTCTCTCTCGTACCCTTCTCCTCACGTTTTCCCACTCTTTCTTCCCTCTCTCCACTCCCATCTTCCGCTTCTCCCGTCCTGCTAACTCCCCTCCCTCCTCCCGCATTCCATAAATTCAGTCCCGATACTTTCAGTTTTCAAACAGCTCGCGTGCCACTTAAAGCATACATACCTAGTATATTTGCGGCACGTTCCAGAGTGGAAGATACTCTCAGTATCGCCCTGATGTAAGACCACCATTCAGAATTGAAACGTTGCTTGAAATGGCATTAGCCGTGTTTGGTGACCAGATCTGAATAGCCAGGTACTTCCCCACCTTCCTCTTCCCGATCTCTTTCCCCTCCCCACTACCTTCAGCCTCACAGCATACCCCAATTGGGGATGCCGTGAGGCATCTCACTGGCTTCAGATGGGAGCAGTTGGGACTCTTAAAATTCTAATAATATTTCTAAAATTCTAAAATTCTCTTAATATTCATAAAAAAAAAATCTTACCACTATATATATTAACCATCGCGGGCATGCGCACATCAAATCCCCAGAATTGCATCGCAATAGGATGATTGGTTTAGCAACGCGTATGGAACAAACACACATACAAGCAAGCATACATTCATTTTTATACATAGATGTTTCGTAGAGTTCCTTGCAGAATTGTATAATATTATTATTATTTTTTCCGGAGCTCTTCTAACAATACATGTCTCAGCTAATATTGAATGAACTAAGCAAAAGGGTAATTTCTCGTCTTGACGAAAATATATTGACATATAAAATTAAAATTTTGTTTCGGTGGTTTCTCGCGTTTTTACTGTGTACACGTCGAAACGCGGGATACCGGACACACTAACACCATTACGAAATATGTCGGGAGTCTCCCATATTATAGGACGTGTCGCTATAGATATTATCAACAAAAGGGGCATTGCACCGTCTTCGTGCAAGTATTCGGGCATGGAAATAAATGCCTTATTTTGTAACGCTCAATTTTACTTATTTACAATTTTACGTCATGCATCCGATTCCCGTATCTCCTATAACAATATAATATCTCCGTTAAATTCAGAGCACTACACAAAAAGATCATTCCTCGTATTCTCCGATAAAATGATGTTACATAATAATTACGCGCCCTTTTCTTTAAAACTCTGTAACACCATGTTTTGCTCGCTAGCGCTGCAACTAAATACCACTACATAGAAATCTTCCCTTCCCGCCTCCCCGCTACACACCGCAAATACAATATTTCGTTAGAAAGGGACAAACGAAAGACATGAGTTTATTGAAGATCTACTTCGGTCGCCGGCAAACAATGGTCTTAAGTCGACGATATGTGTTCTCAATAATACCTCCGCAAGCCAAATGAAATGCGCCTTTGCATGCGGCACACGTAAATTTTAACTCATCAGTACGTAGAATTACTGAGCACACTCGGCAATGCATCGTGAATTGATGTTTTTTTCGTACTACCCGCGATAAAGCAAATTGTACTGATATTTGTTTTGCTAATTAAACTCGGAAGGAACTTTAAATCACTCGGATGTTATGAAAATATTTTAGACCTTTCTAGTACGAACACGTATCACTCAAAGTAACTTTCGAATTTGAGCGTTATAGTTTTTAAAATACACTTTTCTGCGGAGCAAGTTAATATGAACTAGTCACGGGTTGTTGTTGTTGTTAATAAATAATAATATTTGGCAAATAGTATAAATAATAATATTTGGCAAATATATATAGCGCCGTTTTTGTGAGAAATCACCTCAAGGACGCTGTACAGTACAAGTAAATATGTAATAAAATTGGTATAACTAAGATTTGTAATTATAACTAGTGACTCATATCTAAGACTTGCAACTAGTGGCTTAATCTAAGACTTATAGCTAGTGACTTATGACTAAGACTTACGACAGTTGACTTAAAACTAGTGGATTAATGACATACATATGTACAACTGTGACTTAAAGTTAGAGACTTAAAACTAACATAAGTACCAACATTTCAAAATACTTATTTGCCATTGTCAGTGATAATGATAACATTAAAAACCTAACAACAAACAAGTTCAGTTGGTATATGTACAAACTCGTAACATAGATAAGTTATTGCTGCGAGTCGAAGCAGTTTGAGGATTTATAAATTTTATACATAGGTACATACACATTTTATGCATGTATATTTTATTTTTTAGTATTATTGAATTTATAATATTATAATTTTAATATTTAGCGAATTTGAATTTGAAGTTTGAAGTCAAGTGACATTTGAAGCCATAGACAAAAAGTTAACAGAATATTCTACCATTCTAACATCTACCTACATCTAATAATAATCCATAATATTATAATGGAACAAGAAAACTCTGCCCAACAATTCCTGGCAAAGGCAACCTCTATTTTAAACCTATTAAATATCATCATAATGGACACATCTAACAAATTCACCAAGGAACAAATAGCGAAACTCGCCCCTAAATTCACCGATCTATTGGGTAATGTCGGTCAAATGGGTGTAAAGTTAGGGAGCCTTGAAGGAGAATTGAAGACCTACAAATATATGTATTCTAATCAAACACCCGAAAATGGGAACAGAACGTATAGTTCGATTACGTCCAACCAAGTCCTCCCGAAATATCCACCGAATACAAGAAACAATGCCCCTATACTTCCTGCGAGACCAGCCGTACTTATCTTCCCCAAAGATGACAAGTCACTTCCTTCCAGCAGTACTCTTGAAACTCTCAAAACCTCAACTAACCCATCATCTTTGGGAATTACAATCACGGGGGTACGAGAAATAAGGAACGGAGGTGTAGTCGTGCATCCAAGTACCGATGCAGAGGCCATAAAACTTGCCAATGCACCGACCCTATCCGATGCTGGTCTGAAAGCAGCAGTTTCTTCACATAAACTTCCTCGGATAGCTATCCATGGTCTACCTCAAGTTGTGCCCCTCGAGAACATCATCTTGGCAATCCACCAGCAAACACACGAAGAAACCGGTCTACAAATTAATGAATTGAAAGATAAATTGCAGTTCTCTCACAAAGTAGGACCTCGTACCGGATCGTGCACTCATGTCTTCAGAGTTCCTCCTTCTATTCGTCACTCCCTCATTCGCTTCTCTAAACTGGCTATGGACTGGCAAATACACACCGTAAGGGATTGGATCGACAGTCTAAAATGTGGACACTGTCAACTTTACGGCCATACGGCGTCGAAATGTAACGCAGACATGCCTACATGTTCTCACTGTGGAAAACCTGGACACAATCGAGATGCTTGCCCGACTCCTGAAAAGCCACCAGCATGTGCTACCTGCAAGTTCTTCAGAAAACCGTCCACACACAACACTGGCTCCCCTGACTGTCCTGCCCGCCAAGCCGCTGAGAGACGCGAATTATCTCGAGTCAATTTTTTAGGCTGAATCAGAATCGACACCTTATTAATACTAACTTTTCCACCTATTATCAAAATATTCGTGGTCTCAATACTAAGCTAAACTCCTTTAGATGCTCCATAAATTTATGCCCTTATGATTTTTTATGTTTTACTGAAACATGGCTATCAGACAATATTGCTTCAACAGAACTTGGACTCCATGACTACATTATTTTTCGCTGTGACCGCTCTTCCTCTTCTAACAAGTGTAGAGGAGGTGGGGTAATGATATGTATTAAAAAAAAATACTCTTGCCACATTCTTGAATCGTCTAATAATGTATCTGAACAATTATTTATTTGTGTTCTACTTGGTTCCAAGAAACTTGTCATTGGTTGTGTATACATTCCCCCCTCCTCTTCAATAGAAATCTATAAGTCACATACTGAAGCAGTTGAGCGTGTTTCCATAAAGGCCGATTCCTTACTTATTTGTGGTGATTATAATCTTCCTAAAATAGTGTGGCTTAATGATAGTCATGGTGTGAAAACTCCTAATAATGTTTCCCTTCATGCTTCCATAATAGTAAATTCCTTTGCCTTCCTGAATATGTACCAATTAAACTCGATCAATAACTGTGGAGGTTACTGTCTTGATCTAATATTTACCAATATGCCTAGCGTTTGTGTATGTGAAGCTACTGACTCAATATTACCAATAGATAAATATCATCCACCACTCGATATTAACTTCACTAATCCTTTCAAAAGTGACACTCTGAAATCAGCAGTTACATTCCACTACAAATTTAACAAAGGTGATTATACTGGCATGAATAGGTACCTTGCCCAATATGACTGGGCAGGTATGTTATCAAACAACAATATTAACGATGCGGTATTTAAATTCAACGAATGTATAACTCATGCTATAGATTTGTTCGTTCCAAGGGGAACTTTTTCCCAGCCTAAATTTCCTATTTGGTTCAGTATGAAACTAAAGCATTTGATTATGGAAAAAAAGAAAACACACAAGTTATTCAAATTAACGAACAACTTAGCGCTTTATCAAAAATTTTCTCAGTTAAGAGAATTATCCAAAATTGAATCTAACTTGTGTTATAAATCTTATATTGAACTCACTGAGACAAAATTAAATCTTAACCCTAAACAATTTTGGAAATTTATTAAACAAAAACGTATTGATAACGATCTCCCTTCAAGTTTATTTTTTAATGATACTCACGCCACCAACGATTTCGATATTGCCAACCTTTTTGCTGAACATTTCTCCTCTGTCTATACTGATAACATATGCACCATCCCTCCACTTAAATATGCTAATACTATTGACCTTAATAATTGCGAAATCACACTTGTAGATGTTTTCAATTACTTAAAAAATCTTCCCAGCAAAACAAGCACTGGTCCTGATGGTATACCTGAAATATTATTGAAAGAATGTAAATCTGTTGTATCTAAGCCAATTTGTTTATTATATAACTTATCATTATCATCTGCCACTTTTCCGGATTCCTGGAAGGTTTCCTATATACGACCTATTTTTAAATCGGGTAATAGGTCGAACGTAGAAAACTATAGACCTATATCGATGTTATCTCACATTCCTAAAATCTTTGAATCTATAATCACAAAAAAAATAACACCTATTTTCAAAAATGTGCTGATTGAGGAACAGCATGGCTTTAGATCTGCTAAATCTACCACTACAAACTTACTCTCCTTTACCAACACCGTAGTCAATGGCCTAGAAGATAAATCACAAGTAGATGTTCTATATACCGACTTTTCTAAAGCTTTTGACAAAGTAAAACACGCTATCCTCATGGCCAAGCTATATGCTATAGGTATACGAAACCCATTGCTATCTTTCTTTAATTCTTATTTAAGCAATAGAAAACAAAGAGTTAAAATAAATAACATTGAGTCTATTATTATTGAAGTAACATCCGGCGTACCGCAAGGAGCACATTTAGCCCCGCTTCTCTTCAACTTGTTTATAAATGACATTATTCGTATTTTCTCTCACACACGCTTTTGGCTTTTTGCTGATGACAATAAGATCCTAAAAATAATCAAAAACTACCATGACTGCCTTCTTTTCCAATCAAATATTGACTCTTTCAATGACTGGTGTAAAATTAATTGCTTGGAACTAAATGTCGATAAGTGC
Source organism: Limnephilus rhombicus (assembly GCA_929108145.2). Classification (NCBI taxonomy): domain Eukaryota; kingdom Metazoa; phylum Arthropoda; class Insecta; order Trichoptera; family Limnephilidae; genus Limnephilus; species Limnephilus rhombicus. The sequence continues at coordinate 26,497,619 of OV815299.1, read as the reverse complement.
AAAATTATGTCCTTCTACAGATCTAAAAATCCGATTGTTTTCGAATACAAATTAAATAATAATTGCCTAACAACAGTTCAATCTCTTAAAGATCTTGGTGTCTCTCTTGATAGCAAGCTTTCTTTCCGGGAACATATAAATACGATTGTTAATAAATCTCTCAAACTACTTGGTTTTATCACTAGAACCACTTCTGACTTCAAAAACATAAATACCCTAAGAACTCTTTACTGCTCCTTGGTTCGCCCCCATCTTGAATATGCTTGTATTATATGGTCTCCTTTTTATGCTGTCCATATTCGTCATATTGAATCCGTTCAACATCGGTTCCTAAAGGGAATTGCTTGGAGGCTAGGATTAGAGCGAGGCAATTACTCGTATGCTGAAATTGAACAAACTCTAAACCTTTCTCCTTTAGAAGACCGTCGGATAAAATCTGATCTCATTTGTTTCTTCAAAATTATTAACTGTTTAATCGACTCGCCTACATTACTACAACTCATCACATTTAATATACCTTCTCGTAGACTCAGAAATAAAGCCCTGCTTTTCCTCAATCAGCACTCGACTAACTATGGTTATAACTCACCACTGTCCAGAATGTGTAGACTGGTCAACTCACGTCAAGACCTTGATTTTTTTGGTATTAGCTTAAATGATTTCTGTCGCTCTTTAAACAAATGAAGATATGTAATATTCACCCTAATTTTTGCAAGGTCTTGACGTGACTTGACACTTATTTTTCTTCTATTTTCACTGTTTGTCTTTGCTTTCATGTACCATCCGAATCCTTACATTGTTCATTTCTATACTTCGTGATACTTTGTTTTAAATTGGACGTAAGTCCGTAAATAAATAAATAAATAAATAAATAAATTATTAACGCCAGAAGAAGGAGGTAGTTCTTATATAATATTACTATTATAGAACACGGGTGAAATAATGATCTTAATGGAATTATCGGTGCAATAATGATCTTAGCTGGATTTATAGGAACATACACAAGCTTATCTTAAATTAATGAAAATGAATCGTCGTACCGCATTAAGATGATTCATCGCTCAACATACATATTGAGGAGTTAGGCTCCCACTTAACTTAGTATTCGAATTTCGCTTAGGTACTTTTAACCTTCCGATTGCAGAAGATGATGCTGATCTAAGAGTTGAATGTCTTACACCAATATTTTCAGGAATGCACAATTCAGATATATAGGGTGGAGCCATTTCATTAATAGCTTTAAACACTATCCAGCATAATTTGTATTGGATCCTCTCAGGACACTTCAGCCAGTGAAGATTTCGGAGGTGTTCCGAAATGTGCGAAAATTTGGGTACCCCAGTGAAAAGTCGTGCAGCGGCATTGAACACTGATTTTAGTTTATTAGTTTGGCATTTAGGAAGATTGCATAGATGCCATTGCAGTAATCAAGACGTGATACTACATATGAGTTAACAAGAAGCTTAGTTGCTTCTGTTGAAAGATTTCTACGAACTGACTTGAGTTGTCTTAGGTAAAAGAATCCCGTGCTAACAGTCCTATTCGCCTGAAATTTGAACGAGAGGTCTGAATCCAGATGAACTCCCAGAAGTTTGACGGTTGTCTTCAAAATAACGTCATTGCCAGAAACAGTTATTGGTAAGTTGTCTATTAAATGTTGACGTCTATTCGTGACTGCCCACAAAAACTCGGTCTTTGAAAGATTCAACTTTAGTTTGTTTGAGGACATCCAGAGACTGATAGCTTCCAGACACTGAGCTGTGTGAATTTTAAGACTGGTGATCTCATTTGGTGTGCAGTAAAAGTAGACTTGCTGATCGTCAGCATAACAGTGAGATAGGAGACCAAATGACTCGATTATTTTTGCGACATCATTTGTGAAGAGAATAAAGAGAAGTGGACCCAAAACGGATCCCTGAGGTACCCCTGAAGAGAGTTTTGTGAAGTTAGACTATTTATTTCCTACCTTCACTGCTTGTGAGCGATTGGATAGGTAGGATTGCAGCCATTTTTTACGTTAGAATGTAAACCAAATGTTACTTCTAGACTCTTAATGAGAAAGTCGTGGTCAATGGTGTCAAATGCGGCGCTCATTCTAAAAGTGAAAGAAGTGCTAACTTACCTGACTATGGCAAGGGTAATACCTGACAGGACACGAAGTAATCTGGTTTCTGTTGAGTGGAACCTTCTATATGCGGGTTGATGATCAGTAAATAATTTATTCAGATTTAAGTGGGAGGTTATTTCAGAAGCAGCAATTTTTTCAAGTAGTTTTGCTACGAAAGGCAGATTTGACACAGGTCGATAATTACCCAAGTTGTCGGCATCAAGCTGTGGTTTTTTAATGATTGGGGTAACCACCGCAGGTTTAAGTGGTTCCGGGAAGTCACCTGTGCTTAGCGACTTGTTAAACACATGAACCAGGAAGGGGGCCAACACGTTGCAACATTTCTTTAGAAGCCACATTGGGATGGGATCGAGAACGCATTGTTTATTTGGCGAACTAAGGATTAACTTTCCTACTTCTTCTAGCGTTGTAGGTTTAAAGGATGGCAGTGTTCCTTTGGAATTGGGTATAAATATTGGCGGGGGTGCAGAAGATGTGGAGGCGCGTATTGATTCTATTTTTTCATAGAAAAACTTAGAAATGGCCTGCGGAGTAATGTCTGTAGAGGTTTGCACGGTATTATTAGCAAGGAAAGTTTTAACGGAGTTCCAGAGACGTCGTGGATTTGTCCGCTCGGAGTCAATTTTATTGATCCAGTACTCAGATCTTTTTGCACTTATTCTCGTCCTGTACTCTTTTTGAGCATTAATCCACTCGTCTCGTGGAGTAACTTCGGGGTTTCTTCGGTATGACCTTTCTAGTTTCGGCATAAGCCTCTTTTGACTCCGACACTCTTCGTCGAACCAGCCATCAGATTTTCGCACTTTCCGTATTTTCGAGGTGGTTGGAGCATATTTAGTTAGTAATCCTCATACAAGTTATAAGCTACGTCCTAGTTAACGGAGCTGTCTGTAGGTAAGGAGTGCGAGTAGGTACATTAATCACCTTTTATACTCAGTTCTGCTGTCTCGCTCTTGCATGTTTGAAAAGGAAGGCGTGCCACTAAAACCATTCTCACAGTTACCAAAACACTTATCAAAATTTAGTGCATTATTTAGCAGTCTAAAGATGGCAAGAAGTGTTGTTTTATATCTTTTGTCGGTCTGCAAGGACCAAATTTGTCTCCCAAGATATTAAGCTTTGAAAGCGAGGCGACGGAATCAGACAGGAAGTTGATTATAAAATTACTCAAAGGTAGGAAGGGATAATCATTTTCAATCCATTTCTTAAGTGTTGGTGTCATACGGCTTCTCTTGCACTTGTTGCAGTCGTAGGCGTTTGCTCCCATGATTAGCTCGGGCACACGTAGCCTTTCAGGGCTTCCTCCAAGGTGTCATTATCGTGTGTTATCTCGATAGAAGTGTGTGCCAATTGTAAAGTGTAATTGAGGGATAAGTTACGGGATAAAAATGAGATTGAGGGTAATGTATGCGGATAATGTGTGATTGTATCTGCTAGCTTTTTTAAGGGCGCCACTGGTTGTTAAACCAGGCTGACAGACGGTAGAGCGAAATTCCCTATCAGGGCCTTGGGGATTAAATACTTTATAATCAATAAAGATTTTTAATAATGAAAAGAAAGACAGTGTTCGTATAACAGATTACATATTATATTTCAAAACAAATAAAAATCAGTTAACCAATAAAGAACATTTAAAATTATTATTATGAGAGACTCACCCCAGGATCGACCAAAATCTATTCTAGCTAAAAAATTATTACTCAAGACCGATAGTAACGAGGATTGACGTATAATGCCCTCCGCTGATGCTGCTGTACATCATTCGTCTTACAGTGATGAGCCAGTCTCAGATCAGGACCAGTGCAATGGTCAGGTTAGCCGTGTTCCATGCGTAATGTTGATGGATCTCCAAGTTTGTAATATTTTTCTCCAAATCAGTCCGAAAGACGGTTACGTCGAGGAAATTCCGAGTTTGTAAAAATATTATCATTTCCAGTCGCAGCATGAAAATACAGTTGAGTCTGTATCCTGGTCAGTTAAATTCTTTTATGGTTTCTTATGGTTTCACGCCGTTTTAAATAAGAAGGTAGCGGAACACGCGGGATAATACTTTACATTATTTATGTATTTATTTTTGTTATACGCCCGTAAGGGCTTTTACATAGATTATACAATAATATTTAAGATATCGAGGATTACACATACATAGAATTTATACCAAAAGTTATAAAAGTGAAAAAACTTTTAAGAATATACAAGTAGTTTTTAAAGAAAAAACCACTTGTATATTCTTGCGTAAAACCGTGAAATATTTTAAACAATGTAATATTTAACAATAACATAGAACAAAATATAATATAAAACATTACAATAACACTTCAAATCGTTAAATATATTATACCCACGTTACAATAATTTGTAGGATTCCACAAAGTGTTGGTTTAAATTGCATTTTAGAATGTAAAGGGAATCAGCGAATACATCTACAATACCACCAAACTTGTTGCCTAAATCATGCATCCTATTGGTAAGTGAGTGTGATTGATAGTTGGTTGTGTATGTGTTGCAAAAGAATGTTATATTTTGTCTAGTATTCCTTGTCGGTACATGGAGTTTAATACTAGAAACGATGGCAGGGCTGTCAATTAGGTTGTTCATAACTCTGTAAAATAAAATTAGGTCTGAAATGATTCTTCTGTCAGACAGCGTAATTAAATTTAGTCGATTCATTAAACTTAAATAATTAATGTTTTCTATTGGAATTTTGAGTTTGAAATTTAAGTACCTAAGAAATTTGTGTTGAACACGTTCTATTTTTTTAGAGTGTACTTTATAGAAAGGGAACCAAATAGGTGAATTATATTCTACTTGACATCTAACTAATGAAATGTAGAGTGTTTTCATGCAATCCATGGACTTAAAATCAGTTAGGGTTCTACAAAGGAAGCCAAGAATCTTTAAAGCCTTATTAATTATATCATCTATATGTGCTGTGAATGTTAAGTTTTAATAAAATATAACTCCCAAGTCGCGAATTTGTAATACTGGTGTTAATTTAACATTATTTAAATTGTATTCATGTAAAATATGAGAATGAGTTCTGGAAAATCGTATTACTTGACATTTCTCAATATTCAAAAATAACATATTTTGTTCGCACCATTTAAAAAAATCATCTAAATTAGCTTGTAAAATTAGGCAATCATATATATTTCGTATTCTTTTAAACAATTTTAGATCATCTCCAAAAAGTAGGACTTGTACATCTTTAAATATGTTTACAATGTCATTAATGAATATTAAGAAGAATATTGGGCCGAGGTGGGACCCTTGCAGGACACCACTTGTGGCCTCAAATACATAGGATTCTATAAAATTAATCCTGACACTAAGCACTCTATTACTGAGGTAACTGATAATCCATGTCAATAAACTTCCTTTGATGCCTAACAGTCTGGAGTTTGGATATAAGAATGTGATGTCGAACCTTATCAAATGCTTTACTGAAATCGGGGTATATAGAATCCATTTGTTGTTTCAGATTAAGGGATACGGATATGTAATTATTATAGATAGTTAAATTACTTAAGGTAGATCGACCTCTGATAAAGCCATGTTGGTTAGGAACAATAATATTGTTGATAGGTTTTACAATGGTATCTAATACTAATGACTCGAAAAGTTTGGGTAAAGCAGACATAATACAAATAGGTTTATAGTTTGATATATCGCTTTTGTCACCTTTTTTATGAACAGGCGTTAAATAACTCTTTTTCCACAGAGCCGAAAAACAGCCAGATGCTAAGGATTTGTTAAAAAGTTTGTGTAAGGGATATATCAAACTATCAATGCAAGTTATTAAAAATATGGGAGGAATACCATTCGGTCCAGCAAATTTATTACTATCTATGCGTTTATGCCCCTTTCTATAGATTCTAATTTTATGAAACATTGGCTTAGGTTTAATGACTCTTCCACTGAAGCACTGGAGACTGCATTGACGGGAATATCTTTGTCGTAAACACTTTTAAATAAGTCAGCAAAGAGATTAACTATACCCTCGATACTGTCGGCACATTTTCCTTTAAAATACATGCTATTAGGATATCCACAGTTGTCGTTTCGCTGAGATTTAGTAAAATTCCAGAATTTTTTCACATTGTGTCGACGTACCTCATTTTCTATTACGTTAACATAGTTATCATAGCATTTTATTGATAATTCTTTACATTGTTTTCGTAGTTTAGTAAATGTTATATAATCGTTAGGATTTCTGGTATGTTTATATTTTCTGTGGATACATTTTTTTTATTAATTAAATTAGTTAATTCCCTTGAAAACCATTTCGGATAATTATATGATGTGAAGCTAACCCTGGGAACAAATTGTTCTATAGAGGTATATAAAATCGAGTAAAAGTGTTCTAATTGATCATTTATATTATTATCCTCATCTAAAAAGGACCAATCTGTTTGGATAAGGTATTCAGTAATACGATGGTATTCAGCTTTGGAAAAGTTATACGATGGGGCACTTGTTTTTTTTGAAGATGTTAAAGGCATATTTGTTATGATAATGTCCAATGGTGGGTTGGTGTTGATCTAACGGTAATAATAATTCGTCGGATAGCTCAACTACTATTTTCGAATCACTTGAAAACACTAAATCCAACATTCGATTGTTAAAGTTGAAAATCTTGTTTGATTGAGTTAAATAAAGACATATCACGAATTTCACTGCATTTAGCACACTGTAATTCGGCTTGGTTTGTAGAAAGTCCATTGTCATCTTGGCTGGTCCAGTTAGGAAGGTTATAATCACCGGCAATAATGAATTTTGCTTTAGGATATTTGAATTTGAGTACTTCTGTGTCCTCATTGTGATTTTTATATGTTTGCAAATCCGATGCAGGTGGGATATAGACACAGCCGATAATAATTTTTCCATTGGGTATATTGAGCAATACAAAAATTTGTTCAACACTTTTGTGTTTAAACGGTAATTTAGTAGATGATATATTCTTGGATACGCACAGCATCACACCTCCTCCGTTAGACTTTTTGCTTGTAATAGAATTTCGATCAGAACGATATGTAGTATAGTGATGATATCAGCATTTAACCATGTTTCAGTTAAAAACAGAATGTCGAGTGAGAATATTGGGGAGTTAGTTTTAAGTTGGTGCAATTTCGTACGCATTCCCCGTACATTTTGATAATATCCTGTAAGTCTAGAAAATCTGTTCTGTTTGTTTTTCAGTTTTTTGCTTGAGTTTTGATGATTTTGGGAATTCATTACATTACGTAAGATTTCAACAAAATTCAAATGATTGCTTAAAAAAACAACATTTTAAATAAAATATGAAAATACACAATGACCCTCGAAAGGCAGTCTACCTCCCCAGGCTTCTTTCCAATGAGTGCCGAGCTCTAAGGAAATGATTTTTATAACATCTGTTTTCAAAAAAAATTGAATGGCACAAAATTCTATATTTAAAGAAAAATCAACCGGCGTTTCAAACTAAACAAATATTGATAAATTAGGGGTACGTGACTAGACTTAATTGTGATGAAATGGAATTAAATATTTCATAACAATACGGCTTCCCTTGCACTCATCGCAGTCGTAGGCATTTGCTCCCATATGAGTTCGGGGCACAAATAGCATTTCAGGGCTTCCTCCAAGATGTCGTACGGCTTTCCTTGCACTCATGGCAGTCGTAGGCATTTTCTCCCATCATAAGCTCGGGGCACACGTAGCCTTTCAGGGTTTCCTCCAAGGTGTATTCTGTGACATTCCTGTGCCAAGATTCATTAGAGGAAGCTGAATGTCCCTCATAGTCATTGTGGACCAGTTCTTTTTTTTGCATATTCCACAAATTATGAAGGACTTCATTCCAAATCTCTAACCAAATTACAAACTTTGTATTTTGACACTTGCACTCGTCGCAGTCGTAGGCATTTGTTCCCATCATGAGTTTGTGGCTCCTCCAAGGTGTCATACGGCTTCCCTTGCACTCGTTGCAGTCGTAGGCATTTTCTCCCATCATGAGCTCGGGGCACACGTAGCCTTTCAGGGTTTCCTCCAAGGTGTATTCCCCGTTACTTTCCCGTGTCAAGATTCATTAGAGGAAGCTGAATGTCCCTCATAGTCATTGTGGACCAACTCTCTTTTTTGCATGTTCCACAAATTATGAAGGACTTCATTTGTATAAATCTCTAACCAAATTACAAACTTTGTATTTTGACACTTACACAATCACACACTTTTGACAATCGTAGGCATTTGCTCCCATCATGAGTTCGTATCTCACATAGCCTTTCAAGGCTTCCTCCAAAGTGTCATGCGGCTTCCCTTGCACTCGTCGCAGTCGTAGGCATTTTATTTTATTTATTTTATTTTTTATTTATTAATATATCAACGCCCTGATGGGCTTTTACACATAAGTTTATAATACAGAGACAAAGTTGAACAATAAAAAAGATGAACTTGAAAAAGTAAACATCGCATGAATGGAAGGTATAAAGATACATTTTAGTAAAAATAATGCATTACAATACAAGAGAAAGTTTTTAAAGATACAGATGGCATAAAATAGTATACATTGTGTATTTACAAAATTTACATAAAAAAACAATTCTTGACAACTCAAATCAAATGTCACAGTACTTACATAAAAAAGAAAAGAAAACGGCAACAGGTTTTTATACTGTAGATAAATATAAAAATACACAAATATATGCAATGTGCTATGTGATTCTCCCTAAATATCAAACTATACTACATAAAAAATATTGTTCAAGTGTTTCTTAAATAATGGTAACTTTGTATTAAATACATCGATACTTGAGGTGAATTTGTTTGCTAGTGTATGAAATCGTGGAATAGGTGCATGTGTGAGGTAGTTGTTGGTTCCAGAATTATTGTTGCCGAAAACTATGTTTTGCCTTGTCGCTCGAGTTGGTACCTTAAAGTCAATGAGATGCAGGAGTTCACAACAGTCGATTTCGGAGTGAATAATTTTAAACAAAAAAGTTAGGTCAATTATTTTTCTTCTGTTTTCTAGGGAATGCAATTTAAGTGTATTTAGTAAGAATGTATAGTTAATGTGTTGAATAGGTATATGTAACTTGAAGTTAATAAATCGTAAAAATTTGTGCTGCACTCGTTCAATATTTTTTATATGAATTTGATAATATGGGGACCAAACTATGGAATTGTATTCCAGCAAGCTGCGGACTAGTGACAAATATGCAATTTTAATAGCTTCTAGTGAATCAAAGTATTTAATGGTTCTGATTATAAATCCTAGTGTCTTCATACCTTTGTTGGTTATTTCTTGCATGTGATTTATAAAATTTAATTGGGCGTCAAATATAACTCCAAGATCCACGATTTCTTTGACTTTTTCTAAGATTTTGTTATTTATTGTGTATTTGAAAGATAGTGGGGTCTTTGTTCTACAAAATGTTAGTGTCTTACATTTATCGATATTGAGGAATAAGTTGTTTGCAACACACCAATTGTGTAATTTGTCAATGTTTGACTGTAGGATAAGGCAGTCACTTATATTAGATTTTTGTTTATATAATTTGATGTCATCGGCAAAAAGCAGCACTTCTATATCGTCGAAAAAACTTATGATATCATTTATGAATATAAGGAAAAGGATCGGTCCGAGATGACTCCCTTGCGGTAGACCACTAGTTGCATAAAATAACTTAGATTTAGAGTGTTTAATTTTGACAAATAAGATTCTGTTAGACAAGTAACTTGAGAACCAATACAACAACTTGCCTCTTAGTCCTATTGCATAAAGTTTTCTAAGTAATAATTTATGTGATACTTTGTCGAAAGCTTTGGAAAAATCTGTGTAAATACTATCAAATTGTTTTTTTTGTAAAAGATTCTGTAATATAGTTATGGTAAAGTAACAGGTTAGTAGCAGTTGACCTACCAGAAACGAATCCGTGTTGGTTTTTATCTATAACTTTTAATATTGACGGATAAATTAAATCGAGAACAAGGGATTCAAAGATTTTCGGGAGCGCTGATTGTATGCAGATTGGACGGTAGTTTTTAATGTCTGTGTCATCACCTTTTTTGAAAATCGGGGTAATATAACTAGATTTTCAACGGGTTTGAAAATGTCCTGAAGAAAGTAAGTGGTTAAATAGTGTGGTGAGTGGACCTGATATTGCAGATGCGCATTGTTTGAGAAATATTGGTGGGATGTTATCTGGGCCTGCAGATTTGTTGGGGTCAAGGGAAATTATTTTATTTAAGCATGATTCCCGTTTAATGAGGTAGTTCTGTAAATGAATTGTGCTTGGGTATATGTATGACGGTACGTTGTTATCAGATATTTCGCTTTCATATACACTTTGGAAATGATCCGCAAACAAATTAACAATATCATGGGTGCTACTGGCTATTTTTCCATCCTAATGCATTGTGGGGGGGTAGTCTGTACTTTCATTGTTTAATTTTTTAATAAAATTCCAAAGATTTTTTGTTCCTAGCGCAGTTTTCTCAATGGAGGTGATGTGTGCTTTATAGCATAGTTTAGATAGTGTTTTACATTTCTTTCTTGGTTAGTTTTTTCGCTGATATATTTTCCTTGGTTGCAATCAATACTCCGCCTCCTCTGGATTTGGTACTAGATTTTGGATTTCTGCCACGCCGAAATACCTTGTGGTTTTTAAAACCAAGTTCTGGAGATTTTATTTTTTAAAAGAGCCATGTTTCGGTAAGGATAAATATATCGTGTCCGAGTAAAGGTACCGTTACTTTAAGGTCATGTAGTTTTGTACGAAGTCTTCGTGTATTTTGGTAATAGATTTTGATTTCATCGGGGCATTTGTTCCGGCATTTTCGGTAAGTTAGTTTCTCCCATCATGAGCTCGGGGCACATGTAGCCTTTCAGGGTTTCCTCCAAGGTGTATTCCCCGTGACTTTCCCGTGCCAAGATTCATTAGAGGAAGCTGAATGTCCCTCATAGTCATTGTGGACCAATTCTCTTTTTTGCATGTTCCTCAAATTATGAAGGACTTCATTTGTATATATCTCTAACCAAATTACAAACTTTGTATTTTGACATCGACCAACTATATCTAGACAAGTGTGCAAAATTATAGATTCCAAAAATTGGGTTACTGTTATTTACAGTCTTTAGTGTAGACGTGTGATGTGTGTGATCTTGCAGATCTTAAATGACACGCACGTGTACGAGATGAACATTTATTGGTACTATACAAGTTATAAGCTACGTCCTAGCTAACGGAGCTGTCTGTAGGTAAGGAGAACGAGCAGGTACATTCATCACCTTTTATACTCAGTTCTGCCGTCTCGCTCTTGAATGTTTGAAAAGGCAGGCGTGCCACTAAAACCATTCTCACAGTTACCAAAACACTTATCAAAATTTAGTGCATTATTTAGCAGTCTAAAGATGGCAAGAAGTGTTGTTTTCTATCTTTTGTCGGTCTGCAAGGACCAAATTTGTCTCCCAAGATATTAAGCTTTGGAAGCGAGGCGACGGAATCAGACAGGAAGTTGATTATAAAATTACTCATAGGTAGGGAGGGATAATCATTTTCAATCCATTTCCTAAGTGTTGGTGTCATACGGCTTCCCTTGCACTCGTTGCAGTCGTAGGCGTTTGCTCTCATCAAAATCAAAATCAATCAAAATCAAAATCATTTGTTGTACAAAATTTTCATTTAGTACAAAAGGTATAACTTATAGGTACCTATATCCTATTTCTTCCAGTTAACCTAACATGTTATACAGATATGAACACAAATGAAATATAAATATAAAAGTGGTGTAATACAAAGTGAATTTGTTTTAATTCATTATATAAACATATCTAAACATGAGCTCAATTTATTATATAAACATATATAAACCCTTATAAACATATATAACCCTAATAAATATATATAATCTCCCATCATGAGCTCGTGGCACACGTAGCCTTTCAGGGCTTCCTCCAAGGTGACATACGGCTTCCCTTGAACTCGTTGCAGTCGTAGGCATTTGTTCCCGTCATGAGTTCGGGGCACACATAGCCTTTCAGGGCTTCCTCCAAGGTGTCATACGGCTTCCCTTGCACTCGGCGCAGTCGTAGGCATTTTCTCCCATCATGAGCTCGGGGCACACGTAGCCTTTCAGGGTTTCCTCCAAGGTGTATTCCCCGTGACTTTCCCGTGCCAAGATTCATTAGAGGAAGATGAATGTCCCTCGTAGTCACTGTGGACCAATTCTCTTTTTAGCATGTTCCACAAATTATGAAGGACTTCATTTGTATTAATCTCTAACCAAATTACAAACTTTGTATTTTGACATCGTCCTACTATATCTAGACAAGTGTGCAAAATAATTGATTTCAAAAATTGGTTTACTGTTATTTACAGTCTTTAGTGTAGACGTGTGATGTGTGTGATCTTGCAGATCTTAAATGACACGCACGTGTATGAGATGAACATTTATTGGTACTATACAAGTTATAAGCTACGTCCTAGCTAACGGAGCTGTCTGTAGGTAAGGAGAGCGAGCAGGTACATTCATCACCTTTTATACTCAGTTCTGCCGTCTCGCTCTTGCATGTTTGAAAAGGCAGGCGTGCCACTAAAACCATTCTCACAGTTACCAACACAGCGTGCCAAGATTCATCAGAGGAAGCTGAATGTCCCTCATAGTCATTGTGGACCAATTCTCTTTTTTGCATGTTCCACAATTTATGAAGGACTTCATTTGTATAAATCTCTAACCAAATTACAAACTTTGTATTTTGACATCGACCAACTATATCAAGACAAGTGTGCAAAATTATTGATTCCAAAAATTGGGTTACCAAAACACTTTCCATAATTTCATGCATTATTTAGCAGTCTAAAGATTTATCAATATCCGTTTTGAGCCGGGTAGCAGTATCTATAATTACATATATCAATTAAGATTAAAGTAAATAAAAATACAAAAGATAATAAATTAAAATACTAAGTACAAAAGAAAAACTTAAATAAAAATACAAAGTATAAAAGAAAAACTTAAATAAAAATACGAAAGATTCATCATCATCACTATTGGCTCTACAACCCCTGATGGGTCTTGGCCTCCTCAAGAGTCTTCCTCCACTCATCTCGGTATTGTGCCAGCTCTCTCCAGTTTGGAAGCTCCAAGATAGATATGTCTTTGAGGACGTTGTCGCTTCATCTTAGTCTTGGTCTTCCCAGGCTCCTTCGCCCTATTGGTCTTGAGTTCAGCAGGGACTTTGGTGTTTGATGCACGGTCATTCTCTCCACATGACCCAGCCTCCAAATTCTTCCCAATTTTATAAATTTTTCGACGTTTAGCTCCTTAAATAAAGTATAGAGCTCATTGTTATAACGTCTGCGCCAAAATCCATTTTCTAGAACCGGTCCGAAGATGCGCCTCAATTTTTTTCTTTTTAAAACGTCCAGTGCTCGCTCATTCCTCTTAGTTAGTACCCAAGTCTCAGCTGCGTACGTAAGTACTGGTCTGATAAGTGTTTTGTACACTAATATCTTGGTTTTTGTTTTTGTAGGCGGAAATAACAGCGATTTGCGTTCACTATGCGCTTCTGGATCTCCTCTGTGGTATTATTGTCGTTTGTTATCAGGGGGCCTAGGTATGTGAATCTTTATACCGTTTCGAAATTTAGGTTTCCACACGAGAGAGTTGGGATTTGTTGGGTACATCATACAGCCATGTATTTGGTCTTTTGCTGGTTTACTACGAGACCCATATTTTTGGCAGAGCTTTCAAGATTTATAAAGACGTAAAGCATCTGGAGTTTCCGCGATTATGTCGATATCGTCAGCGTAAGCCAATAGTTGCACAGAGTTGTCAAATATCGTTGCTCTTATCTCAATGCCTGAGTCACGAATAACTTTTTCTAAGGCTATGTTGTCTCACCCCGTGGAGCGCTTCAAGGGGCTCGGACAGATCACTGCCAACCCTGACTCTACACGTTACTGGGGACATTGTTAATTTCACTAGATTGATCAGTTTACGCGGTATTCCAAACTCACTCATTGCATTGAACAATGCATTCCCGTTTATGCTATCGTACGCTGCCTTGAAGTCTACAAAGAGATGATGTGTTTCGACATTGTGTTCTAGCGTCTTTTCCAAAATCTGTCTTAAGAAGAAAATTTGGTCAATACATGATTTGCCTGGGCTGAAGCCACATTGGTAGTTGCCAATGATTTCTTCAGACATTGGAAGCAATCTTTTGTACAAGATGTTGGACATAATTTTATAGCCGGTGTTTAATAGCGTTATTCCCCTGTAATTGCAGCACTCGAGTTGGTCGCCCTTCTTATGTAGTGGACACACAATTCCTAGTCTCCACTCTTCGGGCATCTCTTCTTCTATCCATACTTTTTGTATAAGGTGTAGCATGATTACTTATATTGACATGTTAAAGTGCAAATGCATATGCCTCACGCCAGAATGTTAAACAGTAGGTAGGATTTAATCATAAAATAATAAGTCTGGATTATCAATTAACATTTATTAATGTGCAAAACATAACTTTCAAATATTTGGTAGAGCAAAAAGACTTATAAGTCAGGGCGTGACAGGATGCGTAATATTCCCTGTTAGAAGTAAGGTAGATCATGATTGTTGAACGCAATATTAAATTTTAAAAATACCGACGAGGCTATGATGAATCTATTTTTATATAAGGGCGCCAGCCAAGGAAAGAATCCTGGCAAAATTTATTTAACAGTAAACCCATATTCTAAATTAATAATCGTAATTCATTTGTCTCACAACGTGTTCCAAGTTCCAGATTCCACCCACCAGCGGCACAGCAGCAAACCCCACACTCTCGACCGGTACTCTCCCAACTGATGATCGCGGTCAAAACTTGTACTAATGTTCTCAGCTGCTCGCGGCGTACCAACCTCGGATATCTCGGTAGCGTTGTTGTCAATTTCTAATGCAGCAGTAGCTACTTGCCACAGAGGGTATGCAGGTATTGGGTAAACTCGCCACCTGCTGCTTTAAATAATTCAGCCACCAGCTCGTCTGACCCAGGGGATTTGTTGTTTTTCAGCTGTCTTATTGCCTGCTTCACTTCCTCCAGTGAAGGGGGTTCAGCATTGTCAATCCTCTCAGCAAAGTCATCTCCCGTGCTCTCCACCGTGTTGTGCTCCACCTCTGCCGAGTTGTTATTGAGAACCGTATCAAAATGCCTCACCTATCTCCACAGAATGTCAGGCTTTTCACTCAGTATCACTCCGTTCTCGTCCTTGCATATATTTATTTTTGGCTTAAACTCTACTTTCATGTTATTTACTTTTTTGTAGAAAAGCCTACTCTCATTCTTAAGCCTGCGTGCTTCAGCTTCTCTAATTTCTTTTTCCTGTGCATCTTCTTTTCTCTCTTCCTTGTTTCCCTATAGGTGTCCATAAGTTGTCTTGTGCAGCCTTGTTTATTTATTTATTTATTTGTTTACGCCTTGACGACTTTTACATATAAAATAAATTGTACAGGAACATTATAACAAGTATGCAGTATCATAAGTATATAGTACCTACATAAAATGATAAACAGAGCTAGAAAGATATAAGTAGGAATCAGTATTCGAGTAATTGTTTACAAAGGAGTTCAACCAGCGGTTTCGTATTTGGGCTCACGCTACATTAGATTCAATAATTATTATCACAATATCACACAAAATGTGATTCCAAATATACTCGAAGCATACCAGTATTGCAGTGGTGTAAAACATTTTTAACGATGAATATAAAAGTAGGTAATTTTCTTGTAATTAATTTTTTTTTTTTTTTTTTTTAATTACGGTACGGTTTTAGGTACGTATGTTTGTTATTATTATGAAAAAGAAAAAAAAAAGGTACACAGTAATTACATATATAAATAAGTAAGTAGGTACAATGAATGTAGTTACATAGGTATTAAGTTTGTTACTGTTAACAATGAGATACATTTAAGGATTTTTACGTTAGTTTGTTATTATCAGGAAAAAAATAAAATAAAAGGTACACAGCAATTACATATATGTATAAAGAAGTAAGTAGGTAATATGAAAGTAGTTATAGAGCAATGGGTATTAAATTTGTTACTGTTAACAATCTGTATTATTTAAGGATTTTTGCATCAGCATACATATACGCTTTTTGAAGGAAGCGATGTTTTTATAAAAAAATATATCGACAGAGCAAGTTTCATTCCCCACACGATGCAATCAATCTCTGAAGACAAGAGTTAAACATAAAATTAGTGCGAGAAGCAACTACGTTAAATGGAGCATGGAGTCTGGTGTTGTAATTGTTAGGTACTTGATAATTTATCATGTTCACAAGTTCAGGGCTATCCAAATATCCGTTGATAATTTTAAATAACAATAAAACATCACAGATTTTTCTTCGCTGTGACAATTCGGGTAATTTAAGCAATTGCGTTAAATAATTATAATTTAAATTTTCTATTGGAATTTTTAATTTGTAATTTATATGCCTTAAAAATTTATGTTGTACTCTTTCAATTTTGTGCGAATGTACATTGTATAATGGCGACCAGAGAGAGGAATTATACTCAAGAATGCTTCTAATGTTATGTATAGGGTTTTGAGTGTATTAGTATGCATTAGATCTTTGGACGATCTTAACAAAAACGGAAACATTTAAGTGCTTTATTCGTGATTGCATCAATGTGGGGGAAGAATGTCATCTTGTTATCAAAAACGACACCCAGATCCTTTATTAATGTTACTGTAGAAAGATTCACATTGTTAATGTGATATTGAAAGAGTATTGGATTTTTATATCGAGAAAAACTTATAGATTGACATTAGTTAATGTTTAGAAATAAATTATTTATGTTACACCAATTATATAATCGATCCAAGTTGTTTTGCAATACAAGACAGTCCATTAAAATTCTTATAATAGTGTA
This sequence comes from Limnephilus rhombicus, assembly GCA_929108145.2. Lineage (NCBI taxonomy): Eukaryota > Metazoa > Arthropoda > Insecta > Trichoptera > Limnephilidae > Limnephilus > Limnephilus rhombicus. The sequence goes on along the minus strand of OV815299.1, from coordinate 26,480,599 downwards.
AATTTTCAAGTCATCAGCAAACAATAGCAAATGGATACCTTCAAGTATTGTAACAATGTCATTGATAAATAGCAAAAAGAGAATAGGACCTAGATGAGAACCTTGAGGCACCCCACTTGAAGCTTCAATTTCGTTTGACATATGGTTAGATAGTTTAACGTATAGTTTTCTAGATGTTAAATAGGTCTCAAACCATTTTAGTGGTTAAATATGTAAATAGTGTTAAATAGGTCTCAAACCATTTTTGTTGTAAGATTTTTTATAGAGTTCATTTTTATTTTTCGTTACCTCTGCGCAGTCTGAGTCAAACCAATGGTTTCTTCTTATAGGGATTTCTTTTACCAGGGTTTCGAGAGCAGCTGTTGTTAAAAGATTTTTGCAGGTCGTCCATTGTGAGTTGATATCTTGTGTGTCACACTGCGCTATCCTGTTGAGCGTAATTCGAAATTCCATTTTGGTTTCGGGGACTTGTAATTTGTTCGTATTAAATTTTGTGATTTTAGACCTTCTTGTTTTACCAGCATTTGATATACTAAACCGCAGTCGACTTGCAACTAGAAAGTGGTCAGAGTCAATATTAGCTCCCTTATAAGTGCGGACATCTAGTAGATTTGATTTATGTCTGGCACTAATTTTTATTTATTTATTTATTTAAGTTTTTATTCCAGCAAGACTGGGAGGGTAGTGCAATCCCAGTCTGCCATATTACATAAACAACTATAAAAGAAAAGAAAAAAAAATAGTTTAAATATTAGGTAGGTACCTAATTAAACATAAAATGAAAACAAAATTCATCACACAAATAACAAAAAATAAGCATAAAATTAAAATAAATAATAAGTAGACAGAATTAAAAATAAAAAGATATTTTGGGATCGTGTGAACTAATAAGTATATGGTCTATTTGGTTATTGGTTCTGCCATTTGGGTGTTTCCACGTGGCTTTATGTATATTTTTGTGTGGAAATAACGTACCACCTATGACCGTATCGTGAGATGCTGCAAAGTTTATCAGGTGTTCCCCATTCTCGTTTGAGTTTAGGTGGAGACTATGTTTTCCGATTGTTGGTGTAAAGTAGGGCTCCCTACCAACTTGCGCGTTCATGTCCCCTATTATGAATTTAATGTCACGCGGTGGGCATTCATCAAAAGCTTTCTCCAGCTTGTCATAGAAATCTTCCTTTTCATCGGCAGGTTTGTCCTCTGTGGGTGCGTGGACATTTAGTATGCTCAGGTTGAAGAATCTTCCCTTTACTCTGAGATATACCATTTGAGGGCTGAGTGCCTTAAAGTCCATGATGAGATGCTTAGCTCGTTTGCTTACCAGGAAGCCTGTTCCCTTTATGTGGTGCTTTTTGTGAAAGCTTTAATACATGCAGTGGTCTCCTTTTACAAATATCCCATATCCCAGCCATCTTATTTCCTGCAGAGCCCTGATGTTTGCTTTATATGTATTAAATTGATCTATTAGTGTCTGGAGGGCGCCAGGTTGATAGAGTGTTAGAACATTCCAAGTGCAAATTTTTAAATTGTATGCCTTTTTACGTTTGCCGGGTCTGTTATCTTCATTCCGTTCCGATGTCCGGGGCTTGTCTTGAGGTATCGTAACATTTTGTTTTTTTATGGGGTAGGGTTGTTAGCCCTACGCCCAACCCCCATCCTGAAGGACCAGGGTTTTCCTTCCCTTAGCTGGGTAGTTCCCGTTTTATGGCGCCGGAATTTCGCCATTCGCCCTCTCTCTATCTGATGTGATGTTATAATGATGGTCATCACATTGCCCAGGGTTCACGGGGTTTTCTGATGACCACTCGTGGACGCTAGAGAATCGGACTTATTGGTAGTGTTGCTAATGGTATGCAACGTGGCGTTTCGCAGCATTTTATAAGCACCTTCCTTTCAGCAATGAGTGTACCACTGCGACCCTACCAATCATTCGAACCCCTATATAAAATAATCTAAATAAAACAAACAAAATAATGGAACATTTTTTAGTGTGAAAGTTCCTATTTTTTAAATTTTAATATATGTTTAACAATATACAACGTAAAAAAAATTAACACGGTCGGTTTGCAAGTAACTTGTTAATGCAAGTCCTTTTTTTGTTCATTAACCACGTATTAAAGTTTTTATATGTACATTTTCTGTTGGTTTGGGTTATATGTTGTGTTTCTTTTAAGAAAATGTTGAATATGGTAGGTGCAGGGTAAGATTCATGTTTTTTAGCAAGAGTGGATTTAATTTTTCGCACTTGTAAATGATTGTTAGATTTAGCTCTGGTGTTCTGGGAGTGAGATATGTGGGAAGGTGACGATTTTATGCAATTTGTATGGATAATTTTTGTTTTATGAATAGCTTCCTGATATCAAGTATTTTATTTTTAATTAAAAGATTTTCAGTGGGATGAAGATATGGTTTTTTGGAACATAATTCTAATAAGTGATTTATAAGCTGAATTAAGTAGCTTAATGTATGTGTCTGCGGCTCCATCCCATGCCGATATACCATAAATTAAAATGCTTTGACAAAGGGAAAAATATACATCTTTTAATAGTTTAGGTGACATAATGTTTCTAATCGTTTTAATAATGTATATTTGTTTCCGGATTCTCATTACAAGTGAATTTATGTGATGTTCCCATTTTAGTTTGCAATCCACTGTTAAACCAAGATATTTAATACTATCCGAGTGCTCAATTTTTTCGCAGTCGCAGTTTGTGGTTTGTAATGTAGTACATGGATACAGATGTAAAAGCGGGACGGTTTTTGGTTGCCCAGTATTGGTTTTACTGAATGTTAAAAATTTGGTTTTCGAGGTGTTTAGGGTAAGAAGATTTTTGTCTAGCCATTTTTTTATCTCCTTCATACCAAATTCTGCGCTTTTAAAGGCCTTTTCCCAAGATTGCTCTTTAAAAAGAAGTACAGTATCATCTGCGTAACTGATCACATTATAGGAGAGTATTGGAATTTTAATATTAGTGAGACCATTAATATAGATAAGAAAAAGAATAGGGCCTAAGACACTACCCCGAGGCACTCCGTACTTTATTTCTGCGGTGTCACTCAGGCATTTATTTAGTTCAACTATTTGTTTCCTATTTTTTATATAACTGATGAACCATTTAAGCGGTCTTCCAGTAATGCCAATATTTTTAAGTTTTTCGTATAGCATATCATGAGAGATGGTGTCGAAGGCCTTAGCCAGATCTAGAAAAACTCCAATTACTTTAGATCTCTTATCTACGTGTTTTACAATTACATTGGTTAGTTCAGAAATTGCCTGTTCTGTGCCCATTTTTGTCCGAAAACCGAATTGATGACTTGTTAGTAAGTTTTGTTTGTCGAGGTAGGATATCAGTCTTTTTTTTCATTGCTTTTTCTAGGAGTTTTGATAGAGAGTTCGTAGTGAAATAGGTCTGTAGTTAGAGATTTAAGTTTTGTCTCCAGATTTATGGATCGGGGTAATACTGGCAATTTTAAGTTTGTCAGGTACAATACATTGGCAGAAACTTTGATTAAATATATGTAGCAGAGGTATACCGATATATTCTCGTAGATTTATCAGGATTTGGTTTGATATGTTGTCCGGGATAGGTGCGCAATGAGTTTTGAGTGAAAGAATGAGTTCATTAATTTCTGTTTTATTTATTTTATAAATGTTAAACGAATGATTTGGTCACAAGGAAGAACTTTATTTGACTAGTAGCTCTTCTGTTGTGTGGTTTTTTGTAAGTATTTTTTTCGCTAAATCAAAGCCAACGTTGGTAAAATGATAATTAATGTGATTAGCAATTTTTTGGGTTCATTTCTTGTTACAGATTTCCCCATCAACTAACAATTTATTAATAGAAGTACTGTTCTTAGGTTTTGAATAAGCGGCATCTTTGATAAGTCTCCATATCTTTTTTGTATCTTCTCCGGCACTATCTATTTCTTTCCTGTAGAACTCATGTTTTGCCTGCTTTACTTAGTCTATTACATAGGTTTCTGTATAATAAATAATTGTGTTTTAGTTTACTGTCCATTGGGTTATTGTTTACTCTTGCATGCATCATATTCCGTTTGTGTATACTTTTTACTAGCCCTGTTGTAATCCATTGTTTAATTTTAAGTGTTTTGTGTGTAGTGTTTTTACGGATTTTTATTATAGTATGTTTAGTGGTAAACGTATTCAGAGTTAATAGAAATTCATTTAGCGCTTTATTTGGATCCGTTTCTTTTAGAGTTGTGGTCCAAGACTCATGACTTATATCTGAGCTAAGTGCTTTGAAATCTATGATATGCCGTGACGTATTTG